>OX453322.1:10004516-10655602 GCA_949710035.1 Crambus lathoniellus
TCCAAGAGAGGCAGGCATCGATATAGTTAAACCCAAGTCCTTCACTTGTTGTGAGTAGGATGTTATCACGCCGTTAAATACTAAATTGTAGAAACTATTCCAGTTTACGCATGACAGCTGTCGAGAACTACCCTACCAGCAATTAAAGATTGACATTTAGGCGCGTTAACTGATATGCCATAATTAGTCGACCACACAGAAATCTTCATCAAATCACAGTTGATTAGCGCGACAACATTATTTAAACTGTGGATATTATGTTGCGCATAAAGATGTAGATCGTCGGCATAGAGATGGAAAGAAGAGGAGAAATGAGAGGTCAGAGAGTTGATAAACAAGGAAAAGCGAAGAGGGGAGAGTACACCGCCTTGTGGAACGCCAGCCTCCAAGTCGAGCCAGTCAGACAGCGTCCGATCTACTCGCACGGCTTGCTGGCAATCGCCAAGATAGGAAGATAACCATGAAGTTTGACTTAATACTCTGAGGTAACTGGAGCTCTAACCCTGAATAAAAAAGTGTCGCCAGCAAATTTGACATTTATGTATGTAGTGGCTGTCAGCTGTCTCATATGACCATACGTATTTTTTTTAAGTGTAGGTGAGACGGAAGACAGCCACTGTGTTATTTGTGGTATTCAAAAAATTGTTCGTACTGCACTCTCCAGTTACCTCAGTATTAAGTCGAGCTTCATGAAGATAACCAAGTAGGTGCCATAGAAGAAATACCTAACCGACCGAGCATAGCTAGGAGAATTTCGTGACTAACGGCATTAAATGCGCTGGAAAAATCTATTAAAACTAGGACAGTTAATAATTGCTTAGCAGACCCAAAAACCCATTACATGACACCAATATCACAAAATACAAAAAAAACGCAGCTGCCATCTTGGATTCCAAAACACATCAAAATCGAGCTTAGCATCCCTAAAAACCCCTTACATGACACCAATACCACAAAATTTAAAAAAAAGCGCGGCCGCCATCTTGGATTCCGAAACGCACATCAAAATCGAGCTAAGCATCCCTAAAAACCACTTACATGACACCAATATCACAAAACTGAAAAAAAAGCGCGATTGGACATTATTTCTTATTCTACGATTAAAATAAGGTGTCTAGATTAAGATTGGTATAATTTGGATAGGAACAGGGAGTGATTTGACACAATTAATCAAAGTATTTTAATTAGATGTCAGCTTGCCTCTAGGAGGCAAGAAACCATTGGAGCGGGTAAAAATACTTGCCTCTGGGAGGCAAGGAACCATTAAGTAAATAATATGTTAAAATTTAGTATAAGCACGTATCAGCAGTTTTCAGGCTACGCTTTTGCATTAACTCTCGAGAGATGGCACTAGTTAAAATTTAAGAAATGTATTTTATAAGAATTTAACCGGCCATGGCTTCTAAGTAGTGTTCCCGAATACTATATATAGGCTTTTAACCCTAAATTTTAACATATTATTTACTCAATGGTTCCTTGTATCAAGGCATCATCCAGAGGCAAGTATTTTTACCCGCTTCAATGGTTTCTTGCCTCTTGGAGGCAAGCTGACATCTAATTAAAATACTTTAATTAATTGTGTCAAAACACTCTCTGTTCCTATCCAAATTATACCAATCTTAATCTAGACACCTTATTTTAATCGTAGAATAAGAAATAATGTCCAATCGCGCTTTTTTTTTCAGTTTTGTGATATTGGTGTCATGTAAGTGGTTTTTAGGGATGCTTAGCTCGATTTTGATGTGCGTTTCGGAATCCAAGATGGCGGCCGCGCTTTTTTTTAAATTTTGTGGTATTGGTGTCATGTAAGGGGTTTTTAGGGATGCTAAGCTCGATTTTGATGTGTTTTGGAATCCAAGATGGCAGCTGCGTTTTTTTTGTATTTTGTGATATTGGTGTCATGTAATGGGTTTTTGGGTCTGCTAAGCAATTATTAACTGTCCTAGTTTTAATAGATTTTTCCAGCGCATTTAATGCCGTTAGTCACGAAATTCTCCTAGCTATGCTCGGTCGGTTAGGTATTTCTTCTATGGCACCTACTTGGTTATCTTCCTATCTTGGCGATTGCCAGCAAGCCGTGCGAGTAGATCGGACGCTGTCTGACTGGCTCGACTTGGAGGCTGGCGTTCCACAAGGCGGTGTACTCTCCCCTCATCTCTTTTCCTTGTTTATCAACTCTCTGACCTCTCATTTCTCCTTTTCTTTCCATCTCTATGCCGACGATCTACATCTTTATGCGCAACATAATATCCACAGTTTAAATAATGTTGTCGCGCTAATCAACTGTGATTTGATGAAGATTTCTGTGTGGTCGACTAATTATGGCATATCAGTTAACGCACCTAAATGTCAATCTTTAATTGCTGGTAGGGTAGTTCTCGACAGCTGTCATGCGTAAACTGGAATAGTTTCTACAATTTGGTATTTAACGGCGTGATAACATCCTACTCACAACGAGTGAAAGACTTGGGTTTGACTATATCGATGCCTGCCTCTCTTGGAAAGATCATATCGAACAAGCATGTCTCAGAGCCACTAATGCAATTAGATCTCTCTATAGGTTTAAGTTCTTTCTGCCTACCAGTATCAAGATTGCTCCAATACAGACGGTTGTCTTACCTATAATTGTCTACGCTGATGTCTGTAGTACCTACCTCAAAAGAAAAAAACCTTCTCAGTAAGTTGGATCGTTTCCTTAAAAACTGTATTCGTTTCATATATCGATTACGTAAATACGATATCTCTCAACACCGTCAGCAGCTCAATTGGCTCCCTATTCGCGAGCGTAGGAACGTTAGAGTTGTCTGCATGCTCTTCAATATTCTATTAGATCCACTTACCCCAGATTAATTGAAATCCAGATTTCAGTTTCTGGGCGACTCTAATGAACGTAGCCTTCGCTCTAGTGACAAATTTCTCCTGAAAACACCATCCCACTCTTCTGGCTTCGTCTCCCAATCATTTTCTTTTTCGCCTGTACAACTTTGGAACGATTTGCCCTTAAAATATCCGCAGTGCCCCAAGTAAGTGCGTGTTCAAGAAAATGGTCCGCGAACATTACTCGAGCTGATTACACTTATCGTGATAGATCTGTTCTGACTTTATGTGTTATTTACTTATAGTTGTATGTATAATATGTGTATGTATAAATTATATATCATGTTATTGCTACTTTAGTATGTATACCTTTTAATACTCATATATTATAAGCATTTACAAATTTTCATTTGTTATTTAATTTTAGTTTAATTTTTTGCATTTAATTAGTTCCTTCTGTTTTCTTTTAACTGTCAATTTTTTTATTGCTGCTGTTCATTTTCTTCCTGACACCCTTTCCAGTTGACTGGAAGAGAATGCATATCAGCATTGAGTCCGCCATTTGTTATATATTTTGCAATAAAGATTAACTAAATAAATATGCACTATTTTGATGAAACTAGGTATTTGGTAGTATTCTGACAAGAAAACAGCAACTTTTCCATACAGTAGGCCCTTGAAGCTGAGCGATACCGACACCTGTATAGGTATTAACGTTAGTACGGAAGGGTTGTCTTAAAATGTGAAGGTAGATGTTTTAGGACCCCGAAGGTATTGTGGAAAAAAAAAATCGGGGCAGGAAGTCTCAAAATTTATTATTTTACATGCTTATATTTTATTTTCATTAGTCAATTTTAACATTGCGTTTCTTATTTCTTGTCAAAATAGCTCCAAAAACCGAGTTTCATCAAAATCGTCCCACAAACAAAAAAATTGGCCGCCATCTTGGATTTTTAATAATTTTAACATTGCGTTGCTGTTTTCTGGTCAAAATTGTACCAAAAACCGAGTTTCATCAAAATCGGCCAACAAACAAAAATTTGGGCGCCATCTTTAATTTTTTACATTTTTGACATTGCGTTGCTATTTTCTTATCCAAATAGTACCAAAAACCGAATTTCATCAAAATCGGCCCACAAACAAAAAAGTTGGCCGCCATCTTGGATTTCTTACATTTTTAAAATTGCTTTGCTGTTTTCTTGTCAAAATAATACCAGAAACCGAGTTTCATCAAAATCGGAAAACAAACAAAAATTTAGGCGCCATCTTTAATTTTTTTACATTTTTGACATTGCGTTGCTATTTTCTTGTCAAAATAAAACCAAAAACCGAGTTTCATCAAAATCGGCCCACAAACAACAAAGTTGGCCGCTATCTTGGATTTTTAATATGTTTTACATTGCGTTGCTGTTTTTTTGTCAAAATAGTACCAGAAACCGAGTTTCATCAAAATTTGTCCAAAAACTTAAAAGTTGGCCGCCATTTTGGATTTTTAAAATTTTTAACATTGCGTTGCAGTTTTCTCGTCAAAATAGTACCAAAAACTGAGTTTCATCAAAATCGGCCAACAAACAAAAAAGTTGGCCGCCATCTTGGATTTCTAATATTTTTATCATTGCGTTGCTGTTTTCTTGTCAAAATAGTACCAGAATCCGAGTTTCATCGAAAACGGCGAAGAAACAAAAAAGTTGGCTGCCATCTTGGATTTTTAATTATTTTAACATTGTGTTGCTGTTTTCTTGTCAATATAGTACCAAAAACTGAGTTTCATCAAAATCGGCCGATAAACAAAAAAGTTGCCATTTTGCCATCTTGGATTTTTCAAAAATTTTATCATTGCGTTGCAGTTTTCTTGTCAAAATAGTACTAAAAACCAAGTTTCATCAAAATCGGCCCACAAACAAAAAAGTTGGCCGCCATCATATTATTCCCATAGGATAACGTCTCGTTCTCGTGCAGTCCACGCGGTCGAAACCGCGGGCGGAAGGCGAGTCACAATATAAACCTGTGAACTTCGCCATATCTATATACCTTTTTAGTAAGTTAGTCAAGCAAGATGTATAAAATGTAACTCCTTTTTTTCGGCGAAGTAAGACTTCGTACAACTATACGCGTAACAACCCTTACAGTATTACAACTGTCTGGACATCGGCGGCATTTTCGCCAATGTCAAACGCGATCTAGTAAGTAGACTGGTAGTAGTGTAATCATTTCGCACCGTTCTATGAATGAAGCCTTCTCTCTGTAATAAATACGTAGTAGGTTTTATAGGTACCTACATAAATTTTACCTTAATGCATTCCTCTATGTTTATTATTGTGCCAAATCTAATTATTTCTTTGCTTTATCAACAAATGAGTGTGAAGTTTCTAACGCCAAAATTTAAAAATTACTTGTAATTAAACCATCTGTTTTTCATAAAAAGGTTAGGAATCCATTCAGAGCCCGTGGTCCTACTGCGTGGTCCTATTAGTAGAACCACGGGCAATTTTTTTTGCCCGTAGTTCTATCAGTAGGACTATAACAAAAACATGATTATTTTGTATGGGCAATGGTCCTACTGGTAGTACCACAGGCAATTTTTTTTGTTCGTAGTTTTATCAGTAGGACTCTAATAAAAACATAATTATTTTTTATGGGCAATGGTCCTACTCATCAAATCAACGTCAATATTATGAAATGTTACTGGTTCTGAGGTCCTATGACTTAAGGCGGTACCCTGACCGAAAGTGGCGCCCTCAGAGGTTTTTATTTAATAAGTTGCTAATAGAAAAGGATTTAAACTTTACGGGGAATTTTTAGGGCCCATGGTCTAGTATTTTCTAAAAATACTAGACTATTACTAAAGTTCAGAAGTCATTGTTTGCATAATCCCGTAGAGAAGCCAATATGAACATGAGTTACCTTTATCGTGACTGTACCCGTACATTTTTCTTTTTTATAATTAGAGCACCTTCAAACTTCCAATTCTTTTTTATAAGGCCTCAACTTATAATACTGGTGTCTACCATATAGCAGCACAGTACCGCCCTTCCGCTTAATAAAATCCATTGCGAGACTTTCCTTTTCCCTTGATTTAGCATCAGGAATTACACGGAAAATAATCAATGTCAACGTGACACAAGGATTCAAAATAAAAATAAAAATACTCTTTTAAGGTAAATACAGTACAACCAGAAAAAAGGAGTTCTTACTACTCCTACTCCTAGTTGAACTACGGGCACTGTTACTTGTTCATAGTCCTATCGATAGAACCATGTACAAGTAAAAATGCCCGTGGTACTACTAACAGGACTACGGGTAATGCTAGGTGCCCATAGTCCTACTGATAGAACCAGGGACACAAAAATTTGCCTGTGGTACTACTAATAGGACCACGCAGTAGGACCACGGGCACTGAATGTAGGAATCAGCGTAGGTACTTATATCAGACGGCTCCTGGCCTTAAATTCTTAGAATAGAAATGAAAAAGATCGAAAGCGCAATTAAAGTGACTCTTAATAACACCAGCTCTTAAGTTCAAACTCGTTTGCAACAGTGTAGCGCACGGAACGGCAACGCCGCACTTAGCTGCGTCCAAGACCATTATTTTGAATTTTTTGGCGGGAAAACAGTTTTAGGCCTATAATTTTGAAACTAAGAGGCCCAGAGATTTGAAATCATGCCTCGTGTTTGCACCAACTATAAGGTTTTTTTTGATATATAATACGAAACTCTTACTTATACAGTTACAGTGATTCACCATGTGTCAGCCCGTGTTACGTGTCACCAGCTTACACATACTTATCGGTTCGTAGCTCCAAAACTATTTTACCTAAAGATTTGATAAATTTGGTTCTAATTGCATCAATTTTGCAGCAACTTTTGAGGTATAACACATCATCGTACCTTATATAATTACGAAGATACAGATGTGCAAGCCAGAGACACGGTACTCCAGCTCGCACACACTTTTATGATCGTAGTTTCAACAGTATTAGAGTGTGACGGTTAGTTTTTCTGGTTCTCATTGCATTTGGACTATAGTCTAAAACCCTAACCTCACTGGTTTGCCTTAACGGCATGTGTAACCTGGTGACACATTTCTCCAGCTAACACACAAAAAACAACTCATAGTAACGAACTTGTGGTTGCACTAAAATTATTACTGACACGTTTGATTGCACCAACTTTGCATCAAAATAGAGCATGCTTAGAATTTCTCTATGTCTTATGAGGAAGCCTCAGAATCAGAACAATAACTAAAGCAGAAACCGTACTAAAATAAAAACTGTGTATCAGCTATCGTACTCACTTTAAGTAATTCAGCATACATGAGTAAGAGTGAAATAGACAATCTTTGTGAGTTTCTATTGTTTCTGTCATTGTCACAAGCTCGTAAAGGACAAATGTCAAATGGTTCTAATTGGTTGTAATTTAATACTACCAAAATAAAAATACGTCTTTGTTGAGAACGTAGCTTCTGAGGTATGACCAATTTAATACGAACGTATTACAATGGTCGAACAGCTTCGCTGGCAGCTAAAGTGAAAATTTATTAATTTACTAGCTGACCCAGCGCGACTTCGTTCCCGTGGCCCTACCCCCTACTCCACCCTACCCTACCCGTACCCTACCCCTACCCTACCCTACCCCTACCATACCCCTACCCTACCCCTACCATACCCCTACCCTACCCTCACACTACCCCTACCCTACTCCTACCCTACCCTACTCCTACCCTACCCTACCTCTACCATACCCCTACTCTACCCCTACCCTACCCCTACCCCTACCCTACCCTACTCCTACCCCTACCCTACCCCTACCATACCCCTAACCTACCCCTACTACCCTACCCCTACCCAACTTCTACTCTACCTCTACTTATCCCTCCTTAAAACCTTCCTTGGACTTCCACGAACATTTCAAGACCAAAATTAGCCAAATCGGTCCAGCCGTTCACGCGTGATGTCGTGACCAAGGGAAATAGGGATTCATTTTTATATATACCTATAGACAAGGAATTCGGTGATAAAACAACAGGAAAGTGTGCTTACAGGCTCTCTAGAGAGCTTGCATTCCGTGTCTAGGATGGTTTGTGTTGTTCTAGACTGTTAGTCTAATATATCACGGAAAGAAAATTCGGATGAGATTGAATCATTTCATCGGTAAGTTTTGTTTCAAAATTCAAATAGGTATTTTTAAGATTTTAACATCAGTTTTATCCGAAAATTTTAATAAATTAATATTATCAATAGAAATGTACGTGAGTTTTGGTCTATTTTTTATATTTTCTTGCATTTCTGTTAAAGTTGTTAAGGTTATGATAGTGCTGTGATTTTTCTTTATCGATGTTAACAATTTTTACTTCTTTCAGATTTCCCAAAGATGAAACTATTATAAATGATTGTATACGCCGTATTTCAAAAATCAACTGGACAGCAAAAGCGAACAGTCACATTATGCGTAACACTTTGGACTACAATCATTTGAGCCAAATGAGAACATTAAAGATGTGTTTAAAAGAAAAAATGGTTTCTTTATTTTAATTAATTGATTAATTTCCTTTTCAGCTTAATTCACTCTAATGTTTGCAATAAAAGTAGGCGAAGGAACCAGCATTACTATGTGCAATTTTTTTACTTATTATATTATCAACTAGCGGATCCTCGCGGTTTTACCCGCGTGGTACCCGTCCCCGGGATAAAAGATAGCCTGTGTCACTCGGGAAGGATGTAACTTTCTAATAACTACTGCACTGACTTAGAAAATTCTTTCTACTAGAAAGAATTTTCTAAGTCAGTGCTTTAGTTACTGAGATTAGCACGTTCAACTAAACTCTTCAGCTTTATTATAATATTAGTATAGATTACTGAAGACTGCAAATTTTTATAAAAGAAAGTGGTACTGCATTTATAATATTGCAGGTGCTATACTTAATTATTCATTGGGTCTACTCACACGTACCACATTCACACAACTGTGGGCGGGGTGTATTTTGTATTGGAAATGAATACCTAGTACAATTTACCCGTAAGTACCACATTTTGCCGTCATTATCGACCGCGTGCGTAAGTAATACCGACCACCACCAGCGACGACGCTGTGAACAGCCGGCCACACCGCATACGATACGACGTATCCACATCACAACTACTGGCGACAACGCAATCACATTGACATTTTGTCCCACAACCACAATGCAACTGCGAAAAGCTGCATCGACACCACATTTTGTCGCTGCGATGTGGTGTGGTTGTTTGTGGTAGTTACGTGTGCGTCGACACATTGTTATTGACATACATAGAGATTTTAAAAAATGTAATGTATGTAAAATCTATTTTTAATTTATCGATATTAATGTCGATGACGTTGCATCACTGGCGTAAATAAAACTTGTGACAACCTTATAAATTAAGAAACATTAGACTGTATACTATCTCTTTCTTACACATGTACTACTGCGTAAGATAAAAGAGTACGAAGTAATGTATTTTTTTGTTATTTTAGCACGGTTTCTATTAGTTATTGTTCTGAGGAGGAAGCTGATGACCCACACATAAATATAAATGTCATCGAACTGTCAACTAAAACGCTCATTGTAAAGTTAGAACAAAAAGCACCCGTGCGAATGAGGGCTTAGAGGGTTGCCTTTAAAAGTAAAATTCTTTCGGGCACACTAATCGCGATTCCCGCGCGCCCGTTTCAGTAAAACTGTGCGTGTCTGCAACACAGAACACTATTACTCCTAGCGGGTCTACATCACATGCATGCATGTTCGCATCATTTTTGCGCGGTTTATCCCCCCCGCGAAATCAAAGGGGTATAGGCTATAATTTAGGAAGGGGTGTTGAAAGGGATGTGAGGATTGGTGAGATTTGATTGTTAAACTTAACTAGGCTGTATGGTTCTGAATCTCAGTATGTTCAATATTACCAGATTAAAAAAACATATTTTGACATTTAACAAGACAAGTGACAGTCAGTGTTGCCAACTTAGCACTTTCGGTGCTAGATTTAGCACTATTTTCATAAGTCTAGCACGAGAAACAACGGCATATAGCACCTAGCACTAAATAGTACCTACTCATGCTGATTATTTTCTGGTTACCGCAGAACAAAATGCAGTCACGCGGTCAGTAACAAAACGCTTTATGCAACGGCAATCTGATATTATTTGACCTGCCTGACTAGATCTTCTTTCTTAAGATAGTTAAGTCTTTCTTTGTCTTGTTTGTTGGTTGATGATTTGCTTCTTTAAAACGGACGAAAAAGCTTAGTGCGTGGTGAGTTACGAAAATGGATAGGTATTCTTTTAAGCAAAAAGTCAGGTAAGTATGCTCAAAGTTTCAGAAAAAAGTGGGGTCGGATCCGAAATACAAGAAATGGCTTAGATAGACCACTCGGTAATAGCTTGAAAGCAATGGGTACCTATATTTTGCAAAACAGAAATAATCGAAATAAGCGTCATTCACAATGAAAGTTTTTTTTTATAATTTTATGATTTTATAAATTATCTAGCACTATTTTTGGAAATCCATACTTATCTAGCACCAAGAAATTTGTATGTTGTTGTAGTATGGAAGCCACACCCTGAATTAAAAACAGGATGAAAAATTTGACATTTGTTTTTGTTGGGGCCCCTTCATCTCTTTCTAAGTACACAGAAAGAGGGTGTCCACAATTTATTTTCAGACAGGACTTCGTTGGGGACTTTGGTAGGGGGTGTCAGGCAGGAACTCTATATACAAAATAAATATTAACAACGACGGGTTCCTGCCAGGGGGGGCTACCGCGTAACTTTATGGATATGAACTTCATACGTTTTTTGGAACTTTAAGACAATGGGCGATTTTCTGAAAGCTCAGCCACTAGATGGCGCTGTCCCACCTATGCAGTTAGAAGGAACGGAACGTTATAAATTTTACTATGACGCGACTTTTTTACGTAAAACGGAACGTCAGACAGATGTTATTTATTTACCTAAATCTTTAAATTTACCTATTTCGTTTCTGTTCCTTACAGTAGTACTTATTTAATATATTATTAGTTTCCTTTGGGTTTTTAAAAAGTAATTAATTTAAATATGTTTCATACCAAAATATACCATAGACATGTACATACTTATTCAACGCCATCTAGTGAAGCAATTGGAAGCTTTTTTTTTTTAAATGGCCTCTCAGAAAATCGCTCATTTTATAAAAAATAGCCACCATTAATTTCTTGTTTTGTGACGTCTGCTATAACGATAACTAGCTCGCAACGTTCAACATAACAAAGCAGCAAAAATCTATCAATAAAAGGAATGGGCGATTTTCTGAAAGCTCAGTCACTAGATGGCGCTGTCCCACCTATGCAGTTAGAAGGAACGGAACGTTATAAATTTTACTTTGACGCGACTTTTCTACGTAAAACGGAACGTCAGACAGATGTTATTTATTTACCTAAATCTTTAAATTTACCTATTTCGTTTCTGTTCCTCACAGTAGTACTTATTTAATATATTATTAATTTCCTTTGGGTTGTTAAAAAGTAATTAATTTAAATATGTTTCATACCAAAATATACCATAGACATGTACATACTTATTCAACGCCATCTAGTGAAGCAATTGGAAGCTTTTTTTTTTTTAAATGGCCTCTCAGAAAATCGCTCATTGAAATGACAGTTGAAGCCCATACCCATATCCATATTTTTTAGCCGGTAGCCCCCCTGGAGGGCCGGAATAACATAAAGGGACAATGTTGTTGATGACTGAATGGCACAGAGGTTTGGATACCCTTTATTTATTAATGTACTGTCCCGCATAGGTTTTTTTTTAAATTAAGGGACACGGTCAAATTTATAGCTGAGAAACGGGACGTCCCAAAAATGGGGACACTCTTGGCACAGCCGTCTCTATCGTCTTCTACAAGCCATGCTATGATACGGAACGGCAACATTGCTGTGAACCGGTTTACTCCTCTGAGTACTAAATCCTATGGAGGTGGCATACCTACGAAAAAGTGAGGTGTAAGTTAATCACAATGTAAGAAAATCTTGGAATTCAATTTTAAACTACTTCTAATTGTCGTATTAATCGGTCTGTCAAAATTGGTCCAGCCGTTTCAGAGATTAGCCGGAACAAACAGACAGACAGACAAAAATTGAAAAAAATGACATTTTGGTATATGTACCGTATACTTAATCATATGCACGTCGTAAAAAGCGGTTATTTAATGTTACAAACAGACACTCCAATTTTATTTATTTGTATAGATATGCCATCTCCATAGGATTCAGTACTCGAGGTTTACTCGCTGTTTACCTGTCAAACGGTGCAAACGGTGTCAAATCGGTTCACTTAAAACTACGTTGCCAACTTTATGCGCATGGCTTGTAGAAGACGAAAGAGATGGCTGTGCTCTTGGTCAACCTAGTAAACATCCACCATTTCGAAGTTCAAAATTTGACGTCATTCGATCAACGTTGACATTTACAATGAGTTAGAAAGAGACGGAGGGGTCCCGAAAACATTCAAATGTCACAGAATTTTGTCTTCAATATTTTGTTCGAAGTGTGGCTTCCAGCTTTACCTACAGTATGGAACAGTACCACTATTATAGATGACGTTTAGCATCAATTTGTGGTATTGAGTTGGCAACCCTGGGTGACTGACAGTGACACTGACGTTCATTCGGAAACTGACAAACAGCTGAGGTTGAGCCGCTTTTTAACAAAACAAGCTGATTTGAGATTTCATTTTACTATGTTTTATGGACAAATACTGAGCAAATAATGTTCCCAAGTCTTTTGAGGAGTTGTGTACATAATATAAGGCATAAAATCATACCTCGGACAGTTCCACCAGTGCAAAACAGATGGATTCAAATAACCTCCTGTACGTAATTTATTTTTATTGAAATTGTGTCTATTTAACTTTGATGATTAGCACTATTACTGGTTTTTTGTAGGTCTGAGACATGGAGAATACGAGTGGCAAGATCCGAAGTCAGAAGATGAAGTGTAAGTTGTACAAATTTAATTTAAATTCAATTACTTATTTCAAATAAATTTATTCCAAAGTTTGAAGTTCTCAGTCGCAATAGTTGATTATCGAGTTTATAATGATAATATGTAGTGCTACCACTTATGCAGACAATAAGTCACACCAATGATTTTTGTTATCAGCATATCTAAAAAATATGTAACTCGAGAAAAAAGAATCAGCTTTTATTTTTTTCCTATCTTCAAAAATGACTGAGATATTAAACGTTAAAGTACGGCCTCCGAGGAAAATTTGGGTGGACCAATGGCATTAACGTGTGACGTCACGTCGCACTTCCGTATACCTACATAGAATCCTTTGGCTATATAGTTGCGCTCTCACGGTTTCGTAATAAATTTATTTATTTTTCTTATAGTCGATCAATGAAATGTGTAAGAAATTTTGTATTGAGCCCATGTGAAAAAACACCTTCAAATAATGTTTTATTTTCGTGAATAATAAATAAAATCAACTTTCGTAATGGCGGGCGGGATTCTGTCAATACATATAGAAACCGTCAAAACAAAATGTACTTACAACCTTAACTGACTTGGTAGTTAAATATGCACCCTAAAAACTGACAGCCATTTCAATAATTTTATACTGCTAGTGGCGCCTCCACCACTGGGTCAGATAAGTTTGTGGGATAAATGTCTTTCGGTATCGACAGTAGGTGCCAGTTTCAGAGTGCGCCTGCGCGCGGTCGAAATTGAATACTAATTATTTACCATAAACTTAGAACGAAGAAAATGTACTGTAACTAGCGTCAAAAACGCTCGAGTTGCGCGAAGATTGCGCACAGACGAACTCTATGTAGGTACAGTTAGATGGAAATCACCCGCAACAGCCGCAAACGGAGATGTCAGTGCGACATGACGTCATCGCAATAGCGCGCAAGGAAAGCAAATTTTTAAAAGCTGGTGAAACTTTACAACGCTGTATCTTTGGAAATCCTGGCCAGATTTCGATGAAACAAAAACTATTAGTACTTGCACGAGTACGCGCATTAAATGCAGTAATTTTTATAGTCATATTTTGATGTGTTGGTGTGACTCATTCGCCATAAATCTGAGAAAAACCCTCACAGCCCAAATGCTATTTTAGGTGTAATTCAGTTGGGGAACTGTAGTTATTACTAAAAATACACTTAAACAAAAGGTCATAATATTTTACAAATTTATGTTTTCAGTGTAAATATTACATACGTAGATAAAGACGGAAAGAGAACCAAGGTCAGAGGCAAAGTTGGAGATAATGCTATGTATCTGGCTCATAGATATGGTATTGAGATGGAAGGTATTTAATAATAATTTAATTTTAAATTATATTGATTCAACTAGTGTAGGTACGAAATGTCACCCAGAATTTAATATGTTCACTGTTACTTTCGAT
Organism: Crambus lathoniellus; assembly: GCA_949710035.1. Lineage (NCBI taxonomy): Eukaryota > Metazoa > Arthropoda > Insecta > Lepidoptera > Crambidae > Crambus > Crambus lathoniellus. Next base: position 10,018,734 of record OX453322.1, read on the forward strand.
TGTCCTCAAAGCAGTAGCCAGAAATTACATTTATAAATGGGAAGTTTGGATATTTGTTTCTTAGTCACTGGCTGAACAGATGTAGATGAAATTTGGCACAGAAATAGTTAATTCATTCCCATGGGAAAACATCATCTAGCTAGACTCTAGCTTATGCACATGCAGCCAAAGATGCAAGCGGAAACCCAGTTCATTACAATTAATTATAATGATACTGTTGATGAAATAACCTTAATGTTATTTTCAGGAGCCTGTGAAGCATCGTTAGCATGTACAACATGCCATGTGTATGTACAAGATGACTACTTTGATAAACTCCCCCCTTCTGAAGAGAAGGAGGATGATTTGTTAGATATGGCGCCCTTTCTTAAGGAAAACTCTAGATTAGGTAAGAAAAATGTTAAATATTTATAGAAGATAATACTTTTTTTAAGTCTCACGGGTGGTCAACTGGTATTATTATTGTCACATACACCTAGATATAAAATATAGAAAAGGTAATTTTCAAAGGTAAACATCAAAGATACCTTTGAAGCGATTCCTTGAAAACTAGTGTGTACAGTCATGACAAATAATAAGTAAACAACATAGAACTCCAGCATATATTTGCGTCCGAAATACCTCAATGTCTCAAGACAAAAGTCTTTGACCAGTGTGTGTTGCCAGTTCTGACATATGGAAGCGAGACATGACATGGTCCTTTACTATCGGTTTCATAAGAAGGCTGAAGGTCACCCAGAGAGCGATGCGCGGTATTGCCCTGTGCGATCGAATCAGAAATCATGAGATCCTAAAACAACCGACACTGCTCGAAGGATTGCATCATTGAAGTGGCAGTGGACGGGAAACATAACGCGGAGAACTGAAGGCCGTTGGGGCAAAAAGGTTCTCGAATGGCGACCGTGAACCGTGGACGACGTTCCGTGGGCAGGCCCGTAGACCGACGATCTAGTGAAGGTCGTGGGAACCCGCTGGATGCGGGCAGCGCGGGACCGATCGTTGTGGAGTGGAGATCCTTGGAGGAGGCCTATGTCCAGCAGTGGGCGTCGTTCGGCTGACATGATGATGATGATAGAACTTTGACACATTAAGTATGAGCGGCGCTCTACGCGGCTGACGCGACGGCAGCCACGGCGGCAAACATGACGGCAGACGCAATTATTTTATCTGATTTGACAAAACGCCGCGGCCGCCGCGCCGGCCGGCGTAGGCTTCTGCCGCCTATACGCGTGAAGCGCCGCGCGTCCCTGATCGTGGCCTTTAAACGTTCCGAAACAAAACTAACTGGGGCGCCACACAGAAACACAAGTCATTCAGTAAATGTAACATGACATAGTCTTATGTTGTTTACATATTATTATGTTTATTGGTCGTGATCGTGACTGTACACTGCTCAAGCAAAGAGGTTGTATACCTAATTATTTTAATCAGTTAACGCATGTTTAAATTACTTAGTTTATATAAATAAAACACTTTCACGGATTTTTTCACGCAATTTATTCAACAACTTAGTTAAATTTTAGTTGTTTTTTTGAGTTTTTTTTGGTTTATCCGACGTTTCGGCACCTTTCCAGGGGCCGTGGTCACGGAAAACTACCCACTATTTTTTTGATTTTAATAAAAGAATATACCCACTCTAATTGTCTTTGTTTTTCGTTCGGAAACAGGATACGGTTAGGTATTAATTATTTTAACATTATATTTAATTATAACAAAATGATTTATTAATTTAATATTTTGATTTGTTTAAGTAATTTGGATAATAATTATTTATAGCAAAGCAAAAAGTTACTGACTCGACCACCAGTTCACAAAAGTTGGAGCCCTTCGGAGAAAGAACTGGCAAGAAAACTACACGAAGGGGGACGATCTCCATTTATTAAAATTATTTGCAAAAAGAACTAACCGTATTGTAATTGTAAACGCCTGCAAACTAGACTGTAAACTAGATTGTGACTGTGGGCTCTCCTACATTGGGCAAACAAAGAGAAGCATAGGGACGCGCGTTAAAGAACATGTAGCTGACATCAAACATAGGCGCGATAATAAGTCTGCAGTGTGTGAACATTCATTTGAGGGAACCAACTAACATAAGGTTTGACAAACCGCAGATCCTCGCTAGAGAACCAAGATACTTTCCCAGATTGATGCGCGAGGCTATTGAAATTAGCAAATACCCAAATTTCAATAGAGAAGATGGTTGGAAGATACCACCAGCTTGGGACCCTATAATCCATCAAGTAAAGTCACAACCTAAACCACACACTGCAAGAACTAAAGATACGGTTAGTTCTTTTTGCAAATAATTTTAATAAATGGAGATCGTCCCCCTTCGTGTAGTTTTCTTGCCAGTTCTTTCTCCGAAGGGCTCCAACTTTTGTGAACTGGTGGTCGAGTCAGTAACTTTTTGCTTTGCTATAAATAATTATTATCCAAATTACTTAAACAAATCAAAATATTAAATTAATAAATCATTTTGTTATAATTAAATATAATGTTAAAATAATTAATACCTAACCGTATCCTGTTTCCGAACGAAAAACAAAGACAATTAGAGTGGGTATATTCTTTTATTAAAATCAAAAAAATAGTGGGTAGTTTTCCGTGACCACGGCCCCTGGAAAGGTGCCGAAACGTCGGATAAACCAAAAAAATCTCAAAAAAACAACTAAAATTTAACTAAGTTGTTGAATAAATTGCGTGAAAAAATCCGTGAAAGTGTTTTATTTATATGGACAGTTCGCGCAGAAATCTAAGATGTGTTTACTTAGTTTAAACATAAGTCATTGATACCTCTTCCACCATAATATACTTACATGATATTCCTTTTTATATTTTCAGGTTGTCAAATAACACTCACCAAAGACCTAGAAGGCATTGAATTAAGGTTACCAAAAGCAACGAGAAACTTTTACGTAGATGGACACAAACCTACACCACACTGAAACTGTGATTACAACGAACTATACGACAAGTTTATTTACGTAATTTTGAAGAATGTAGCGTATCCATACTAATATTATAAATGTGAAAGTGTGTTTGTTTGTTTGTTTATTTGTTTGTTTGTTTGTTTGTTTGTCCTTCTTTCACGTCAAAACGGAGCAACGGATCGACGTCATATTTGGTATGGGGATAGTTTGGGAGCTGGAGAGTAACATAGGCTACTTATTATTCCGGAAAATTAAGTAAAAATTGTAATTTTCTATGAAAAATCGTTTAACTGTCGTACCTTTGATACAAAACTGTCATTTCTTCCATTGCCGTTTCCAAAGAGTATGTAATCACTGACGTCTGCGCGGTCAAAAGCGAATACTAATCTTTTCCATAAGCTTAGAATAAAAAAATTAACTGTAGCTAGCGCCAAAAATGAGCCAGTCGCGCTTGCGCGCAGAGCTATCACTCGCAGAGCTGTCACGCACTCTACTTCTCAGAGTAAATATTTATGTAGGAAATAGATACCAATCTTGGGCCCGTTTATTGGTAGTGTATAACTAGCGCTATCTGTTGTCTGGTGTAGGCAACTTTTGGTGTATAAACACACATTTACTTTAATTTATATGGCAAAACAACGTTTGCCGGGTCAGCTAGTTACAGTATAATAATATGTGGAGCAAAATATTTTACATTAATAATCTTGATGTGTCTTCTAATATAAAATGCAATATTGATAAAACTATGAAACACTCTTTTATTTGAAGTAACTCAATGTTTTCATATTATGAAATGGATAATGTATGAAAAATATATCTTTTCTATTTTTAAATGAATTTCTTAGATAAAGAATTAAAGAGACTTATCAAGATTTTTTACTGAAAATCTTTTGCTTCGCTGAGTAGAGTCATAGTAAAACAATATAAGTACGTTGACTGCCTGGACAGGCACCCCAAACGGTTTGTATGTGAGCGCGCCCGTACGTTTGCGTCGTCATGCGTCGTCGCACGCACACACTGACAAAATTTATCGGTGATAACGGGGCGACAGTCATGCGTGGCAGCGCCCGCCGCCCGCCGCGCGCCGCCCGCGCGGCGTATAATATTATTAAGGTAAAACTGTCCGTGCCCACCACACGCACGCTCCGCGCCGCTGCGCTGCCTCCCTCTAATAATTTTGTATTTGTATTTGTAATCATTCGTGCGTGTACCTACGATGGCTAAAAATTCGAGTAGAAGTAAAAAATATTGTAGTGTATACGGATGTCTCAGTAGCGGGTTGTCTAATCCAGAACTATCTTTCTTCGCATTACCTAGCGAACAAGAACGGTGAGTACAATCTACCTACTATAATTATCATACGTAGATAGGTACATAATATTTTGTATAGCTGCTTACCTACCTAAATAGTTCTGCTTCCGATTTCGTTGACCAGATACCAATTTGTAGTTTAATTTTCAAATAGAAAGAAAGAAAAACATTTATAATAACAAATTATTGTAACTTGTAATCCTATGTGTAGGTAGGTATGTGATTAGATTAATAAACTGGGAGCATAATATAAATTTTTAACCGCCTCTGCGGTCTAGTGATTCAAACCACCGATTTCAGACCCAGAGGCCTCGGGTTCGATTCGCAGTGGGCGTAGGTACATATTGTATTCGGTTTTTGACAACCGATTTGGCGCAGGGGTAGGCTACGCATCTTCTGAGCCAGTGGTCTCGGGTTCGATTCCCGAACAAGACAAATATTTGTGTGCATGAACATGTCTATTTGTCTTGGTCTTGGTGTTGTTGTAAAGCCACGTTTTAATTTTGCCTATTTCGACCGTAATTTTTCAAACCAAGTCATTTTAGTCAGCCCCTGGTCTATGTACAAAAATAATTAAAAAACTTTGTATTATAGATTCCTGACGCCCACCCTACAGGGGAAAACTGTTATGTATAGAAATTGACTACCTATGCATTTTTGACGATTGAATAAACTCTAAGCGACAGCCCTAGGTGTTTAGCCTCTTATCGCTCGCTCAGGGCTCCAGTCCGCTTACTTATATTGTTTTACTATGGTAGAGTTCAGTAATTTTTAGCACAGAATAACATGTTGTTGTTGTTATATTGTACATATTATTGCTAAATATAACTTACTTTATTTGTCTTATTGGTTGCCTTCAGTCAGTGTTCATAGTTTCGAATTTTAGCATCTCAAAATTTATTTAAGTAAGTAGTTACAAGTCTTTCTTATTTTAGATTAGGTAAGTGTAGGTATCAAGATGTTAAAAAGCCTTACAAAATGATCAAATCATTTTGTGAAAGACATACTTAGTGGTTAAAATAAAAGAGGTCATTGTGATTATATAATTTTTTATTAATCTCATCTCACTGAAGCCCTAATCATAATGATATACCTACCTACTTATATAAAAAAACTTATACGAGTTAATTCTTTTCAGATTGTTTGAACTGGTTAGGGGGAGGGGGGCACAATGATGCAAGGGGCACATAGATACACAAGCATTATCCAATAATTGATTTAATGTATTCGAGTGGTTATATCTCTAATGCCGGCGCTAGACATAGCACAAACATTTGAACAAATGTTTGGACACATGTGTAGCACGGGTATTTGAGTATTTGTTCAAAGCTTTAATAAAATACTACCTACAGTACTAAGGCAAAGTCTTCAAAACATTTGTTCAAATGTTTGTGCTATGTCTGGCGCCGGCAAACGCTCATAGAAATGTTTGAACGCATCGCATCCTATGCGTTTGCGCCGACAGCCAGTCAGCCGTTGGCGCTCTACAAGTCGTACGTTAAGTGTTTCGAGTGCGGCCAACTTAAAAAATCGTGAAAACTAAAAGTATTTCCCCGGTTTTTTATACCATCTTGTGAATTTCTATATACCTATCCCAAAGTTAAGTTAAATTTTTCCTAGGCCAAACTAGTTCATCGCGTTGACATTTCAGTGAGCGAGTTTGCCTCGGAAATCCTGTAGAACACGACACAAAAAAATAACCACGAAATTTGCGATCGCCATAAATTTCTAACCTATCACGTGTTCTACATCGCTCTTAGTATGAGTTTGGCAAACTGTATTCGTAATCGAAAACTATATCTCTATCTCTTTCATGTCCTTTGACTGCTTTACCGACATGAGCAGTTCATCCGATAGTTTTCGTAAACGTTGACAGTTAAAATCAACTCATACTAAGGGTACAGGACTTCCGAGGCAAATTCACTCTCTGAAATGTCAACGCGATGAACTAGTTTGGCCTAGGAAAAACTAGTTTGTCCTAAAATCGGGTTTGGCCGGTAAAATATACAATGTGCTACAATGTGCGATAAAAGTAGCAATAGAAGCGTTCTTAATAATTGAATTAAGTTTACTATTTTGTTAACGTATTAGAGTTTTTTTACGATTGATTTAAGTACTTTGCTTTCTGAGTTTTATTTGTTTGATAAAAGGATAGTCTTGGCAATCCTGTTCTGAAAAATTAAGATATCTCTAATTGTTAATTTGGTTAAGTTTACAAGTACGTATTTTGTAAGACTTATTACAACATTTTCACAATAATAAAGATTATTTTCATACAATTCATACAATCTTCACTTTGTATCAAAGTGCCCCGTTGTTGGTGGGGCAGAATGATTCAAAATCCATTATTTTACAAAACACGTAAGTAGGTAATCCTTTTCTTTCAAATCTTAAACTATTTTTATCCTGGACATTATAATATTTATACATTTAGCTAAATGTTGACTTAAAAATTAATCAAAAATATGACATAAATTCACATATTATTTGATTTTAAATTTTTATGCATCAATCTACCCCACCTCCCCCTATAATTCTCAAAAATAGTAACATATTCAACCAGATATCTTTGGAAACTTTGGACCATCTGGTGGTCAGTTCGCCTGTCGGCAACACGGCCTGTCAGTACCCCCTAATATCAGTTGATTTATACTGTCAACGTTTACGAAAACTCGGATGAACTGCTCATGTCGGTAAAGCAGTCAAAGGACATGAAAGAGATAGAGCGATAGTTTTCGATTACGAATACAGTTTGCCAAACTCATACTAGGAGCCCACAGACCGACAGGCGACCTGACCGTCTGTGGGCTCCTTCACAGTGATGTTTTCTTTCATCAATGATTCTGCTTGTATTAATTAATAAGATCTGTCCTTTATAAAAACACATAAACGGTGTTATTTTGATGGATTTTGGTTGCTCGCTCTTAACATTTATTTCTAATGCTATCTTAAAAGATAATATCACAAATTCTTTAACCTAATTATACCTTAGTCTTAACTTATTATAACAAAGTCAACTTTTATGTAATAGGACCCGTAGTTTTCGATACTATTTTTAATTATTACTTATAAATAAATAATAAAAAATAAAAATAATTTATTATTCTTTAACAATAAAGCCTTAATTAAATTAGTGGATTGGAGCCTCCATTTGAGCAGAAAAAGCCCGTGTTTGGAGACACCGCTCTTCCTCAACTATAAATTAATTAACAAAAGGCATTACGGTCTAAACAAAATTAATGACAGCAAAATTGACAAATATGTAGAGAAAGATCCATCCACCCAGCACTTATAAGTACTTATACTTACTTATTTCTTACATTTTAATATATATAAAAACATTTACATTTTTTTTTTAATTTTTATCTTATTTATAAATCTAAATTTATTATAATATAATACTTATAACTATAAAAAATAAAATTCGACTTATCGAGGAACAAGACACCATTGTCTCAATGACCTATATCTCTCTATCTAAATGGCGCTCCAGTGGCTTGCCTCACTAATTTTGTTAACTAAAAAAAATATTACTTCAAGCTATTCAAACTTTCTTAATCTAAAAGTTAAAGGTAAGTATACTTCATCCTCATTCGGAATACAAGTCATCTGCCCCCTGATTCACAAATCGTCGGAAACGCTGCCGACAGTGGAAGATATGCACTGTCTTTGTCACTCACTATAGAATAGACAAAGACAAAGAACTTAACTCGAAGCCGATTCCGTTTCCGACGGTTTGTGAATCAGGGGGCTGAACTCGAAACACTTAACAACGAAAAAAAACCATAGAAATGTTAACATCGATCGTTTCTACAAAATCGCTACTACGACGGTGCTACAAACTATGGATCGATTTCGTATCCACTTCTATTCTGTAAGTAGAAAATTTTAAATATTATATACTATTTATGGGTATTATGGGCATAACAAGTATACTTACATTAAGGTGGTTCGATCAGCTCAGTAGCGCCACCAATGGAAATTAATGAATTACGTTTTATTAAAGGCTTAGATTAAAAGTTTCGGTTATTTGGCGCAAATAAAAGAGTAAAATGCATTTTATAAATATACTTTTATGAACTCAAACTTAAGCAATAAGTCGTGAATCTCAATAGTGCTAAAAGTGGCCACATTTAGCAATATCGAGATCCATAACTTAATGCTCATATTTGAGGCCATGAAAAATACTTAAAAATTGCACTTTACTCTTCTATTTGCGCAAAATAACCGAAACTTTTCTAAACCCTTGATAAATTAAATCGTAAATGATTTATTTCTACTGGTGGCGCTACTGAGCTGATCGAACCACCTTAATTAATTTATTACAAAATATTATGTACAAAATTTATTTACAACTTGTTAATGAATAAGCGCAAAACCTTTTAGGTGGTGATTGTGCTTATGAATATGAACAACTTTAACTATGGGGTCAACTCTGCAACTAAAAAAAAATTAGCTGTTCCATACATTCTGGTCGAGTAGGTATTGAAAATTTGTATGAAACAGCTGTTGTTTTTGGCGCGTTAGCAGGTTTTAATTACTTCCCGACCTTTTCAGGAGCCGTGGTCACACCCCTATTTAGTCCCCCCCATGACCGACGTCAGGAAACAATTTAAACCTAAAATAAAACATAAAAAAGTTACTTTATGCGATAATAAACGCGCAGTTATAAGCATGTAAAAGTATCAATTCATTGAATAGTAGGTACGCGCGAAAATTTTCTTATCATTTTTTTTTAGGTATTTTTTGTTAATGTTATTAATGCAGTAGTGTTCGGGACTAAATGGTTTTACAAAAGTTAAGTATGATGTTCAACAAAACATTTATTCAGACACAGAGCAGCTTTACACGCCGGGCAATGTGTGAACGTGCGGACGTGGCATACGATGCATGACCGACGGATTTTGCGTCCACCTTGTCCGGGAATGACCCCATATTCAACCGGAAAATGGTTTACCATTGCCTTTGAGTATTTAAAAGTACAAGGCGCCTGGGACATCATTATTTCGGCTGGTAACAGCGCCGTGGATGCGTGTACATCAAGCAATTGCCGGATCAGATCTCTCCTGAATTGCCTGTGTCGCAGTCGATCCGAGGTATGTTTCAGAATAATGTACGCATTGAGAATGCTCACATTGAACAGCCTTCTAAATAACTTTTTGTACCATATCCGGGTGCGTTTTCTCTCCAGAGGGTACATGGAAAGCATCTGATCTTTGCGATCCACTCCGCCCATAGAAACATTGTAGTCATGGACTACAGATAGTTTTTGATTACTATCCCGACGTGATTGTGTCACGCCGTGGTACGTTGATATCATGCACACTTTGTTCTGATCCCGAAAGACCACGATGTCGACGTCCCCAGAAGTTGCACCATAAATTTCCCCAGGTGCCATTTGGGTCTTCTTTATCCTGAACTCGGCAGGAACCAGTTGCCTGTTTGGTCTCAAAGTGCCCACGACATCAAACCCCTTTATTTTGAGACAGCGAGTTAAGGCAGGACTGTTATAATAATTGTCCATGAACAAAATATGTCCACGGTGTTCAAGGTCACGCACCATTTCAAGCACAATCTTAGAAGTGACTCCTGACACCGGGGATATATCTCGCTCTTCTGCTGCTTCTCTGCCCGCGTGAACCTTAAACTTCCACAAATATCCGGTACGGCTATCACAAATTTCGTAGCTCTTTACCCCAATTTTGGCAGATTTATTTTTCATAAATTGATTTATATCGAGCCACCCCTTCCACTCAGTTAAAGATTCATCTAATGCTATTTCGCGCGACAAACGATACAATTCTTGAAACTTGAGGTTGAGATGGTTCAATATCGGTTGAATTTTAAACAGTTTTGCCTGTGGTTTAGGTAACGTGTGCAGTTGGGGATCACAATTATCATTGAAATGAAGCACCCGTGTTATATTTACAAATCTGTTGACCGCCATATATTTTCCAAAGTTAGGAGTATCAGTAATATCTCCTTGACTTGCCCAGTACTCTCTTATGTTGGATTTGTATACAAGTCCCATTGCTATTAACAACGCGAAATAAACTTGTAATTCGTCAATGGTCAAGTCCTTCCAATTACAAATGCGAGATAAGTGTTGAAGTGTTCCCTCTTCCATTTGGCGAGCTGTTATTAGCTGAGCATATGCGTTTGTTTGCTCAACAATATGCTGCAAAATTTCAGAATTCCAAATGGCGCTAAACACTTCCAATGGAGTCTCAAAGGAGCGTACTGGACCAGTCGGCTGGTCAAAGTGTTCCATTCGCTCGTGTGGAGGTGGAACAGTATGTTCGGAAAAAGATTTCCAATTAAATTCCCACAGCGAAATTGGGCTTTCTGTAATACCTTGGGATAAAGGCTGAGATGAATTTTGTGTAGCGTATGTATAGCGCATGATAGACGAAGATATTTCTACTTCCGGTGTGGTCGCAAGCTGTGATGATGATGGTAAAGCTTCCTGCGCTAAAACTTCCGGTGGGAACGCCAGGTCCGATGTCGATGGTGCTTGTTGTGATAAAACTTCTTGAGCTATAATTTCCGGTGAGGACTGTGCTTCGGATAACTCCTCTTCAAGTAAATCGTTCATCCAAGCTCTTTGGGTTCGTGGCAGAACTGACGACATGGGGAACATTAGTCCATCTTTACCATCATCATTGTCACTATCATCATCTTCACTACCTGTTTCATAAAAGATATAGGAGTAAGTACATGTAGTTTCTAGTTTATTTCCTCCAAGGTAAATATGTCATGGCCATATTGTAGATTTGCTCACTTCATAAAATGCTCGAGAATTTCATGAAATGGTCGCATGTCATGAAATGTTTGGCTTGGGCAGATGAATCATAAGAAATCGTTACTCGATATGGGCAACTGAACGCACGGCTACTTCATGAAATGGTCAAGATTAATATTGATCACATCGTAAAATAGTTATATTTATTACCGGTAGAGGCGCTGCAAGCGCTTAGTGTGTTCCATATATTCAATAGTTTTTTCTTTGTTTAAGGCGAGGATTCCCGACCGAAATAGGCACGCTAACGCTTGCTCGGCCGCGCTCAATAAACTTCGCGCTGACCCAGCGGTGGCCGGCAGTGAACTGTGAACTCGCGAGCGCCCCGCGAATCGAAAATCACTTAAAATTCAATTAAAAATTAAATAATAAAAAAAAAAAATTTATGACGGCCGGAATCCCTCGGCTGTTCAAAGACAATTATTTTCATATGTTTTTCATTAACTAAAACCAAGTATACTGCAAGTAATATGATATTTGAATTATTATTAGACGGATGTTTGGGATTTTATTTGACACAGTAAAATATCACCAATCGAAAAAAAACGGCCGGAAGCATTAGATAAATAACTGTAAAATAACATATATATTTAAGACGACCGATTTGGCGCAGGGGTAAACTACCTGCCTTCTGCCAGGCCTGTCTCACTTCCATACAAGCGGCGCAAAATCCCCGAGATATTTACCTACTATTCTGTAAAACAAACTAATTTCAACCTTTTGCATTGCGAATAGCGTTCTTAGTACAATAACTGGCTGCCGTCTCTCTTCAATCTGCTAGGGCTGTCAGAGGTACTACTTTATCTGTGAAAGTAATACACGTGAAGCGAGATAGATGGCGACACATGCGGATGCGTGCTCTGCGTGTGCGACAAGTCGAGCGAGTGCCAGCCTATTGAGACTTGTCCGGTGACCGGACGCTTGCGTTTATCATACCAAAACTCGGGAGTGAAATTTCTGTACTGTAAGGTACTAATATATATTCTGTGCTTCTGCGCCAGAGGTCTCGGGTTCGATTCCCGAACAAGACAAATATTTGTGTGCAGAACACGTCTATTTGTCTTGGTCTGGGTGTTTTCTATGTATATTAAGTATGTATTTACAAACAAAAAGTATTTAAGTATATATTTATCCGTTATCAAGTTCACGTAGACACAGTTTCTTAAGAAATTAACTACGGGCTTAGATAATTGGTGTGATTGTATGAAGATATTTATTTATTTTATTTTTATATATTTTTTCCAGATTTGAAGTACTTGTGATTTGCGAGTAATCCATAATTTAAAATACCCTATTTTGGGGAATCGGCGCCTTAAACAACGAGTATTTCTGTGGTGTGAAAAAATAACCATTTATAACCTATCCTATCCTATCTTATCCTACCTACGTGTTCTACAGAACTTCCAAGGCAAACTCTCTTTCGATAATATGGCGTTCGAAGAAATAGAATAGGCCAGAGTACAAATTCAAAAATAAAAACTTTGATGTCATGGAAACCTTACATAAACGATAATGGTTGGTAATTGTATAAAATAATCGTATTTCATGATAATATTATTATGGTCAAACATTGTTGAAAATATTTTATTTTATTTACTTAGATAATTTACAGCCATTTTAAATAAATCGACAGTATTATGAAAATCATTAAACATTGTCTTATTTGTCTATTCAACGATATTGTCAATTTAAATTGGTCATCATGAAGTACGACCATTTCATGAAATTCTCGATCATTTCATAGTGAGCAAATCAATGTTGTGTCCACGACACATACATGCCTAATTTCAGCTTCTTGCGCTTAGTTTCACCTGTGCGTTGTCTGTCAGTCAATCAGTAATGCAAGAGTTTTATATATACCTATACAAAGTGTTAACGAATCAACCCAAAACCTCTTAGGTGGTGATTGTGCTCATGAATATGAACAACTTTTACTATGGGGCCAACTCTGCAACTCAAAAAAAAATATCAGCTGTTTCATACAAATTGTCAATACCTACCCGACCAAAATGTATGGAACTACCTAAGAGGTTTTGGGTTAATTCATTAACATGTAGATATTGCAGGCTGAATTACCTGAATTTATGAAACTACTTACCGTAATCATTATTTACAAGGTCTGCTATTTCCCATTTTTGCAAAGGCTGGGCTGGTTGGGATATTGGTGGAACCATAGTTAAGCCTTTCCTTTTTTTCTGTGGTACATTATAATCACGGTCTGTCGATCTGAAATGAATTGCATTGTGAATGCAAAAAAGTAAAAATTTGAGTAAGTTATTTAAATTTTTATTTTTTTGCATTGCAAATTGCAATAGCAATAATTTCATCTTTAGCGATTGTCAAATATCTGGAAAGGTATTTCTTTAGCGTGTGAGGGTAGTATAATATCTTCACATGGATGAAATTAACGCTGCTGGCTATACAGCGCGTAAGAAGTATTGGATAAATTCGACGCTTCTCGTAACGACTCCGTAGCTCAGTAGTTAGAGCAGTCGCCTGGATAGCGATAGGTCGTGGGTTCGAGTCCCATCGGAGCTGAGAGCGATGAGCGATGAGCGATCGGTGAGATGGGTCGATTTGAAACATAAAATATGTTGACGAGAAGCAGAGCAGCACGCTCAAGACCTCCGGGCTCGTCACCTCGCTCCGCCTCGCAGTTGTCGGCAACTATCTCAGTGCCGTGTGTCCAGCTGACATCTGCAGTTGCGTCGAGCGATAGTGACGAGTACTTCTCTCCGCCGTCGTCGCCACCACCTGTACGTCGGAGGAGGGGCCGGCCACCGAAGGGTTTGGGGCTTCTGGGGCAATCGGCTCCGGTCAGGGCCCCCGCTCCCGGTGGAGTGCAGCGCATGCGATGGACATTATCCATTAATGAAAATGTCATGCGCGCATATTTTGAGGCAACAGAGGCAGGAACTAATCTTACTGCGTATCGTGTTCGGATGCTTTCTCTGTTTCAGGCTCTCGAACCATCTATCAACGTTTCGGCTCAACGACTGTCGGATCAGGTACGAGCCATTCAACGGGGTCACTTGTTGGATGACTCCGTACTTGATCGGCTCCGTACAGAGGTGCAACGTAACCATATCAGTACTACTGCATCGCAGACGGCAACTCAAGCTTCTGCCGCGACCACATTGCAAGCTGACGTTGCTGATGGTGGTGGTGGAGATGATATGGTTACTACTGTAAGTCCCCAATACAATGATATATTGAGGAGTACTCTTGAAGATGTAGTTCTGGAATTTCGATCGACTTCGATTCACCTTAGACCTCGGCTTCCGCGTTTTCCCATGCACAAAAAAAATAGGGCGCTGATGTGTGCTTTAGATTCACTACTATCAAATTACTTTGATAGTACTGAAGACCTGGCTGATACTCATTCGATCTTGTATTGTGCGGCTATTACGGCTTGTCGTGTTGCTCATGTCAAATTTCCAAATACTGACACAGCAACACGCCCTCGTCTGGCTGTACCAGCCTGGCAGTGTAGGATTGAACGTCGTATCAGTGAGGCTAGGGTACTCATCGGTAAGCTCAGCTGCTTTAGGGAGGGCAACATGCGCCCTAGGGTCATGCGCTTTGTGAAGCGTGCATTCCTGGGGACTGGTATTAGTCCTCAAAATTACATTTCATGTGTCACAGAGCGCATCGACTTCCTGAAGCAGAAAATTTGTGCATGGGCTAATCGTATTCGAAGGTATAGGGTGCGAGTCGATCGCTTTACTCAGAACCGCATGTTCGAGAGAGATCAACGATGTGTTTATGCATCCTGGGAGCGATCGAATCAGAGTGATACTGATATGCATCGGCCGGATGATGATGCCATGATTTCTTTTTGGCACAACATCTGGTCTGTGCCTGTCAGTCACTCTGAAGGCGCGTGGATAAGGGATTTTGAGCGATCGTGTGAGCTTATACCTGAGATGAATGAAGTAACCATTGACTACCAAGACGTAGTTTGTGCAGTTCGTTCCTTACCCAACTGGAAATCTCCAGGCCCGGACGGACTGCACAATTTCTGGTATAAATGGTTACCTAGCTCGCACGTTTGCTTAGCATCTCAATTTCAAAGTGCTTTATTATCTCGATCGCTTCCAGAATTTATGACAACAGGCATAACCCATCTGCTCCATAAATCTGGTAGTACTGCGGACCCTAAAAACTATAGACCTATCACCTGTCTGCCAACAATTTATAAAATTCTTACGTCCATTTTGAGGTCGAAGATTAATAAACACATTGATCAAAATTCTATTATGTTCGCCTCTCAAAATGGATGTAGGAATGGGGCCCGTGGTACTAAGGAGCTACTCCTCATTGACATGACTATTAACCAACAGGTTCGTCGAAACCGAAAGAACCTGTCGACTTCCTGGATAGATTATAAGAAGGCCTATGATTCCGTGCCGCATTCGTGGCTCATGAGGGTGCTGGAGTTGTATAAAATTAATACAACTCTACGCACTTTCTTGATGTCGTGCATGCGAAAATGGAGAACCGTCCTTTTCTATCCAGGATCTCGACGGGTTCTAGGTCAGGGCGACCCTATAAAAATAGAGCGAGGTATCTTCCAGGGTGACGGTCTGAGTCCATTGTGGTTCTGTCTGGCCTTGAACCCTCTGAGTACACTTCTCGAGAGTTCAGGGTTAGGCTATCGTTTACGGAGAAATGGTCAAGTAATATCACACCTGCTGTACATGGATGACCTGAAACTATTTGCCCATAGCAGTTCTCATTTGACAGCGTTACTGAAGGTTACTGAAGCTTTCAGTAATGCCATTAAAATGGAATTTGGTGTGGACAAATGTGCAGTCATGCATGTAAAGCGTGGTCAGATAATGGAATCCACGGGTATACAACTCTCGGATTCTATTAATCTTAGATCTCTCTCCGTTAACGAAACCTATAAATATTTAGGTATGTCACAGGCATTAGGCATCAACGATGCTGACATGAAACAGTCGTTGCGTGAGCGTTTCTTGGGGCGCCTCTCAAAAGTCCTTAAAAGTCTTTTGTCTGGCGGAAACAAGGTTCGCGCATACAATGGATGGGTCATGCCGGTACTGATGTATTCCTTTGGCATACTTAAATGGACTCAAACTGAACTGGATGCCCTGGATAGAAAAGTTCGTACATTGCTAACAGCACACCGCATGCATCACCCACGTTCATCGACCATGAGATTGTATATCCCGCGGAAGTGCGGTGGTCGTGGCTTCTTAAATGCTAAGACATTGCATAACCGCGAGATATGCAATCTTAGGGAGTATTTTCTCCAAGTCGATATTGGGTCTCATAGAGATGTAGTTGCTGTTGACAATGGACTGACTCCTCTATTTTTAGCAAAAGAAAACTGGCGCAAACCTGTAGTACTTAGTACTTCCGACCGCAGCATTGTGTGGCAAAGCAAGGAGTTACATGGCAGATTCTACCGGGCTCTCCATGGGCCCGACGTAGATTTATTAGCCTCAGTATCCTGGCTCCGTTTTGGTGATCTTTTTGGTGAAACCGAAGGTTTTGTCTGTGCAATTATGGATGAGGTTGTGATGACGAATAACTACCGAAAGTATATCCTAAGGGATGGCACAGTGGATATTTGTCGAGCGTGCCATCGTCCGGGTGAATCCCTTAGGCATATAATCTCCGGTTGTTCTCGTCTCGCAAACGGCGAGTATTTGCATAGACATAACCAAGTGGCCAGGATAATACACCAACAACTTGCTTTGAAACATAGTCTTGTGGCATCCGAGGTGCCGTACTACAGGTATGCACCAGAACAGGTCCTTGAAAATAGCCATGCCACATTGTATTGGGATCGATCTATCATTACAGACAGGACTATTGTAGCTAATAAGCCTGATATTGTATTGATAGATCGACACGAACGCCGCGCAATAATTGTTGATGTCACTGTTCCCCATGACGACAACCTTGTGAAAGCTGAAAAAGATAAAGAAAACAAATATCTTGATTTAGCTCACGAGATTGTTGACATGTGGGACATTGATTCAGCAATTGTTGTTCCGATAGTCATATCTGCCCATGGTCTAATAGCCAAGAGCCTCGATAAACACCTTAAGAGGCTTGCGTTAGGTGGATGGATCGGGAGTCAGATGCAGAAGGCAGTACTTCTGGACGCGGCCCGTATAGTGAGAAGGTTCCTGTCTCTGGATCCTTAACCATCGGTAGCCGGGACCCTGATCTTGCTGCCGTTGGGGAACTGCATTTTTGTATTTTTAAATGTTATATTTTTTAGTGTTATACATTGTAAAAATTTAATGTTTAGAAATATAATTTTGTAAGTATTTAAAATGTAATAAAGGGAATAATAATAATAATAAAAGATACTTTATTGCACACAAACAGAAGCATACATAAACAAAAACAATAGCAATACAGAAAGGTACAAAAAAGGCGGCCTTATTGCTAAGCAGCAATCTCTTCCAGGCAACCTTGGGGGAAAGAATAAAAAAGATAAGGGAGAGAAGGGGAGTGGGTGCGCTTTTAAAAAATGTAAATATAGTATATGTATAAAATAAAGGTATAATATTAACAACGTAAGACAAGGATAGGAAACATTATAAAAAAAAAAAAAAAAAAAAAAAAAAATAAGTAGTTAACGTAAGTCAGAAGAAAGGAAATAACTACGTACTTTCTCACTAAAGGACCTCAAAGTTTGAGCCTTCCTGATGCTCTCGGGTAGGGAGTTCCACAAACGGACAGCGTGAACAGAGAAGGAGTATGAATAGAAGTCAGTAGAATGCTGTGGAACTTCTAGGGAAAGGTTACTCGCAGAACGTAAAATACACTGCGAAGACGAGGAATGAAAGGAGAAACAGGTTTTAAGATAAGGTGGAGAAGTTGGAAGGAACAGTATGGAGTAGAGGAGCGTAAGAGTATGTAAGTCCCTGCGCCGGCGAATAGGGAGCCAGTTGAGTTTAGAACGGAATTGAGACACATGGTCATATTTACGAAGGTTAAAAATAAATCGAATGCAGACATTCTGCAGTCGCTCGAGTTTATCGAGCAATTCCTCAGACAGATCCGTATAACAGACATCAGCGTAGTCAATTATGGACAACATGAGGGATTGCGCTAGCATTGTTTTGGTCCCGGTCGGCAAAAAATTGCGGAGTCTGTTAAACGAACCGTATGCAGCAAAAACTTTCTTTCTCATGGCGTCAATTTGTGGTCTCCAAGACAAGTTCTGATCGAGTATTAAACCCAGGTTCTTGACGGTTTTCGAGAACGGGATAGGAGTACCATCAAACACCACTATAGGAAGTTGGTCAAAATCAATTCTAGAGATGTAGTAAGAATTACCGATAATAATACATTGTGTTTTTAAAGGATTGACGACTAGACCAAAAGACTTACTCCAACTGCTGATTCGTTCTAAATCTATGTTTGTAACCGAAACTGCTCGTGATAAATCTGTAAAAGGAGCATGTACGTAAATTTGCAAGTCATCAGCGTAGAGGTGGTAGGATAGTATTAATGAAAATTGAAAAAAGGAGAGGAGATAGAACGCCACCCTGAGGAACGCCGGCAGTGATATCACACCATTCAGAGAAAGAATCTCCAGTGCGGATGCGCTGCCGTCGCCCTAGCAGGTAACTTCGAAACCAATCAATTGCAGTAGGAGATATGTTAAGAGAAGATAGTACTCCGAGAAGGATGTCAAAATCAACGCAGTTGAAGGCATTACTGAAATCCAGCAATGTCAGTATTGTGAGCTGTCGATTATCCATACCCAGGCGTATGTCATCCAAGATCTTAATTAATGCTGTAGAGGTACTATGGCCTTTGCGGAAACCAGACTGGAAAGGATTCAGAAGATGGTTAGAATTGAGATAATCGGTAAGCTGGTGCTGTATCAATTTTTCCAGGACCTTGGAAAGGAATGGAAGGATAGAAATAGGTCGGAAATCGGTGAACATAATAGGTTTAGGTTTCTTAGGAAGTGGAATGACATAAGTGTCTTTCCAGGAAGTGGGAAAGGTACCAGAAGAAATGGAAGTGTTTAGGATATGGGTAATTATAGGAAGGATAACGTCAAGGATAGGGAGGATCATTTTACGACCGATAGAATCGGCACCTACAGCGGCGGATTTAATGGATAGAATCGTTCTCTTAACATCACTGTCTGCAAATTGATGAAGGATAAAAGGAGCAGTATCTTGTGTTGGCAAATTGGAAAGAGACTGTAAGGTATTGGCTTTAAGTGTGCCATCAAAAGGAGAAACAGAAGTGAAGTTAGTGTTAAGTTGGTTAAAATCAACATTACTATGGGAATTATCTACGCGAACTTTGCCAACACCAAGAGTTTTTAGGAATTTCCATACTTTCGCAGGATCTTCATTATCAATGGAATTGTGAATGTGGCGTCTTTGTGCGTCCCTTACCACCATATTGCACCGGTTTCTTGCTTTAATGTATTTAGAAGCGTTTCGGTCTGAGGGATCGAGTTTGTATCTTGCTTTAGCCGTGTTTTTCTTCGCCATAAGCGCCCGTATCTCATCAGTCAGCCAGGGAGCAGGGAGGTGTTTAATTTTAACCGGATGCACAGGAGCATGAACATCATAAAGTGCCGTTATATTTTTATTAAAACAATGTATCTGTTCATCCACGCTATCGGTGTTAAAAATGGCTGACCAGTCCATACTGGCAGCATCCAGAAGTAAGCGTTCTAAATTAATACTATTGAAGCTACGCTGAAGCTGTACTGTCGGTTTTAGCTTGGGGAGGCGGATCCGGTAGGATAAATATACCAGATCGTGGTAGGAAAATGCGTCTGCAGAATGTTGACCGTGTTTAACGACAGCAGTCGGGGTGGAGACGATCATAAGGTCAAGAAGAGAAGGGACACAGTTGGGAAAGTGATGAGTTTCATTTAATGGGAGGATATGTAAATTGGAAGAGTTAACAATAGAACACAATTTTTTGGCTCGGACATCATCTTTTACAAGGCAAGTATTAAAATCGCCCATTAATACATGATGCGAGTATGACGGAACATAATTTTCAAGTAGCTGTTCGAAAGACTGAAAATAGTCAATACGAAGAGAAGGGCTGTAGAAGACGCCTAAGAGAAGTTTGGTATGGGACAGGGATATCTCAATAAAAAGATGCTCGGCGCTGTTGGGAGGCGGAGGCTGTGGGGAGTGACTAAGTACAGTGAAAGGGATATGTGAGCGAAGGTAAATAGCCACGCCTCCATGAGAGGAACTTACACGATCATTACGTATTAATTGGAAACCAGGTAAGGAATAAGAGACAGATGAGAGACAAGGATGGAGAAAAGTCTCAGAGACAAGGATTGCGTGTATATTATCGCAGTTAAATGACGAAATCATATCTGGGAAGTGGGCAGGAATGCTCTGAGCATTTATATGCACCACGTTGAAATTTTTTGGAACATCCCTAAATGAATCATCAAGAAGTTCACTCAATGGTCGATCTAGGCTTTGAAAGGTCGAATCAGAAGTAGAGGAAGAACAGGACAGAAATACATCATCACAAATATCAAAAGGAACACTCATAAACTTACAAATAAAATAAGCAAAATATAAAATAAACTACATTAAATACAGTACCCACAGGTTGGCTGAAAGGAAAGAAAGCAGAAAGCGAGAAAACAAAAAAGAGATACACCAACAACAACACAAACATAAGCAAATAAAATAAAACTAAATTCACAAGTATCTACGAACAACACAGAAAATAACAGATAAAATATCACATGACAGACCAAGGAGAACGAACTAGTCCATGAAAATTGTCTATGGTCTGTACAACATTTTTTGACGTGACGTGACGTTAAAATAGCGCAAGAAAGAAAAATTATCGTTTGTGGTTACTTACAGCTTTTTTGTTTTTACCTACATATAAATTAATTTGTGCTAAAAATTAATTACAAAAACAAAGCAAGAAGTGACTTAATTAAGAAAGACCAACTACAAAAGCAAGATAAAAGGAATTAGCTGACAGACAATAAGTAAGTAACGTCACATACAAAATAAGGTCAAAACATAAACAAAGTACTTACTTACACCTACAGTAAATTAATAATACCTATTTGTTATGATTTCTTGCAGAGGCAGCCCTCCTGGCCCGCGAAACAGGAGCTGAAGGTGAAGGGTCCCTCTGCGTGGATTCCGACGCTGTCCCAGAAGAGGTGCCCGCCGCAGTACTTGCCAGTCTATTGATATCATCAAGGGTTGAGATACGGTGCCGCTTTCCATCACCGCTTACCACCAAGATACGACCAGCGCTGGTCCAGCACTTAGAAACACCGAACCGTTCGCGTGCAGCTGTGAAGATTCGGTGACGTTCTTTGGTCAGGAACTCGGACATTGTGATTCCGGTACCTTTAAGGTACGATTTAGACATCCACAGACTGTCCCGCAGTGTCTCTGACTGGAACTTAACCAGGAGCGGTCTTGGCTTGTCAGAGCGCATCTTGCCCAGACGGCTAGCCCTACAGATGTCGGCCCCACACACTTTGATGGCAGATAGATGCTGAGATGCCAGCTTTAACACGGATTCTGTGGGGATTTCTTGATTGGCCTCTGGAACACCGTGAAGTAGCAAGATGGCCCGACGACTTCGCATCTCATTGTTGTCACACTCAGTTGCTAATAGTGAGACTTGCAGCTCGAGATTCTTCAACGTTGCCATAACAAATTCCCGGAAAGCCTCAAAGTCCAGTGATAGCGATGACACCGATGGCTGTTGCGAATGCCAAATGCCATCCTCTTTGTAAAGGACTGTGATAGTGATTCTAAGGTGCCTTTTAGTCCTTCCATTGTTGTGCAGTGAGTGGTTGTTCAGTGTTGTAAAAAGTGAAGTTAATAAAATGGATATTAAGTAAAGGAAAAGCTACTGAAGGTACTGTATAAACTCAGAGCATAATATTCACAATTAATATTAAAAAAATATAAATTAATTCTAATTTTAATGATTAAAAAAATGCAGAGCAATTCAAAAAAACGTCTTTATTTTTTCGCAGCCTACCCCCGAAAAGTGTTCGTATGAATGACAAAGATATACAGGATGTTTTTCTATAAGTGCAATACCTCTTAGGTGGTGATTGTGCTCATGAATATGAACAACTTTTACTATGGGGCCAACTCTGCAACTCGAAGAAAAATTCAGCTGTTTCATACAATTTGTTAATGCCTACCTGACCAGAATGTATGGAACATTCTGATATTTTTTTTTGAAGTTGCAGAGTTGGCCTCACAGTAAAAGTTATTCATATTCATGAGTACAATCACCACCTAAGAGGTATTGCACTTATAGAAAAACACCCTGTATTTGCGGTTTTCGAAAATCACTATCACTACATAGTATAAAACAAAGTCGCTTTCTCTGTCCCTATGTCCCTTTGTATGCTTAAATCTTTGAAACTACGCAACGGATTTTGATGCGTTTTTTTTTAATAGATAGAGTGATTCAAGAGGAAGGTTTATATGTACTTTTTATCCCGATATTCCCACGGGAACGGGAACCACGCGGGTGAAACCGCGGGCGGCCGCTAGTGTGTTATATTTCAAAAACTTGTAAAGCCTACTTAGCTGTGATAGTTTTCCTTTTAACTTTGTCATATATACAGCTATCGTGAATTTTTTCACGTATCCAAAAACAACCATTAGGCTGGCAGGGGCAGGGGACACATGACTCTAACAAAATTTTGCACTTTAAAGCTTAATAATTTTACAAACCGATGCCTCAATCAAAAAACTGCTTCCACAAACCCGCAATATTTATAAATTGCTATCCAATGACATCCCACACTATGGGGTAGACAAGAAAAAAAAAACACTTCACGTGTAGGGGAGGTAACCTAAAAAAAATGTTCTTTCCAAAATTTACTTCACCACTTTGTCGGCGTGATCAATATGTATATTCATGCCAAATTACAGCTTTCTAGTACTATGAGCTAGACTGGGGACAGACAGACGGACAGACGGACATGGCAAAATTTTAAGGGTTTGTTGCTGCCATAGTCAGCAGTCAACCCTAAAAATGGCATTGTGGATGCAAAAAAGTAAAATATTAAATAACTAAGTGCCTTTTTCACTTGCTTGCTTTACTTGACAATGTCCGATTAGGAGATAATTTCCAGTTTACTTGATTGTTTTGCATGTTAAGTAACAGCTAATCAGAACTTACTTAGACATTGTGAAACAGGCCCTAAAAATCACATTCTTACTTGGAAGACACTGGGGAACTTCCTGATTGCAACTCCATCCATTCCACTTTTGGAGAACACATGACAGAAGTCCGCGGCGACATCTCATAATCAATGAACCTGAAAACAAGTTTCACTATGAATATAAATATATGGTTATTGTTTAAGTTATCATTCTAAACACTTCTACTTACGCTTCTGACGAAGAAACTTCTGCCAGAGAACTCGTCAGTGACTTCTCATAATCTATGAACCTGAAAACAAAATTTCACTGTCAATATATGTTCAACGTTTCAATGCTGATCCGGCCGAACGGGGCCACACAACAATGGAAAATCTATTGTGTCTCATTTTACCGGGCTCGAAGGATTAATGTCTAAATTATCATTCTAAACATTTCTACCTTAAATAAACTAAAATCACAATTTCTTACTTGGAAGTCACTGGGGAACTTCTTGATTGCAACTCCTCCATCATTTCCACTTTAGGAGTAGTCCGCTGCGACATTTCACACTCAATGAACCTGAAAACAGGTTTCTCTGTAAATGTATTCTGGCTATTGCCTGAGTTAGGTAACATTCTAAACACTTCTTCTTACACTTCTGGTGTAGTAACTCCTGTTTGGGAACTCGTTAGAGACATCGGTGTTGATATGTCATGATCTATCAATCTTTCGTGACTATCCAAATGTTTACGAAGTGTTTGGACATACACAGTCTTAAAAGTACATTTATCACAATATTTAAAATTAATTTCTTTGTTATGTTTTAATTTATGACTTTTTAGGGATGCACAGGACTTAGTTTTATAGAGGCATCCGCTGAAGTCACACGAGTATGGCTTATCTGTGTTATGAATTTGCAAGTGAATATTTAAATTAGGTAAATAACTTGTTTTGTAATCACAAAAATTGCATTTTTCAACTTTCTGCGAGTAATGAGTATTTCTATGTTGTTTATAATGAGAAAGCTTTGTGGTAACATAGCCACAAGTATCACAAACATGCATTTTCGATAGCGCTATGTTGTGTTTTGACAGTAAGTGGTCTGATAACTTATTCTGATTATCAAATACAGATTTGCAGATGTGGCAGTAATTCTCTTTAACTGTTTTATGTGTATTATTGTAATGTACTTCCAAATCTTTTAACAATGTAAACTTTATTTTACAGTTGTGACATTTAAATTTTTTACTCCTTTTATTATTTGAGATTGCAGTTTTTAGGACTACAACTTCTGTGGTATGTTTCTTCTTTGTATGAGTTCTAAGGGTCTGCAAGGTTGAGTATGACAGTTCACAAAATCTGCAGCAGTATTTCCCTGAAGCATTTATGCATTTAAACCAAGACGCACATTCTTTGTTAGTCTGAAAGAAAATAGAATTGGTTTAAGTAAATAAACCTCAAATAACTAATTTTTTAGCTAATAGTCAATGTAAAATTTGAGTACCTACCTATTGACTAATAATCGGTTTATTAACCTGATCTCATGATTGACAGACATTGCACAACAAAATTTGTCTTTATTTATTAAACAAGCAGATACTCAAATTCCTGTAACTAACCATTGAATATACCTACAGATTGTAAGGAACCATCGCTATGGCATTCTGTGGAAACTATCCCATCATTCTTTCTTATAGACAAGGGATCCTTAGCATCTGTATCTATGTATTCTATTTTTATTTCTGGTTCTATTATTTCAATGGTATCCATTTATTCTGGAATTTGTTTATTTATTTCATGATATAATTTATAAACAAACAAATTAAATAACCTCAAAATTCAAATCCTGTTTGACAGATTTGATTTTTTTTAAAGATATATTCCGGGTTGCCAGATGCGAAAAATCGAGAATCGTAAATTTTTTTAAAAGTCGTACACCTGTACAAACACCGTAGAAACTCGGAAAAAAATTATTAAAACGATCGTAGACGGCAAAATAAATAATCGTACTTCCATACAAACCTCGAAATGTTCTGAAAATTTGTGATCGTAAAATGTTATAAATAATCGTACAAGTACGATTTAAATCGTACATCTGGCAACCCTGACAGACGGAATAAGTAATTCCGACAATTCCGTCCGTCCGTTTCCTCTCTGGATTTCTTCCGGCGATGATGGCGGGTGCGGGTTCAAGCTTCTGCGCCTTCCCCGGGCTTCATCTCGTGGTGCTGCTGCCCCACGGTGCTTGGTGCCGCTTACGCGGCCGTCTTCTGACGAGAGGTGTGCCCCACTGGATGTTTGCGGCCCTCGGCGCGGTCAGCCAGCCGGGTGAGACTGAGACCCCATTGGGGGAGGCCCAGCTAGCGCCTGCGAGCGGGCGCGCAAACGGGGTAAGGGCTATAATTTAGGTGGGGGTATTGGGTAGGAAGTAGGAGTGGACAGAAAGGGCTAGGGAGATGGCGGGAGCACACTGTCACGCGGCAGCGCCCACTTCTTCTTGGTTCTGGTGTTGATGTTGGCGTTTGCGAGAGGAGCTGGATCTTCTGGGATCGGCGGCAGTGGTCTTGCGGGCGCGATGCCCCTGCAGGTGGTGATGGGGGCCGTGGTCGCGCCAGTCGGCCCACGAAGTCCTGTAGCGGCTCGATGTTGAGGTCCCGCGCAATGACCTCGTTGCGGACGTAGCGCCCCGCTTCCCCGCTCCGTCCGTTTCCGATTCTGGTGTTTTGGTTTGGGTGAAGTTGTTTGGTTAAAGCATGGTAGCCCCGTTGGTATAATGCCGGGGCTTCACCTGGTGACGCCTAACGGGCGGCGTTAATAACGGCATGCGCGTCTTAGCGCGCTTATTGTATCAAATTAGTGCGCTAAGACCCGGCTACACCTGCGTATTATATCAAATAGCGCGCTTATTAATGGCATTAGACGCAGGTGAAGCTCGGGCATAATAATGCTGGGGCTTCACCTGCGTGATGCCTAACGGAGCGTTAATAACGGCGACCCAGGTGAAGCTCCATAATAATAAAAGCTAGCTAGCAACGTTCAACAGAACAAAACAGCAAAAATCTATCAAAATAAGGAATTCAAATGACAGATGAAGCCCATATCCATATTTCTTTAGCCAGAAGCACCCGCATGCCGGCCTAGCATGCTCATGCTGCTAAGCCGCTCGGCTTTAATCACGCGATATGATATAGCACGTCATGCTGTATTGCTTACCCCACTAAGGTGTAAGCAAGACAGCATGACGTGCCATATCACCTTTTGGGCCCATAACACCCACCACCAGCTTGCACCACCGGTAGTGTAATGAGTATTTTTTAGTACCCATTGCACTACTAAAGAGCTGCACCAAGCCTTACACAATAATATTATAATATCCACAAAAAGTATTATGTAGGGAGGTACCTACGTCAGTAGTACATTTAGGTTTTAATATTCATATTACAATAATTTCTCATATAATTCATTTGTATGTGTAGTAGTGTAGTGTGTAGTGTGTTGTAGTGCAATAAATATATTGAAAGTTTTTGGTGTAAAGCAAATACCTAGGTATTATAAAATAATTTGACGTTGACATGCAAACTATGTCAACGTAAACCGTAAATGTTTTGGTTTAGGTGGGGCAATCGTTGCCTAATTCACGTGGCAAAATGATGAATGCAAACATTTTGTAGATAAAATTGTGTTTTAGGGGTGGGGGGGCTCAATCGCCCCCATTGCCCCCCTCCCTGTATCCGCGCCTGAATTGTACTGACTTAGATATTAATTATTTGTTCCTACCCACTGAGCATGAAACTTACAGAAAGTTTCTAGCAAGTTGATCAATCTCCCATATGAACGTTTAAAAATAAAGGCCCTAGGGACATTACAGCTACATAGATTTAAAATAACAATGAAAGTTATTTAAAATGTAGTGACTGATGTAGCGCCAACATTCAATACGAAAGTTTATTTTTAAACTTTGACGCAACTTATATTCTTAAACCTATTGTAAGGTATATTAGTAACATGACTGCAATTTAATTATTATAACGTTGCAGATGAAACGTTGCAGCAATCTATATTTAGCAACGTGCATTACAGAACATTGCTTTTACTTTGCAAACGAAACTTATTGAAATGTTTCATAATATTATTGCAGCAAAGCAACGTACTTCATGCAAGGCATAAAATGTGACCCAGAACTGAAATGCACCAGAACCTTACAGTTTTAATGTTGTTAAAACATTATATTATAGACATTGCTGGAACGTTTCAAGCTAAAATTATTGAAACTTTCAGTCTAATTATTGCGGCAATTTACATCTTGCAACAAACATTTTTTTAAGTTACTGCACTGACACATTTTAAATGTTGTTGTAACTTAGACAAGAGAATGATTGCAAACTAAACTTATTGAAATGTTTCATAATATGACCACAGTGGCAACTAGATGTCGCTGTGCCTTGTTTACATTTTTTCCCGCATGGCGGTGTTAAGATTTTTACCGAACGCATGACCCCATCCAGCCAACCATTTTTCGTCATAGCTTCTCGGCCTTTTGGCTAAGATCGAAGCGTAGTATCTGTTCTTTACAGCTTAACTGAAAGTATCCTCAGTTCCCTCACTGAGGTAAGTAAGTGCAAAGTGAAGTGCGCTAACCACTTCAATGTTACAAAACGTAACTTCGCTACGACAATCTAAATGAAACTTGCGTGCAATGCAAGGTTACAATTGCAACATAAGTGTAAAGTGAAGTGCGCAAGTCACTTGTATGTAAGTTGCAGATCTAACTTTGCTGCAATATAAGAGTTCGAGTTCATTACACTTTCTGCTTTAAAGTTCCTACAATGTACACATCTGAACTTGCAGGTAACTTTCGTTCCCTTTACTTATAATATGAAAGTTGCTTGAAAGTTTCAAATTAAATGTTAACGCAATGTATAGAAATTGACTTGCAGCAACTTACAGTAATACTTTTCAAGTAAATTACCACTATTAAGTCCATGTAACATTCAAAATGAAAGTTGCTGGAAGTTTCAACTGGTATTTATGAGCAACATTGCATCTTATATAACTGTGACGGCCGTTAGGGCCACTTATAGGAGTACCTATAAGCTTGCTAGAACATTGCACATTTGCATTTGTAACTTACACGCACCCGATTTTCAGTTTTAGTAATGTTGATTGCTACTAATGCTTGCTCAGTGGGTAACGTACCTACCTAATTTTTATTAAAAAGAAGGTTACAGTTAATGGCGGCACAGCACTATTTCTTGGTAGTGCAATGGGTACTAAAAAATACCTATTACACTACCGGTGGTGCCAGCCGGTGGTGCCAGCCGGTGGTGCTATGGGCCCAAAAGGCCATATCATATCGCGTGATATAATGATAGTTATGATGCTAGACAGGCTGATAAGCCGTTATTTGACAGATAAGGGTCCAGACCATATAGCTCTTCGATCATATAAACCCTAGATACACAATTCCATACTAAATGCGCTTGAAAAAGTGATGCTAATGCAAACAGAGCGCTTTCATTAGTAGTTCTAGTTATAGATATTTCGATTCCGAATACTGCCGTCACCACATTTGATATTCGACCCTAAGCCACAGTAATTGGATTTAAATTCGGACAGCAGTGGTAGTACTTACGATCTTATTACATGGGAAGCTCAGACGGTCGGCAGACGCTAGAACAGCGAATCGTATTTCGTCATGTCTGCATCTCTGTCTTACAAACAAATAGAAGAAACGGTTGCGCGGCAAGGAATATTGCAATATTTTAGTATAAATAATGAAATTATGATAGTTTCAGTACATGTTTGACTTTAAATTAATTGTGCAATTATATTTACGATCAATACTGACTAAAAATATGATATTACATCTCTTTTTTTCCTTTTTTCGAATTGTTTTTGCGCATCTACTCAGCACATTTAGGCATCGTTTTGCCGGGCGGTCAAATGACTACCTACTGAGAGCGACCATATGTAATTTTTTATTATGTATGAAACACTGAATAAATACTTACTTTACTTTACTTTAATGCTCCCTTTCGAATGGAGCATTCGTTGGCGGCTTCACTTTCTGTGCGTTTACGCTGTATCTAGGTTTATATGTTCGAAGATATAGCTACTAATCGAACATTGTGAAACAGACACTAAATAAACTACCATTGGTTTGAAGTTTTCTTAACTGGCAACATAATTTTTTTACTCACTTTCGTTCGCCGCTCATTCGTTCACTTCTCAAATTAAATCGTTCGTTCATTCAGTCTGTTCGCGAGCGTCCTGTGAGGAGGTCGACTTTCTTGTTCTCCGCTAATCGCGTTTCGGAGTGATTTTTGTGTTTTGTTTTGTGGTGCATCATGGCTTACAACGGTAGTAGTGGCAAGAGACTATGTACGGGGACGGATCTCGATGTGGAAAGGGTGAGTAATGTTTTTCCAACAGTACAACTTGGACACAAATCTATAAACGTCGAGTTCCTTCAAAAATGGCCGTGTTTTGAACGATTCTCGTTTCATGTTTTGCAATATTAGCTAAGAACTTTCGTGTTTCAGCGCATTTAATCAGTTGTTCGCTCACGATTATCGATAAAATATTACTATCGACTCGGCAAATATTGGCGTATCTCACGTTATGTTGTTGATATGAATTTTGAGGTTACAATTTGTTGACACACTGATTTCTAGGCTTCAGATCTGTTTAAATATCGTGGTTGTATATATCCATTTTCATATGCCGTTCATAGTAGTCGAGTTTTTCTTGTTCAAAATACGAAAATAGGTTGATGTGTACGCTGTCTGTCAATTATTGTGATTGACATCGCTCGGTCATTAGGTTTTTGGCTTGAGCGGGAAATATACCCTGTTTTCTAGGCCATAGATTCTCCAGATATTAGTAAAATATTCTATTCCATTTAAAAAAGTAATGTATATACTTTACTGCTTCAATAAAATAGGCAACTATTGAATTAAAACATTACTCTAAAAAACTTACAAAGCCCGCAAAATTTAAATACCTAGTTAGTTCAATAAGGTTAAAATACAAAAATCAACATCAACATTGATGGAATTGTTAGACCTTCACAGGTTATTCTTCTAAAAAAAAAAAATCTAGTAGGTACTTAACTAAGTAATATTCTTAAATATTTTATTACTTAAATTCTTACTTTTTGTACTTAATCAATATTTCATACTATTTCCATAACAATAATAGAAACAAATCAGCTTTAGCTAGGCTATAAATCAATCATCTCTTGTTATAATCAAAATACTTGTTCCAACCAAAATAATCACACCTCAAAATAACTGTTCTAATTTTTTATATCATTTAGTAATTCACATCCATAAAGTGAAAAGAAATAACAATAAAGAGTATAATTTATGATCTTAAGAGCTTGCCACCATTAATTTTACTAAACATAGTTCTGTAGTGTCCGCTAAAAATACAAATGACTGTTTTGTTTTAATTCTGCTATGTGATGTACATCTGTCGTAATAAATATACTTCAAAGCTCAACAAAAAAAGATTGGAACTAATCTTATCTTCAACATATTCATAGGATGGACAGAAAATCTGGCCTACAGTTGTAGGATGTAGGTACCTATTAATTGTTTTTGCACGCCTAAATCTTTACAAATATATTTTTGTAATGATTGTAATAAATAAGCATTACAATTTATTAGGTTTATGATGGTACTATTGCCACTACCAACTGGGTATTATTTTAAGAAGCAATATATTACTGGGGTTTACTTTATGATGTGATATTTCATTGTTTTATTTGATGGCCCTCGCTTCACTGTGTTATTGAATAACCATTATAGGCAACTGAGCCATAGGTCATAAATGTAATTTTTATTTTCGCCATAGATATTGAAATACCTCCAGTTTGCAGTACAAACCAATAATAAGTAAGAGATCAAGAATGCAAGACTCTCCGCATCCTACTAATATTATAAATGTGAAAGTTTGGATGTTTGGATGTTTGGATGTTTGTTACTCAATCACGCCGAAACGGCTGAACGGATTTGGATGAAATTTGGAACACAGATACTTTGTAGCCTGGAGAGGAACATAGGCTACTTTTTATCCCGGAAAAATGTCACATTCCAGAGGGATAACGTCGTGTAGTACACGCGGGCGAAGCCGCGGGCGGAAAACTAGTGTATAATAATTTATTATATTAGCACTTTTTTTCTTCAGTTTACTGGACCGATTTAGAAAATTCTTTCACCATTAGAAAGCTACATTCTTCCCGAGTGACATAGGCTATATTTTATCCCGACATTCCCACTGGAACGCGTACCACGCGGGTGAAACCGCGAGGATCCGCTAGTTATTCAATGAAACTTACATTTAATCTCGTGCTTCCGAATCGTCATTCTTTCCCAGAATAACTTTAGACGCACATCCATCAAAAACCATTTTCCCTTAACAACCGATTCAAACATTGTTCCTAAGAAGTACAATTGGATTACCAGCCACAACAGATGTTGCCGTCGCCACAGCTGTTACTATAACTCGCAAATTGAATTGAATGGCAACTTCTAATTAGACTGGTACCTACCACAAATTAATTAAAGTTCCACAATTATATTGAAAATGAAAACGTCGCTCTAAGCGGTCAGAGCATTTGCCAGGACGGCGAAAGATCGCGGATTCGAATAACGCCGAGGCTACTTGGTAGACGGGTAGATCTTTTCCAGTATTTCATTTTCAATACATATACCTACGTAATGTAAAATTGTGAAATAAAATAGCATTGTAAAGTTAAAACTAAAAATAATTTAGAATTTATATGGCTGCCTACCACAAATTAATTAAAGTTTCACAAATGAAAGCGTCGCTCTAATCTAAGCGGTCAGAGCATTTGCCAGGACAACGAAAGATCGCGGGTTCGGATCCCGCCGAAGCTACTTGGGAGACGGATAGATTTCTTATAATATTTCATTTTCAATATAATATGAAATCTATACTAATATTATAAAGAAGAATGATTTGATTGTTTGTTTGTTTGCATCGCATAGGCTCCGAAACTAGTAACTACTAGACCGATTTAGAAAATTCTTTAACCATTAGAAAGCTACATTCTTCCCGAGTAACAAAGGCAAGGCTTTTATCCTGATATTCCCACGGGAACGGGTGCCACGCGAGTAAAACCGCGAGGATCCGCTAGTTGTGAAATAAAATAGCATTGAAAAGGAAAAAAGTAAAAATATGTAATTTTGAATTAGGTATATAAGTTTATCAGAGGTAAGAATTACGCTAGACAATTATTGGCGTAGCGTAGTTAGTTAGTAGTTGATTCTGGCATTACATTAGTATCGAAAAGATAAGATCCCCTGATTACTGTCAGCTATCTTTTGCTTAAAGGCGCCAAGAAATACATTAACATAACCAAATGTGGTCTTATCGTCTGAAAGGTTATCGTCCATTCATTTTAGAATAAAATTACTTTAAAATACATTGTCTTTGTTACTACAGTTATATTGATACTAGCTGACCCGGCAAACGTTGTTTTGCCATATAAATTTTAAAATCATAATCATAATCATTTATTGCATTAAATGTGGTCATTACAAGATGTAAATATAAAATTATTGTTTCTCACATTTAACCATTTAAAATTGGCATGCAACATATAGAGAGGTCAAATTATAATACAATGAATAAAACTGATAATAGGTAATAATAGTCTACAATGTCATAAAATAATTCAATAAATAAAAATTAAAATGCAGATAAAAAATTACTTATACTAAATTAACAATGTCACAAAATGATTCAATAAAGAAAAACATGTCCAAGATCATTAAATAATTAAATAATAAAATAATATAATAAGTCCGTTTTTAAATTTGACAATTCATAAATTCCTCAACACTATAAAAACATTTATTTGTCAGTAGACGATACAAAGCACATTTAAATTGTCTCATTGGTAGGTCTTTTATCGGTTTTGGGAGCTTATTGAACAATTTTGCCGACATTAAGTAGCAATTCCTTTGGCAACTCGTAGTTGAGCAAGATGGCAACACCAACTGATTTGGATATCTAGTTCGGAATGCACACACCTCATGCTTCTTCTTAAACAAGTTCAGGTTACTTTTCGTAAAAACACAGATTTCATAAACATACATTGATGGGACTGTTAAGAGACTTAGCTTCTTGAATAATGGTCGACAGGAGTCCATGGGACCAGCACCACATATAGCCCTAATACACTTTTTCTGAATGAGAAAAGCACGGTTAACGTCAACGGAGTTTCCCCATAAAGTAAGACCATATCTCAAGATGGAGCACACGTAACCATGATAAGCTGTAAGTGCCGTCTTTAGTCCACTTATCTGTGCCAGACGATACAAAGCATAGGTAAATCTATTAATTTTTTGACTCACACTTGAGACATGTTCCTTCCATGCTAATTTTGAGTCTACCTCAATGCCAAGAAATTTTGTAGCGTTACACTCTGAGATTTTTTCACCATCATGCATTACAGACAGCCGTTGTGGTTGTCCATTTTTATTATAAAATTGAATAAATTTAGTTTTGGATATATTAACATTTAGATTGTTGTGCTTTAACCAATTGATTATATTAGATATTGTATTATTTATTTCAGTTTCATAGTCAGTATTAGGAATTTTATTAAATATTACAGAAATGTCATCAGCAAATAGTGTGCATCGATACCCAATTATTGATGGAAGATCGTTTACGTATAAAAGAAACAACAAGGGTCCAAGGATGCTTCCCTGGGGAACACCAAAATTGTTTTTTGAATAATTAGAGTGGCAAGTTGTTAAATGTAAAGATTTGTCAACTTTGTTAAGTTCCACTCTCTGAACTCTATTGGCAAGATATGATCGAATCCATTCCTGTGCATGCCCGCGTATGCCGTATGCTTCTAATTTCTTAAGTAGGGTTTTATGACAAACGTGATCAAAAGCTCTACTAAGATCAAATAGTATCATGGACACCGGAATGCGCTTATCCATTAAAGATGAAATGTGGCGGACGATATGATAGCATGCCATAGACGTAGACTTTCCCTTTCGGAACCCATATTGTTCTGGATGTATGATGTTAAATTTTGTACAAAAGTCTGACAATCGTATATAAAAAACCTTTTCGAAAATCTTAGACAAAATAGAAATAAGCGTAATTGGTCGATAGTTATTAATGTTATCTTTGTTTCCTTTCTTGTGCAGAGGCTTTACTGTAGAGAGTTTTAAGGCCGATGGAAAAAGTCCAGTGGCAAATGACAAATTTATTAAATATGTCAATATAGGAACTAACTCATTTGCACATGCTTTTACAATTTTAGTACTTATATCGTCATAACCTGTAGCGCCAGTATTATTCAGTGACCTGATAACATTCTTTATTTCGATGTCATCAGTGGGTGCCAGGAAAATAGTGGAACTGCAATTTTTTATCTTTCCAGGGTAATTTGATGAATTAAGATTTGGGATAACGTTTGGTATATTAATAAAATGCGAGTTAAATTTTGATGCAATTTGATCGACATCAGTAATAATTTCATTTTCATTAAATTTTAAAGTATCTACAGTATTTATTGGAATAGTTTTTGCACCATCGTTAATTATATCCCAAGTTGCTTTACACTTGTTTTTAGCATTATTTATGTAGTTGGAATTTTTAGATTTTTGAGCCGATTTTATACATTTATTTAATAATTTAGAATAGTTTCTATATTTTAATTTCGTGGTGTCGCATTTATTTTTATAAAATGATAAGCGTAGCTTTCTTTTGGTTAAACAAGAGTTTCTCAAACCTTTTGTAAGCCAATTTAGACCGGGTTTCTTTTTTGCAACTTTAATTCTATATTTCGGGAAACATAAATTATAAAGGAGACATAGTTCTGTATGAAAAAAATTAAACGCATTTTCGAAGTCATTACTATTATACACATCTGACCATGGATAATTTATTACACACTGCTTGAATTTCGCTATATTTTCCGAACTAAAATCTCTAATGGTTCTGTATAAAAACTGGCAACATTTTACTGAATCCTTAACTGGTACTGTCAATATTTGTGCCGTTTCGTGGTCTGATAGGGAAACTGGTAAAGTATAACCAAATGCTTCCTTGATGTTGCTGTTGCTGTTATTGGACACGAACTTCGTATCAACTGCCTGACACAATGTCACTTATTAAAAAAAAAGAAATCCTTAGCGGCAAAAATGACAGTGATTACATACTCTTTGACATACCTTCTCTTTGGAAGCTGCTAAGAAATGAGAGTTGTGTGAAGTATGACAGCTTAACGGTTTTCTAGACAAAATTACCATTATTAATTTATAATTTTCCTGGATAAAAAGTAGCCTATGTTACTCTCCAGCTCTCAAATTATCTCCTTACCGAAAATCTCGTCGATCCGTTGCTCCGTTTTGACGTGAAAGACGGACAAACAAACAAACAAACAAACAAATAAACAAACAAACAAACAAACACACTTTCACATTTATAATATTAGTATGGATTTAGCTCGTTGACTTACAACTAAAAAAAAATGGTTGTCTGTAAAGTCGGTTTACGACGATAATTTTACGTGATAACGTTCTATGAAAAGTTTTCATGTACCTATTCATGTATTTCATGTATTCTTTGTATTTGTTTTCATTGAAAACAAATACGTTAACACAACCAAATGTGGTCGTATCATCTGAAATGTTATCATCCTTACTTTCAATACCTTGTCTTTGTTTATATTGAATTTTAGCTAGTTGTCTTACAAAAATATTGGTTGTCTGTGATGTCGGTTTACGGACTCTACGGACGATAATTTTACGTGCTATGAAAACATTGATGAAAAAGTGCATACTTTTATGAATTGAATTATTATCACTGAATTATCTGAAGATTTTCATTAACTCTTTGAAATACGTGCCATCGCTTCTGCTTTGCTATGTGCCGCACGCAGTGCCAATTGTTTCGCTGCAAGGGATTTTTTGGTTGCGTGTAAATTTAAAATATGTTATAACTTCTAATCTAAAGTATTGATTAAAATTAAATAAGGCAAAGGACAATTTTGATCTACATTAAATGGCCACAGTAACTAATAATATTCTTATTAAGATAAGGGTTAATACTGATTAGGAGAAGTTAGCTTTGCAAATAAAGTAATATTTTAAAATTAACTCCTTAAAGATAACAATGATTACTATATGTCAATCTTATGAGATAGATCCTCGTTCCTAGGAATTTGGCCCAACCAATGCAGTGCTCTCTTACTCATCATCATCATCATCAACCTATTAATGTACACTGCTGGACATCTCCAAGACTCTCCAAGAGTACGCCATCGAGCACGATCAGCGGCTGCTCTCATCCAGCTCTTGCCAGCCACATTGCGAAGCTCGTCGCTCCACCTAGTCTGAGGGCGTCTTACACTACGTTTGCCGATACGCGGTCTCCACTCTAGAACTCATTTACCCCAGCAGTTATCGATTCTTTTGCTCTTTCTTACTATCTTGAAGCAGTAACAGTATACTTTTTTAGATTGCAATCGCTGACTGAAGTGATATTGCATTGCTTCTAATTCAATTGATTTGAAGTACCTATAATAACATGTCGAAAGATCTGCACGATAAAATTTGCTCTGGTATTTGTTTATAAAGCTTCGATAAATTGTTTTTATCTGTTTGTGTTACGCAAGAGATTTGGATAAAAGATAACAAAAATAACACATTAACTCTCATGAATTACTAATTT
Source organism: Crambus lathoniellus (assembly GCA_949710035.1). Taxonomy (NCBI): domain Eukaryota; kingdom Metazoa; phylum Arthropoda; class Insecta; order Lepidoptera; family Crambidae; genus Crambus; species Crambus lathoniellus. Next base: position 10,055,645 of record OX453322.1, read on the forward strand.
CGCAGTTTGAAATTAGTTTCTACAGATAAGTACGTTTTATTTTGTAAACTAAATTTTTTTTTTGTTCTATTAATTCTAGTACAATAACTTCAATTTTAATGTAATTACTGATTTATAATAAAAAAATATGACTTACTTAGTCTCGCCTCGGTGGCATGACAAACGATTTGACGAAAATACAAATAATGATCAACCAAAATAATACCATGTCGAAGAAGACATTACTATCTAGTTTGCTAGCTCGTGGTGGTACCATAATCTTTATGATTCTTCTCATTTATTTATCAAATGCAAAAATTCATTTTTGCTTATCCGATTGGTAGTATAAGATATAAGCACATTCAAACTCTTCGAAATAATTTATTTTAGTGTAGCCTTGTGTAGCCATTCAACTTAATAGGTAAGTACCTATATTTTACTGAACAACTCAGAAAAAGAATTACTTTATTAAAGACTTATAGAAAAATAATAATTCATACTTTACTGCGTAAACAAAACATAAAAAGTGGGTAATACTGAAACAAACTTCACATTGTTCGGTTGGTTGCAGTTAGGTACGTAAAATGTTATTTAAGTTATTACTTACGTAGTGAAACGTGACTAACATCGTAGACAGCGAGATACCTACGATTAAAAACGTCTCAAACATCATGCATGACGGCTCTTTCATAGGTTTGACATTTAAAGCGATAGTCATAGTTGGTATTTTTTTATCCGCAACGGGGTATCACTTGGCCTTCATCACACCTGATGTTAAGTGGTGATAAGGCTGACGGTGGAAGCGTACTACTCCCGGAATCCTCAATCACTGAGGAACTGGCTATCTTATCTTTCACTGCCGGAACACAATAATGCTGAAAATATCTTTGCTATGGCGTCAGACTTATGTAGATACGATGGTGGTAGCTAGCCAGGCGAACTAAGAACAACTCCTACCAAACCGAATACAATATGTACCCCCACTGGGAATTGAACCCGGGACATCTTGGTCTAAAATCGGTGTTGTGAACCAGTAGACCACACAAGCGGTTAAAATGCGGTATGCTGTTAAAAAGATGATGCGCATAGCCTGCTAGCTGACCCATAATTTTTCAAAATAAAATAAAAATAGAACTCGCTATTTCACAAAATGATTGAAAGCGAGTATAAAGAGTTCTTATTTAAATGCTATAACTTTCCAATCAACTAAAATGTCTTCTAAATTCATTCCTATTTTAATATGTTTAATAAGACAACATAATTACTATGTTTTATAATTTTTATTTTCATAAAACAACTTTTCCTCCTGTAAACAAACAATTAACTCAGCTCTGTTATAATTATTATATTTGAACAATTGGTTTACGCGAGGGACAACCTTGGACAGTGTTGACACGTGTTGAAATAATTATGTTCATAATCAAAAGAATGTCATAATATTTTAAAATTACCGTCAATAAATCATAAATACAATTTCGCGGGCAAAGAAGCGCAGAGACAAGGTAGATCAAACGTTTCTTTTTTTTCACAAAAGAAATGAGTTCCAATTAAGAATGAGGTGGAATACCTTTACTGAATTTTGTCACGCTAGGGTTCTGTCTGTTTTGTCTGACATTTTGCTGTGAGTCACGGCATGTGGTGCCAAGAGGCGTGTTTAGTACTAGCGCCAGCGCATAACGTATACTCATTGGTTGGTAGAAAAACGACAAATTTGCTAGTTACGCCCTGTGATGAATTGTCGAAATTTTTTAACCACAACAAGAAATTTTAGGCGCAAAATTTTTCCGCTCATCAACATCACCTGCTATTTTAATGTCCCCACTGCTGAGGCACACGCCTTCCTTAAGGATGGATAGAGGAGAAATGGGCTTTGCCTAATAGTTTACGAATATTGGTGTTTCTTGATTAGTCATAGTTGCGATTGAAAAAATTGTCTACTTGCCAGCTCGTCTAGACTTGACGTTGGCAAAGGGGAATGTTACGAAATAGTAATTAACTCGTAACTAGTGTGTTGAACTTTGAATTGAAACGGAATAGGTAAATTAACAGATAAGGCTCAATTTCGGGGGTTGTCAATCTTGACTTTGCACATATTAGTTACTTAGCTGCTAAATCCAATCTTTCGGAACGCTTCAGAAAGCAGTAATGAATAATTAAAGTAAAGCACTTATGTGACAGTGATAGATATTAAATCCGACGAATTCACTACATAAATTTATTAATTTAGAACAACAACAACAACAACATAATATGTCAACAACATTAACAAACTTCATAATAAAACAATACTACCATAGTACCTGTCATAATACACAATTTGTTTGAGTTTTTTTTTGTAATTTCATTCACAACGCATTTTATATTTTTGAAAATTAAATAACAAAATATTAAATACTCCGTAGCTTAGCGGTCAGAGCATTTGCCCGGACGGTGAAAGATCCCGGGCACAGAATATATAATAGTACCAAGGTACAGAAGGCTCACTCTGCAAACTAATTCAAATAAAAATAAATCTTTCTGCATAAAAATAAAATCCAATTCCGGTCGCTTTGTCATCGCTTGCCTACTGTTATAATAACCTAAAGTTCGCGCATACAAGCAAAAATGTATCAAACAGCTACGCGCGAGAGTTTATATTTCTATGAAAGTATCAAACAGCTCGCTCGCTGGTTAGGGATGCGAGCGACTTGCGAGTTCGGTTTTGTTGTTTCTACTGTTCTTTATTTTATTTAGGCACCCGTAAACACAACAGTATCTTTTTACGGATTATAAGAACGTGTAGTAGTCATTGTTCGGTGCACAAAAATCACAGAAATGATCGATCGTTTTACGCGCAACGTGGAGCGTACGAGCCGAGAGCGGCATCCTTCTGCCATACGCCTGCCCGGCAGGCGCGCCGGCCGAACGTACCTAAACTGCGGAGTGACACCCCCTGTCCCGGGTTCGATACTAGGCGGGGCTTCTTGGAAGACAAGTCGATTTTTATATTTCATTAATTGAGAGTTGTCAAATACGGCTTACCTATTTCGATATACAAGTAAATATATTCTATTATACCCGCGGTTTCACCCGCGTGGTTCCCGTTCCCGTGAGAATATAGAGATAAAAAGTATCCTACGTGTTTTTCCAGCCTATAATCTATCTCTTTTGCAAATTTCATCCAGATCCGTTCAGTAGTTTTGGCGTGAAAGAGTAACAAACTTACATTCATACTCGCAAACTTTCACATTTATAAAATTTAAATTAGTTGGATTTTACTTCGCCTTACCTTACATCATTCTATTCATATTCGATAGAATTTTCCTTGATGCAAGCCAGATATTTGGCCGCGGTTTGGTGTTGGATTGCTGAACTATAAGTAGTTTGTGTTTAGCGTTTAATAGGCCAAATGCTCTGACGTTAGGAACATTAACACCCATTTGCCCTAAACTTAAGAATCGCCTAAGTCTTTTCCTAGCTAACTTAAGACATTCTTAACAAAAAATTGCTTTGCACTAACCTTATGAGATACTTAAATGCACTTTAGGCAATTCTTAACTTACGGGCCCAATATCGAGCACCTAAGGCTTAAGAAATACCTATATCAATGGTTATTGTCTGTGGCATTGTGAGCAAAGAGTAGTGCGACAAGCTTTTCTGTTCCGGTGATTATCTTTGGAACTAAAACAGTTTTCATACGACAGTCCATTTTGACAGCTAATTTCGTATTGCAAGTGACTCCTCTGTCACGGCTGTCACCGGAACAGAAAAGCTTGTGGCTTTTGTATTCTTGTTTGTTAGATAGAGACACAACACATGTGACATACGTCATTCATCATTTATTAAAAAAAAAACTGTATAAAGTTTTTCTTGACAGTTGAGCTCAGTTGACTTTTTCTTTTCTCGGTGAATACCTACCAAATAAAATAGACAACGTCTTAGCTTTTGTCTCCTTTTAACTCACGAAGGAATCAATGAGAAGTTTCAACCAAAAAAATATCCAGTGACCTACTTTACCTCGGCCGTTTTAAAATCCATAAACAATTAATATTTGAATTCATTCATTCATTCTCTTATCAAGGCGATGACTAAGTTACGACGTAGTCTGTCAGTGCAAACAAAAATTTTAGCTCGGCTGTTTTAGGCTGTTCATAAACTAAGATGTATCTTATCTAGGACAAGCTCAATCCGAGTTTAGTGCAAACGGGCATAAGTCTCTTATAACTTTATAACTACCGCTGTTTCTGAGGTTCAAGGTTCATTAACATGAAAAAAAAAATATAGCATATATTTCTTTCCTATACTTACTATATGAGGAGCCCGTGGCGCAGTGGATAGCGCGCTTGGCCTGCGATTGTTGAGGTTAAGCAACGTTCGCAATGGTCGGTCACGGGATGGGTGACCAAATACTTTTCATCTCGAGCTCCTCCGTGCTTCGGAAGGCACGTTAAGCCGTTGGTCCCGGCTGCATTTGCAGTCGTTAATACCCACCTATCCGCACTGAGCCCGCGTGGTGGGTCATAGCTCATTTTTTTTTTTTTTTTTATCCACAACGGATAAAAAGATCCATAAGGAAGGCCAGTGCCCCAGCAGTGGGGACATTAAATGGCTGATGATGATGATGATGACTTACTATATTACCTAATACTACTATTCACTACATAGTATAAAACAAAGTCGCTTTCTCTGTCCCTATGTCCCTTTGTATGCTTAAATCTTTGAAACTACGCAACGGATTTTGATGCGTTTTTTTTAATAGATAGAGTGATTCAAGAGGAAGGTTTATATGTACTTTTTATCCCGATATTCCCACGGGAACGGGAACCACGCGGGTGAAACCGCGGGCGGCCGCTAGTAGTATTATAAAGACGAAAGATTTGTATGTACCTATGTAATGGAATAAACTCAAAAACCAATGGAAAGATTTCAAAAATTCTGTCACTTTTAGAATAGGCTATATTTTATCCCGATATTCCCACGGAAACGGGTACTACGCGGGAAAATTGCGAAGGTCCGCTAGTATAAGATAAAATACTTTTTTGCTATTTCCTGCTCCAAAATAATTCTCAATATACTGGCAACCGAGTAATAGTTAATGGATATTCTTCCTTTCATAGATAAAAAGTTGCTTTTGTCATACCGTCTCCGAAATTATTTACGTCGTAATGTGGCTTGAGTTAAAGTTAAAATTATTATTATTTTTAATCACAAAAAGTATACCCTGGACTCATAGGGTATTACAAGATATGGCTGGTTTACAAATTTTAGGATGAGAAGATAATGTAATGAGAAGAATAAGCTCTCGAAGTAAGTTTAACGAACTGAGAAAGATAACATTAAAAAAAATTATGATATGAAACGAAAAATTCGGAAACTTAAAGTTTCAACTAACAGCTTTAAGTTTCCGAATTTTTCGTCCCTTATTGTTCTAAGGACCTTATCCTCTTATAATACAGGTGCTTTTCCAATGGAAAACTAATTTACCATTTGCAAGGTGGTTCGATTCTGCATTGTTCCAGCATGTGCGATCCCTCCGTTGAATGACAAATCGCGCTTTGTCCTACGTGGAGCGAGAATGAATGAATGAATGGAACAGGATAGATCCGTTTGTGGCGGTTTTTAGACAAATGACTGTTCATCGAGCTATGAAAGTAGTCCGATTGTAGTGCTTGTTTCATGCTATGTTCTATAGACTTCGGACAGTTCGGTAGGGTTGAGAAACTTTTGTTGTGAGTTTTAATTAAGTGTTTGACTCCCACTAAGAAGATTCCGTATAAACATTTTAAATTAGATGGTTTTTGGATAATATGCCCTTGCTTTGCTATGGCTCCTGCTTTATTAATAAAAATAATGAAAATGATTTAAATGATAAAGTTTCCTCCGTGAATTCGTTCGGTTATTTTGCGCTAATTACGATCACTTCTCGCGATATTAAGTTACGTGTATCCTTCAAGCTCTTCTTTCCAAAATACATCAAAATTAGTTTCGTAGCTTCGGCATAAAAAAGTAACAGACAGCCAGACAAGACTAATATTTGCATTTATAAAATTAGTAATAGAAATAATATTATGTCGTACGTATAAGTCGACCATAAAATCCCGAAGCCACCACGCCATACACGGCTTTTTCACCATTCAACTAAGATGGTTCTCATTTATCTTCAACTCTAATAAAATTCTTCCAAATAAATCTACAGACAACAGCGATCTAAACAGACAGACAGTTTGACATTGTTTATGTAAATACGCCCCGGCGTTTTATATTAGATTATGCAAATCCATTTCGATGTTCCGACTTGCTATTCGAAATGTACCTTTCCCGATTCGATATACTCGGTACCGAATTTTACGGTTAATGAAAATTGATGATATTAAATGTACTTTATCGATTGGTTTTAGGTTATTTGCCTATAATAAATCTTGCTGAGAATCTATTGCGATTGAATATAGAAATCAGTAAATTATTCAATATTCAATACACTCGTGAAGGAGGTAGGAATAAATAATTAAGATGATATCTTTTGTGAACCTTACGTATACAAACATTACCAATTTACCATAAAATATTATAAAGAGGATATTTGATTTTTTATTTGTTTCTAATGGATAAACTAAAAAACGACTGCTTAGATTTTTATCATTCTTTCATCATCAGAAAGCTCCATTCTTCCTGAGTATTTTTACATTTTTCGTACGAAAAATAAATAGTGTAATAAATTAATAATTGACAGGATATCTCCTGCTTTGATCGAACATTTTCAGAGAGTCATATCTGATTGGGTAGGGTGAACATAAAGTTAGTTATTATCTACCGGTAGTTTAAAGACATTTTTGAAACAGCCATTAAATTATTAATTTATGCATTCACATCAACTTAATAAAAAAAAAACCACCAGCCCTGGTTTTTTTCTCTCACAATTTTTCCTATAATTGCAGAATTGCAATTGTGAAACTTTTGAAATATTTTTTTTATCTAAAAAAGCCTCAAATGTTTGGTGATTACGATTTTTTCCCTACATATCGTTTCCTATTATATTTTTCGTAACCGTATCCGTAAAATTGGAGCGTAATGGTTACCCTTCGATGGAAATGTTCCGATAAGAAAATAATGAAGAAACTTTAATACAAACCCAAGCGACAGTTAGGTGATAACGTTCTCCGATATTAACAGCTGTCAAAGACATTTTAGTGGTGCCTATAATATTAAAATTGTAGCATGTAGGTACTTACAACTGTATGTAAGTACCTAATTAGTTTCGTGTAGGACAAGACTGTCTGTCTTTTCTATAATTATACCTACTTTCGAAACTTCACTAAGGTTTGAAAATAATACCTACTAAAACCCAAATTTATAAATAAAAAATAAAAAAAAATAAAATTAAAACTATTTAAGTATTTCAAATCAAATCAAATATACTTCACCAATAAATACACGAACAAGTACAAAAAAAAACAATAATAATTCACGATAGGCGGCCTTATTGCTACATAGCAATTTCTTCCAGGCAAATAAAAATGATAATAGGGGAATGGGTGCTAAAAAAATATATAAAATGATGAAGTATATACTTCAAATATTAATTACTAAAGGAGATAGATACTTAGATAATATTATAAACTAGCTGACCCAGCGCGACTTCGTTCCCGTGGCCCTACCCCCTACTCCACCCTACCCTACCCCACCCCTACCCTACCCCTACTCTACCATACCCCTACCCTACCCCTACCCCTACCCCTATTCTACCCCTACCCTACCCCTACCTACCCCTACCATACCCTACCTACCCCTACCATACCCTACCCTTCCCCACTACCCATACCCTACCCCTACCCTACCCCTACCCTACCCCTACCCTACCCTACCCCTACCCTACCCCTACCCTACCCCTACCATCCCCTACCCTACCCCTACTCTACCCCTAACCTACCCCTACCCTACCCTACCCTAACCCTACCCCTACCCCTACCCCTACCCTACCCTACCCCTACTCTACCCCTACCCTACTTCTACTCTACCCTACTTACCCCTCCTTCCCCTATTTTCTCACCGCTAAAACCTTCCTTGGGCTTCCACGAACATTTCAAGACCAAAATTAGCCAAATCGGTCCAGCCTTTCACGCGTGATGCCGTGACCAAGGGAAATAGGGATTCATTTTTATATATATAGATTAGGTGAAAGAGAGAGGAAATGACTTTTAACTTGATTACCAAAGGACACCAGAGTCTGAGCCTTTCTAATACCCTCCATCCACAAGAGAGCGGCACGCACGGAAAAGGAATAGGAGCGGAAGTCGAAAGTGTGACGCGGGATTTCTAAGGCAAGGTTAAAAGTAGAACGCAAGGTACAATGTGTGGACGAAGATCGAAAGGAGAAATAATTTTTAAGATATAGTGGGGAAGTAGGTAGGAAAAGAATAGAGTAGAGTAGCTTGAGTGTGTGTAAGTCCCAGCGCCGTCGATTAGGGAGCCAATTGAGTTTGTTGCGAAAGTGCGAGACGTGCGTGGTCATATTTACGAAGATTGAAAATGAATCTGATGCAAACATTCTGCAGACGCTCCAATTTGTCAAGAAGCTCCTCAGACAGGTGAGTGTAGCAGACATCAGCGTGGTCAATAATAGACAGATATTTCGTTCAACATAAACATATTATTTATCAGATATTTCGTACAACATAAATCCACGAAAGTAAATGAAAAGCTTAATAGATGAAAATTCATTTGGATTAGTTGCTAACACAAAGACAAGTATGCATGTGCTATTTATTACGCATATATTTCTGAAAGAAATTGACTTGAAATCTGGCCTGTTGTCATAACAACGTCAAGAAATTCAAAATCGTACAAGGGGACATGTATGAACACTTCTGTGCTTCGCGACAAAGGGTGGCGATGCGTGACAGCCAATTTATAACTTATTTTAATTTTTAGTTTTTTGCATTCACAATGCAATTTTTGTTACTGAAAAAATGGGAAATGAAGTATTTAGAAAAAATCGACCTGTCTCACAACTAGCTCCGATGGGATTTTTTCTAAATACTTCATTTTCAATTTTTCAGCCAATTTATAACTTCTAATCTTCCTATAAATAAAACACTTTCACGGATTTTTTCACGCAATTTATTCAACAACTTGGTTAAATTTTGGAGTTTTCCGTGACCACGGCCCCTGGAAAGGTGCCGAAACGTCGGATAAACCAAAAAATCTCAAAAAACAACTAAAATTTAACCAAGTTTTTGAATAAATTGCGTGAAAAAAAATTCCTTGAAAGTGTTTTATTTATATGGACAGTTCGCGCAGAAATCTAAGATGTGTTTATTTCTTATCTTCCTTTTCTTTGTTCAATGGTTGCTAATAAATAATTTTATCTCCCAAGTCTCAATATACCTTAGTAGTTATTTTAGAGACAAGAATTAACATTTCACTATTCAACGTAAATGCAATTGACAGAGACAAATGCAGTTTCCACACGGACACTGCACATAAGGTTAACGGACACGAGGTATGCAATCCCAAAATAATTTCTGCATTACCAACACTTTGACAAATTGTATCGGAAATAATTTATAGTTGCTAGTCCATCACTGCTTCTCTTTCTAGATTGTAAAAACAGACGTTGCGAACAGCAATGTTCAACGAATTTATTGCTACCGTCACTCGGTTACAGATCAGATGGTAAGATGCAGTGAGACGCGTTGATTTAAGCGGTGCATGCGGTGAAGGTGCATACTTTGAAGCATCTGGTTTTATTGCCAAACCGTCAAAGTGGTTGCGGTTAGTGACATTTTCATGAGATGTTTGTGTCTTGTTTAATTCGCCGGTGATCGTCGTCAGATGCTTTCGAATAGTTAAAATATGTGTTTGTGTTTTTTTTTGGTAATGAAACCAATTATCTCACAGAAAAACATATGATTTAGAATTTTAGACCAACAATATGAAGATAAGAAACTCGTTAAAAGTCTCTTAAATTGTATAAAAAAGTTAAAGACGAAATTGAGTGCATCAAAAGAATATAATTTCCGCTCGCGGTTTCACCCGCGTGAACGACACAATTTTCCCCTGTGGGATTGCGATATTTTCCTCGGTTAAAAAGTAGTAAAGTAACCTAAATACGTATACGCTATTCTAGCCCATAATCTATCTCCGTGCCAAATTTCATTAGGATCCGTCTAGCCGTAACTGAACAACATCTAGCCAGCGAAACTTTTGCATTGAGGCATAATATAAGGCTCGCCTACACGGGTCTTTTTTTAAATTCGCAATAATTGCCTGGCAGCTATAATGGATCAATCTGGAGCAATTAAGTGCAGCAATGTTGCTCCATATTTCGTGGTATTGTGTGGCCGTTTCACAGCAACAGAATGCTACATTAATATGCTTGATGTGGTGACGTCATATTTGGCGGGGATTATTTGCTTACCTCCTGGGTAAGCATTAAAGGTGTGCTATTATGTTATATTCGTATATTATAGCATATCGTTATGCTACATTAAAATATTAGGTTATTTTTAATGCTATAATATATTAGTATTAAGTACCTAATATAATAAATAACCTATTATAACCTATGTTAAACTAAAAGTAGTTATTAATGTTTTTTACACTACTTATTGATCAATTACTTACTATTAATAAACCAATTCTTTATTATTTTTTCCACTATTTTACAAATAACAACATGAATAAATTCATATTACGCTATTAAAAACAGAATTCTTAAGTACTTTTTAAGCCCCGAGCGAGCGTGAGTTCGCGATCAAGAATTCCACAGGACAGCATTAGTTAAATATTCTAATAACAGTAATAAATGTTATAGCAGAAAAATAACATGTTCGTTCAAATCGCATGTCGTACGTGATTTATGATATTAGTCCTTATTGATAAGACATTAGAATCTGTCTCAATTGTTTTATATATAACGCGTTATATGGTTTTTCCAACATTCAAAATTCAACTTTATTTCTATTTGATAGAGTTGAATTTTGATAGATTTGATTACCAAGAAAAGAGAGAGCAATACTTGCATCGCGTGCGGCTGGAATAACGGCTGGATAGAGAAGGAGAACACAGTTCATTCGTTCAGTTCTGTCATTTCATTTGTTCATTTCGAATACACTAGATGGCGTGCGGCGGGCGCCCTGCTTGATATAATTTAATATAGCAATAGCAGAATAAGTTATATTTTTATATTAGGTGCTATAGTTATATTTTTATAACGTTATGCTATATGCGTTATCGAATATAACGCACACCTTTAGTAAGCATGCAACGCCCTAGACTGCATCCTGACTGCTAAGCTGGATGGTGGTCAAATGATACCCAGTACAAACATAATAAGTTTTTTAGTAAAACATTCATTTTCATGACAAGTTTTTTTGCTGACTTTACTTAAATATTGTATTGTCATCTAAACCAAACCTGTATACAAAATTTCAGTTCCATCGGACACTGGGAAGTGGGTCAAATTAAGCTTGCAAGATTTGTCCCCCACTAACTAACTAACTAACATGGCAAAATAATAAAAAGCTTGTAAAAAAGAGATTGACAGGAATCGCGCAATTTTAGTTGCCCGTGTCAACGCGTTATTAAGTGAGATGCTGTTGCTGAAACTGAATGTTTCGGGTAAGCATCGCTGTATGAAGCCATCGCCGTCGCGTCGTCCGTACCGCCCGCTCTGTTCTACACATATCACATCTACTATCTACGTACATAAATTAAAATGTGTGATTTTCGTACTATGTGCATTACGAAACACTTCAGTGCTTAAGCAGGATTTTAGCTTCCATACTCTGAAAATCCTTTCCTACTTAACGAGATTTTCTGTCAGGAAGCACTGTGTACAAATCCTGTGTTTCCTACTAGCTCTAATGGAACTCAGTTATGCAAGCGATGCATTTTTTATCTCAATGCAAGCTGCAAGACTTAAGCTGGGACTCAAGTAGGATTGGGTGAAGTTTGTAGTCTTTGCTAGAGGAGAATTTATAGTGGTTTGTGTTTGAGTTTCCTTGTTTATCTCATCATACTTTTACTTATATTATACCTGTAGTTATTTCATTTTTAACTGCCTATTTTAAAATTTACATCTATTAATCTAAATGTACAAACTTTTATTCTAAAAACATACAACAAATAAAGGATTTTAGTTACCGACATTATCCATACTATACAAATATTTATATTATAAATGTGAAAGTGTGTTTGATTGTTTGTCCGTCTTTCAGGTCACTACAAAGTAACCGATCGACGTAATTTTTTTGGTAGAGAGATAGATTGGTACTGGTAGCTTGAGAGTGACGTAGGCTACTTTCACATTCCCGAAGGAAAACGTCGTGTGGTCCACGCGGGCGAAGCCGCGGGCGGTAGGCTAGTATACTTATAAATGCGTAAGTAGGTATCTCAGGTTTTTAGTTCTGTTACCTTTGCCTTAAATTTTGAACTCGAAAAAAGACATGGTTACTTTTACTCATATTACCCTGAAAGGCGTGATGTAACCACATTTCACACGGAAGAAGTCACGGACTGCCACAAGTCATATAATATATTTTGAACTATCCTGGGGTTTACTTAATAGCTTATCCAGGGAAAAGCTCAATAGTTCAAGTAACAATAACAGTTCAAAGAAACTACTCGCCCGTAAATATTCAAATAAAACATTTCTACATTTCCAAGTAATTGGCGAGAGATGCCAACTGCAATATTAAAGTCGCAATAGACATTTATTGCACTTTTAAATCATCACTGGCGAAGCTAATCTTTCGTTAAACGATCTTAGCGATGGCACTTAGAGTTGTAGTGTTTTACTCGGCTTTGGTTTTGAAATAATTTATTGTGTTTTGTTTTTACTGGCTGCGACAGAAGAAGGGTTATTTCCTTTCCAAGTGGGCACTTAATTTATTTATCTATTAGTAGCCTTTCCGCCCGCGGCTTCGCCTGCGTGGACTACACGGCGTTATCCCGCGGGAATGTGATGTTTTTCCGCGATAAAAAGTAGCCTATGACACTCTCCAGCTCCCAAACTATCCCCATACCTAAAATCGCGTCGTTTCGAACACACTTTCACATTTAGGTATAAGGATTGAAAAGTCGTTAAAAGATTATTATTCAGTGAATTTTGTATTAGTTAAGTTAATTAAAAGGATTAGAATTAAATATCGTGCTCATGTGGGATCCTTTGGATCCTTTATACAGAGTGATTTTTGCATAAAAATATGAATGAAATAGAATATAGTGTCGTCTAATCTCTAAACTCCTTTTAGGTTTTAACACCACTTTTTCACGCTTGTTCTAACCATTATTTTTTATAAGATTTTAAACTTTCATGGTCAATTTCACTTTATAACTATTATAAAAAACGGGATAAGTATATACCATGTTTAGATTTCTTTGTGAGTCCCCGATAACAAATCTAAACTTGGTATATATCCCGTTTTTATAATAGTTATTATTTTTTATATTCATTTATTGTTTGAGTGAGATATAAAAGATCGTGTTCGTTCCTTATCAAAAAGATAACATGCACTTACATTCGTACAGGTCATAAATAGACAGTTATTTAGTCCAATCGCGATGAACAAATGTTTATTGTTAGACATGACGGGAAATTAATAGAAGTATGCTCCTTGACAAATAACATATGTTTTCAATGCTAGCTTATTCAATTGCATCATTCAGGGTTGCCAAAATATGTATTTAATCAATCAATATACATAATATGTGGTCGTCCAAATCAAAAGGGACCTTATTGCGGCCGGCACATACGTCTTTATTGTCGTTGTTTTGTGTTCGAACAACAGTAATAAAGGCGTAAGTGCCGAGCGCCACAAGGTCCCTTTTGATTTGGACCAGGGATGTTGCGGATGCAGATTTTTCGACATCCGCGGATGTGGATGCGTATGCAGATTTTAAGAGGCTCACATCCGCGGATGCGGATCTGTACAAAAAAACTAAAGTGTGGGTAAAAAAATTAAAAAAGTAATAATTATCCTTTCTTTATTTTCTTATAAAGTAGTGTGATGAATTACTATTACTAATTATTGACTTTAGTAATTAAATTTTAATATTGGAGCATTATATTTAATGAAAAGTAGGCGACACGCGCCACTCGCCGGGCCCGCCCCTTTCTTTCTTGTAGCGACCTGCTACACATTCGCATCCGCATCAGCTCCGCATCGATTTATACGGAGGCGGATGCGGATGCGGATCTCTAAATCGATGCGGATGTTCCGCATATGCGGATGCGGATGCGAATATTCGCAACATCCCTGATTTGGACGACCACATATAATAATATAAAACTCTTGCGTTACTGATTGACTGACAGCTAACGCACAGCCGAAACTACTGAGCGCAAGAAGCTGAAATTTGGCATGTATGTTCCTTGGGGAGTGTAGGGAAGCACTAAGAGAAGATTTTTTAAAATTCCCCCTCTAAGGAGGTAAAAAAGGAGGTTCAGACGAAGTCGCGCTAGTAAAAAAATATTTTTTTATTTTATTAAGATAACAACAATTATAAATTAAGTTTTAACAAGATTAAATATTAATTAAAATAAAATCATCACAGCTGCAAAACTTGTTAATAAATTATAGTCGTTCCTTTTTTTTGTCGGAATGCTACTGCTGCTTATCATTATATTTTTAAATAGATACAATATTAAATTAACAATATTGCAAATTGTGTACTTTGGCGTTGGTAAACTCTGAAAATATTTTTTAGACGAAATTCGCTTTAACATGATATTCGCGGTAATATCCCATAGAAAACCAAGCTCCACCGCACCGTCACCGTATCCAAAATAAACAGTGCAGGCACTCAAAGCTGCAAGACTAAATTATCATACGAAATGTCGGCCGCATTTAGATTCCGTATTATTATTTATTAGCTAAAAGCACGTCCATTTATTTGACACTAGTTTCCGCCCGCAGCTTCGCCCGCGTGGACTCGCGACGTCATCCCGCGGAAATGTGATATTTTTCCGGGATAAAAGTGGCCTACTAGAGAGGAACCTCTCTAGGCTACAAAGTATCTGTGTCCTAAATTTCAGCCAAATCCGTACAGCCGTTTTGGCGTGATTGAGCAACAAACATCTAAACTTTCACATTTATAATATTAGTAGGATTTAAAACATCCAACATGTGGGCAGATTACCAGGTTGAAAAATATGGATTTCAGTTTTTTTATGGTTTCGTGTTCTTTTTTTATCCACAACGAAGTAGCACTTATTCTTCATCACACTTGTTTTTAAGTAATGATAAGGTTGAAGGTGGAACGGAATGCTCACTCGACCAACGAGGAACTGGCTTTCTATCTCGAACTGCAGGGACTCAGCTGAAAACATCGTTGTTTTGGCGTCAGACTGATAATTTCCTCATTATTAATTGGTTCTATTGCTACTCATCATGTCAGCCGAACGACGCCCACTGCTGGGCATAGGCCTCCCCCAAGGATCTCCACAACGATCGGTCCTGCGCTGCCCGCATCCAGCGGCTTCCCGCGATCTTGACCAGATCGTCGGTCCACCTTGTAGGGGGCCTGCCCACGGAACGTCGTCCGGTACGCGGTCGCCATTCGATTCGCTACTCGCCTGAAAGCTACTTATAGGGCTCGTGGTTTTTTTACTATCACATTTTTCCTATACTTACAAAAATTGCATTGTGAATGCATAAAAATAATATAAAATCTCAATTTGGCTGTTTCATCTTAATCGATTGTTAAACATTTGTAAAAATGTTTCTTTCGGATGCGAGGGTTTCCTCACATTGATGAAGCAACGCTGGCCTACAGCGTAACAAGTGATAGCAAAATTCGACGAGTCGTGTAAGCCTTTCGGTAGCTTAGTTGGTCAGAGCATCGGGCCGGATTCCCGGAGGCGCGGGTTCGAATCCCGCCTGAATGCTACTTATAGGGCTCGTGGTTTGTTACTATCACATTTTTCCTATACTTACAAAAATTGCATTGTGAATGCATAAAAATAATATAAAATCTCAATATGGCTGTTTCATCTTAATCGGTTGTTAAACATTTGTAAAAATGTTTCTTTCGGATGCGAGGGTTTCCTCACATTGATGAAGCAACGCTGGCCTACAGCGTAACAAGTGATAGCAAAATTCGACGAGTCGTGTAAGCCTTTCGGTAGCTTAGTTGGTCAGAGCATCGGGCTGGATTCCCGGAGGCGCGGGTTCGAATCCCGCCTGAAAGCTACTTATAGGGCTCGTGGTTTTTTACTATCACATTTTTCCTATACTTACAAAAATTGCATTGTGAATGCATAAAAATAATATAAAATCTCAATATGGCTGTTTCATCTTAATCGATTGTTAAACATTTGTAAAAATGTTTCTTTCGGATGCGAGGGTTTCCTCACATTGATGAAGCAACGCTGGCCTACAGCGTAACAAGTGATAGCAAAATTCGACGAGTCGTGTAAGCCTTTCGGTAGCTTAGTTGGTCAGAGCATCGGGCCGGATTCCCGGAGGCGAGGGTTCGAATCCCGCCTGAAAGCTACTTATAGGGCTCGTGGTTTTTTACTATCACATTTTTCCTATACTGGTTGTTCTGTGTTAATAGTCCTTATTCTTTTTATTTAAACAACACAACTCGGAATCGAATTTTGCTATTAACAATATTTAGCTTATCTTGAGCGATCCAATAAGGAATCGGACTGTTGCTGGTATGTAAAGTAGGTATAACATCTGTAAGACAACTGGTAAAGCTCCTCATAGTCAGAACAAAACAAAAGACATGACGCTGCTTAATATTTATTACTTCTTCATAACTCCTCAGTCAGTATAAAAATATCTTCTTTGATCAAATCAAATCAAAATCATTTATTTGCTAGAATATGGTAACAATATGAGGTCTTACAATTAAAATTAGTCCAACATATTCTATCGACTAGTTCGATGTGCAAATTATTACATTCCATGTTATTAAATTATTGATTTTAAATTCTATTCAAATTCTTAATGTCTGCATGTCAAAAACAGTTTACAACTTGAACAAAGAGTCAACACGTAAAATTACGACAGAGTGAGCGTTCACTCTGATTTCGAGTTCTAATTATACGTCAATCAAAGGCCAAGTGATCAGATATCAGAACATTTCAGACGGAACCAGTAACCGGCATTAAATCATGTCAGGTCTGCTAATATCTCTTCATCCTAGCCAGACATTCCTGCTCATAAGCCGCGTTATATTTGTTCCTGTAAGCCTGATGTACAGTCGAACCAATTAAATCGGCCATTTTCTTGTAAAATAATATGTCGTCGCCATAATCGTAGATTCGCTCACTTCATGAAATGATCGAGAATTTCATGAAATCGTCGCCTTTCATTAAAAATTACCAGTTTAAATTGACAATATCGTTGAATAGACAACGTTTAATGATATTTTCATCAACGTTTGATTTGATCATATCATGAAATACGACTATTTTATGAAATGACTAACCATATCATTTATTTAAAGTTTCCATACCATAAAAGTTTTTATTTCTGAATTTGTTTCTGAATTCCGTCGAGAGAAACCCAGCTGGATCAAGATCAATTCCACAGCCCATAGTTCTGTAGATCCTAAATTCTAAATACCTACTATTTCAACGAGAGTTTATATAAATTCTGGGTTTCGTAAGTAATTATTAATTGCGTTTCGGCCCGCTAATTATTTAAAAAAGAGAAAACTGGAAGTTATTTCAGCCTAACCAGAAAAATTTAACCAGCTTTTTATTTATGAAATCGCTATATATAAACTCTTCATTTTGAGACTCCTCTCGATGGTATTGGTAGATTTTTTTTATATATATATCAATATGCCATAAAAATCCGCCATTTCGGCTTTTATTTTTTTAATGTACCCCGCTATCAAGACGAATCTAACATACGTTAAAATCCTTCAATCTGTTTAGATTATAGCAGGGAACATAGAAATTTACATTCATACATTACATCCTTCTTTTGTCGCAGTCGGGTAAAAAGAAACCGATATTCACATTTATGATAAGTTCAAGTTAAATTAACTATTTTAAAAGAAATGCAATTTTAAACTTAACGGAGGCAGGAAAAAGAAATACTTTTTTTATTAATCATACTCAAAATGTACAAGAAATAAAATCGTAGCTCCCAAAAGCTTACACGCATAAGTAATGCTAAATCATGCATGTCTGTATTCAATGATATACACGCGTTATTGCCATCGACGAATTCAAATGAAGACTTAGAGGAAATCCTGCAGGATTCCTTTAAGATATTCATATTCTTAAACCTTCTACCTATTAGTACCTACTTCACTCGCTGTTTTCAATCATTTTCGTATTCGTCTGAAGATGGATGAAGAAGAATGAAATCGTTAAGGCAACGGTAACCCCGTTACTCGTACAGACTGCCCGTACAGACGACTGCTTACGAGACCTATAATAGCATTATTTTTGAATTACTCGTATGACAATGTGTTGCTTGCTGCATGCGACTTAGGTCACACGTGCATCCAAGCTGCACGACGTCTATTTTCCATATTTTTGAATCATTCGACATTCCTGCCAACATAATACGAAAGTCTGCCTTGTATATTACATTATGTATTTTGTACAAAAGCTTAATAAATAAAAAAAATGCTGAATTTTACAAACATTTCTGAAATGGCTCATTCTCCTTATCCATCCATAAGGAAGGCCAGGGCCCCAGCAGTGAGGACATTAAATGGCTAATGGTGATGAACAAAATTCACCCATTCACAGTTCACACAGTACCTAAGTGTAAATGAAATGGTTTCTAAGAACATTATTATTGGTATTTTGTAACACAATGCTGGCTTAGTTTATCAGGATAACAATCAACAAATAGTAATTATAGTATTACTTATAAAGGTACATTGAAATACGCCGAAGCGGCGTCCTTATGAATGGACCATATTGTAAGCTACTACATCTATACGTAAGCCACTGATTCTCAAACTGCCATTTTTGTACAGACTTTTGCGGGACTACATTTTTATTATTTTTACACCTAGGGCCTGTTTCCCAATGTCTTAGTAAGTTCTGATTAGCTGTTACTTGACAGACAGGCCATACAAAACTGTCAAGTAAACTGAAAAATATATCCTAATCGGACATTGTGAAACAGGCATTAATAGAGGTTAATTAGTAATGTGAAATTGACATATTGTTAGTAGGTATTATTATTTATTATTTATAGGGGGGACGCCAGCGAAGCCGGACGGGTGATCAGTCACCTAGGTCGGGACCATTTCACCCAGTTCCCCAAGTCCCCTAAAAGCTGAAAAATCAGGGGGGGAGGCGGGTTATCATTTACCCCACCGGCGTCGGACCCTCGAACCTACCTGTGCGCTTACAGTACCTGTTGAGTTGACTTATCGTTAACTTCTTTAGATCCTCTTCCTTAAGCTTGTCCGTTCCAAAGAGCTCCCAGCGCAGTGATGCGTACATCGGGCACTCTGCCATGAAGTGGTAGCTTGTTTCTTCTCTTTCTTTGCATTGCGGACAGATAGAGTCTTCTGTCCGTTTAATCACTGATAGGTGTCTGTTTAGTGGGCAGTGCCCAGTGAGTACACCTACAATCGTTCTTATATTTCTCCTACTCTGTTTCAGAAGTTCTCTAGTTTTCTTTTTGTCAACCGATTTGATGAAGATCTTAGACTGTCTGCAGTCCTTTCTTCTCATCCATCTTTGGTTGGCTTCCTTGACTGTTCTAATCTCGATAATGTTCTTAGTAATTCTATATGCGATTGGTAGTCTCGGTTCAGGGCCAATGAAGGGTGCATCAGCTCCTCCCCTGGCTAATTCGTCAGCTTCCTCATTACCGTCGTTACCCTCATGTCCGGGCACCCAGGCAACTTCTACCTCAACCAAGTTAGCAAGCTCCTGAATGCTTTGTTTGCATTCTTTTACCAAGGCTGAGGTAGTCTCCGTTTTGTCAAGGGCTTTGATGGCAGCTTGACTATCGCTATATATTATTATTTTTCCTACGTCATAATTGCCTATCTCACTTTTAATCGTGTTCGCACACTCCAGTATCGCGAATATTTCCGCCTGGAACACGCTGGCGTACTTGCCCAGATTAAAAGTAGTTCTTATAGTGTTGGGTTTAGCCACAGATAATATAATACTATACTAGTAGTTTAGCTATATATACCCCAGCTCCCGATAGTCCACTGACTCCTTTGTTAGTAGGTAGGTACGCATTATTATTGGGGATCTATAATTTGAAATAATTGATTAGTACAACATTTTAAAACCTTTGCATTTTTTGTAAATATACACGGTAAAGGTTTTATCATTTGATTCCGGGTAATTATATTATTATTACTCTTCAAATTGAACAATTAAAAAAAAACACGTGGTTGTAATGCTTCAGTTCCCAATTTGGTGTTTGGTTTGTTTAGTTTGATACTTGGTGTGTTGTGATGGACACTTTCTATAATAAGTTCATATTACCTTAAATCCTGGGGTCAAAATCGACACTTTGGGATTCTGTAGTGTAAATGAAGGCTATTGTCACGAAAAGACGCCCATTAGCGCTACAATGCGGTTGCTCACGCTATATTGCGATGGTTTTATGATGGATAAGGATTGCTATAAGAGTGTATTCTGTCCTGTACAAAACATTAATAATAATAATAAATTTCTTACAATCCAACCAATTGTCTAGCTCGTAAGTAGTTTTCATTAAGAAACTGTGCTATGGAAACTAGATAACGGATTATCAACACTAATGTCTTTAAAAGACATTAGGTAAGTGTATATATTCTTTGCCCATATTGTAATTTGACAGCTATGGTTAGTGATAGACTAGACAGAAGGACATAATTTTTCAAATTTTTGCAAAGCTGTGAGCAAAACGTAACGAACGAACTTTGTCTTGTTTTTCACTTCATTCTTTTAAATGTGATACAAGTTTGTAATGATAAAGATAGACGACGCTATTACGCGGAAATTTGATGGTTTCCGGGATAAAAAGGAGCCTATGTCACTCTCCAGCTCCCAAACTATCCACATACTAAAAAAAATCACGTCGTTCCTTTGCTCCGTTTTGAACGTGAATGACGGCCAAACACAAACAAACACACCTTTGTTTGTGTGTTTGGCCGTCTTTATAATATTATTATGGATTACAGTATGGAGGAGCTGTGGCGTAGAGGTTAGCGCGCTCGGCCTGCGATCGTTGAGGTTAAGCAACTTTCGTAATGGTCGGTCACAGGATGGGTGACCAAAATCTTCTCATCTCGAGCTCCATCCATGGAAGGCCCTAGCAGTGGGGACACTAAATGGCTGATGATGATGATGATGACAGTATGGATTGACACCTAACACAATATGACGACAGTGAAAGGTCGTGGTTTACTCCCATCGGAGCTAGTTGTGAGACTGTATGATTTTTTCTAATACTTCATTTTCAATAATAAAAATTGCATTGTGAATGCAAAAAGTAAAAATAATTGGACCAAGTTTGTTGTTTATTCCTGTGTCGTGATTTCTCGTAAGCATAACCCGCGTAATTCCAGCAGTATATCTGAAGAGGCCAGCCTCCCGGGAAATATCCCTGTAAGAACCTACATAAACCATAAAGGAATTGCGAAAGGTGGAAACCACGTTGGTTACCCTTATGAGGGCGCAAAGTAAATGTAATATTCTGTTTGCCTTTAATATTCTTTGCGGAATAGACTGTCGTTAGTGTGAAGACTACTCAATGATAGATAATGCTTAAGGATTGTATACTTGTCTTAGCGATATTTATTTCACCATCTTACACTTGTCATTTCATTACAGGTATTCACCCAATGCGACACTATATCTTATACTAATTTAATTAGATAATAATACATCTTGTTTCTTCTTTTTCTTTACTACTTTTATCTGTATTACCGTAAGAAAATTTTGCGATGGTTTTGTCTATGAGACAATGCCAAAAATAAATGTCAATTGCACTATGGACAATTTATGACACTATTAGTATGTATTACGAACCTAATTGCCGTGTAGTGCCGGCACATAAAAAAGAATAGCACTACCCCCTCTCTTCCCGTGGGTGTCGTAAGAGCCGACAGAGGGAAAACTGCCAAAGGAGATGGGCAGCAGCGTCTCCAGGCTTCAACAGGCTATACTGCGATCGCCAACCCGCCTGCCAAGCGTGGCGATTATGGCAAACCCCCCCCGTAAAAATGGATACACACACTAAAAATCGGCCCCCAGTCCCCGGCGGCCCCGCTATTCCTAGCTACGGTAGCGGCTATGGTAACGGCGGGGCAGGGGGTGCTAAGAATCCCCGGGTAGGTTCCGGCTACCAACACCGACGACTTGACCTGGCAACCTACAACACGCGCACGTTGAGGCTCGACGCGAAGCTTATAGAGTTGGAAGAGGCAATTAGTAAGTTGCATTGGGATATTATTGGGTTATCTGAAGTCCGAAGAGAGGGGGAGGACTCGATTACCCTTCAATCCGGTAACTTACTATACCACCGGGAGGGCGACCAACAGTCCCAAGGTGATACTGCGATCGCCAACCCGCCTGCCAAGCGTGGCGATTATGGCAAACCCCCCCCGTAAAAATGGATACACACACTAAAAATCGGCCCCCAGTCCCCGGCGGCCCCGCTATTCCTAGCTACGGTAGCGGCTATGGTAACGGCGGGGCAGGGGGTGCTAAGAATCCCCGGGTAGGTTCCGGCTACCAACACCGACGACTTGACCTGGCAACCTACAACACGCGCACGTTGAGGCTCGACGCGAAGCTTATAGAGTTGGAAGAGGCAATTAGTAAGTTGCATTGGGATATTATTGGGTTATCTGAAGTCCGAAGAGAGGGGGAGGACTCGATTACCCTTCAATCCGGTAACTTACTATACCACCGGGAGGGCGACCAACAGTCCCAAGGTGGTGTCGGGTTCATCGTCCATAAATCCCTTGTCAACAACGTGATCACCATCGGAAGTGTTTCGAGCAGGGTAGCGTACCTAATACTCAGAATATCGGAACGATATTCGCTGAATGTCATTCAGGTCTACGCTCCGACCTCGAAACACGACGATGTCGAAGTGGAGGCTATGTATGAGGAGATCTCTAAAGCCATGCATAGCTACAAAACCCACTACACGGTTGTGATGGGGGATTTTAATGCTAAGTTGGGGCAACGTTGCGGTGATGAGTTGAGAGTGGGGCAATTTGGATTTGGGCAACGGAACGAAAGGGGCCAGATGCTGGCAGACTTCATGGAGAGGGAGAACCTCTACATGATGAACTCCTTCTTTAAGAAGCCCGTAAGCCGCAAATGGATCTGGATTAGTCCGGACGGTAAAGTCAAAAACGAGATAGATTTTATTATGTCAACGAGGAAGCAAATATTCAATGATGTCGTTGTGATCAACGCCGTAAAGACGGGAAGCGATCACCGCATGCTTAGAGGCACATTGAATATCAACGTCAAGCTGGAAAGATCTCGACTAATAAAATCTACGCTCCGACCAATACCGGCTCAAATTCAAAACCCCGAGTGCTTTCAGCTCGAGCTCCAAAACCGCTTCGAAGCCCTTGAGAACAGCATCGATATGGACGATCTATACAACATGGTGGTGGACACTGTCCGCACGGTAGGGTCCAAGCACTACAAAACCCACCGTCCTAAATTAAAGAAACTCTCCAGCCATACTATCCGACTCATGGATCAGAGAAACGAAATGAAACTACAGAACTCAGCGGATGCCCTTCGTTATCGACAGCTAAATAGGCAGATCTCCAAGTCCTTGACAAGCGACCTTCGCCAATTTAATACGGAGCGTATTAAAGAGGCCATTGAGCGGAACAAAGGCTCCAAAGTGTTCGCTAGAGATCTGGCTATAGGGCAAAGTCAACTGACGAGGCTGCAAGCTGAGGACGGTAGTATCATTTCATCAACACCTGAAATCCTGAGGGAGATTGAGAGTTTCTATGGACAGCTATATTCCACACAAACACCTGTTGAAAGTAAGGCTACAGAACCTAGAGCCAAACTTACCCGACACTATACCGAAGATATCCCGGACGTCAGCCTGTACGAGATTAGAATGGCTCTCAAGCAGCTCAAAAACAACAAGGCGGCGGGCGATGACGGAATCACAACAGAACTTCTGAGAGCGGGCGGTAAGCCGATACTTAAGGTCCTCCAGAAGCTCTTCAACTCTGTCATCCTCGAGGGCAAAACGCCAAAGGCATGGGGCAGAAGCGATGTGATGCTGTTCTTCAAGAAGGGTGATAAGACTCTCCTGAAGAATTACCGACCCATCTCGCTTCTGAGCCATATCTACAAGTTGTTTTCGAGAGTCATTACGAATCGTCTCGCTCGCAGGTTCGACGACTTCCAACCTCCCGAACAAGCCGGGTTCCGAAAAGGTTATAGTACCATAGACCACATTCATACGCTGCGGCAAGTTATACAGAAGACCGAAGAGTATAACTTGCCACTATGCTTGGCGTTCGTGGACTATGAGAAAGCCTTTGATTCGATCGAGACCTGGGCAGTGCTGCAGTCTCTCCAGAGGTGCCAAATAGACTACAGGTACATCGAGGTGCTGAGGTACTTATACCAAAACGCCACCATGTCGGTCCGATTACAGAACCAGAGCTCTAATCCTATCCAACTACAGCGAGGTGTGAGACAGGGAGACGTCATTTCTCCGAAACTGTTCACAGCTGCGTTGGAGGATATTTTTAAGCTACTGGACTGGAAAGGATTCGGCATTAACATCAATGGCGAGTACCTAACACACCTGCGGTTTGCCGATGATGTAGTTCTCATGGCTGAGACTTTGGAAGACCTGAACACAATGCTCGAAGATCTCAGCAATGCTTCCCAAAGAGTGGGTCTGAAGATGAACATGGATAAGACGAAAATCATGTCCAATGCCCATGTTGCATCCGCTCCAGTTAATGTTGGGAACATTACACTCGAAGTTGTTGACCACTATGTCTACCTAGGACAGACAATCCAATTAGGTAAGTCCAACTTCGAGAAAGAGATCTCTCGTCGAATCCAGCTCGGATGGGCAGCGTTTGGGAAGCTCCGGCATATATTTGCGTCCAAAATTCCTCAATGTCTCAAGACTAAGGTCTTTGACCAGTGTGTGTTGCCAGTTATGACTTATGGAAGCGAGACGTGGTCTTTTACTATGGGTCTCATAAGAAGGCTCAAGGTTACCCAGAGAGCAATGGAGAGAGCGATGCTTGGTGTTTCCCTGCTCGATCGAATCAGAAATGATGAGATCCGCAGGAGAACTAAAACGACCGACATCGCTCGAAGGATTGCTCAGTTGAAGTGGCAGTGGGCGGGACACATAGCGCGGAGAACCGATGGCCGTTGGGGCGGAAAGGTTCTCGAATGGCGACCGCGAACCGGACGACGTTTCGTGGGCAGGCCCCCTACAAGGTGGACCGACGATCTGGTCAAGGTCGCGGGAAGCCGCTGGATGCGGGCAGCGCAGGACCGATCGTTGTGGAGATCCTTGGGGGAGGCCTATGCCCAGCAGTGGGCGTCGTACGGCTGAAATGATGATGATGACGAACCTAATTTGATAACATGATAACAAAACAAACGATAGAAAAAAGGTAATATAATTAAAACAACCATCACAGTGATATTTTTGATCGAAGCCATCACAAGTTTAAACAGAAAAAAAAAAATTCTTGAAAACGAGAAACTGTTGTGCGTGACTACAAATTGATTCTGTGACTAAATTCTACAAAGTTTTTTATCATCCTCGTTCTAATTGGTCTCAAACACAATTGCTCGCATTTTATCATCAATATTCATAAAATGTACCATCATAAACTGAAAACACGGTTTAACGGCATTAATCCTGTTAGCATTGATAAACAATTTATTATCCTGATTGCATAGACTACATGATATATCAAACGTAATCGTTTTCGCAAATTAGTAAGTTATGATTATGGCACGGGATAAATACTACCAATATTCCATCTTCATATAAAAGGTCGGAACGCGTGATAAGACTCATATGAATATGAGACATCCACAGGTATTGGAGACCCATTGCAGGGTCTAAAAAATATGGACTGGGCTTCATTTAACATTTAAAGCCCGTATTATGCCCATATAAGGACAAAATAAAATTCAATTGCCGAATGAAGCCCATATCCATATCTTTATTTTTTAGCCGGTACAGGGGCAGGTACTCCAGCCTCTCACACTACAGTACGTAGTCTCGCCCAGAATGTCTTTCATAATCACAATCATAAATCATTTATTTGCTAGAAACATGGTATTAATACAAGTGGTATAAAAGTTTACAGAGTGAGCATGTTCTGCCATCTAATAATAGCATGCAAATATAAATAAAAAGAAAAGGCTGAAGTTAAAACATGTCAAATTAATTCAAGTCGGATGCATGTCAAAAACTATTAAGTATTAAATAGAAAAATGTCAGAATATCAGGAAAAAGTCAACTATCAAATATCTTTCTTTCTCTCTACAAAATAAATTTAAGGTGAATAAAATGTCAATAATAACGATTGAAACATTAATATAGGTATATTCATTCATTAAATCCAATAAACATTCATTCATTTATAATCTAAATATTCCTTTACGCTATAGAAGCAATGCTACTCTGATAACCAACAAGCTGTCAATTTACGTAAAGTTTTAGTTGAGGATTTTCTTTCCTTAATGGATGAGAATATAATTATTATTTTTTTACCACAACTCGCATTCTAACCTGTTATTGGTATATGGAATACTGCAGTATTTGTTCTATGATTATGGCTTGTTGAATATTTATTGTCAAAGTGAATTTGGCTCGGGAACAGAGTTATGTGCATATTTTATTAACTTGGCTCGGGATCCTAAGGATTTGATCTTTATTTTGTCTAATAATCTAGTGGACGTGGTTCGTTCCACTAATTCAAGGATTGTTTAGATTTGGACTTGGGTATGTCGTATTGGCACTCACAAGTATGAGCTAACAAATCTATATAAGTACTTATATAAAAATCAATGCTACTTTTCGTTGTAATTTTATAACTCAAGAACGGGCTCACCTATGCAAACCGAATGTTTAGGCTTTGTTCGGACTATTTAGTAGATGGTTTATGTGAAGTTTGCACAAAATCGGTCGAGCGGTTCTTCATTTATCACATTTTTTGTAACAAATGAATTCAATAAATGGCGTATTATTTTGTTAATGGGGATTTTGCTGTCAAATTGAAACTATGGTAGGGGTAGGGGTAGTGTAGGTGTAGGATAGGGTAGGGGTAGGGTCAGGGTAGGGTAGGGGTAAGGTAGGGATAGAGTAGTGATAGGGTAGGGGTAGAGTGGAGTAGGGATTAGGCACAAAATATTTATTCATGTGGATTAGGGCCACGCGAACAAAGTATATAAAATATAAAATATAACTATATAAAATCGGATTACTTATAATTTGACTGTTTAAGGATTATGATATTATGATTTAGTTTAATATCAATTAATAAAAATATGTCAAATGATTTTTACTTTTTTGCATTCACAATGCAATATTTATTTTTTGAAAATTAAGTATCGGGGTTTTTTTAGAGGAGAAGAACTTTAAATTGAAATTAAACACAGAAAACTGTTTTTAATATCCATGAAATAGGCTTTATTTCAAAGATAATTTTTTGACATAATTTGATACTTTGACTCAAAATAGAATATTTTTTAAACTTTTTGTTTTGCAATATAATAATCAACTGAGCATAATAATACCTTTCTTAATCCTTCGATAATGGCCTGCAGCTGATAGACAAAAGTTCATACCACAGAACGATATGTTTATACTGTTTTCAAATGTGCGACAAAGTTACCTTCTCATGGAGGTCCTATTTTAACACACTTTTCACAGTACATCAGACTGTATGTCGGCAATTAACGCGTCGAATGTTGGCGTCCAAGTGCTCAATGAAGTATTTAGAAAAAATCGACCCGTCTCACAACCAGCTCCGATAGGACTCGAACCCACGACCTTTCGCTATCCGGGCGACTGCTCTAACCACTGAGCTACGGAGTCGTTACGAGAAGCGTCGAATTTATCCAATACTACTTACGCGCTGTATAGCCAGCGTTAATTTCATCAATGTGAAGATATAACTACCCTCATACACGAAAGAAATACCTTTCCAGATTATTAATTACTTTTTTCATTCACAATGCAATTTTTATTCCTGAAAAATTGAAAATTAAGTATTTAGAAAAACTAAATAACTTATCTAAATACCTACTTCATTTTCAATTTTTCAATAATAAAAATTGGATTGTGAATGCAAAAAAATAAAAATTTAAATAAATAGTAGGTAATTTATTTTATCGTTCATAGCATTAGTATATAATGTAGACAATCAACTTTTTGTTTCTTTGTCTTTTCCATTTTGTTTATATTTCCTATTTGCTATAACTTTGGTAATCAATCAAACCTCAGATGGCTCAGTCATTTGTTTTTCTTTTCTTGCCCTCTAAGCGTTTTGTATCGTCTGCTTTTAACTGATTAATGATCCACCTCCGATTTTTAAGGGTTATTATTGGTGAAAAAACCGATGCATAAAATAATATTGATTAGGTAAAGGTAGTTAAGGATTAGGACTAGTTTCTATTTTTCACAACCTACTAAACCCACCGGAAAATACACTTCAGTAACTTTGTAACTTATTTATCGGTAACTAAGTTAAAGTTTTTAAAGTTCAGACCAGCGAAAGCAGACAATACTACAGCCTTGCCTGTCTGAAGCTGTCTATTCTAGGAAGTTAGGAACAGTGGGCCTACTCTGAAACGCAAAACCCGAAACTTCGGTATACCCGTCCCACTCACTCTCTACTCGGTACATAATCGAGTGAAAGGGGCGGGGCTAACCGAAGTTTCGGATTAGCGTTTCAGAGTACGGTCCCAGTATCGGGAGAATTACTAACTAATTTAAGTTTGGTCGGATTCATATTAATTGTGGTTCTCAATCGTTGGTTGATGCTGGGTTATAATTTAACTTGATACATTATTTGTCTTTTGTGGCTGTGGTGTTTCAATTTGTGTTGTGTTTGAAGGTAACGAATTATTTCAAGTTTTAAAGGTTTTACTCACACTTTTCTTCACAACCTACTATAACCACCGGAGAAACACTTCAGTAACTTAGTAACTTATTTATCGGCAACTAAGTTAAAGTTTTTAAAGTTCAGACCAGCGAAAGCAGACAATACAGCCTTGCCTGTCTGAAGCTGTCTATTCTAGGAAGTTAGGAACAGTATCGGGAGAATTCCTAACTAATTTAAGTTTGGTCGGATTCATATTAATTGTGGTTACTCAATCGTTGGTTGATGCTGGGTTATAATTGAACTTGATACTTCATTTGTCTTTTGTGTCTGTGGTCTTTCTATTTGTGTTTTATGTGAAGGGGGCGAATCAATTCAAGTTTCACACTTTTACTCCTTCAATTTATTTTTCCTTTTTTTCATTCATAATAATATAATTTTTATCACTGTCCGGGTGAATGCTCTGGCCGCTGAGCTACGGAGTCGTTGAATTTTTCTAATCCTTGCGCGACGTGAGCAAGCGTTTTTTCACCCCTGTGAAGATATTACTATCCTCGACACTAGAAATTTCTAAAAATCTTTCCAGATACCTACTTGACAAACGACGGATATTTTCGGAAAATTTTAAAAGTTAAAAAGTATACGAAAAGATAAGATTATTTTTATATTGGTGGCATCTATTCTGCCATTATCTTGAAAAGGGTTACTTAAATTTTATAGTTCGTCCCGGTAAGAAAATAATTCTGGAATAAACTTCGGCGTTTTGGAGTAGGTATTTGTACGTATTTATTATACAATCACTAGCGTCGAAATTCATCAACGTTTTCTTAATTATAATCCTATGCACAACTATAATTAGACGGACAAACCTACGCGTTTTATAAATAAACCTGTTTATTCGTACACCGTGCGACAGATCGTAATAACTCGACATTAATTTAAATTGCTTTTAAACACAGATGAAAGGGATTTCTCGGTATTTGTATGAATCACGAAGATTTTCCTTTTTGTATTGCTGTCTGACGAAACATTGAATGTAAATTATTGGACCAGTCTTGTCAGCAATTATAGCCCGGGAATATTTAAAAGGAAATTATTAGCTAAATCGCTAATGGCCGTTGGAGACTTTTATCGCGGATTTGTTTTTCGTTTTTATCTTTTCCTATTTTAGTACCTACTTTTTGCGTAAAAGGTAGCTTTTGGAAGACATAAAAGCATGTCAAGACGGCTAATCCTTTCTTTATTGTTTTGAACTGAATTGTTTTTAATTGTAGGTAATGCTATATTACACGGTTCAACCAAATTGATTCACTTTAGTTGAAGGCGCATAAATACAGGCGCACTTTGACATTGAATGATTCACTTTTACATTTACATTGTTCATTTTGGTTGCTTCATCCAAATTGAAAGGCAAAAGTGAACCGTGTATTTCCGCTATAACGCATTTTACTGTCATAGGTACATCGAGGAACCGGCTGCACGAAAAGAAATATAAGAAGTACCTATGTCCGTAAACAAATGTTTGACAAGGAATGGGTTATCACTACGCCATAATATTTATAGTGTACTGTGTTTTTTAATTATGTTGAATGCTTGTATGTGTTTTTGATGTGGTCTGTTTGGTTGTTTCATGTTTATGTGGTAGGTATATTTTTAGTTGTAATAGGTCTTTACATATGAAATTGCCGTTTTTTTCTTTTGTACATATAACTTAACAACTTTTATAATATTAGAAATATATAATTTCTTTAATATTGCGTTACATTAAGACCGTATCGAGCAACTTTTGATAATTTAATAACCACGATATTTGATTATTTACATAGAAAAAACTTATTCCGAAAGTTACGACTATTTTTGTTTCCAGAATTTCGTACTTTATTAGTTGTAACTTAGTGAAAAAAAAAAAATTCTCTTAACGAATGTGTCATTTAGTAGTTAAAATGTCCATAAATACGTGTGTAAAATTTTGTAAATTTACTTAATATTAGTCGTTAAATAATAACAAAAACGTTAGTATGGAAAAAAAATAATTACAGAAATCTCCATACAAAACGGCAATTTCATAGGTAAAGACCTATTATAATTGTGTATGTATAGTTGTCGCTAAGCATTAAGTATTTTTTTTTGGTTTGTATTTTGTTAATTTTTTTTACCGTGATGTCACAACTGGACTCGGCAGAAAACCAGTGCAACAGATCTCATCTGTTGCATACACTGAGCTGAGGCCGGTTTTGACATCACATAACACCTGCATTTTCTTTGTGTTTTTATTTTTTTATTATTGATTCCTATTTTGTTTGTAAATGTGTGTGTTATGTGTTGTCAAAATAAATGTCTATTCTATTCTATTCTATTCTATTCTAAGTGGTTCACCTAATTTGTCCCTGATTGTACTCGTCTATGTATGAAGTTTGATAAAAAATATGTTTAATTCGGTTAACCGATGAGTTAAGATCGATCTCTCTTCGAAATATAGGCCCGTATTCTAGAACGACACTCAAGTAAAGATCTAGTAGTATACGGGCCAAGCTGGTAGTGGAATTAGCTGCAAAAGTAATAATCTCAATGTACTCCGATGATTTAGTTGTTTAGACCTTGTATCTACTAACAGATACGATAAACTTGAACCATAATCGTTAATTTGAGTGTAATCGCTACCTTCGCTAAGTGCAGTTTGAAACTTTGATCAATCTGGGACATTACTATGAGATTTGTTTCATTAATCTTAGGTGCCGCTAATTACGCTACCAGGTGTGAATAGTCCTGTTATTAATTATAATTTACGATGGTATCTAATGTTTAATTACAATTAGGGAAGGTTATGTTATTATTGAAAATGAATACAATACTTTTTATTTTAATTCAATATTGTGTTTTGTGTTTTGATTCTTTGTTTGTTGTTTCTTTATTTATTTATTTAATTTTCTGAGTTGTAATTGTTGTAAGTCATGTGCTAGTTGTATTGTAACTTATAGTTGCAAATGATGTACCTACATGCACTATTTTGGCTGTTTGTGAATGCTGTACATGCCTATTATTAGTGTTCACATCAGATACTTTTAAGGTTGTATTTTTTTTATTGGTATGTTTCTCAATGTGTCCACTGTTGGTGTGTCTTACTTATCCAAATAAATTAAATTAAATTAAAGTAAATTAAGATTGCTGACACTATTAATTAAATACAAAAGAAAACTTTTTTTTATCCACAACGGGGCAGCACTTAGCCTTCATCATACCTGATGTTAAGTAGTGATAAGAAGAAAGCCTAAGCCTTTCTTTAATTTTTGATGAAAATGTAATTAAATTGGTCAAGTTTTGGAAAAGAAATCGGGAGACAACGAAACGTTGATTTTGTGTACTTTTAATGGATATTTGCGGTTCAAGCTGCAGTTGTCTCTATCGCGCTATGTGGGGAAGCGATAGAGAAAGAGACCAATTGATTTTACAAATACAATCCCCTTTATTACAAAACGTGGACTAAAATAGTTCTGGTTTAAAACTGGTACTAAACTGGTGCTGTCTCTTTCATTTTCCAAATGAAAGACAGAATCAGCATGAATTTTAAACCAGGTCTAACTTTAGTCCACGTTTTGTAATAAGGGGGCTAGTGTTCAATTCTCTCGTCCTACACTTCGGTGAAAAAAGGTTTTGATTAGATAACATAATATGTTATAGGAAGAAAGTTGAGTACGGCGGTTAGCCGCTAAGTTTAAAACTACTTGCTTGTGGCTTTTTCCAGTAGATATAATATTTGTCTTGTAATGTATACCTAAGAGATAAATATTATAAAGTATACTTTAAACTCGGAGAAAGTCTTGATGATAATTCGCTGCAACAATGCCTCGGGCAGGAAATGGAGATTAATCTTTTAGCATTTGCTAACAATGCTTGCGGTACAAATGAATGAAACATTCAAGTACTTATGGAAAACACGAAACAGTTGAATGAGTCTTAAAATATTATTTATATTAACCAGTTAGAGACGAGTTGCTTTTATACATTTAATTAAGCGAAAAACACATCACAGCACGTTGTGGTCACTGCGAATGTGTTTTCACATCTCGAAATTATGGCAATCAAATAAATTGCTACATAATTGTTCTGGCCTTATAGCTTACGTTATGATAATAAAAAACAACGGGTTGCACTCCGGGATTGCCGGCAGAAGTAAAAAGGGCACTCTAGACTTTTACACAAAAAAAAAAAGAAAAAAAATACGGACTAGATTTGAACCGAGGTCTTCTGGCTTTAATGCCGCCCGTTTTATATTCTGAGCTAACTTTGAAAACGGTGTCAAAATTTGCCTTCGTATTCTAATGATAATGACATTGTAACAGTTTTTCGATCAGGTCACGTGTCCGTCTTACGAATTTTCGATCTGACGGTCACGTGATCCTGAATATGGTCTACTACTCTGGGGCAATTCTGTAGATGTACCCAGAGCGTTTATATCACAGAAACAATGTGTCCGTGCCATATGTGATGTCCCTCCTTTGACGTCGTGCAGAGAATTGTTTCCGAAACTCAATATACTCACGTTACCCAGCATGTATATTCTGGAATGTTGTTTGTTCGTTAAGGCGCACCCATATTTATTTAAAAAAAAAGATAATTTTAAATCGGCAAGACACCGTAACAAGCTATTTTTACCTAAAATGCAAACTAGCTTGTATGAAGAAAATTGTTATTCTAGCTGTGTAAGAATTTATAATAAGTTACCGCATTCCTTAACAGAGCTTCCCTTTAAATCGTTTAAAAGCGAATTATTTAAATTTCTTATTAAAAAATGCTTTTACTCTGTTAAAGAATTTCGAGACTATAAGTTGACTTAAATATCGAATTAAGTAGGTAGTTGACATGATTTATAATAATAATAATATGATAAATGATTTTAATAATATGACATAATATCTATAAAGCTCTAGAATATAAATTGATATAAATATCGAACTAATTAGTTGACATAATTTTATAATAATATGATAAATGGTTTCAATAATGTGACATACTTAACTAATATCTACTTATAAAATTGTTTAGTATAAACATTTATCAATATTCACAACTCTGTACCTAATTTTCACATGCCCAATTTTGGCAAGACAGACGGACTTTATAAATTTAAACAAATCTTATGTATAACTCTGTTTTC
Organism: Crambus lathoniellus; assembly: GCA_949710035.1. Lineage (NCBI taxonomy): Eukaryota > Metazoa > Arthropoda > Insecta > Lepidoptera > Crambidae > Crambus > Crambus lathoniellus. The sequence goes on from OX453322.1 coordinate 10,089,786, forward strand.
CGTGAATAAATAATCATTTCATTTCACAAATGAAACATTTACGGAAAACACGAAGCAGTTGAATGAGTCTTAAAATATTATTTATACTAACCAGTTAGAGACGAGTTGCTTTTATACATTTAATTAATCTATATGGTTTGCTCTAAGCGCTCATTTAGCGAACAAAATATACCTAATTGCAAAATATAATGTTCTGACCATAATAATCGCGTTATGACTATAAAAAAAAACTGAATCTAATACTTTAAAACTCACGGCCTGATGATGATTCACAGCACGCCTCGGAGCAACAGTGCCTCGGGCAGGAAATGGAGATTTATCTTCCAGCGTTTGCTAACAATGCTTGCGGTACAAATGAACCATTTCACGGAAAACGGGAAAAGTTGAATGGGGTTTTGATCTAGTAAATGTTCTGGAAACTGGAAAGTGTATAGAAAAAATGTAGTAGAAAAAAAAACACAAGGTCTGCTAAAAGACTTTCAGATTTGAACCCTCGCCATGGAATGCTTGGGAATTCGGCCCAATGATCTGACCTATACTTACAAACTGCATTGTGATTGTGAATGCATAAAAACTGACTGTTAAAAGTAAATCGGTAAAATCATAAATTCTACTGTGTGATTGAAATAGGTCGTTACTTATTTTTATGATAAATTTTGGTCAAAATCGATTCATTGGTATATTTGTTCGACGTACCTTCTACCTACCCTACCTTATCAAATGTTTTGAAAATCTTGAAATAGGAAAACATTTTTAAGGGAATTATTTGTACAGGGGCGGAATATTGAAACAACATTTGACATTTAAGTATTCTTTATTAGATATCTCAATTTATAATCATAGTTGTTAACGCCATCTATATCTGACGTAAGAGAAGTCTAAAGTCGAAGAGTCTAGATATAAAAAAGCTACCACTTTTATAGTTATAAGGGAATGTGACCCATTTTCGTCCCCGTAGATAGATATAACAGAAGTAACGTCGGAAAATTCAATTATAGTAAGTGCTTCCGCTGAGCCTCCATAATTATGGGTGACAAATGGGACAAACGATGGTTTTGATCGAAAATTATATCGGGAACTGTTTGCACTAAGTGTTAGCATAATTAAGATAAAATTAATAAATTAATATTTATAAAAATAAAGTAACCGGTTGGAAACGCAACTTGACCAACGTATAAACGTGCTGATTTATCACTAGCTTTCCGCCCGCGGCTTCGTCCTCGTGGACTACACTAGCCTATGTTCCTCCCCAGGCTACAAAGTATCGGAGTCCCAAATTTCAGCCAAATCCGTTAAGCCGTTTTGGCGTGATTGAGTAACTTACATCCAAACATCTAAACTTTCACATTTATAATATTTTATACTTCGTATCACCTGCATCTAATAAAGATTTTTATTCATCAAAGAAGTTTTAAATACTGCCTGCCACAAATGTCACATATTAAAAGTACTCCAAAGCGACTGAAACGTCTCTGATTACATACACATTTATAATATTTCTAGCTGACCCAGCGCGACTTCGTTCCCGTGGCCCTACCCCCTACTCCACCCTACCCTACCCCACCCCTACCCTGCCCCTACCTACCCCTACCCTACCCCTACCCTACCCTACCCCTACCCTACCCCTACCCTACCCCTACCCTACCCCTACCCTACCCCTACCCTACCCCTACCCTACCCCTACCCTACCCCTACCATACCCCTACCCTACCCCTATCCTACCCCTACCCTACCTCTACCCCTACCTTACCCTACCCCTACTCTACCGCTACCCTACTTCTACTCTACCCCTACTTACCCCTCCTTCCCCTATTTTCTCACCGCTAAAACCTTCCTTGGACTTCCACGAACAATTCAAGACCAAAATTAGCCAAATCGGTCCAGCCGTTCACGCGTGATGCCGTGACCAAGGGAAATAGGGATTCATTTTTTAACCGACTTCTAAATCAAAAAGGAGGAGGTTCTCTATTCGTCTGTATGTATGTTTTTTTTTTTTTTTTTTTTTTTTATGTATGTCCACCGATTACTCGAAGACGGCTGAACCGATTGAAATGGTTCAAACGTTATTACATCAGGTTGGTTTCCAAGTTGGTCCCATTTTTTGAAATTTTGAAATCGGTTCAGTAGTTTTCAGGAAATCTTGAAAATACTGTCGTTTTCGTTACCACTTTATGTGAATTTAATACTTATCTTTAGGCATAACTCCTTTGTTTATGAATCGATTTAGATGATTCTTGTTTTGTTAAAAAGGGGATACCTCAAGGTATTTTAACCGACTTCGAAAAAGGAGGTTTTGAGTTTGATCACATACCTATTTACCAGAAAACGCGCAAATTGCCTGCACGATGCACTAAAAAGAGTGAAATAAAAATTATTTTTATAAAAAAATAAAACCGCCTTCTAAAAAACCACATCAAAAAAGTAAGAAATAATTCCTCACCAAATAAATAGCGTAAGTACTTTGAAGTCGGGCGGGTTTTAACAAAAAACAACAAAAAATTGTACATGTTTCACGCCCGACTTCAAAGTACTTACGCTATTTATTTGGTGAGGAATTATTTCTTACTTTTTTGATGTGGTTTTTTAGAAGGCGGTTTTTATATATATAGATAGTATGGATCTTATTTTAGTATGATGACGTTTCGATTTGACGGGAGGCCTAAAACCACAGCCATCTCTATCGTCTTCTACATAGAGACGGCTGTGCTAAAACTCATTTACCGAATCAAAATTTCTTAAGTTTAATTAGTCTTGTTAAGTACATCGCTTTTTTTTATTTTTTTTTATTAATTATTATTTATTGTTTGAAATTCAAATTCTTCAGTATTTTAATAGTGATATTGCAATTTATTTATTTCTAATTCACGTCATTGGCAGTATTATTTATAATAAGTATTAATGATTACATTATTTATGCAGGTAGGACGCTTTTTTGTCTTGCGAATTCATGGTGACGGCTGAAAATCAGCGATTTGCTCTAGAGTCTAGAGCAAATAGACTGCTGAGCTGCGACCTTTTTGCACCACTACAGCACACATACATGATTGTTGTATTAAGTTTAATGTGTTTTCAATGTGTGTTGATTCTGTTTTTGTATTCATTCTTGTGTGTGTCTGAAGTGACAAATAAATGTCTTATCTATCTATCTTCTTATTGCTAAGTAAGAAGCTGAGCTATTTTTGTGGATATCATAAAAAGGTAACTTAAAAAAATAAGAAAAAATAGTTCGAGCCCCATTCGGTGTTAGTTACTTGTTGTGAGACGGGTCGTTTTTTTCTAATACTTCACTTTCAACTTAAAAAAATGTCATGACAAATGAAAATAAGCTTAGCATAAATTAGTATAAAGTATTGTCCCAGGTACATGACTCTATGACACCTTGAAAACCTCTGCATACACCACCACTCCGCCACGGAGGTTGTCGAAATTGTCGTCGGGGTTTTCATTAATTCATTCATTCACTCGAAACTATTTAAACACTCATGAATCATTGCAAAAAACCAGTAATCAACTGAAACAGAGTGATTGCCAAAAGTGTTCGTAAACGTACTACGTTATTAACCTAGAAAATAAATAGAAAAAAAAAAACCGTATCGTGTCGAGTGACCGTTTCAACGATAATAAATCAACGGTGACAAGTTCGAACGTCACCCGTGACTGATGCGATACACACCGAAATAGAAAATATAGAAATACCGAAAATAAAGAATACTCAAAATATAGACGGTTGAAAATAAAGCGCATGCATGAGGAATGTTGGTTGGTAGTAGGACTTGTTCGAAACCCGCCTTTTTTGTTTATTATGAGGGCAGATACAGTCTTTTCTCTTCAAATACATAATGGTGGCCATACACCATCCTGCCTATCATCCAATCGGCATGACGCTGCAGGGTTGATCCAATTTGCAGTTCGACAATATACTTACACCATAATTGACAACTGTCATGCGAATCCACGCCCATCCACGGTCTGTTCTACTTGATCCAATCGGCAGCGTCATGCCGATGGGACGATAGTCAGGATTGTGTATAGCCAGCATAAGGGCATGTTGGACTCAGTCAGACTTAGGCCTGTCACTCGCCACGCCCATCCCTCCCGGCAAGCCTAATAGACTTCGTGTCAGGGCTGGGTGGTCTAACCCCCCTTCCCCTGACGAGCTGGAAAGCTCGTGAGGAGGCCGGACAGAAGAAAAGAGACCCTTCCCAATCTTCCCAGGTTACCCACTCCGGGTGGGCTGACCAGATGGGACGGTTGGGAGTAGGCACCACTACCAACTAAACCCCTCACTACTTGCTCTCCGGTTCTAAGCCCGCCTGGCTAGCTACCAGGCTACTACCGTCTTATCTAAGTCTGCCGTCATAACAGCATTGTTGTGGTCAGTATCAAATCGCCGACATCTCACCTCCTGAAACACATAAAACACAATGAGAATAAAAACAAACAAAACATAGAATCAAATAATATTAATTTAAAAAAAAACAGCACTGTTGTGTTCCGGCAGCTTGAGATAAAATAGCCAGTTCCCAAGTGGCTGAGAATTCCGGTAGTAGGTAGTGCGATTCCTCCTTCAGCATTATCACTACTTAATATTTAATGTGATAAAGGCTACTGCTGTCCCGTTGTAAAAAAATGAGATGATATATGCAAGTGTGATAAATCTCTGCCTACTCGTGCGGAAAATAATCCACAACTTGATCTTGGTGCAGTCTTACTATTTTAAATTCTTTGAAATCCGAAATTAATACAAATAAAGTGCGTTAAAACGGTTTCAGTTTAAGGCCCTTTTCAAATGTACACACTTTCAAATGTATGGCCGGGTGACAACACGGGTGCCGTGCCGTGAACTGTCCGGGCCGAAACCGTGCACATGTGAAAAGGCCCTTAAATTATGTCAAATCAAATCAGAGTGGTTTAGGCGTGAAATCGCAAAATAGCCGTTCGTTAGCAACTCGGGGATAGAAACAGTTTTTTTAGGCTTAACTTTCGTCTCCACGTTTTATAATAAGGAAGAAAATATATTAATGTACAAGCAGCACATAAACCGAGTAGCCCTAACAAAATAATTTCAAACGCTGCAACAGTATAAATTATTCTTCGACAAAACGTGTTAGTTCCTATCCTTTATTAGAACTTACATAAATCTTTGTTACTTTCAGTGCCGTGAGCAGAATAACAATGCAATTACATCGGATTAAAAATGTAGGTCAACTTTAGTTACACTAATGTGATTGTGAAATGCATTTTCTGTTGCAGATTGCACAGAATTTATATTTTCCAAGATAATTTAGCTTGAGAGGAAAATTGTTCATAATTAGATCTGTAGGCATCTGTAAGCTTAAAATCTGTAGCAGGTACAACTTTGAGTTGATTAACAGACACGCTTCCACAGAGTTTTATATATATTCTAACTAGCTTTGCTCCCGCGACTCTGCGCGCGCGAACTACAAAAAGTTTTCCCGTGAGAATGATATATTTTTAAAAAGTAGCCAATATGGTATTCCAGAAAGAAGAAGAACATAATCTATCTCGGTGTCAAATTTCATGAAGATCTGTTCATGACTTGATTGAGTACTTAATTATCCATCCAAACTTTTTTCTTTAAAATTGTCAACTAAAATAATTTTCTAAAATATGATTTACTTTGTTTCAGGTAATTAATTTTCAATTGAAAAGTTTTCAAGAACTCATCGATGGAAGAATCAGCATCGATTGCAGCAGTTTATGACGAACGACGAAGCGTAATGTTAAAATAGCATTAACCCATTCTAGCCTGACAAATTTACAAATTTAAACATGGTAAAATCCCGTTTTTCATAATTGTTATAGGTGTTTGAGGAGCCCGTGGCGCAGTGGATAGCGCGCTTGGCCTGCGATCGTTGAGGTTAAGCAACGTTCGCAATGGTCGGTCACGGGATGGGTGACCAAATACTTTTCATCTCGAGCTCCTCCGTGCTTCGGAAGGCACGTTAAGCCGTTGGTCCCGGCTGCACTTGCAGTCGTTAATACCCACCAATCCGCACTGAGCCCGCGTGGTGGGTCATGGCTCATTCTCCTTATTCATCCATAAGGAAGGCCAGTGCCCCAGCAGTGGGGACATTAAATGGCTGATGATAATAATAATAAAAAAAAAAAAGAAGCGTCAACGTGACAGGACATTCTTTCCCCATTTTATATCTAATATTTTATTCAGAGATCGAAATTCTCATATTTTCTGTAATACTTCGATCAACAATAGCATCCAGTTTGTAATACCACAATTATTTCATATTTATTAGACCTAAAATACCAAAAACAAATAGAAAATTTACTATGACATTTGAGAATGTCATCACCAGTCATCATCATATTGCCAAATTACGAAATCAACAAATGGGATAACGAATGAAGAAATAGATGTTGACGAGAAGCCGAGCAGCACGTCTTCCACCTCCGGGCTCGTCACCTCGCTCCGCCTCGCAGTTGTCGGCAACTGCCTCAGTGCCGTGTGTTCAGCTGACATCTGCAGTTGCGTCGAGTGATAGTGACGAGTACTTCTCTCCGCCGACGTCGCCACCGCCTGTACGCCGGAGGAGGGGCCGGCCACCGAAGAGTTTGGGGCTTCTGGGGCAAACGGCTCCGGTCAGGGCCCCCGCTCCCGGTGGAGTGCAGCGCATGCGATGGACAATTTCCATCAATGAAAATGTCATGCGCGCATATTTTGAGGCAACAGAGGCAGGAACTAATCTTACTGCGTATCGTGTTCTGATGCTTTCTCTGTTTCAGGCTCTCGAACCATCAATCAACGTTTCGGCTCAACGACTGTCGGATCAGGTGCGAGCCATTCAACGGGGTCACTTGTTGGATGACTCGGTACTTGATCGGCTCCGTACAGAGGTGCAACGTAACCGTATCATTACTACTGCATCGCAGGCGGCAACTCAAGCTTCTGCCGCGGCCACATTGCAAGCTGGCGTTGCTGATAGTGATCGTGGAGATGATATGGTTACTACTGTAAGTCCCCAATACAATGATATATTGAGGAGTACTCTTGAAGATGTAGTTCGGGAATTTCGATCGACTTTGGTTCACCTTAGACCTCGGCTTCCACGTTTTCCCATGCACAAAAAAAATAGGGCGCTGATGTGTGCTTTAGATTTGCTACTACCAAATTACTTTGATAGTAGTGAAGACCTGGCTGATACTCATTCGATCCTGTACTGTGCGGCTATTACAGCTTGTCGTGTTGCTCATGTCAAATTTCCAAATACTGACACAGCAACACGCCCTCGCCTGGCTGTACCAGCCTGGCAGTGTAGGATTGAGCGTCGTATCAGTGAGGCTAGGGTACTCATCGGTAAGCTCAGCTGCTTTAGGGAGGGCAACATGCGCCCTAGGGTCATGCGCTTTGTGAAACGTGCATTCTTGGGGACTGGTATTAGTCCTCAAAATTATATTTCATGTGTCACAGAGCGCATCGACTTCCTGAAGCAGAAAATTTGTGCATGGGCTAATCGTATTCGAAGGTATAGGGTGCGAGTCGATCGCTTTACTCAGAACCGCATGTTCGAGAGAGATCAACGACGTGTTTATGCATCCTGGGAGCGATCGTATCAGAGTGATACTGATATGCATCGGCCGGATGATGAAGCCATGATTTCTTTTTGGCACAACATCTGGTCCGTGCCTGTCACTCACTCTGAAGGCGCGTGGATGGAGGATGTTGAGCGTTCGTGTGAGCTTATACCTGATATGAATGAAGTAACCATTGACTACCAAGACGTAGTTTGTGCAGTTCGTTCCTTACCCAACTGGAAATCTCCAGGCCCGGATGGACTGCACAATTTCTGGTATAAATGGTTACCTAGCTCGCACGTTTGCTTAGCATCTCAATTTCAATGTGCTTTATTATCTCGATCGCTTCCAGAATTCATGACAACAGGCATAACCCATCTGCTCCATAAATCTGGTAGTACTGCGGACCCCAAAAACTATAGACCTATCACCTGTCTGCCAACAATTTATAAAATTCTTACGTCCATTTTGAGGTCGAAGATTAATGAACACATTAATCAAAATTCTATTATGGTCGCCTCTCAGAATGGATGTAGGAATGGGGCCCGTGGTACTAAGGAGCTACTCCTCATTGACATGGCTATTAACCAACAGGTTCGTCGAAACCGAAAGAACCTGTCGACTTCCTGGATAGATTATAAGAAGGCCTATGATTCCGTGCCGCATTCGTGGCTCATGAGGGTGCTGGAGTTGTATAAAATAAATACAACTCTACGCACTTTCTTGATATCGTGCATGCGAAAATGGAGAACGGTCCTTTTCTATCCAGGATCTCGACGGATTCTAGGTCAGGGCGATCCTATAAAAATAGAGCGAGGTATCTTCCAGGGTGACGGTTTGAGTCCATTGTGGTTCTGTCTCGCCTTGAACCCTCTGAGTACACTTCTCGAGAGTTCAGGGTTAGGCTATCGTTTACGGAGAAATGGTCAAGTAATATCACACCTGCTGTACATGGATGACCTGAAACTATTTGCCCATAGCAGTTCTCATTTGACAGCGTTACTGAAGGTTACTGAAGCTTTCAGTAATGCCATTAAAATGGAATTTGGTGTGGACAAATGTGCAGTCATGCATGTAAAGCGTGGTCAGATAATGGAATCTACGGGTATACAACTCTCGGATTCTATTCATCTTAGATCTCTCTCCGTAAACGAAACCTATAAATATTTAGGTATGTCACAGGCATTAGGCATCAACGATGCTGACATGAAACAGTCGTTGCGTGAGCGTTTCTTGGGGCGCCTTTCAAAAGTCCTTAAAAGTCTTTTGTCTGGCGGAAACAAGGTTCGCGCATACAATGGATGGGTCATGCCGGTACTAATGTATTCCTTCGGCATACTTAAATGGACTCAAACTGAACTGGATGCCCTGGATAGAAAAGTTCGTACATTGCTAACAGCACACCGCATACATCACCCACGTTCATCGACCATGAGATTGTATATCCCGCGGAAGTGCGGTGGTCGTGGCTTCTTAAATGCTAAGACATTGCATAACCGCGAGATATGCAATCTTAGGGAGTATTTTCTCCAAGTCGATATGGGGTCTCATAGAGATGTAGTTGCTGTTGACAATGGACTGACTCCTCTATTTTTAACTGGCGCAAACCTGTAGTACTTAGTACTTCCGACCGCAGCACTGTGTGGCAAAGCAAGGAGTTACATGGCAGATTCTACCGGGCTCTCCATGGGCCCGACGTTATTAGCCTCAGTATCCTGGCTCCGCTTCGGTGATCTTTTTGGTGAAACCGAAGGTTTTGTCTGTGCAATTATGGATGAGGTTGTGATGACGAATAACTACCGAAAGTATATCCTAAGGGATGGCACAGTGGATATTTGCCGAGCGTGTCATCGTCCGGGTGAATCCCTTAGGCATATAATCTCCGGTTGTTCTCGTCTCGCAAACGGCGAGTATTTGCATAGACATAACCAAGTGGCCAGGATAATACACCAACAACTTGCTCTGAAACATAGTCTTGTGGCATCCGAGGTGCCGTACTACAGGTATGCACCAGAACAGGTCCTTGAAAATAGCCATGCCACATTGTATTGGGATCGATCTATCATTACAGACAGGACTATTGTAGCTAATAAGCCTGATATTTTATTGATAGATCGACACGAACGCCGCGCGATAATTGTTGATGTCACTGTTCCCCATGACGACAACCTTGTGAAAGCTGAAAAAGATAAAGAAAACAAATATCTTGATTTAGCTCACGAGATTGTTGACATGTGGGACATTGATTCAGCAATTATTGTTCCGATAGTCATATCTGCCCATGGTCTTCTGATAGCCAAGAGCCTCGATAAACACCTTAAGAGGCTTGCGTTAGGTGGATGGATCGGGAGTCAGATGCAGAAGGCAGTACTTCTGGACACGGCCCGTATAGTGAGAAGGTTCCTGTCTCTGGATCCTTAACCATCGGTAGCCGGGACCTTGATCTTGCTGCCGTTGGGGAACTGCATTTTTGTATTTTTAAATGTTATATTTTGTAGTGTTATACATTGTAAAAATTTAATGTTTAGAAATATAATTTTGTAAGTATTTAAAATGTAATAAAGGGAATAATAATAATAAATAGGTGTTCCCAAATTGGAACGGCCGGCGGACAAGAATGGGTTTAAATAACATTTGGGATATCAAGCTCAAAATATTACTATTATACTGAAAATGAAATGCTCTGAAGCATTCTCTCGATCTGTGAAACAACGGTCGACTACAGTAGGTATCAATTACCAGTATTAATCAGCTACTGTATCAATATAAATCTGTCATAAAGACTAATCATCGTCACAGAAAACTAAATTAAAACAATGGTTTTGCACTCATGCGTTATTGCTAAAAGAGCTAAAATTTATAAATTTCAAACAACCAAGACAACATCCAAATCTTACAACCTTAAGAATCGTACCTTCAACCTGTAAAGTATAAAGGAACATTTGTTTAATTAACCCTTTCAGACCTGTTTTTTTTTCTGTCCGAATGGACTTAATTTTTTTTAGTTAAAGTAGACTAAGTACCTACAGAGAATATGTTAAAAATAAAGTAAATAATATCTGTGATTTATAGAGTTTATTAGGTGATTATATGAACCCAACCGTTTTTAAATAAACAAACATCGAAATAAGTCACTAAATATTTTGTTAAGTTTTATGTCCTCATTTGTGGACGCCAGGTCTGAAAGGGTTAAGACTTATTCGAGCTTAGTTAAGTAGAACCCGCAGTACAACTTGAGGAGATTCAGGAATCAAAGCCTGGATCCTGCATGACATAATTACTCTGTATTAATATCGCGACCCTTTGATATAAAGGCTGTCGTGGGCAGGGTTGACAAATTTATTAATAACTAGATTTGATACGGATTTACTACAAAAGACTTAGGTACTTCAGTTAGAATGGCAACTAAATATGACACTGATATTTTTTTTTATTACTTATATTTTAAATGCGGAAGTTCCGATGGATGTTTGTCACTTAAACACAGCGAAACGTCTGAACGGATCTAGGTTAAATTCAGCATAGAGAAAGATTGTTGTCTTTAATAGCGTATAGGTATAGGACATATACCTAGGCTACTTTTTACTCTGGGAAAATATCTCATTCCCACAGGAAAACGGGAGCGGATAGCTAGTTATTTTATGTAAATATCATACAGCTAAAACAACTTACAACCTTGAGAATCGTATCTTCACCCTTTAGTCTGTAAAGGAACCACACTTGGTTAATTAAGACCTATTCGAGCTCAGTTACGTAGAACACGCTGTACAACTTGAGGGTTTCAGGAATCAAAGCCTGAAACCTGCATGACATAATACTCTGTATTAATATCGGGACCCTTTGATAAAACGGCTTGCGTAAGTAGGGTTGGCAAAAACTATTACTAACATAAGTAATAAAAATTTTATACTGTTCAGTTTGAAAATGGTTCTAAATGATGATGATGATATGCAGTTGCTAGCGCCCACAGAGAATAATAGTAGAACAGGTAGAAGTAGAGGTTAGTTACTGAATAGTTAAAATAACTATAAATCTTAAATTCACAACCCTGAATGTATACGGATTAAGGGCGTGCCCCGGGCACACCGACACAGAATTTAATTATGTCATAAAACAGTACGGTCCTTTGTTCCGTGAAATGTTTACCGTGAAAACAGAACTCGTCTTCTGCGGCTGTTATCTCAGTCATATTGTAATCAGTTTCCAAAATTTATGGTAAGTAAAATAAAACCTGAATGTTTTTGAAGTTTATTAACATTACTATTGATTAGAAATGTAAATCTTTAGGGATTTCATAGCCCTAAACGTGTACGAATTAAAGGCGTGCTCCGGGCCACCGATTCAGTATTTAATTATGTCATAAAACAGTACTTTCCTTTGTTCCGTGAAATGTTTACCGTGAAAATAGAAGTCGTCTTCTGCGGCTGTTATCTCAGTCAGTTTCCAAATTGATAGCAAACTAAACTTTGAACTGATGAAATTATAGGGATTGTCATCTTTGATTTGATTTGTATGGGGTTTTGAATTGCCAACTTCATAAACGGTTTACTCGAAATGTGGTTACTGGTCATTTAATATCGTACAATAACCTTTGATAGTCACTGTATAAATAAATGGATATCATACATTAGAAATATGGTCCCTTATTTCCGTGAATGTTTACCGTGAAAATAGGACTCGTCTACTGTGGCCGTGATATCAGCCATCTTGTTATCAGAGTTTCCAAATAGACAGCAAATCAAACTTTTAAAATAAATGTTCATTCAAAAGTCTAAAACATTGAATAATTGAAAGTTATCGGTAACGTTGTTTACATGTTTTATGGGTTTACAGATTACCAATTTTATAAATGCTTAGTTCGGAAGAAATCGCATCTTAATTCTTAGCGATTTAAAATATTGGATACCTTTGGAAGTCTCTGCAATTGCCAAATAACTTCTTGAAATACTTCATTATACCTTTGGAAATACTATCAATCTCTGCAATTACCAAATAACTTCTTGAAATACTTCATTATATCCATAAGTATAAGCACAATGAAATGATATTTCACAATTTGAATCAAATGTTTTGGATTAAAATACAAATCAAGATTGTGTACGTTCTTCATTGGATTATACTTATCTAATCTGCGATATATACGTCTCTTATGTACAGTCGTGAGCACGACAAGCCTCACAGATTCACTACAAAAGTAGCTTTTATTGCGTAAGCTATAAAGACGCTTTTAAGATCAACATGTACAGTTTGATATGATGTCGACATTACATTCTATTGAAAACAATATTGTCATCTTGTTCCACTTTTTATTTAATTAAGTACTTGTATTGTTTTTAATTTTAATTCCGACGAATTATTTTGTTTTTAATTCCGAAGACATTTCTTAGCAATTGTATACGATTTTACAATGGAGTTCATAATCTCTAAACCATTTTTTTTATTTGCTTCAATTTTAATTTGTATGTAAGTATTTTGCACAAGTATTTGTCAACTCTATTTATTCTCTGTCTGTAGCTACTGATGTCTATAGTAGAAATTAAAGTATTTTAAATTGTAAGATCTAATCAGTGTTAAACTAATTTTGATATTTAATACTTTATTGATGTGTTTTGTGTTTACACCTAGACTAAAAGAAATTATATTACATTATTATGACATGATATAAATATTGTATGATGCTTTTAATCTAGTTATAAAAGAAGGTACGATTATTAAAGTTACAAAGTTCAAAAGTCTACCTACCCCCACTTCAATTTCGATTTGAGTGTTATGCCTTGTAGAAATGCTAAACTTTACAAAACTAATTCAGAAGATGTAGGAGTGTTTTCGTTCATAAATACTCAATTTGGCTGAAATGGCAAACATTCAGACGGCCCCAATAACTTTCATTACTTCTCCATTGTAGTCTAACCCTTACATTCATTAAAGTTTTAGATAATCAAAGTTTGGTTCATCTTTAAATTGACCCCGATTTGCCATTTATTTACTTTAATAGGAGAGGAGTACAAATATCAAACAAGCACTTAGTTTAAAGTTGGAGACGGTAATGAAGTTGCGAATGTCATGAATACTAATTTTCATTTTATAATCATTTGGATTTATAACGAAAGAACCCTTCAAAGTAATCAAGTAATTAGTTTCTTGGCTGACTAATCCTAAATTCCTTTTTGATCAAAGTTTACCTGGTGGTTGATAGCTTTTAATTTAGCTAAGTAAAAAAACGAAATGTTTGCACTTTTTTCTCTTTTAATGTTAAGTAAGAGGTATTTTAGTTGAATAATTAAGGTACCGATGTACGGAAGTTATGTGACGCAAGATTCCATCAAATTGTCACCAGCTATTTAATTTCACCATTTCGGGGGGTTTTGCCATAATCGCCACGCTTGGCAGGCGGGTTGGCGATCGCAATATGGCCTGCTGTTAAATGGAGACGCTGCTGCCCATCTCCTTTGGCAGTTTTCCCTCTGTCAGCTCTTTCGACACCCACGGGAAGAGGGGGGGGACGGGGGGGACCTCGCGAACCGGACGACGTTCCGTGGGCAGGCCCCCCTACAAGGTGGACCGACGATCTGGTCAAGGTCGCGGGAAGCCGCTGGATGCGGGCAGCGCAGGACCGATCGTTGTGGAGATCCTTGGGGGAGGCCTATGCCCAGCAGTGGGCGTCGTACGGCTGAAATGATGATGATGATGATTTAATTTCGCTGCTTGTTCACAGCACAGCTTTGTCTTTAAAGAGACCCCTGCATGGCACCACGTTGACGTTGGTGTTAACGATTGCAAACAAGGACCGATGGGTTAACGTACTTTTCGAAGCACGGACGAGCTTTAGCCACAATCGCTCGAACGCTCTAACCACTGCTCCACTGGCTCTGCTTTAACTTCTTCAAAGTCATGCAATTTGTTTATTATTGAAAATATTGAATGGAGTGGAAGGTCTGGGGTTCGAGTCCCATCGTAGCTAGTTGTGAGACGGGCCGATTTTTTCTAATAAGTACTTAATTTTCTATATTTTCTTCCAAGTCCTTCTCTGTTTCAATTTCCCCACAATACGACCCTTTGTTATCGAAAGTAAAGTAAAAGAAACAGGTAATCAGAACTCACACATTGTGAAACAGGCCCTATATATCTAGTTGTGAGACGGGCCGATTTTTTCTAATAAGTACTTAATTTTCTATATTGTCTTCCAAGTCCTTCTCTGTTTCAATTTCCCCACAATACGACCCTTTGTAATCGAAAGTAAAGTAAAAGTAACAGCTAATCAGATCTTACACATTGTGAAACAGGCCCTATACAGCTAGTTGTGAGACTGGTCGATTTTTTCGAAAACTTAATTTTTAATATTTTCTTCCAAGTTCTGCTCTGTTTCAATTTCCGCTCAATACCCCTGTGTTATCGAAGGTATCAACTCGATCTCGGCCGTGCTCCGGTCTCGATTGAGACGAAAACTTTAACTATTATACCGTTTGTTAAGGCTCCGAGCTCCGACCAGTTTTGTGTTTGTGTGTACAGTCCGGAGTTTCTGATTTGGAATATGTTTAGTTAGTTGAATAGAGCTTATGTTTAAGCTGTACATAATATAAAATTTTGCAGGTATATAGAAATTGCGATTTGTTTTGTACTTAAATGTGGTTTAGTATGATAAAGTTACTAAAAAGTAAAGTTAGTAAAATTAATTTAAAAGGATGTTATTGCCGGTTCGTGTGGCTTATAACTTTAACATTTATGAGTCCTTCACGAGCTTTGATTTCAAAACTAAAAGCTTTGTATAAGTAGCTTTGCAAAACACTACACCTATTTTGTCAACAAATTTTGTTCTCTCTCAGTAAACATTTTAATCTATCTATGTCCTTTATCTTAAGCGAAATAAAAGATACGTACTAAGTATTTTTTTCTTAAATCTCTTACCAATTTGACTTTGCGGTACGCACGCACATAAATCCCATGTGTTTTTTTGGAGGGAGAGTGACATTAGGCTACTTTATCCCGGAATAATATCCAATTCCCGCGGGATAACGTCTCGTGTAGTCCACGCGGGCAAAGCTGCGAACAGATAGATTAGGGCCCATAGTCTAGTATTTTTAGAAGGTTTCTACATTCCCTCATAGTCATTTGTAGAAGGAGATAGCAATGTGTCAAAAACGGCCACTTTTTAGCAGTTTTGCTATCTACTTCTAGCAGTGACTACGATGGAATGTAATGCTATCGTCTAAAAATACTAGACTAGCCTGAAAATTCCGTGTAAAGTTTTATTTAAATTGTTTAGTAGAATAATACAATATGAATTAAAAATTCACCGCGGCGCCTGCGCCACTTTCGCCTAGCCTGTCGCCTTAAGGAGCTACTCGGAAAAAGCATGGACTTTTTGATATAAAACTGTAGGACGGTTAGAGCTGTTATAAATCTGGTAATAAGATATATATTTCTTCATACCTTTATCTAGAATCGTATAGTTTCAGAAACACGATTTTATGATTTTGCCTCGACACTTTTTCTTTTCGAAAATACCTCTAAAAAATTCGAAATATCAAGATTATTCTTAAATGGGGATACATATACTATTGGAAATTGGTTTAATTAGTGGACACCAATAATATTTAGGATCGTATAGAAGCATTTTTTTTAAATCGCTATAGTTTTTTAATACGAAGTGATTTTGTGTTTTTTTTGCGTAATATGCAAAATCGGTCTCGCTCCCGCGCGCGTCGTTTTCTCAATGCTATCTCGCTTTAGCATAATTTTTCCGAGTATCGGATGGGCGATAATAGGCGATGCAGTTTCCATGTCCACTTGTCTCACAATTTCCCAATACCGTTCAATAGTTTTTAATAAAGGTCCACCAAACCGAGCCGGTCTGAGGCTTTAGCCCCTGAAAAAAGTCCCACCGTCGAGTTATCAACTCTACACAGGCCTTGTTACACGGCCCCAGGTGCTTTGTTTGGCGGACGTCCTCTAAAAGAAAAAAATAAAGGTTTTTTTATCTAGCCCCTCCGCTCGGATGACACGTTTCAACTTGTTGACCGATTGCTGTGCGAATCGTAGGATAGCGGGGTTTGAAAATTATTTTAGGACTTTTGGAAAGAAGGTTAATTTTTGTTTAGCTTGAAATTTGCCCTGGGGCTCATTGTTTTGACTGAGTTTTGAGTTCTTTATGTTTTAAGAGGACTGTGTAGCAAACGGTCTCCATACCGGCGATAATTTTTTCCACCCTCTAAACCTTATCAATTATTTATCATACATCAATGAATTTTCGGTAAGTATGTTTTTGAAATGCATAAGAGCTGGGGCTGTTTTTTTATATATTTATTGTAGATTTGAAAATATTGGCACTTTTTTGATTTGTATGAAATGACATGACCGTGTGTTAATAATATTATTGTACTAGCCTTCCGCCCGCGGCTTCGCCCGCGTAGAATACACGACCTTATCCCGCGGGAATGTGATGTTTTTCCGGGATAAAAAGTAGATATGATTGTCCAGCTCCCAAACCAAAAATCACGTCGACCTGTTGCTCCGTTTTGACGTAAAAGAGGGACATACAAACAAAGAAACAAACTTTCACATCCATATGTATAAATAAAATTCATGTTGCTAAGCGCAAAACTTAAGATCGGCTGCACCAATTAGGCATTTTTTTTTTCATATGTTCCTTAAGTCCTACGGAAAGTTTTTATGGAGAGAAAAAACACAAAAATTCCGTGGAAAATAGTTAAAACCACACTTTCTTGTCCCATACAAACCAGCTATACTTATCAAATATTTGACGTAACGTCTTTCACATCAAAACGGAGCAACGGATTGACGTGATTTTTGGTAAGTAGGTATGGGGATAGTTTGGGAGCTGGAGAGTAACAAAAGTAACTTTTTATCCCGGAAAAACATCACATTCCCGCGGGATAAGGTCGTGTATTCTACGCGGGCGAAGCCGCGGGCGGAAGGCTAGTTTATGATATGGATACTTTTTCATATTACTATTACTCTTACGAATCTACAGCTCAACTTTTTAATTTAATACAAACTTCGTTCCAGAAAAGTATACATCTATTATTAGATAACTGATAACTTTATAAAAACTAACTTCCCTGCTACTGTGCTAGTTTTATTTACTGGGATAAAAAGTGCTTTTATGTAACATGTTAGAACTGTTAACCAGAACCAGCGTAGTTGTGATCTGATTTAATTTCATAAGAAAATTGTTGAGTAAGATATAACAATACACCCATTTGTAAGGTGTTTCCTTTTTATACCGTCTATTTTTTGTTATGTGTTAGACTAGACCTTAGACCAGGGGTTCCCAACCTTTTCTTGGTCAGGGACCACTTTTATATCATTCTTGTTAGCAGGGACCAGGAGATGACGTCGATACCTTTTGATGTTGTTTCCAGTTCCCGAGAAATCAATAATTCGTCTATAAAGCGAACAAATATAAGTAGTTGACAACGATTCGAAATATCGGTAGACTCGTCACGTCACACTGCAAAGCGAAAAATAGCGACTTTTTGATTTTTTAAACAAGTTGCTCCTTTAAATAATTTGACATAAGTTCAATTCGAGCTTTGAATGTGTTATTGGACAAATAGTGTAGGCAATGAACCGATTCTTTGTATGGAGACCCATACATTAATTCCTCAGTCGATGAAACTTTGCTGGGTTATAAAATAGCATGAGCCATACACTTTTAAATGATTATCCAAAAAAAAACTCACACGGAAGTTAGGTATTTATACCTAAATATACAAATCTGTTTATATATTGAACCGAGTAATTTCTCCGTCCAAATTTATTTTACCAAATGAGTTATTTATACTAGTATGTGATACTTGACAAAAATCCAAACCTTTTTTCAAACATGAGTACTGCTTTTGAATGATAATTCCTTTTTTGACCATCATTTTCATTGGAAAATTGCTCCGTTATTTTTTTTTTACTTATATGACCTTAGAATGTAATTTGACGTTACGAGTAAGAATATCCAAAAAAAATTGCATACCAATATTGATTTATTTAAATCTATGAAAAATTCGGTATGGAAAATTCCTCAACTTTATTTATTTTTAAAATTATGTTAAGAAGTCACATATACATACAAATCTAAAATATCCAAAATAAATATCATCCAGAACACCGAAATTTTGAAAGCGAAGATAAATCTATCCCCCGTTACGCAATAATGTACCGTCTTGCGTTACCAGTTGGGTGCAGATTAGCATCCTCGTGCTAATAGCACGACCTTGATCGCGTGACCCGCACTGGGGGCATGATTCTGTGCTGGGGGGCCACGTTCGCGTTGTCGTCGGTGTGCGATTCCTTCTTTTTTGTTTTATTTGTACACTCAGGGACAAATTCGGTGAACCACTTCCTGCTTCTTTTTGTGTGGCTGCTGCTGTCTCGTTATTTACGCGCAGACCATTTTCAACCGACTTAAAAAAAAGGATTTTCTCAGTTTGGCTGAACCGATTTTTATGCGGTTTTCAGAAAAGTATTTGTTACATTGAGGAGAAAGTTTTGGTATTATAACCGACTTAAAAAAATGAGGTTCTCAGTTTGATCGTATGTATGTACGTTTGTCCACGATTATGTCATTTTATTATTTTGATGCGTTTTTCATCAGGCAAGTATTTTTGATTGATGCGGTTTATGTGTACATCCTAACATCTAGACACGCGGTAGCGTGTCAAGCCAAGTTTCAAGCTAACAGAACTGGCGAGCATCGTGTGTATCTTTACACCATTTGGGGCCACTTTTGACCCCCTCATAACTCAAACACTATTACACGAAACATGTTAAATTTGGCTTATGTATTGAGAATTTGAGACTTGCGAGATTATAAACACACCTCAAACGGAAAATGAAGTATTTTAGAAAAAATCGACCCGTCTCACAACCAGCTGCGTTGGGACTCGAACCCATGACCAGTCGCCCGGATAGCGAAAGGTCGTGGGTTCTAGTCCCAACGGAGCTGGTTGAGACGGGTCGATTTTTTCTAAAATACTTCATTCTCCATTTTTCAATAATAAAAATTGCATTGTGAATGCAAAAAAGTAAAATTTTAAACACTTCAAACGGTTACTTATTTAGATTTTAACGTCCAAAATTCATTTTTATCACTGACTCGCGTATATAATAATATCAAAACACTACGCTTGTCTTAACGTGTAGTTACATATTATATTTTATTTATTACTATTGTATATTCGAATGTATGGCACAACTTGCAATTTTCTTATTGATAATCTTAATATGAATGAGATGTATGCCCATTAAACTATTCGATTGAGACCTCTTGTTCAGTTGAAAATTGTTTACTGTTATATGATATGATAATAATATGTAAGAGCAAATGTAACTAATTAAATTAAGTATTCTCAATTGTGATGAAAAGTGACCTTACTAATGGTCATTTTTCAATTTGACGACTCTGTATTAAAATATAACAGTGAGAAAAAGATTGCCATTGACCTTTACCTTCGAGTAGGTAACTATATAATTTAGTAATTGACATAATTTAATTTATGATTTGACATAACGCGGTTTGCCGCCGCGCCCGCCGCCACGTGAAACGCCGCGCGTCCTTGTAGGTACGCGGCCTAACTAAGTAATTTCGATGCGCTCAGCGCGGTAAACGTGCCGTGCGGTACATTGCGAGGGCTCAGGCTTGCTCGAAAAAAAACATTATAGGTACAGGGTAAAAGAAACAAGTAGCGATCTTCGTAAGCCAAATTTTATTTAAGTAGGTAATTAAAATGGGGTTTTCCCTGAGGAACCCATTCCTCGAGGATCCTGTCCCGGAGGATCCCGATTTGTTTTTATCTTCATGAACTTAAATCAATACTATGTTTAGCTTAAAAGTTCCGTCAGCAGAAAAAGTGGTCAATTAAATTTTAATAAACCCCCTGTAACATTGAAACGGTCTGCGTATCACAGGTTATTATAATTATTATCACAATATTTCTTTTTCCGATACAAAAAATACAGTTGTAACTTTTCGATCAGTCTTTTCAGAACATGTAAAATCAACTAATTTAAAAAATTGCTTTTAAAACAAAGATATTTGACTTTAAAGTTAGTCGTAGTCATTTTCAAATGTAAATTAAAACATATATAATTTTTAATATTAGTATAAATTAGGTAGGTATAACAAATATAAGTAATAAACTTTAGAAAAAAAACAATTTCAACATTTTCAATCTGTTTTTCAGAACATGTAAAATCAACTTATTTAAAAAAATTACTTATAAAACAAAGATAGTTGACTTTAAAGTTAGTCGTAGTTATTTTTAAATGTAAATTATAACATATATAATTTTTAATATTACTATAAATTAGGTAGGTATAACAAATATGAGTAATCAACTTTAGAAAAAAAACAATATCAACATTTTCAATCTGTTTTTCAGAACATGTAAAATCAACTAATTTAAAAAAATACTTTTAAAACAAAGATAATTGACTTTAAAGTTAGTCGTAGTCATTTTCAAATGTAAATTATAACATATATATATTTTTTAATATTACTATAAATTAGGTAGGTATAACAAATATAAGTAATCAACTTTAGAAAAAAAACAATATCAACATTTTCAATCAGTCTTTTCAGAACATGTAAAGTCAACTAATTTAAAAAATGACTTTTAAAACAAAGATAATTGACTTTAAAGTTAGTCGTAGTCATTTTCAAATGTAAATTATAACATATACATTTTTTAAATATTACCATAAATTAGGTACTTAGGTACCTACTTATAACAAATATAAGTAATCAACTTTAGAAAAAATAATAATATTAACATTTTCAATTAGTCTTTTCAAAACATAAAAAATTAACAATGACTAAAAATACGTATTAATAAAACTATGATACTTAACTTTAAATATCTCAAAATACAACAATCAGTCTTTTAAAAAATAAGGAAAACATTTCTTATTATCTTAGTCTATTGTAACATTATTATTATTATTTTGTTTATTAGTTTAGATCAAGAAACAAAAAAGGACGTTAAAAAAAGAAACAATAAAACTAAGAATGACCATAATATTTCCGTTGAGATAAAATCAACAAAAGGTAAGAAGGTATTCTTCGACGAGAAGCCAAGAAAAAAGAAAGAAATGGGTGAATGTTATAAAAAAGACAAAAGCGAATTTACTCGAAGGTAAATTGGTAAAACCTAACCTATTTAGGCATAGGCATAAAATGTGGAAATGGTTGTGGCGATATACCTAAAGCAAAAAGTCAACGATTACTCTAAAATGTAATAATATATCGAAATATTTATTCATTAATATTGAAGTTCTTAATATCGTTTTTTTTTAGATGTAGTTGGCTGTTCTAAGTGAGGGATTTCGTTTTCTTTATCAGCATACGTTCCATTATCATTACTGTCATCATCAGATTCACTTAAATATATATCTGAGTTGTGAGGTTGCTCGGAAACATTAGAATGAGTTAGGGCATTTTCTAGTGCAACGTCGTAATCAGGTTCGTCAGTTTCTTCACAGATTATAACACCAGTGCAAGGTTTTCCACTGCAGTCACCGCATATAGCAGAACAATTTAGGGCTGCTTTTTTACATGTGCAGTTCCTTCCACATGTATTTTTACATTTGCACGACACAACAGACAATATTTCTGGTGGTGCGGGACTATCGAGCGTAGGGATTGGAATTAATTTTTCTGCAAAAGTCCAACCCCAATCTTTTGGTTCTTTGTTTATGCCAAGCCAAGCCTGAACTTGGCAGTAAGTTCTTAGAACATGCTGTTCACAAGCACCAGATGTCGGAGGTAGGCATGCAAGATTGAATTTACTTTTTGTTACCGATCGAGCGAACAGTTCGTAACGGAGTTCACTAAGCGTTTTAGTTGTGCTGCTTGTGTATAAAGACGCCATTATTCGTTCTCCAGCTTTGGTAATTGTTTCTTTATCAGCGTTAGAATCCTTAAACGTTCCACAAAGATCTTGTAAACTAGCATTGTTCTTTAAAATGTCTACCATTTTTTTTTTACCCTGACGAAACACTGCACAGGTCGTGTCACATCCGGAGAAAGCATGTATAAAAAAGATATGAGGAGTCAAGCCTTTCTCAATGAAAGCGTTACTTGAATATAGTCGTTTTTCAGTTTTTCCTTTTCCGGGCTTCATAAAGAATACAGAGTGTTTTCTGATATCTTCAACTCCTGTGAGTATCACCAGTAAGTCGACGTCTTCTCCGACGATTATTACTGCATCACAGTTTTCAGCTTCATCCAGTGCAGTGGTAATTATTAGATAGTCTGCATCTTCAATGCTTTGCCTGACTTTTATACCACGGTCTTGAAGCTTTATCATCAAGAGCTCAATAAATCTTTTTTTATTATTTTCGTTGTTCAAAAATTTCTCCTGGGCGACGCTGGTCATCGTATTTGCATCAAACACTATATCTGGACTCGATTGACGGTTCATACGCCGTTGCCGTTCTGCTGTTTTTAAACTCATGCCGTCTGTATCAGGGTAGCCGTCAAATACCACTACGCAATCAGTTCCAAAATGTTTGATTAAATAATTAGCGTAGTTATTACACACTGCTGAAAATGTTATACTTTTTGGCCATACCACCTTGTGTAAAAGATATCCGCCATCTACAACATATGTTTTATTTTCAGATGCAGGTTGATCCTCGATTGGTTGAAATAAATCGTAGAAACTAGATTTTTTAGTTTTTCTCATACCATTCACATCAAATAAAGATAATGGAAATGGTGCTAATTCATATTGTAAGAATTGTTTTAATTCTTCTTGTGACTTTTTGGCGAAGGCTATTCTTCTAAATAGCATTTCAGGTTCCACGGCAATGCGTGTATTATCAACTTTTAGTGAAGAATTCACTGTTGCCAAAGGCAAGACTCTATCCTTTCTAGAGTATGATAAATCACAAAAGTTGTTACCTTCGGACTTTGCCATTATTTTTAGTCCTATTTCTTGTGCTTGATGACAGTTAATGTCTTTGTCGCCTGTGATTCCTGAACTTAAAGACATGACTTTATCCAACTTTGGGAAAGGATCATGATTTCTGAACCATTCATCAATTTTTTCTAGATCACTCAAATCACGTCTTGTCCGCGAATTAGGAAGTTGTGAATGTTGTTCACTGGATGAATATATTTTACTACCAGCAAATCCTTCAACGGAAGCTGTGACACTACTCAATATTGGAGCAGCCAAGATCCATTTAGCCAGGACACCATCTGATACACCTCGACCGTGTGTTAAACCTCCGGAGCTTTTCATCGAGCGCATGAGTGACTGTTCTATTACCATATCACTCCAAGTGCCACACCAGAAATTTTCATTTCTTCGTATAGTGAAATATCCTTGTTTCGTGTATTTGTCATATTCACTTGGAGTGAGAACATTTTGTAAATTTTCCATATCCTGCAGATATAATGTAGCGGACTTGGAATATGAAAAATGCCCAGAAGAATGGAAAAAAGGTAACATTTTTTTCAAAGCTTTCAAGTGTAGGTCCCAGTTCCCACATCTTTCAGCTTCAATAAACTCCTTCAGGATCAAGACCATTTTAAAATACAAAACCCACAATTTTGCAGTCGGACCATTTGTAGCTATTATTTCCAATGTGTCATTAAACTTTTCTACTAATGGCATTAAGTCTTCGGGGGCATTTTCATCAGTTTCATTAAAAATTTTGTCTTCTAGGACTAGAACTTCTTCGTCATCATATTTTGTGTTATCTAGAAGTAGTTTGGCTAACGATAAATGTGTCAATGTATGAGCTCTCACTGCACGAGAGTATGCATGCCCAGTTAACATAATGTTGGCAGATGCTGGTGCATAAACTGTACACCATAACTCTTTTATTCCACTGCCATTCATAATATACCCAATCGCTCCCATGTAGCTCATAAGTGTGTGAAACCCTCCAAGCCTGATGACTACAGATTTTAGACGTGGGTCTTCCGATGAACTCGTAATTTCTTTTGCCTTTTGATACAAAGGCTGATCAAAAGTTATGATCGTAGAGTTGAGCATCTTAGCCTTTGAGTTGCTAAGTGCCATGAGAATCGAAGTGTAAATTGTCTCATACTGCGATGGAGGGTTGTTAATGAAAGGCAGTGGTATTATTTCTGATCTTTGAAACTCATTTTTAGTACACAACCTGTCTTTAAGCCCATTGGACTCGGTCTCAAACCCTTGCTTTTTTGAAAATAACCATAGCAGTTCAGACCATGATGTAGAAATTTCTTTTATGTCTGAATCAGTAGAAAAATTGCGAACCAAAATTTGTTTCAAACCTTTTCTCCCAGAACTTTCAGGATACTCAAGGGGTACGTGTCCAAAATTTCCAACCACAAAAGAGGGAGGAATATTTTTTTGGCGTATAATACAGTCTTCTGAATTCTTTACTGGTGGCGTATTGATCTTAATTCCACCCATCACGTGAAACGTATTGTGTCCATCAACTGTATTCACGTTATGGTCTGCATTATCGAACACGTACTGACAAAAATCTGGGCATTCATTAGTAGTGTGGCAATTGTGAGCAATTGCTGAAATTTGGAAAAGTGATGCTTCGTGATAGGAAAGTGAGAAACCTAGAGATGCTAGTAGTTGAATAAGGGATTTTGCTGCATATTTTTGATCAATTAATGCCGCGATACCAAGTAAAACCGAAGATGTGAACGAACGTGGTCGGCAAGCCGTTATTATGGCGTGTGCTATGGCTATACATTTTCGCGAGGCAGCGGCAGTATCTGCCTTATTCTTAACTATCAGTTGTTCTAATAACGTATACAAACATTCTGGTATATCATCTTTGGCAGATTCAACAAATCGATTTGGTGGTGGATATTGTGACATGTCATAGGGCGTAGTTCTGATGTCTTCTAATATTATAGATGCAGCTGTTCTAACAATTCTCAGCTTTTCTTCTTTTTCGTCTGTACACTTGGCTGCATACCACGCATCGTGGAGGACTTTATAAAACGCACTTCCAAAACAGAAAATTGTAGGTTTTCCCGCCGAACTGGAGACAATAACTTGATCGCCATATTTCTCTTGAATTTTTTTAATTATCGTCCTGTCATCAGGACACTTGCCTGAAACTGCTCCTTTAAAATCATCAATCGTAAATTGACACTCTTCATCGTGACTTTGTATAAATGTGTAAATTTCATCCATGGCTGTAATAGTGTGATCACTTTCAGGACGTCCACGTTTTCGAGAGCCTTCTGCACTTGATGTAGTTGGAAGTCTGAACGTATCGTAGCATGTGCGATGGTATTTTGCTTGAACAGCCACCAGATCAACATTTCTGATGCGCTGCATGATCTGTGACAAAATATAATAAATAAATAATAATAAATAATTTTTGAGTTTGAATTACTCACCCCAGTTTATTGTCACAACGGGGGTTAAAATTGCATTTAATGTATCAAAGATGAAGTAAATAAGACATTTTTTTGACCCATTTAGTTTAAACACTTACCGTTTCTGATACAGAGTCTCCTCGTTTTAAGGCATAGCTTTCGATCGAATGTTTAGTTTGTGCCATTTTAATGGTCCGTACACGGTCCTGGAATAGATATGCAAATAATAATAGAAATACCCACTAGAAAAATAAAGTCTGAAAAATAAAGTCTATGCATAGTATTCGGCCGTTTGTGACGTATCACCTTTCAAAATTACGACATGAGTGTACATATATATTATAGTAATATTATGTATATACTTTCGATATCCTTTCTTAGTAGGTAAGTAAGTGTAATGAATCAATGAAAATTCGACATTCCTGTCAATAATGTACTAACGTACTAGAGAAGCCATCTCAAACAAAAATATTTTAGTAATTTGACAAGAGTTAAAACTAAAGTTCGCATGCAGCGCTAAAACAATAATTCAAACGATTCAAACCACATTCAAACATACAGCGCTAGAACGCTTCTTTATTGTTGTTTTCTTGCGACCAAAAGATCTAAAGCGCCGTGCAAAAAGCGGCGCTTACGCGTTTAGTTCAAAGAACAACCAATAGTAGTGCAACCACATACATAATCTGTCTTTGAGTGCAACAGACATAAATTAAACATTGCAGAACGGACGTAGCTATTGTGCGTGTTTTTTGCCTACCAAATTTGATGAGAATTCACATATTACTTCATAAATTATGATTTTAGATTAAACATTGATATCGTCAATTTTGACCATTTACTTTTAATAATATGCATAAGTACAACATATTATGACTTTACAAGCTTTTATTTAACTCGCAGGGTGTGTATGTTCTACCGGGTCAAATCATGCAAACGAAAGAACAAAGTGCTATTTTGTATATGTGTATATAGTATATAAGTAAACAAGAATAGTATTGCATACCTAAGCATATAAGTGTACAAGTATACAAGAGTAAAAGTATTTAAGTATAACAGTATTATGAGTACCTATATAAGTATACCCCCTACAAGGTGGACCGACGATCTGGTCAAGATCGCGGGAAGCCGCTGGATGCGGGCAGCGCAGGACCGATCGTTGTGGAGATCCTTGGGGGAGGCCTATGCCCAGCAGTGGGCGTCGTTCGGCTGACATGATGATGATATAAGTATTCAAGAATATGCAAATAAGTATATAAACAGCTTATAAGTATTTACGTATATAAGTATAAAAAGACAAGTTGGTATATAAAGAAATACATACTTAGATACATAATAAATAAAAAATACCCAGTTGAAATCTTCATAATTACTGAGTGACAGGCTAATTCTGAAAAATACCTGGTAGGTATCATCCTTTTTTTTAAGTACTCCTAACCAGAATGTTCATTAATAAAAAAGACAAACTTTCACTTCTGCAAGAAATTACCAATTTTGTTACTCTATGATTTTATCGAAATATGGCGGCCGTTTTTTTTTGTCGACTGGATGAAATAATTTCTCAATAGTAGGTAAGTATGTTAAATTAAATAGATAATTCAGTGAGTACTTACAGGTAAACAAGAGGTAATTCTTTGGGCTTTATTTGGATTTCCTGAGTTTTTTTTAAACAGTAAATACCTCCATATTATGATTACCTCACCTAACATGAAGACATTTTTTAATAAAACAGTGTTCTATCATCATGATAGAACATGTTTTACCCGCGTGGTATCCGTTCCCGTGGGAATATCGGAAAATATATAGCCTATGTTAATCATGGATGATGTAGCATTCTAAATGTGAAAAAATTTTCGAAATGGGTCCAGTACTTTTTGAGTTTATTCGTTACATACATTCCTCTTTATAATATTAGTATAGATAACTTCATGTGAACTTCAGTAGGTATACACACTTGTTGTTGCATCTATTGCGTGCCACAGACTAGACGAGACGGCGTGGTTACCGTTGTCTTCATCTTGTGTAAGGGTGGTATTCCACAATATCAAATTTAAATGTGATTAAGGAATTTATCAATGAACCCATTCATGAATTCGTCCTCGTCCAATTTCTTTGATCAAATATTTGATAATAGGAATACCACCCTTAGAAAGAATCTAGTTGAGATGTCTTCTCTATTCTTTAAATTCCTGTAGTTATTTTAGCACCCAAATCTTAGGTCCGGGTGTCGCAAAAGGGGTGCATAAAAATAACACTCTTAACTTTTATTCCCAAAAAGTGTAAAAATCATAGCTTTCTAAAAATTTAGAAGAATAAACAAAAAAAGTGTTATTTTTTATGTAATTAAAAGTTTTTTCTGGCGCTTAGCCGGCCGCTGTGCTTCGCTCGCTTGGCTCGCGCGGCGTTTTGGTCACAGTTCTAACCTAACCTAACCTGAAATGAAACGTCTGTTACATTTTGTTGGGTGGCGGTGGCGGGGAGTTTCGTTCTTCGTCCTCTCTTTTCTGTTTTTCCAAAATATATAAATTTATTAAATTTTGAAATACTTAACAAAAACTTTTTTGGAAGAAAAAAAAAATTTTTTTTGTCCATCTTATGCTTCCTTGGTATCTCCGGGATGCCATAGGTAATCGAAAATTTTGTTAGATTTCAGCTACGACGCACCGTTTTCGAGATATTTTCATATTTATAAAATTCATTCTTGAAAATTTTACAAGTCCCCGCTCCATACAAAATCAGTTGAAATTTTTCTAAGTCCTGCACCCCCTTTGCAACACAAGGTAAGAAACGAAAAATATTACAAGTCCCAAATCCATACAAAAATGTCTCGAAATTTTTCTATGTCCTGGCTCCATACTAAAACAGTCAAAAATTTTCTAAGTCCTATCTCCATACAAAATCACTTGAATTTTTTTAAGTCCTGCACCTGCACCCCCTTTTCGACACCATATCCGGTATGACATAATACCTACTTACTTACCTAATATTCAAATGATATAATTTAATGACATAGTAACTTACTTTATTTGAATAGTCCTCCTTTGCATCTTGGTTACAGAAAATACATTTCAGATTGTAATCAAATTCTGAAGTTCGTTCCTGGGAATCGAGTTTTTTCTTTTTCAAATATGATTTAATCATATTTTCGTTTATGTATGCTTTTCTGCAAGAGACGTGTACGACTAACTCTTCTTTGTCGAGCGTGAGCTCTAATCCGTCGTTTCTTTTTATGCTGCATTTTTTTATAGTTTCCACTCCTTTTTTCTTCACTGTCACTGTTTCTAAGCCACTGAGGTTTTTGTTGCACAGAATACAACGTTCCATAACGAGCAACAATTATAACGTGTGTTATAAACGCAAAACAACCATACAAAACAACTACCTATTTGCCTCAACGACTGATACGTGAATGCTCAAGTGAGTGAATAAGAACGCGCCCGCGCGAGCCAGAGTAGCGTGAGCGGGCGACGCCGGCGCGGCGCGGGGCTGGCGGGGCGGCGGGCACCGCTCCCGCGCCCCGCCCCTACACCCCGCTTCCTACTCACAGCTCCCGATTGCTAGATTCAAATCTGTCTATGTAAATTGTTTTTAGTTATTGATATTTTTTTTGGATATTTATCTAGTTGAAAAGAAAGTTAACTGGGCACTCAAATCAATAAATAAAACAGATTGAGTAATTGTCCACTACGAGTAAAAAGGCAATTTAAAAAAATAGTATAGTTACATGATTTATGTTTTAGATTTTCATTTTGTGGTTATAAAACTTTAAAAAAATGGCATTCCCGTAAAAAAAATCGACAGACACATTTTCCGGTCCAAGTCACACCAAAAATACGTATTTAATTAAAATTTGGTGTTTCTGCTGGGATATTTTTTTGGATATTTTATGTATTATTTTTATACCGTACATGAATATGTCCGGTGGAGAAAGTTTAAACAGAGCATTTTTCTTAAAAAAGATATCAATGAAATAAGAATTTCATTAAAAATACCTAATTTCCATTATTTATTTTTTTTGGAAATTTATACAATACTTTTCTTCTATTGATACTTTATCACGCTGTAAAGTTTTTTCGGACTGATGAATTACTGTGGGGGTCGACTAGCTTCATTTCCTACACTAAAAGGTATATCTTGTATTTTTTTTTGGCCTCTAATCCCAAAACTTTTCGACGGCTTTGATCAAACACGGTTTCGCCAATTGTGTGAGGCTTTTTTAGATTGTGTTATTAATTTAAAAATCTCAAAGACGCTACTAATGATTTTACGAACATTACAACAAAAAGACGGAAATCGGAACAAAAAAAATTAAACGAGTTAATTTTTATTTAAATTTTTACTTCTTTGCATTCACAATGCAATTTTTATGGTTGAAAAATGAGTAAATTTTTTTTAAGTTCTCTAATTTTCCTTCAAAGAATTGTAGCGAACGGTCAGACAAATTTGGATGTACCGCTTCTAAGTACACCATATCATTTGACATAAGTTTCCTACTTTCCGGGGTGCATATGTGCCTGTTACCGACAATCTCAAGCTTCTTGGTATGGAGTTGTCTTCAGACCTAAACTTCGGTACGAGTCCAAGGCTCGAAACAGCAGTTAAAAAGCTAGGCGTCCTTAATAAGGTTTCAACTCTTTTTATAGCTCAAGTCCGATCTTGCATGGAATATTGCAGTGACCTTTGGGACGGCTCAGCTAGCTGCACTGGATACGATCCAGTGCAGAGCTGAGACGCTAATTGGCGACAAAAAGCTGGTGAGGAGCAAGTTTCCGCCGCAAAGTCGCCTGTCTGTCGGTCTTTTACAGACTATACTTCGGAGAGTGTGCTCAGGGTCTGCATGAGCTCATACCGCCATCCCCCTTCTTCCATCGGACATCCAAACGCACAGCGGGCTACCACCCTTTCTTGGTTGATATTCCTAAATGTCGCACCAAGCGCTACTCAACATCTTTTATATTGCGCACAGCAAAGGAGTGGAACTCCCTCCCTGCGTCTGTATTTCTGAGTACTTATAACCCGACCACCTTTAAAGCAAGGGTGAAAAGGCAACTTCTGGGTTAGCTCGCTCCATTGTGGATCCTGTCTTAGCCCGTGGGCTTGATTAGGATCAAGATCAAACCAATTAAAAGTAAAAAAAAAATAATAATAGGTGAGTGGCGTTTGAGTTTCGCCGGTCTCAATGCGTCATTTGCGAGAACGGTTGCACATATAACGCACTGTGGTTTTATTTCTCCGTTACTTTCTATCGAGGTAAATCCTTTATATAAATTTTATATTATATTCTATTCAATTCATATTCACTCCGCGGACCATATTTTGGCTTCTGCGGACCACTGGTGGTCCACGGACCACTGGTTGGGAACCATTGCCTTAGACTAATTGTAAAATGTATTGGCAAGATTATTATTCGATGGGATTATCTTTATCATATAACATAACACCGCTAAACTAGTTGATTAATCATAAACTTTTTGGCGATATTTTCCCTGGTCAGGAAAACTGGTATCCTGTCTGTTACTTATATTATATTATTATATCCTAATTTATTTACCTGGGGTCGATCCTAATAACGAAGCTTGTGCCGAGCACTAATCCAATTATTTTTAGTTTATTCAACATTTTTGTAAAGTTACTTAAAGTGGGGTACAAAAGGCAGGCTAACGCTAACAGTATTCTCTACCAGCCAACCTTTAGGATAAAAGAGACAAGCGAATGCATCATTTACACCATTTTCCATCAGTCTGACTGAATGAAACGTGTTACCAAAGAGCTGTAAAGCGCTAATGCTAATATTACACGGTTCAACGAAATTGATTCACTTTGGTTGAAAGGCGCAGTAATACAGGCGCACATTGACATTGAATGATTTTTTTTTTTACGTTTTCATTGTTAAATTTGGTTGCTTCATCTAAATTGAGAGGCAAAAGTGAACCGTGTATTTCCGCTATTAGTGTGCACTGAACTGGAACCCTCTGTCGATATTCCGTGACTGACGAGTGATAAAATCTATGGCAATGGAGGACACATCGGCCGTATCGATTAAACGACATAACCCAACCCGTCGCTAAGGACAGACACCACAACGAGCTGTAAACCAGAATATGTAGCTATCTTTTGCAAATTTCTTCTTCTCTATGGTCCGAGTTCACCTACAAGTCTGCTACGTTGACCTTTGGTTTGTTGGACCCTCTATCCGGCCCCCTTTCAAGCTTTCGAGCTCGTTAGGGGGCCGGAGCTGGGGTTAGAACCTCCCAGCCCTGACACGAAGCCTAGGCTTGGTGGGAGGACTGAGCGCGGCGAGGGACAAGCCCTGTGTCTAACTGAGTCCAACATGCCGTGTGGTATACGTCAAGACAGTATTTGCCCTCACTATAAAAAAGGGTTAACGCACGTGATTGGTTAACCAACTAACTAACCTACGGTAACGGTACGTAAATATTTAAAATCTTAGATTAAATAATTTGTCTACTAATGGCAGATTCTTTCATCACTACACTACTCTTTTTTTTCTCGGCAAAGAGAAAGAAAATGAGTAATGTAAATACATACTATCTAAAAGTAAATTACTGCAGTCCCACCAACTAAATTACCAAAGACAAATGTGATAAAGTTGCAAATATATTCGCAACTAGGACAGACAAATCTATCAACAATGTAATGTGACAAATCGCATTTAAAACCGGCGACATTTTTTTCCACTAGTAGAATTAAATATAGTTTTGTATCCCAGATGCTTTGAAACACGTGGAAATATTTATACTCTCATTGAACCCGCATTGTATACGCTAATAACCCGAAAACCCGCGCCTATAAAACTTTCAAGGCCGTACATTTGCCAAACCATTATAAAATCAACCTTATTACTTTACCGCTAAGACCCAAAATTATTGTTGGCAAAGTGTATTAGTCACACACTATGTTGCCGGAATGTCAGACGACACATTCCAAATTCAACCTAGTTATAACAACGCTAAGAACCTTAACTCAGTTACACATTTTATTCTTAGTTGTTTCAAATGTTTTTGAGCTCTATCTCAAAAGAAATTAGAATGATATTGTCTTGTGCTTGTTGAACACATTCGCGGCAATTTGTCTTATTTAATGTTTGGTCACTTGATGCCTGTCCGTCTCGCGTCCCGGCGACGTCGTCTATGTATATTCTAGATGAGTTAGGGCCACTAAACGACAGATTTACTGATTTACACACTAAACGTGAAATTTACGTCAGAGATAGGGCATACTTCTATGTAACTCAGTAACTCAAATGAAAAATCAATCGTAATTAAAATATTCTTAGTAGTAGTAGTAGTAGGTATCTGGGATGAAATTGAAAATAAGTTTATAAAGTAGGTACAAGACCCGACCCGGAATGGACCCGTAATTCTATTTTTGTTAAATTTCTATTCTATTTCACAACATATCACTGTTGTCTGTTGGTCACGGGAACATTTTGCTTTGTCGTATACTCATCGACAGTTAACAAAAAGAAGACTTCAAGAAATTGAAATAGTAATTCATAAGATTTGTATCTAAACGTTAAACGGTCATGTTGCACGCCATCTGTACCCCTAGTATGAGTTTTGATAGTTTTCGAACAGTTTGATGGTATCGTTTTGTTTTCATACATTTCACACTAGCGCCTCTAGCGGAAACTATTACGAACTAAAAATGGCAGTATGAGTTGAATCGAGTAAAAGTTTTCGAAAACTTTGTAAGTTTTCGAGTAGTTTTTGATAATTTGGTAGTATGAGTTACTGGTTTGACATCTAACCTATAGTAAACGGAAACGAAAACCAAAACTTTTATAGTTTTCTTCGTCACTGAAAATTACTTAGTGAGTTCATAGAAATAATTGTTTTTAACGTGAATTTATGTGAAAATATTGAAAATGAAGTATTACAAAAAGTGGATCCGTCTCACAACTAGCTCCGATGGGACTCGAACCTACGACCTTTCGCTGTCCGGGCGAATACTATAACCACAGAGCTACGGAGTCGCTAAGTAGCGGAGCAACTCATTTTCAATAATAAAAATTGCATTGCGATGGCAAAAAATAAAAATAAGAATAATCCCTACTAATATTATAAACTAGCTTTCCACCCGCGGCTTCGCCCGCGTGGACTTTACGACGCGACGTTATCCCGCGGGAATGTGATATTCTTCCAGGATAAAAAGTAGCCTATGTTCCTCTCCAGGCTAAAAAGTATCCATGTCCCAAATTTCAGCCAAATCCGTCCAGCCGTTTTGGCGTGATTGAGTAACAAACATCCAAACATCTAAACTTTCACATTTATAATATTATAGTAGGATAATAAATAGTAGGTTAAGTAGGATGCAATGCGAAGATTGTGTATATTTTTTTGTTTGTTTGTCTGTATGTTCCGTTTTCATGTCAAAACGACTGAACAGATTTTGATAAAATTTGAAACGAGATAGTTTCGAGACCTTAGGAAGGACATAGGCTACTTTTTTCCGCGGGAATAAGGCTCATTCACATGGGAAAATCAGTAGATACTAATATTATAAATGTAAAGTGTGTTCGTTTGTCCGTCTTTCACAACAAAACGGAGCAACGGATCGACGTGATTTTTGGTATGAGGATAGTTTGGGAGCTAGAGTCAAAGGCTACTTTTTATCCCGGAAAATATCACTATCCCATGGGATAACGTCCACGCGGTATGCCCGATGGTATTTCGCCTTTACATTTCTATGTAGCACATTAAGGACTTACAGCGGCTTTCAAAGATCACAAAGAGATAACTAAGGTATGTTTATATCTCATCTATGTTGATTGACTTTCTTTTGACCAATATAGGTACCTATACATAAGTATAACAATAATTAGAATTTTGCATTTTCGGTGTTGTCTGCGTTATTGTTCTATGAGAACGGAGACTGCCAATGCCAACGGGTGGTTGGGCTGGCTAACCACTTTTTGCAAGAAGCTATGAGTGGATTTATCAGCAAGGTTACTACAGCCCTTACCCACCCTCAAGTCATTCACTTAAGACAAGCAAGGAGGCAAATCAAACAAAGGAAAATGAAAAAAGTTATATATTGTTAAATTTATGTTTATATACTTATAGACTACAAACTTAGTTCCTAATCTTCTTTATTTCAGATGTCTTATTCATGGTATTTCTTGCTTCGTAGATTGTGTGGATGCCTGCAAAAGCCTGCATGCAGGGCCACCACCTGTTCCACTGATAGAGCGGTGGATTTGGGCTGCCTTCCATTTGTATTGCCACATCTTTACATGCAAACAGAAAAACCAATAATTATTAAACAAACTTGTCAACATGCAATGATGTTTTTATTGACATGAAAAACCATACATAGCTACATACCTTTGTCCACTTTTCAGCCGGCTTGGAACTTCCGGTTGTGTCCAAATTAGGGACACTTGTGAGTTATAACCAGGGACCGGAACCGCTTACCCTAACCCGGGTTTTTATAGGGTATTTTAAAGACTTGTTTCTACAAACCCTTTCAAATTGATAAGCATATCATCGACTTACCGTATTGACAGGGTAACCAAATGAATCAAGTTAATTCGGGTAAGCGCTTACCATAAACGAAAAACCCTTTTAAGTCTTACCCTGCGACAGGGTTTTGAAGCGTCAAAGCAATTTAAACTTCTGCGCGCACTACATTAGACTTATTATTGTATAACAATTTCAAGTGTGATCGCGGCATCGACAAAATCTTCGCTACGTCAGATAATAACGAATCATGCGTCGTTCACGCTAAAGTTCATTTTCGCGTGATCCGTCGGTCGCCGCCGCTCACTATTGTTTATCCGAGTGGCCGCGGCGCCGGCATTTAAAAACGGAAGGAAGGAACTTGTTTAATATGACCGCTACATTACACGTGTTTGTTTGTTTTTGTTACTGACGATCGTTTTTAATTATTTGTAAGCAGTGAATTCTTTATATATATAACTCTTCTGTGCGTGTGTATGTAACTGAAGTCCTCCTAAATAGTTTCAATTTCAATGAATTTTTTTGTGTCTTCAGGCGGATTCCAGAATGATTCAGATTTACAATTGGACCCGGTAGGTGGCGTGCTGTCGATAAGACGGTACAAATTTCGCCGATCGAGCAGCTAGTAGCATTTTTTTTTTATTTATTACAGAACCATGAACCAGTTTACAATTTGCTTAGGTCTAGTAAATTACAAAATTTTAACAAATTATAATAAGTTATTGTAAACTCAACAATATGGCTACATTTTAAGTTAATAATGTATAGTTACAATACAAGACTCGAAGTAGGTACCTATAAAAACTTATAAATTTAAATATTGTACAAAAACTCTAGCGTGAGAAATAGTAAGCTTTATAAAATAGCTTTATAAAAAAAGTAATATTTGATTTAATGCTACTTTGTTGAAACGTTTTTCATATAAATTTAACTGGCTATGGCTTCTGAGGCCTGCAACGTTATTAGTCATTTGAAACAAAAATTTTCAAAAAGAAATAAAAAATCACTTAATTTTTTGGATTCGCCTATTTTTGTTAATCTACGTAGGTACTAATAGTATTTAGCCTTCTTTAACATGTGATGCAATCTCGACGCAAACTAATATTTTTTCATACAAAAAAACTAGTTTTTTTCTCAATAACTGCGCATTTGTCAGTTTTTTCATATAAAAATTGTTAGGAAATTCATTATCTGTCATGAAATAAAAACAGTTCGATACAGCGATTTTGGTTGTGGGGGCCATGCACGGTGTTTCCAAAACCCTTAAAATCGGACATCCCCCTTTTTTTCAATAATTGGAAAGAGTTAAGCTTTACAAATGCAAGAGTAGAACTCCCGTGTTTCAATAACACTTGGTTACCGAGTAATAAATTTTTGAAAATGGGCATTTTTTAACACCGGTAAATCGAAACTTATTTGTTATTAAAAAGGTACGCGCAAAAAATTTGATTATTTGAAAAGTTCGTTTTCAATATTTAGCCGACCGAGGATCGAACCCGGGACCTCTAGAGATAGCGGCACCTTGAAAACCGTTGCGTACACCACTCGGCCACAGAAGTCATCAAATGTCGTCAAAGTAAAAAAAAATAAAAATCCAAGATGGCGGCCAACTTTTTTGTTTGTGGGCAGATTTTGATGAAACTCGATTTTTAGTACTATTTTTACAAGAAAACTGTAACACAATGTTAAAAAAAAATATAAACCAAGATGGCGGTCAACTTTTTTGTTTGTGGGCTGATTTCGATGAAACTCGGTTTTTGGTACTATTTCGTCAAGAAAAGAGTAACGCAATGTTAAAAAAATACAAAATCCAAGATGGCGGCCAACTTTTTTGTTTGTGGGCCGATTTTGATGAAACTTGATTTCTAGTACTATTTTGACAAGAAAACAACAACGCACTGTTAAAAAATTTAAAAAATTCAAGATGGCGGCCAACTTTTTTGTTTGTGGGCTGATTTCGATGAAACTCGGTTTTTGGTACTATTTCGTCAAGAAAAGAGTAACGCAATGTTAAAAAAATAAAAAATCCAAGATGGCGGCCAACTTTTTTGTTTGTGGGCCGATTTTGATGAAACTTGATTTCTAGTACTATTTTGACAAGAAAACAACAACGCACTGTTAAAAATATAAAAAATCCAAGATGGCGGCCAACTTTTTTGTTTGTGGGCTGATTTCCATGAAACTCGGTTTTTGGTACTATTTTGTCAAGAAAAGAGTAACGCAATGTTAAAAAAAACAAAATCCAAGATGGCGGCCAACTTTTTTGTTTGTGGGTCGATTTCGATGAAACTCGATTTCTAGTACTATTTTGACAAGAAAACAACAACGCACTGTTAAAAATATAAAATATCCAAGATGGCGGCCAACTTTTTTGTTAGTGGGCTGATTTCAATGAAACTTGGTTTTTGCACTATTTCGTCAAGAAAAGAGTAACGCAATGTTAAAAAAAATTTAAATCCAAGATGGCGGCCACCTTTTTTTCTTGTCGGCCGATTTTGATGAAACTCGATTTCTAGTACTCTTTTGACAAGAAAACAACATCGCACTGTTAAAAATATAAAAAATCCAAGTTGGCGGCCAACTTTTTTGTTTGTGGGCTGGGCTGATTTCGATGAAACTCGGTTTTTGGTACTATTTCGTCAAGAAAACAGTAACGCAATGTTAAAAAAAAACAAAATCCAAGATGGCGGCCATCTTTTTTTCTTGTTGGCCGATTTTGATGAAACTCGATTTCTAGTACTCTTTTGACAAGAAAACAACAACGCACTGTTAAAAATATAAAAAATCCAAGTTGGCGGCCAACTTTTTGTTTGTGGGCTGGGCTGATTTCGATGAAACTCGGTTTTTGGTACTACGCACTGTTAAAAATATAAATTATTTTTTAACATTGCGTTGCTGTTTTCTTGTCAAAATAGTACCAAAAACCAAGTTTCATAAAAATCGACCCACAAACAAAAAAGTTGGCCGCCATTTTGGATTTTTTTTATTTTTAAAAGTTGGTTGTTGTTTTCTTGTCAAAATAGTACTAGAAATCGAGTTTCATCAAAATTGGCCCACAAACAAAAAATTTGCTGCCTTCTTGAATTTTTATTTTTCTTAACATTGCGTTACTCTTTTCTTGACGAAATAGTACCAAAATCCGAGTTTCATCGAAATCAGCCTACAAACAAGAAAGTTGGCCGCCATCTTGGATTTTTTTTTATTTTTAACAGTGCGTTGTTGTTTTCTTGTCAAAATTGTACTAGAAATCGAGTTTTACCAAAATCGGCCCACAAACAAAGAAGTTGGCCGCCATCTTGGACTTTTTTATATTTTTAACATTGCGTTGCTGTTTTCTTGTCAAAATAGTACTAGAAATCGAGTTTCATTGAAATCGGCCCAAAAACAAAAAAGTTGGCCGCCATCTTGGATTTTTTTATATTTTTAACATTGCGTTGCTGTTTTCTAGTCAAAATAGTACTAGACTTGAGTTTCATCAAAATCGGCCCACAAACAAAAAAATTTGCTGCCGTCTTGATTTTTTTTTTAACATTGCGTTACTCTTTTCTTGACGAAATAGTACCAAAAACCGAGTTTCCTCGAAATCAGCCTACAAACAAAAAAGTTGGCCGCCATCTTGGACTTTTTAATTTTTTAAAAGTGCGTTTTAGTTTTCTTGTCAAAATAGTACTAGAAATTGAGTTTCATCAAAATCGGCCCACAAACAAAAAAGTTGGCCGCCATCTTGGATTTTTTTTTATTTTTAACATTGCGTTGCTGTTTTCTTGTCAAAATAGTACTAGACTTCGAGTTTCATCAAAATCGGTCCACAAACAAAAAAATTTGCTGCCATCTTGAATTTTTTTTTAACATTGCGTTACTCTTTTCTTGACGAAATAGTACCAAAAACCGAGTTTCATCGAAATCAGCCTACAAACAAAAAAGTTGGCCGCCATCTTGGATTTTTTTTTATTTTTAACAGTGCGTTGTTGTTTTCTTGTCAAAATTGTACTAGAAATCGAGTTTTACCAAAATCGGCCCACAAACAAAGAAGTTGGCCGCCATCTTGGACTTTTTTATATTTTTAACATTGCGTTGCTGTTTTCTTGTCAAAATAGTACTAGAAATCGAGTTTCATTGAAATCGGCCCAAAAACAAAAAAGTTGGCCGCCATCTTGGATTTTTTTATATTTTTAACATTGCGTTGCTGTTTTCTAGTCAAAATAGTACTAGACTTGAGTTTCATCAAAATCGGCCCACAAACAAAAAAATTTGCTGCCGTCTTGATTTTTTTTTTTAACATTGCGTTACTCTTTTCTTGACGAAATAGTACCAAAAACCGAGTTTCCTCGAAATCAGCCTACAAACAAAAAAGTTGGCCGCCATCTTGGACTTTTTTATTTTTTTAAAGTGCGTTTTAGTTTTCTTGTCAAAATAATACTAGAAATTGAGTTTCATCAAAATCGGCTCACAAACAAAAAAGTTGGCCGCCATCTTGGATTTTTTTATATTTTTAACATTGCGTTGCTGTTTTCTTGTCAAAATAGTACTAGAAATCGAGTTTCATTGAAATCGGCCAACAAACAAAAAATTTGGCCGCAATCTTGGTTTTTTATCATTTTTGACATTGCGTTGCTATTTTCCTGTCAAAATAGTACCAAAATCCGAGTTTCATCAAAATCGGCCCACAAACAAAAAAGTTGGCCGCCATCTTGGATTTTTTTATTTTTAACAGTGCGTTGTTATTTTCTTGTCAAAATAGTACCAAAATCCGAGTTTCATCAAAATCGGCCCACAAACAAAAAAGTTGGCAGTCATCTTGGATTTTTTTTATTTTTAACAGTGCGTTGTTGTTTTCTTGACGAAATAGTACCAAAAACCGAGTTTCATCGAAATCAGCCCACAAACAAAAAGATGGCCGCCATCTTGGATTTTTTTATTTTTAAAAGTATGTTGTTGTTTTCTTGTCAAAATTATACTAAAAACCGTGTTTCATCAAAATCGGCCCCCAAAATAAAAAATCATAAAACCTCCACGTGGTGATGGCGAAGTAAGCTAAAACTTGAAGTGTTTGTCTGTGTGTCTGTCAGTTGTCCGAGCCTCTGAAATATAGCGGTTGCCGATTGGCAGTGGAAAATAGAGACCTTATTTCTTTAGAAATAAGGCAGCATTTAGTTGGCATGTCGGGTGCCTCGAGGCCCCCGCCGATGCTTCACAGGTACTGCAATGAGTGAAAGTTAACATTATGACGTCACACGTGCTCAAGTGTGTTCGGGAGCTGTTTTGGCGTGTCTGCGGTTCGATTCAAATACTAATTTTTATTTTGATATAACTTTTGAATTATTGCAAAAAAAATAAAAATAGTTTATTAGAAAACTTATATTATGATCTTTTGATTTATCACAAGAAAAAAAAATCACATCCCTAATTTGAGCTTTTCTAATATGTTACTTACCTATTTTAGTCCACGGGACTTTACTTTATACATAACTAGCGGCCGCCCGCGGTTTCACCCGCGTAGTACCCGTTCCCGTGGGAATATCGGGATAAAATATAGCCTATGTCACTCGGGAAGACTGTAGCTTTCTAACGGTGAAAGAATTTTCTAAATCGGTCCAGTACTTTTTGAGTTTATTCGTTACATACAAAAATACAAATCTTTCCTCCTAATAATATTAGTATAGATAGATATACCACAAAAAAAAAACCAAATGCGCTTTAAAAATTATTAGTATCCACAACACACAACACCACATAATTATAACCGAGACGGACGCCCACCACCCCGAGATACGGTATGCAGAATGCGCGGAAAAGAGACAGGAGACCATTGATGCGATGCAGGAGACAATAGGGTAACCCAATTATGTGGTAAGTGCTTAATTCAAAACCCTTTCGATACGGTAAGCCCATTGGAAAGAAGTTAAGTTAATTCGAAAGGGTTACCCTTTCTTGAGTCTTACACTATCGATAGGGTAACCCTATAATACGGTTACCCTTTAACAAGGTTTCCCTAATAATAAGCTTAATCAAAAACAGGGGTTTTCCGGTCCCTGGTTATAACCCCTTGTTGTGGGCCGTTACTCATCCATGGGAGTCCTCACCAAATTGATTTAAGTCACCATTTCTGAAAAATTAAGCAATATTGTAAACCGCTTTCATAAACAAATGTTTCAAGATATTTCATACCTATTTAAACAATATTGGATTAATTTTCTCGGTCGAGATTACGTGTTAGAGGTATTTGATATCTTCTAGTGTAAATATCTTGTTAACTAAACCAGTAAATAGCATTTAAAATGCAAAAAATATGTGTAACATGAGTTCGTACAAAATTTGTTAATTACCTTTCCATGATCACAACATGACCTCAAATTGCGAAGGAATTGTTCGCGACATATGAAGAACAAACTTCAGACACTGAGAATTTGTAAAATTATGTAATAAGTAATGTATTTTCATTTATTTAGTCTGAAAACCACAAAACAAACAACACTGACTGACGTTTTGAACTTAAAACTATAAGGAAAACGTCAAAGTATTTGAGTGTTGCGTCTTTATCTATTTTGTAGTGTAGAAGTGAGAAAAAGTATATAGATTCACTCTATATCGTTCGTTCATTCTATCGTATAGTCGATAGTCGATATAGTTTAAACTACAGTCACTCATACTACCAATGATGTAGTAAACTGAAAGTTTGGCGTTTAAACGAAAACTATCGTAGTTTAGGTTTTAGTAAAACTCGTACTAGGCCTACTGTTATCTTCAACATTGTGTCCCTGTAAAATAAAATAAAAAAAAACCCTAAGTTATTACCGAAAGTTGAAAGGGGCAATTCGGACCCCTCTTACAGACTATGTCGCTCGTGGTATCGGCGGCAAATTTAACCGGTTTGGACAATGGTTACTGGTCACCCTTCAAATAAAGAACACGGAAGAAGCATTCCTTAAATAATGCTGGTGGGGCTACGGTGTTAAATCGAAATCTGAGATAATAATACACTAGAAAAAATAACTGTTTCCAAATTTCTCAGAAACAGCGAGTGTGTCAATTGAAAATTTAAATAATTTAGATAAGAAGTACTAGTATATTGTGCTATTTTAGTATTTTTACACCATTATATGCGGAAGAAAGAAAATAATGCTCATTTTCTAATTAGTCTTACGATCTGCTGAATCGAACATGACAGTATATTATATGGTAAACCGTAAACTGAAAACAGCAAAAAATACTGTTTTTTTTTCAAATAAATAGAATCCTCGCGCTTTTCGTAGCCCGACGCGGTT
This sequence comes from Crambus lathoniellus, assembly GCA_949710035.1. Lineage (NCBI taxonomy): Eukaryota > Metazoa > Arthropoda > Insecta > Lepidoptera > Crambidae > Crambus > Crambus lathoniellus. The sequence continues at coordinate 10,132,436 of OX453322.1, forward strand.
TAGTCAGCTGTTTCCTTCTACATTAGCGCGAGTGGGACGCGTACGCTGTGTCCGGAAATATTTTACTTGGCAAAGGTTTTGATAAAATTTACTAGTCTACTGGGCTACACGAAAAGGTATCGATAAGAAAATCACGGCAAACTAGCTGTTTGGTTGGATCTAAAATATATTTTTTTTATCACAACGGTACAGCACTTAGCCTTCATCACACCTGATGTTATGTGATGATTGATAAGGCTGAAGGTGGAAGCGCACTACTCCTGGAATCCTCCATTATATATCTTTCTCATCTGCCGAATCACAACAATCGTTGTTATGGTGTCAGATTTAGATAAGATTGGTGGTAGGGTACCTAGCTAACCAGGCGGAACACGCCCTTGAACAAGCCCTACCGACTACCACCAACCTAACTTTAAATCTGTAAGCCTTAGCTTAGCCTTCATCATACCTGACTTACTTAACATCAGTAGTGATGAAGGCTAAGTGCTACCTCATTATGGATAAATAAGTTTTTAGTAAAAATGACATTTTTATGACAAGCTTTTTTAGCACCAGCTAAAAATCAGCTGTTCCATACAGTAAGTAATACGTAGTAGTATTTTTTTTTACCCTTTGCAGTAAGTACAACATCGACTCAAATGAAATGTATGGAACAGCTGATTTTTTGTTCACGATTTCGTGGATGACCCCATAGTAATTTTTTTTCGTATTGATTGATGGACACTATCATCCCCTAAAATCTTTGTACTAATTAAAATTTAGAGGTGTATTGTGATAATGTGTTCATAGTTATTTTAATTTTTAGTTTTTTGCATTCACAATGGAATTTTTATTACAGAAAAATGAAAAATGAAGTATTTAGAAAAAATCGACCCGTCTCACAACTAGCTCCGATGGGACTCGACTCGGACTCGGACTTTAGCGAAAGGTCGTGGGTTCGAGTCCCATCCGAGCTGGTTGTGAGACGGGTCAATTTTTTCTAAATACTTCATTTTCCATTTTTCTGTAATGTGTTTATATTTCCTAAGATATTTTAATTAACAAAACCTGCATTCTAATTCCATACGCTCGAATCGACCCATACACAAATCCTTTTGTAAGATTGTTTGAAATGTCTGGTATGGTATGTGCAATATCGATCATTCACTCGATATCTGAATCAATATGAACGGTAATCGCTCGAAGCTCTTTGTGTGGATTTAAATCGATTACTTTGTAGATTTAATCGGGGTCTTTGTACAGAGCTGATTGCGTAATCGTTTCAGGAATAGTGTGTGTTTGTTTAGCGCAACAGAATGATTCAAAACACTTCGATTAAATCTTTTTTTGGATAGTTGAGTGTTTTCGTAGCTTGCAAGTGAAAAACAGCTTCTAATACTAAAGGCTCAGCGCAGACAGAACGGAAAAATCCTCGCGGAATTTTTTGAGGTCATTGAAAAATGAAACATGTCACCATAGCCTAAAATACAAAATTGTATGAATACTGTTGATATTCACTGTTGATTAGATTTATCCGTTCTGTCTGCTCTGAGCCTTCAGTTTTAGAAGCTGTTTTTCACTTGCAAGCTACGAAAACACTCAACTATCCAAAAAAAGATTTAATCGAAGTGTTTTGAATCTTTCTACTGCTAAACAAACACACACTATTCCTGAAACGATTACGCAATCAGCTCACTCTAGAGTCTAGTGGTAAAAACCACCGTTATTAAACCCAAAGGTACCGGGGGGGCTACCGGCTAAGAAATATGGATATTGGTATAGGCTTCAACTGTCATTTGAATTCCTTATCTTGATAGATATTTGCTGCTTTGTTCTGTTGAACGTTGCTAGCTAGTTATCGTTATACCCAATTTCACGAAACAAGGAACTGATAGCGGCTATTTTCTTTATAAAATTGACTTCAAGTTCCCAAAAACGTATGAAGTTCATACCCATAAAGTTACGCGGTAGCCCCCCTGGTTCGATTCAGTTGGTTTGGTGGTAGGTCTTGATTAAGTCTGCCTGGCTAACTTCGTTGCTAAGATGATGGTCCAGCTTATCTATGTCGGTCGCCATAACAACGATATTTTCAACATTGTTGTGTTCCGGCAGTTAGGAATAGATGGGCAGTTCCTGAGTGCGCTTGCACCTTCAGCCTTATCATCATAACATTAGGTGTTATGAAGACTAAGTGCTACCTCGTTGTAGATAAAAAAGTCGCTTAGATTCAGCTTCTCTTTTAAGAAGATATTTATTCAACTTAGATGGTGTCAGTGGTATGCTATAAAAGTAAGAGAAGGAATGCAAATTGATATAGTTTGTACTTATAGGAGAAATTGTGAGTTTGTACGTTTTCTATGCATCTATCGGGGCCGTCGTTCGCTTTTGCAATTCACTACCTGATTGATAAAATAGTAGGTTATTTTTTAATATCTTTAACGAAATCAAAAGAATAAATAAACCATTAGTTATGCCAACATATTGCAATTCTTATAGTAATTTATTGAATTACCGCACGAATGTTTTTATGGGGCAATTTTATAAGAATATTCAAGGGGCCGAATTGAAATGCCTCCACCAGAATGCTCAAATGAATTCCATAAGGGCCACGAAGGGTAACCTTTTGCCATCGACGAAAAATATACATTTATCGAAAGGGGAGGAAATTCGAAAGCGAGTGAACTAGCTATAGGATATTAAAGGGCTTTTGATGGTAGCAGTGTTTAAGATATCATTTTAATATTGATGAGTTTATTCCCTCTGAATATTTTATACTAGCTTTTTGCTCGCGGCTTCGCCCGCGTGACTGAGACGATGTTTCACCGTGTGAATGAAATATTTCACGGGGGTAAAAAGTATGCTAGTCTAGATCTATATCTATTCATTCTTATTCTCGTTCATACTGTTTGTTGTGTAATCAGATGTGCTGTTGATTGTACAATTTCTGGTCACGAGGAAAATTACTACCACTAAAGAACTTTAACATGACTTAAGACGATACTCGGAAAAAATGTGCTGAAGCGAGATAGCAATGAGAAAACGACGCACGCGGGAGCGAGACCGATTTTGCAGATTAGGCAAAAAAAAACACAAAATCACTTCGTATTAAAAAACTACAGCGATTTAAAAAATATGCTTCTATACGATCCTCAATATTATTGGTGTCCACTAATTAAACCAATTTCCAATAGTGTAAGAATAACCCCATTTAAGAATAATCTGCACTTTTCGTATTTTTAGAGGTTTTTTCGTAAAGAAAAAGTGTCGAGGCAAAATCATAAAATCGTGTTTTTGAAACTATACGATTCTAGATAAAGGTATGAAGAAATATATATCTTATTACCAGATTTGTAACAACTGTAACCGTCCTATAGTTTTAAGACAAAAAGTCCATATTTTTCCGAGTAGCGCCTTACTTAAATAAAACAACTTTTCCACGGACAGTTTCACGCTTTATTATATATTTTAGAGGATTTTTAGAATTACTTTTACTGGTGTACCACTCCATGGTTTATATTTTAATTAATTATTTTTACTGGTGTAATATTCCATAATATTATTTGAAACATAAAATCTATATTTATCTAAGTATGTGTATTAATAATAGCATGAATACCATTCAAACGTAGGTACAGAACAGAGTAGTAGTACTTACGAAGAAGTCAAATCTTACCAAATGAGTCACTGATATCACTGAAGTTGTAACTCACTATTTATTCTCGAAAAATAAATATCAAAATCGGTCCGCTGGTGTAGGCGTAGAAAAGTAACGGACAGACTTTTGCATTCATAATATTAGCTTAGCTACCACTACTGAACAAACTACAATACAAACAAAGTATGTGCGAAGAAGTCAATTAAATCTTACCAAATGGGTCATAACGTAACGTTACATCGTAATATATCACTGAAGTCGTATCGTAATTCACTTCTTTTTCTCGACTGCAGTCTATGTCTATCGCTCTCTGTGATGTGCTGTTTATAGTACAGGTTAAATCTGGCCAGGATAGTCTAACCTTTGTGGCAGGTATCTGACCCGTCAATACTTATTTATAGATTCAAATGTTAGGTTGGCTTTGAGCTTGTAAACGTTGAAATACGAATATGTCAAAAGTAGTGCGTGGATTTTATAGAATAAAAACATGTTTGCTTGCAAGTTGCAGTGTTTGTGTTTATTAACATGTTAGTTTACAATCATGGAGTATTTATTCCACATTTATTTACTACCGATAAAGGAGACGGACTATTAATACTACTTTTAGAACTTTCACAAGTCTTCAACTTTTATAAATGCAAAAATTATTTTTATAAAAAATAAAACCGCCTTCTAAAAACCACATCAAAAAAGTAAGAAATAATTCCTCACCAAATAAATAACGTAAGTACTTTGAAGTCGGGCGTGAAACATGTACAATTTTTTGTTGTTTTTGTTAAAACCCGCCCGACTTCAAAGTACTTACGTTATTTATTTGGTGAGGAATTATTTCTTACTTTTTTGATGTGGTTTTTAGAAGGCGGTTTTATTTTTTTATAAAAATAATTTTTATTTCACTCTTTTTAGTGCATCGTGCAGGCAATTTGCGTGTTTTCTGGTAAATAGGTATGTGATCAAACTCAAAACCTCCTTTTTCGAAGTCGGTTAAAATACCTTGAGGTATCCCCTTTTTAACAAAACAAGAATCATCTAAATCGGTTTATAAACAAAGGAGTTATGCCTAAAGATAAGTATTAAATTCACATAAAGTGGTAACGAAAACGACAGTATTTTCAAGATTTCCTGAAAACTACTGAACCGATTTCAAAATTTCAAAAAATGGGACCAACTTGGAAACCAACCTGATGTAATAACGTTTGAACCATTTCAATCGGTTCAGCCGTCTTCGAGTAATCGGTAAAAAAAAAAAAAAAAACATACATACAGACGAATAGAGAACCTCCTCCTTTTTGATTTAGAAGTCGGTTAAAAAGTTTGGCTTGGCTTGGCCATAGAGTATAGGTAGTTGTAAAAAAGTTCGTCCTTTTTGACAGGCGAAGACATTAAGCCATACTGCCAATTTTTGAGTATTGTGTATTTTTATTATAGTTTTTTATGTTTTCATTAATTTATTATAATATTGTATTTTATCAATGTAAACTGTATGTAAATGTAAGTAATGTGATGTAATTATGTAGGTATTGTTTTTTGAATTCGTTGTCCATAAATTGTATGTCCAGATGTCACTACTGTGTTCAGCAGTATACCAGTGCAGCCAGGCCTCGTCGCTTGCTGCTTATACTGAGCTGAGCACAGTTTTGGCATCACACAACAACACATGGAAGTATTTTTTTGTTTATTGTTGTTTTTGTTCTACTTATTTGGTTTTCTGTGTGTATATTTTGTTGTGTGTTGCTAAAATAAATAATTTTCTTTCTTTCTTTCTTTCTTTCTTTCTTTAAAAGGGAATGGTCGTTTTTTATATTGGTAAGGTGTCCAATAAAGGCTAATAATACTGGGTGGCGCAAAAGTGCTGGCACTATTTGTAGTGTATACCAGTACAATATTGGATTTTTAAGCCATGTAACACACTCTTAACTAAGAGCCGATATACAAGTTACTGAAATTAAACTCTTTTGCGTCGTACCGTACCGTACCTACACTTGCTCCAAGTTACCAATGTCCCGATTCAAGTATCTATGAAAAGCTCATTCCGAAAATACCTCTCAAAACTAATATTAGTACAAGATGCCTCGTATATTTTTGTAAATTCCTTCTTTTTCACGTTAACCCTTTACGCCCACCGCGTGACACATATTGGTCGCGCATGCGCTACGTCTTCGTCAACTGTCAAATTTGACATGTGCCGGGCGTACGGGTTAGAATTGTGTCGCGTATCAGTATGCTGCAATTATATTTTAAAAAGAGTAAATAGTTGAGGCAGTATGCATCGCTCCCATACATAACCCAATATTGGGTTCCATCTATCTGGCAGAATCTCAATCCTCCGAAACTTATTTGGCTTAACATACTTGGCATAATCTTCTTTTGACGAATAGTTGTAAGGCAGAAAACATATTTAGCATAATTATTGATTGGCCGAATGTTTATATGTCCGAATTTACAATGGCATACTATACAGATGGCAGAATTTCATATGGTATATTTAGTATTTACCTTTGACATAACTTGAATTTCGTTTAGCATAACGTTTATTTGGTGTCACGATTATTTGATATAATTTCATTTGGCATACTTAAAAGATGGCAGAATTTTATTTGGAATAATTTCATAAGGCATACTGTTTTTTCTATAAAATAACAGTGTGATCCTAATCTGTTAAGTAACAAAATTCAAAATGTCTGCTAAATATAGAAAAGCTTTTAAGTAAGTAACTGTGAAAGCAGCCTTCGGATTTAGAATAAAAGGCGCATCAAAGTCTTACCTGTCGACCTTCTTAAAGTTAGACAGATCTAAAAGCTAAAGTCTAGACAAACAGTAGTTGCCCTATTCCGGTCAATCTAGGAATAGCCTCACCTCATAACAGAACAGTCTTGTCAAAGTTGTCTACTTGTAAATGGCTACGAATGTAGACGCTTTACTAATTTCAGATATTGTCTGCTTATTAAGGGAATCCATTCTTAATATTTCTGTGACATACAAGATAACATAATAATAAACATAAATCAGAAATATTAATTTTTGTTTTTTTTATTTACTAGGATTTTTCTGACGACCTTAGTAGTTAGTTAGTGGTTATTTTTTTAATCCACAACTGGGTAGCACTTTGCCTTCATCACACCTGATGCTAAGTGATAATACGGCTGAAGGTGGAAAAACGCACTACTCCCGGAATCCTCAATTACTGAGGAACTGGCTATCTTATCTCTAACTGCCGGACCACAATGCTGAAAACATCTTTGTTATAGCGTCAGCCTTAGATAAGATGGTGGTCTAGCCAGGCGGACTTTGAACGAGTCCCACACCAACCAAAATTTTGAAGATGTTTAGCCATCGAGTAGCAGGAAGAATTGCTAAAGGAACGGCACCAAAGATACCATTGAATCTTGGAGACACGGCCGTACTGCGAGCTATCAGACAATATTGATTGTCGTGCAGGACGGAGCTATACACTGCGTATAGCGCCATCTCGCTCATATATCAATATTACTATAAACTTTATTTGGACAGTTCGCAGTAAGGCCCCTGAAGTCAAGTAACCTTATCTTTAAACAGAAGATTGATGAATGAATATGGAATAAAAATATCTAAAGATCTCTTAGATTGTCTATAAGTATTGTATATAAAATATAATCAGACACATTTAAAGCAGTATTAAAACTTACATCACCCGAGTTTATTAGGAATTAACTGAAAGACGTTTACCGTGCATTAGATAGTTTACAAATAGACAGTTAACTGACGGCGTTAAAACGCTTTAACAGCTCTCGGTACCGATGATGGTAACCGATTCACTTGCCACCTGTACAGTGTACGGTCACTCAGTAGGAAACTAAATGAAATAAGTACTTAAATTAAAAAAAATGTTTTAAAACACCACAAATAACAGATACTTACAGAAAATACTAAATGAAGACATAAAAAATATAGAGAAAGCAAGAGACTATGACATAAGGTCTTTCGTTTCATTTGAATACTTTACAAAAGTTAACTGACGGCGTTAAAACGTTTTAACAGCTCTCGGTACCGATGATGGAAACCGATTCACTTAAATACCACCTGTCACTCAGTAGGTAATGAAATGAAGAAAATATTTTTTAAGGCAAAATTGTTATAAAACCACCAAAACTAACAGATACAAATAATGTTAAAAGAAACACATTAAAAAACTGATACAAAAGAGAAAGCGAGACCCTGTAAGGTCTTTGTGTCAGCATCTGCTATTGTGTTTTAACTCTTTATATATTCTTGTACATTTAAATAAGCAATTTGACCGTGCATATGTTTAAGGAGACTACTACCAAATTATTAGACCTGTTTTAATTTCAGCGAAATTTCTATTTTTTTTAACTCTATATAACTGAGAGATTTACTGAGATTTATTATTAGATTAAAAAGTAGTCTTCTGTCTCAACATTAACTGTGTCGATTCTTTCACAAGATAAGATAAATAGTTCGCATTTGTGTTGGGATTTAGGTTTCCTGTCCTTGTTGAGTAAAGGGTCTTCGTTTCAGTCTAAGTTTTAAATTGATTCTGGAAGAATTGGATGTAAGCTGTGTGCGATTGTTGATAGCTCATAATAGAATTAGCATGTCCAATTTCAATTAATTGCTTGATGCAAATCATTTTGTTGAATATTAACTCGTTTTCAAATTCGTCGGTTTGATTAATTTTGTTTTTTTTTATTTTTATTAGACCTTTTACTAACCACCTAAAAATCTCTTTAACTACCGGTAATTATTGTGTTTTTTTAATATTAAAAGAAAATAATCGTCTCTTAAATTATTGCTTTTCTAAATAACAAGGAAGTTAGAAAAATCATCTTTTTCACAGTTACCAAGCCTAAACAACGAAACAACATAGCCATTGACTTCTTTCTTGTGTTGTAACTAGGGGTTACCATGTATCTATTAAATGTTGCGATGTTAACTATTAAGTAACAATTTTAATCACTTGACGTACTTGAAACTTACTACAATAGAAACAACATACCCTTTGATTATTTCCACAAGGCGAGTGTTAACCGACCGCGTTTGAAACAATAGATCGGAGGATATTACCCGGTTCCCCTATATATCGATCGGAAATTGTGCTACTGTGTCGTTCACTAATTATCGCACATCTATCGCTTGGCAACGCTTTTCCACCGCTCTAGGGTAACCACACAAAACACATATCATCCGTCCAAACGTGTCATCTGCCGGCCTAGCATGAGCGGCTTTTATCACGCGATAGGATATAGCACGTCATGCTGTCTTGCTTACCCCACTAATGTGTAAGCAAGACAGCATGAGGTGCTAAGCATATCGCGTGATATAATGATGGTCATGCTAGGCAGACTGAGCGGAGGGGCTAGATAAAAGAGAAACGTTTTTAGCACATTCGCCAAACAAATGACTTGCGGCCGTGTAACAAGGCATGTGCGGAGTTGATAATTCACCGAAGGAATTTGTCTCACAGGCTAAAGTTTCAGACAGGCTTGATTCGGTTCACCTATTTTATTTAAAAAACTATTTAGCGGTATATAAAGAAATGGTGAATATAGGAACTGCACCGACTACTATACACCTCTAAATTTTAATTAGTAAGTACAAAGATTTTAGGGATTGACTGTGTTCATCAGTTTACTATGGGGACAACCACAGAATCGCGAAAAAAAATTAGTTTTTCTATACATTTCAGTGGAGTCGATGTTGTACTTTTGTATGGAACAGCTGATTTTTTTTTTCGCGATCCCGTGGTTGGCCCCATAGTAAAAATTGGTTGTATTGATGGACACTATCACCCCCTAAAATATTTGTACTAATTAAAATTTAGTGGTTTAAGATCATCATCATCATCATGTCAGCCGAACGACGCCCACTGCTGGGCATAGGCCTCCCCAAGGATCTCCACAACGATCGGTCCTGCGCTGCCCGCATCCAGCGGCTTCCCGCGACCATGACCAGATCGTCGGTCCACCTTGTAGGGGGCCTGCCCACGGAACGTCGTCCGGTACGCGGTCGCCATTCAAGAACCTTTCCGCCCCAACGGCCATCGGTTCTCCGCGCTATGTGTCCCGCCCACTGCCACTTCAATGATGCAATCCTTCGAGCGATGTCGGTTGTTTTATTTCTCCTGCGGATCTTATCATTTCTGATTCGATCGAGCAGGGAAGTACCAAGCATCGCTCTCTCCATTGCTCGCTGAGTGACTTTGAGCCTTCTTATGAGACCCATAGTAAAAGACCACGTCTCACTTCCATAGGTCATTACTGGCAACACACACTGGTCAAAGACTTTCGTCTTGAGACATTGAGGTATTTCGGACGCGAATATATATCGGAGCCTCCCAAACGCTGCCCATCCGAGCTGGATTCGACGAGAGCATGGTGGTTTAGGATACAACATCTAAATTAAATTACTACATGACATGTATCAACCTATGGGTACCGAACGTGTGGTGTCTCCAGCCGTACGTATTGTTCAACAATCGACAAAGGACTCGACAATGCCGTGAGTACACGTCAATACTATCTGGGGCCCGATTCTCAGGCATTCGAACGTTTTCAGTGTGGTAATTCGTATGTCGAACATTTTGTTTGTGGTTTCCGTACATATTTGGTGGTTTCTATTGAAAAGTTAGAATGTTTCAAACAAGCTAAACTGTCCCACATGTCAACAAATTCATTTTGACAGCTAAGTTCGTATACGAACATCGATTGGTCTGTACCACTCGTAGCGTTCGACTGCTTTTCGATCGAACTTTTTCGATTGTGAAATTCTGACAATACACAAACTGTGGTTATATTTGAATTTCGAGCTTATAAAAGTGAACTTTTCTCGATTGCCTGAGAATCGGCCCCCTGAAGCTTCAGCGGATTACGCTCGGAATAAACTAGAGGACGTGAAAATCGTCACCGATTCGTCTATCTGTTCTTGTGTGAATACGATGATTTGAATGCTATTGAAACTTTGGACAAAGTAGTGGCTCTCCGCGTTTTTACTCGCCTGCTACCTTCCCTGTAGGAATATCGGGATCAGATGTAGCCTATGATACTCAGGAAGAATGTACCTTTCTAATAGTGAAAGAATTTTTAAAATAGGTCCAGTAGTTTTAGCCGCCTCTGTGGTCTAGTGGTTCATACCGACGATTTCAGACCCACAGGTCCCGGGTTCGATTCCCAGTGGGGGTACATATTCTATTCGGTTTGGTTGGTGGTAGGACTTGTTCTTAGTCCGCCTGGCTAGCTACAACCATCTTATCTAAGTCTGACCCCATAACAAACGATGTTTTCAGCATTATTGTGTTCCGGCAGTTAGAGATAAGATAGCCAGTCCCTCAGTTATTGAGGATTCCGGGAGTAGTGCGCTTCCACCTTCAGCCTTATCACCACTTATCATCAGGTGTGTTGAAGGTTAAGAGCTACCCCATTGTGGATAAGATAAAGTTTTTGAGTTTATTCGTTACAAACAAAAAATCAAAATGCAAATCTATTCTTTTTAAAATATTATTAGGATAAGGATTTTCGTTCGATTTCGATAGCTGTCGTTTTACAGTAACCCTAGCATGAAAGACACGTTGTCTATATCGTAATCTTATTCGTTTTACCTTTATTGTATGAGAACCAGAGCAGCGCCTCTGTCGGTCGTATAAGGCACTAAAATTCAATAGATATTCGACAAAAGCACTTTGGCAGCTTTTGACGGGTACTACGGGTAGCATAGTTTACAATTACGATCATCATGTCAGCCGAACGACGCCCACTGCTGGGCATGGGCCCCAAAAACGATAGTATGGTTTAATATATTACTAAGATTACCTTATCCACGGCTTTCTTGCTACGGTTACTGGTAAACATACAAAGTACTTCGCCTATTTCAGCCTTTTGTAATTATTCTCGTAGTTATATCTGTTTACCCCGTAGTCTGTCAATAAATATGACAAAAACTACTTAAAGTTAAGAAATCAATTAATACTGTCCACTTCTACTCTCGCTGTCCAGAAGTAATATACCTACAATACCATATTTAACACACCTATGTACGTATACGTACCTTCTATTATTAAAACCATTTATATCTAATACTAGCGGATCCTCGCGGTTTTTCCCGCGTGGTACCCGTTCCCGTGGGAGTATCGGGATAAAGTATAGCCTATGTCACGCGGGAAGAATATAGCTTTCTAATGGTTAAAGAATTTTCTAAATCGGTCCAGTAGTTTCGGAGCCTATTCGATGCAAACAAACAAACAAACAATCAAATCTTTCCTCTTTATAATATTAGTACTTATAGACAATTTAAATCCAAGAAATACTACTTTTTTTAAAATATTTATCACTAAAGGCGTGGGTAACTGTCTATCCAGGCGAGTTTTAATTCACTAAAACAACAAAAAAAAACATGACAATTTTTATAATGAATACATTTTACATTTCCAATAGACTGGCAACTAAATTACTCTCGCTCGTTACGCGCGGTTGCACAGTGCACATAAAGGAGATGATTCAAAGAACGAATTCAACAAACGCAATAAATAACTTTGAAGTATTACTCGAAAACAAATCGTAGTAAGTCAGCCGCAGAAGTCGGCCATTGAATAGTCGCTCGGTGCACGTTAAACACGATTATATCAACGCGGTCGGATAAATGAATGCCACAGTTCCGTATGGGAACAGTAAGTCGTTTTGGAATAGAGAAAATATTTGTTTAGTAAAAAAGTTCTTTACATTTTGTAGTTGTTAGTTATCTTACTAGCCAATTTTAGCATTTTCTAGTCTCTACCTGTGATAGTCATCATGTTTCTTTGTAATCATCATTCGCAATTTTAACGTCCTCACTTCTGTCTGGGTTAAGGATTTAAAAAAATCTGTAAATTAGATTTTAAACATTTTCTCTCAACCAATTGACTAAAGCGAATTTTAACAGTGATAATAAAAAAGCTCTTTCTTTTTATAGCTTAGTTTCCATTTAATACGCACTAGGTTATGTCCGAAGTTTATTAGTCGTGTACATACTTGACGATTCTGCTCGAATCGTAAATTCAAATTTTGTGCATTCGGTAAAGAGTTTCAAGCTTTCGATTTAGCATTTTCTGGACCTTGTTTTATTAACTGTTGCATATGTTTTATGAGCTTGTAATCGCTGTTAGTAAAATATGCATCTTCTTTGGCATTTCAATGTTACTTAGGTTAATAAATTAACTATGAAAGTACATTTCAGTAATACGCATTGAAGCAGTTGCAACTGTACTGTACTCATTAACGCTGGCGTACGTTAGTTTGATTGTGTATTTCGAAACGTTCTTCAGGCTTTCGAACCTCTTTTAGTTTTCTATTTTGACTTATCCAAAACATGGGTGTCCAGCAGTCCAATGTCTGTTTTTGGTCTGTTTACCTAGACTTTCCTTTGACCCAGAATTGTGAAATATGGCAGCAACCTGGGTGCTGGGTGATAGATAACTGACAAAATCATAACATCATCAAACTGCATGATATATGAATAGATACAAACAAACATATAGACATAATAACATTTAAAAACCCAGCAGCATCTACTAGTAAGTGGAGTGAACATACTTTTAAGAGTTACTTCATACGTAAGTTACTGTTTAGCTTCTTTTATGCTGCTGTAACAAATCTACGGAATCTTTGGCTTGGCATTCGGCCAGAACAGATTTTTCTAGGCTCATAACAGATGTAGATTTTTTGAAGATTCGTTGAACTCTTATTTGTCCGCTATTGTTGTGGTCCAAAAGTTTACCTCGATCGAAGTAATGGTTTTTAAATGCATAATTTGTGAATTTACTGCGTTTGATCTGAATTTTGTGATGTGATTCAAATGGTAATTTATGAAAATAAAGTATTAGAAAAAATGTACCCGTCTCACAACTAGCTCCAATGAGACACGAACACGAACCTACGTCATTTCACTGTCCGGGCGAATGCTCTGTTTGTGAGACGGGTCGATTTTTTCTTGTACTTCATTTTCAATAATAAAAATTGGATTGTAAATGCAAAAAGTAAAAATTATTTCTTAATTTGTGATAAGATTATGACTTACATGTGACCTTACTTGCATGTTTGGAGAAAGATGCAGCCTTAGAAAGTTACCCAGTAAGTTCTAATCTGTACATCCCACTGTTTTCTAAATAAGTATTTTATCTGTAAGTTCGAATGCGAAATGCTAAAGCAAATGATATCTTCACACATTTAAAGTAGCCGGCATCTTTTAACACTAGCCTAATTTGTTCACTTCCAGAAACGTTGTTACTAAGTTTCTTAAAAAGTTCTCGATAGCAAGAAAAAAGTATGAACAACTTAAAACTTCTGAAAATTTAATTAAGTCTTTTCCAGTCCACTAATCCAGCGACCTTGAGTCTCAATAGGTGGGCTTTCCTTCTTCTCCGTAGCTTCAGCCACTTCTGTCCATTAGTATGCGTCATGCATTCCTCTGATGTCAGTTGGACGCGCCGGCCGACCCACCCACGCTGCGCACGCTTCCAATTTACGCTTGTTTTTGTAACGACACGCGTGTTAGTGTGTTATTTAATGCAGTACTGCACTGTTTTGGATTGAGTCATAGTTTTGGGAAAAGCGTTACGTTCTTTTGTTCAAGAGTAGGTCAAAGTCACGATGAGATGGAGTTGGGGACAAATGTATTTTTTTTTGCAAAGTCGAGTACGCGCGAATTTTGTTTGCACGCCGCGCGCGTTTCCAATTTAAGCTTGTTTTTGTAACAAAACGCGTGTTTGCGAGAGTCACAGTGCACTTCTGCACTGTTTTGAGCAGATTTCGATTGAGTCATAGTTTTGGGTGATGCGTTACTTTGTTGGTTTGTACTTTAGTTAGGTCAAAGTCATGAGTAGATGTAGTTTTGATAAAGTGTATTGAGTATTGAGCTTATTTCGTGGATGGTTTTTATGCAAAAACATAATAAATAAATAAATAACTTCTTACAATCACACCAATTATCTAAGCCCATGTTAATTTCATTAAGAAACTGTATCATGGAAAACTTGATAACGGATAAATATTTACTTATATACTTTTTGTTTGTAAATACATACTTAATATACATAGTAAACACCCAGTCCAAGACAAATAGACATGTTCATGCACACAAATATTTGTCTTGTTCGGGGATCGAACCCGAGACCTCTGGCGCAGAAGGTGGGTAGCTTACCACTGCGCAAAACATGATTGCACATTTATTCTTTGAGTCTGGAATTTTGCTTCTTAGTTGTGATTGAAGTATGAGTAAAGACGTTTATTTAAGTCGAATAGTGTCATATTCATTTCTACAATTGAACATAAATGTTTTGGTATCCTTAGTTGCATAGATAGAAATAACAGTTGCCCCAGTTAGAACCGAACTGGTCACTTGAAACTTGTCTGTTGTCCAGCGTATTATTATGAAGTTTACGTCTTGTTAACACGTCCACACTATTTTCCAATTAGTCACGCAGTGCGACTCTATACCCTTGCTTTGGTGTTAGACTGTTAGCTCAGTTGAGTTATGTCACAGTTCAGTTTGATGATTTGTTTCAGCTTCTTAGATCTTGGTATATGGAGTAAAGCTATAAAGGACGAACTCCGTGGTCGAGTGGTGTACGCAAGTTTTTAAGGTGCCGCTTTCTCTAGAGGTCCCGGCTCCGATTCCCGGTCGGGTAATTGAAAACAAACTTTTCAATATTTTCTCTGGTCTGGGTTGTGCGGTATACGGAGTAAAGCTATAAAGGACGGATGAAACTCCGTGGCCGAGTGGTGTACGCAAGTTTTTAAGGTGCCGCTATCTCTAGAGGTCCCGGGTTCGATTTCCGGTCGGGTAATTGAAAACAAACTTTTCAATATTTTCTCGGGTCTGGGTGTATGTGTTGTTTCCAATTTTAATAATACTAGTGCTAAAGCTACTTTGGTTTGGTATTGGAGAACAATGAATGTAATGGTGTCCAATATTTATTATTATTATATGTATTATTAAAACTGACGTCGTGTGGACTCAAGGAGCGCAGGATAGCATTTAGCTACGTAACTGCAAATTATTGAAGGCATCTTGATGACTTAACCGTCTCCGTTATGCAGAATACTGAAACTAAAGTCATGTAGGTAGTGAATTCACTAAAGGAGAGCAAATTCCCACCAAGTCCAGTGCTTTTAGCTACGTAAAGGCAAATTATTAGAGGAATCTTTATGACCTGTCTACGCTATGCAGATTACTAACTGAATAAGATCGTCCTTTGTTTGTAGGTATATCGTTATCCTTGTCTGTATTAATTAGAATTTAACTAAGGTACTAGTCATTATACGAGTATTTATTCTGTGTCTTGTCTTGTTTAAATTAAATAAATAAAACAACACTGTGTATCCTCCCAAAAGTAATTTAGATAGTTGAAGGTTTTTGGATTGATTGGGACGAAATTAGTGTAATAACTTCCTGTATATTGTTTTTTTTTAAAGTAATATAATTAGCTAACTTCCCCAAAAACAAAACATGCAAGATGCATCTATGGTGCACCGATAGTATTGTGCACTGGTAGTTTCGTGGTGTTTTTGCGGTCTTGTGTTTTTTGTTGAAATAAGCTAAATTTTTTTTTTCACAATGCTTAGTTACTTTCGCCAAGTGAGGCCGGATTCAATAAAATTTCTGTTTATTGCTTTACGAGGTAGCAGTAGCACTCACCCTTCATCACACCTGCTATTAAATGATGATGGAAACGCACTACTCCCGGAGTTCTCAACCTCTGAACTGGTGTAAATATTATTTCTAACTGCGAGAACACAACAATGCTGGTTGCTACGGTGACAGACTTAGAATAAGATGGTGGTAGGTAACTAGCCAAGCGGACGAAGGTCCACTAGCAACAAATTTGCTAAATCTCGGTTTAACTAAAACTAGACTTAGCCCATACAGGAATGTCAAATTTCCAAATCTACATTTAACATTTTGACATTTTTGTACGGGTTAAACCTAGTTTTGGTTTACTCGAGATTTAGTAAATTTGCTGCAATACCTAAGAACAAGTCCTACCAATGACCAAAACCACCACTAACTGTAACTGGGTTACGACCTGAGGTGTCATTAGTCATTAGGTTTATCCGGAAATTGCCTGTCCTGTTTTGAAGAAACCAAAGATCTCAAAACGCCGGCCCTTCTAGGGTTGGTACTACGTGACAGATAACATTAATAACTTCCGAGTACGTCACAGTGACATAGTACAAAAATTTGGAACATACATCTATTCCAAGTAAACAATAGGCTTACCGCAAGTGATTTGTAACTGTTGGGTCATGCGGAATAGCAGCGCGTAGGATTTTGATGATATTTATTTTATTCTTCGCTTCTTTGACGGCGAATGTTAACGACTCTGAGATCGTAAAACGTAACGTACTATAAAAAAATAGGGATGTCAATTTGTCGGCAATACTTGTTTTAATTTCCGTTACGACGGGTGCCGTGTAAAAGAATTTTAACATAAATGTTATCAGCGCATAAAAGTTTTCCGCCGGAATTTTCGCGGTGAAATTAGTACTTTTTCATTTGAGTTCATTTGAATTGTAAATGTTCGTCAACTTTTATGAGGCTTAGACTTTTATATTTTATTATTTGTTGTAGTATGGAAATTAGTATATTTATTCACTTAATATGTTTTTTCATGTTATTGTGTAAGCTTTTCTGGCTAGTTCTTCTATTTAACCTAATTTTGTTGATGCCTCTCATTTGACCCTCAAAAGGTGTCTCACCAAAGTGCAATCAATGACTAAATCAAAATTGCGTTAAATCAGACGTGAAAAGGTACAAAATACATTGCTCTGACATTATGACATTAAAAATGTAGAGATCGTAACATTTAAAAAGAATATTAACTACATTAAATACCGTACTTGAATTCAGAAGTAGGTAGGTAGTTTATTATCTTACTCCATTTAAAAGTATGAACTTGATTGTGATATAAAGCTTATTACTTATTTTATATATGGGAAAATATAGGAAAAAATTTCCTATACTTACAGAATTGCATTGTGAATGCATAAAAATAATTTAAAATCTCAATTCTTTTATGTATATTTTTTTACAAAATTGGTTCTGTTGTATTTTCGACAACCCTGCTGTTGGGCTACTGTTCGTTCGCGTAAAAGTCACTATTAAATGTATAGATAAACTTCGTCTTTCCTTTCGTTTTTAGGGGCTCGTGATTAAGACAGAAATAAAAAGTGAACTTGTTTATACAGCAGGAGTGGAAGCCGCAATTTCTTTATTCGTGCATTTGGCCGTCGCTGTTTAATATTTACCTAATTATAAAAAATCTCAAGCCATAAAACATCCACTAAAACTTTCGGAATTGGTTTCTAATTCCAATCAATTAAATGACATTCGAGGAGCCCCAGGCGCAGTGGTTACCGCGATCGTTGCGGTTAAGCAACTTTCACAATGGTCGGTCACGGGATGGGTGACCAAAAACTTTCATCTCTAGCTCCACCGTGCTTCGGAAGGCACGTTAAAGCCGTTGGTCCATCTGCATTTGCAGTCGTTTATACTTAATACCTACCAATCCTCACTTGTCCTGCGTGGTAGGTCATCATAGTCATAATAACCCATTCGCCTTATCCATCCATAAGGAAGGCCAGTGCCCCAGCAGTGGGGACATTAAATGGCTGATGAGGAAAAACTGCATTCCAATCAATTTATTTTACATACGGTAAACTGCTTAATTAATGGCACTCTAGAGTGTGCACGTAGCTCTTTAAGTTTAAAAAGAAAATAAGGGTAAAATAGAAACTCAATTTTGGTATGAATTTAAATGTGATACCTATAGTATAAATATTTTGTACAAAACAGTTTTGCCACTAGAGCTGAACTACACAGTGCCAATAAAAGTATGGGTGCCAACAACATGGGGTAGATGCGCTGTAAACGCCTACAATAAACTATAAATAAATAAATTATTTCAATATCAACGAATTAGCAATATAAGAATTCAATTTCAAATGACATAATTCTGATTAATTAATAGTTTTTTGACATAATTATGATTAATTAATAAATTTTTGAACATTTTTTTTATTATAACTTTGTAATTTATAATTTGTATAAGTACCATCAGTAATTGGTGGAACACGCTGAACTAATACCTATCTTAACTATTTTATAATATTAATATTTTGTACCGTTTTTTAAACGAATAAAATTTTTCTTTCTTTCTTTCTTACAATGTTTTTGTAGGCGTATTCAGCGCCTATGTTTATTTAATTCTTATATTTTCACGCATATTCAAACTATAATTTGGCTTGCGTATATTATTTTCAAAGTTCGTCTCAACTGTTCTTAGGGTACGGAACTAAATAGCGTATTTCGATCGCACTTATCGCTTCTTCCCGATCGCTCTCTTACAACTAATCTCGTCTTGTTTATTTAAAGAATTTTATGATGAGATCTTCAGCTTGATACGAGCTGTGTATCTAATTCTAAAGAAATGGGAAACACGAGGCTTGGTTTTTGTCGTGATTCTGTCTGTTTGTGTTACGTTTGATGTTTAGAAGATGTAGGTAAGTATTTGCATGTTACTTAGATGTTGAGGAGCCCGTGGCGCAGTGGATAGCGCGCTTGGCCTGCGATCGTTGAGGTTAAGCAACGTTCGCAATGGTCGGTCACGGGATGGGTGACCAAAAACTTTTCATCTCGAGCTCCTCCGTGCTTCGGACGGCACGTTAAGCCGTTGGTCCCGGCTGCACTTGCAGTCGTTAATACCCACCAATCCGCACTGAGCCCGCGTGGTGGGTCATGGCTCATTCTCCTTATTCATCCATAAGGAAGGCCAGTGCCCCAGCAGTGGGGACATTAAATGGCTGATGATGAACTTAGATGTTGATTTAAAATGTAAGTTTTGATTACAAATCTATGATTTAATGCTAATACTCTGATTTAATGATTTAATATAATAATGTTTTTGTTTGTCGCATAGACGTTTGTATTCTTTAGGTACTTACCTAATTACGTCAAAAACAATAAGTTACTTAACAGTAATCACCAGATCTAATACAGATTTCTATGTAGGTATAAAAGAACTTGTCTGTTGCGGCTTATGCAATCTTAGCAACTGCGATTAACGACTTAAAATGGATCCTATTGATTGATTTAGGCAAAAGAGTTAAATATGGCTGTGTGGTGACTGCGGCCTAAGAGTACGTGTCATCACTTCCTTACATGCCTGGGATGTCGTAAAAGCCGACTAATAGGTGCAATACATAAAGCACCTGTAGAAGAAAAGCAAAACTTGAAAAACGCTCTACCAACACGTTTGGCCAGCGTGGTAGAAGTAGGCTAAGGACCCCCGTTTCAACGGCACAACAAATTACGAGGAGCTGAAAAACTTGGGAGAGACATATGTCCAGCAGTGTACAATACGGGCTGATGATCTTAAATATTAGGACCAATAATTTTGGTTTCATATCGACATAATATGTACATTATCTTACACCTAAGTATTAAGTTTCCATAAATCTAGCTTAGTTCGCCTTCAAAGTTTCTCCGAAATGCATTAAAATCAATCTTTCATCTGCAATAAACTATGTCGAATACCATTTTGGTCGCATGACAGGCGCGTTATAAATGTCATATTATTAAATTATATGACATTTCACAGTTGTGGTGGAACCAAAAGGTATGACGTTATGATCAATAAACAGCAGAGTTATCCTAGAATAAACCTGTTAGGATTTAGAGACCAAAATAGATGCAATGTTAGTTCTATCTAAAATGTAACGTGTGTTCAAGCTTTAAGGGCCAAATTCCTGTGTTCTTTAAATCGCAAAATGTGGGATTTTCATGATAGTGCGGTTTTATAAGCTACATGTGTTTTACGGCATTTTGATAGTTCTGGGATTTTAATAAAGTATTAGTCTTGTAATTTGTAATGAGTAGGTGTGATTAATTAAAACAGATGCGGTTTGATTGCTAAGATGCTATTAAATTTTATTTGTGGTGTGAATGCGAGAGACAAGTTCTTGAAAAGATGTGTCACGAAGCCTTAGGTGACTTTAAGATTTAAAAGTTCGAAATTAAAAATATATTTTTAAGAACCTGTTTATAATTTGAACATAAAAAAAACCTGCCATAACATCGACGCAAAAAATAGCTGAAATATTGGTTTGGTTTTTGTAATATCTGCCTGTAGACGTTTAAAATGTATTTGTTCAAATCTTAAAGATGATAATCTTATATCTAGGCTGTGGCGTGTCTTGGTTTATTTTACTACTAGAAAAATAACGTTCCCGTTGGAATATCGGAATAAAATATAGCCTATGTCACTCGGGAAGAATGTAGCTTTCAAATGGTGAAATAAATTTTCTAAATCAGTCCAGTAGTTTCGGAGTCTATTCAGTGCAAACAAACAATCAAATCTTTCCCTTTATAATATGACTAGCTGACCCGGCAAACGTTATTTTGCCATTTAACTAATAGTTTACCCGTCTCTTGACTTTGTAACTAGAACATCTATGGCGATCGCATTCAGTTTGAAATATGCTGTACAACCATTACTGCAGTAAATCAAATCATTTTTTCAAATGCCTTCAAAAACAAGTGATGGATGTTAAACTGAAAGCGATTGCGGTAGACGTTGAGTTAGACAATTAGCCCTCCGGTGAACTTCGAATCACCAACATCTCATAAAGATAGACAGATATAAATAAATAATATTAATTAAAAGTAGGTAATCCAAAGCGGCTAAAACGTCAGTGATTATTGAATACTCTTTGGAAGCGGCCATGGAAGAAATGGCAGTTTTGTAAAGTAGGTACCTACAACAGTTAAACGATTTTCTATACAAAGTTACCATTTATATTTAATAATTTTTCGGAATAAAAATTAGCCTATG
This sequence comes from Crambus lathoniellus, assembly GCA_949710035.1. NCBI lineage: Eukaryota > Metazoa > Arthropoda > Insecta > Lepidoptera > Crambidae > Crambus > Crambus lathoniellus. The sequence continues at coordinate 10,153,924 of OX453322.1, forward strand.
ACACTCTCCAGCTCCCAAACTATCCCCATACCAAAAACCACGTCGATCCGTTGCTCCGTTTTGACGTGAAAGACGGAAACTAACAAACAAAACAAAAAAACAACTTCACTTTCACATTTATAATATTTGTATGGATATGTTTAGTTAATAAACTCTTCAAATATATAATGTACGTATAATGTATGTATATAATGTTACGTGCACTGTATATAAATATACAGTGCACGTAATCCGTAACAGTTGTTTTATTTCCAATAAGTAACTAAGTAACTGATAGCAAAAGCTGTCCGAAATTTTCCTTAAATAAATTTACTAAAAGTAATTTAGCCTATGTTATTGATGGATCTATAGCTATATCCTACAGTCTTCTTCCTTATAAGAACTGCCTGACAAATCAATTTCACTTGGATAAACACTACAGGAAATTGATTTTTTCCCTCCTAATAGAGTAAAGTGAATTTGTTGCTGATTCGGACACGATTAATCTACTTTAAAAATACAACAGCTGTTTGATTACCGCCATCTTATGTAAGTTTGACGTCATAACAACGACGTTTTTGTAACGGCAGTTAGAGATAAGTTGTTGAGGATTCCGGGAGTAGTGTGCCTCCACCTTAGCCTTATATTCACTAAACATCAGAATATTCAGAATATAAGACAAAAATAATTACTTCTGCTAGGATTGCCAAAATTCAAGCTCTTCGGCCAGTCACTCGAAGATATAATAAATTAGATGTCCGATTTCCATGAATTCTTAATCAGAATTATTGAAACCAAAGTGTACTCTATGGTCAAACAAAAAGGCATATTTTTGTATATGGTGTTAAAGTTATCATCTTTTTTAGATTTGGTCTAAATCCTTAAAGTCTATAAAATGTTATTTATTAGAGTTCTTTACATTATAAATGAGGATAAGCTGATGATATATTGTATGATTATGAGATAATACGTGATTTCTTAGTGCAAAAAATGCATTGAACCCGAAGATAAATCGCTTTAGCAATTTTTTATGGAAATTAGCTTAGCAGTAACGTTTTGGGTAATAAATGTGGTATGATTTCGTATTTATATCATCAACGTGTTTTATTATTATTAGGTACACAACTTAGTAAGCTCCGGATTCAAGGGTTAACGTTCAAAATTACTTTATGGAGAAGTCAAATAGTGAAACGACAAACTGATTTTGATTAGTTACTATGCCGGATTATTACGGCTGGCTTAAAACCGAACCCCGACCCCCAAGAAAAATGCTGTATCCACTTGCCGGAATAGCGCCCCTAGAGATTTGCAGAACAGTGGCAGGCTCCTCCGAGAAGACCGCTATGACTTTTCATACAAATGAGCTCGAGAGACAATCGGCATCCACTTTTCAATCACGACCCGATGACTTTAAGATTGAAAAGCCTCAAGAATTTTAACAACTTTGTGTCCCCTCTTTATAGCGGTGATCGGTCGAAGGAAAGGTGTAGGCTGTGGCGAGAGAGTTTCAACCTTCCTATTCCGTTTGTTCCGCGGTCTGAGGCCCTTCCGCCTGGACACAAGTTACCATGCCCTACCTGAAAGTCTCTAAATAGACTCCGGACGATCGATGGTCGGCCGTAGTAAAGACAACTGTCCTGGTTTATTTATTCTTGGTCGATGCAGACTTGGCGTGTAGGTGTGGTGCTGTTCCTCAGACGATAGAACATTTGATATCGTGCCCTGCATGTCCTTCCAGCTGCATGCAAGAAGACGAAGTTTGGTCCGACACTGTTTGGGCTTTTAATTTGCTATCGACTCGATAAGAAGAAGTTACTTTAGAAGCGAGAACCTTCTTTTTCAGATCTGTTTTCCTGTATTCAATAGTGTGAATATTGAAGATCACCACCTATAGTGTCATCTTCTTCGTACTAAAGTTAAGCCATCCCTATGCATTTATTGGTAGTGTTTAGTTATTGATTTGGTAATATCTGAAACTTACTTATGAACACACTACTAGGCGCTCTGCTGGGCCCATAAATATTTTTTTGAACATCACACTATGGATTACTATGGTGTTAACTATGTTTTATCCATTTTGATGTAGACCAAAATACTCTGTAATTAATGAGTCCAAGTCCGTACTTTCCAGTTAAAGCTATTGATTAGAATTATTTATAGAACTAAAGATTTCCCAATCCAAATTTCCTTATTTCAATTTATATCGCGAGCTCGTTCCCGAACTTAGTTTTCTATCCAGGTGTAGTGAAATGGAATCTTGGTTCTGGAACTTTCCAATGTTATTGTTCCAAGTTCCTACTTATTGGTGTTCAACAGCTGTTTTATGTGAAATGAATTTGTAGGTTTTTGTTTGAAGATTAGGGGACTATGTTTTGTTGGGAGAATTTGGCGAAATGCTTTTTTATTTCTTTTATTGCGTTTGTTGTTGTTTTGTTTCCGGTTAATATAAATATAGATATAACTTAACTATTATAAGCTTTTATTTAACTTGCCATGTTAGTTAGTGGGGGACAAATCTTGCAAGCTAAATTTGACCCACTTCTCAGTGTCCGATTGAGCTGAACTGCTGAACATGCTAGTTCGAAATTAAATAATAAATGTATGCTTATAGTACTAGTTAAATAATAATTGGACGGCATTGTGTTAAAAAGGGCTTCTTTGCAGATATTTCCAATGAAATTTCGTGTATTTCTACTTAACATGGAAGCTGTGAATAAATTTTATTTTCACCACTAAGATTTACTACACGCACTAGTACTTACAATCCATTTGGAATGTCCGCATTCCCAATATGACCGACAGTATTTTCAATTTAATTCCCAATTTTATACGTTACGAGTCCCAAGATAGCTTTATAAAACGGACACTTAAACTGGCCCACAGTAAATTTGAATCACCAATAGGGTTGCCTACTCTAGTTTTATGTAGGTACTCTAGTACTCAAGCATAAGATTTTGAACCTAATAAAAGAATACGACTTGTTTTGAAAACCTAATAAAAAATTGGCAGACGGTAGCTGTTCGTCAGTGGCAGTGTGTATGAAAAAACAATTTATTTAGAGATTTTTTTTGGCTTCAAAATGTCCGTATACTTTTTCTTGAACATCGAATTTAAAAATATAAGAGGTATGAAATATAGAGTAATCTATAATGAATAAGCTTTTCGTTATAAAACTATTTAGGTATAGGTAATTTCACAACATTCATTCTAGATTTTCTTTCATGTGAGCTTTTATTTTGTTTTGTCACCCCTGTAGGTCTAGCACAACTTGAGCGCGACTCAAGTGACAAAGAGTCGCGGCCACTTTCAACCAATCAGATCGCTTGTAGATAGCGCGCGTGACTTAGGGCGACGTGCTGATTGGTTGGAAGGAGCGCGACAAAGAGTCGCGTCAAGTTGTGCTAGCCCTGCTGGTCAATTCTCGAGAGTGCAACAAGGATATTTAGTAGTGGACTGTATAGTGTTGTTTACGTCCGAACCAGTAATAAACTCTCTAAGAACCTTGTAGGGGACTAACAGACTATACTTATCCAATTCAAGCCATGATTTTAAAATTAAAGGAATTTCAGTTTTAACTGTACATATTTTAAGAAGCTAAGTCAAAAAAAGAAACAAAAGCGGAAAACAAAAATGACCTTTATCTTGAGTAGATTCAGAAATTCTAAAATCCCAGGAGCTCCACCCTCCGATCGCGATGCGGAGCGGGGCGGTCACCGCGGCTGACGAATTTTGTATGCATGTATAAGGAGCACCACACACGGAAAGCGGCGCGGTTTGGCGCTGGCCGTCGCGAACGCCAGCGCATACAAAATTCGACAGCCCCGCGGTCGCAGCCGCGCTGCCTCTCACCGCCCCGCACTGCACCGCGTTCGGTGTGTAAGTAAGTAGAGCTCCCAACATATACAAACTGATTATTTTGATTATTTTAATGGCATCATTTTCTTGCTTCTTCTGGTGTAAATTTAAAATATATAATATGTTGAAGGATTTTTTTTTTCATAATAAGAGCCTTTAATCATTCGCTAATATTCATATGTAAGTACTCGTATCTCTTCACCAAAAATGCCTATGATTCAGAATAACGATAAAACTTACTTTTAAGATGCTTAACCTCGAAGTTACAAGTAATAACACTAACAACAACCAGAATTCCAAGTACATTAAATAAATGAGTAGGTACCTGAAAAGTTTTATCGATACAGCCTTAGGCATCTTCCGATTCGCTCTTATAAATTATGTGCCTGTACACACATTACTTCGAAACTCTTCTCTGTATTTATAATATGTTTCTGAAAGAAGTAAATTGTCTTATGTCTAGTAAATATGTATTTTCGAACTCTTTCTGTTTTTCATGTTAGGAAAGAAGACTGCCAAAAAATTGCAAAAATTGCATTGTAATAGTATATTATGATACAAGTGGGCTATGTTGCTCATTATACACGAGGCTGTGGGTTGGAGCCTGAGCCGCAGCGCAGGCGAAGGTGTAAATCAGCCGAGTGTCTAATGAGTAAGTTGCTCACGAGTTTCATACGCACTATTTCAACACACTTGCGAGGAAAAACAAACATTTATTGCATACATATAATAACCTAATATTAGCTAAGGGAAAAAGCGCGCAAGTTTTTTTTTTGCACGCGCCAAATGTAAGGTGATTGATTACATACAGCCATACAACCTACTTCAAAATAATTATAATAATAGTGATAAAATGCAAATGTTTTATAACAAATTATTGTGTTTTTTGTCTTAATTAGGGACACATTTCTTTATTCTAAAAACGTAAATGGATTTTCAGCCGTATAAAACCTCTTTGTTGTTACAAAAAAAGAACTGTGCTATTACCCGGTGAAATTTAAAATGCTCTGTTTACTCGCATATAACTTGCAGTTAGGTACTAACTTAACTTTGTAGGGATAATTCTATTACACACTAGTGTGTAATATTATTATGCACGTGTGTGTTATAGTTCGGTTTATGGCCCTAAGATCGATGTAATAAGGCTCACTTTATGAGCAAGTGTGTTGAAAAGACCATTACGAAATTTCTTTAAAGTTGACTATGGCATAAAGTTTTCCATTATAATAATAATGTTTAGGTATGAGTTCATAATTCGAATATTATAGCATGAGTGGAGGTAAAAATAATTTTAAATTGTTAAATTTAAGTACTTACGAGTACATATTTATAAAATCGCTTTAATGTTTTTATCGTTGTTTCAGGTATGTTCGTGACTTTGACGTAATGACGGACTAAATGGCGCGGTGGATATCCTACTGCCTGAGTCATGGTTTAATAAAGGGGTTCGATTCCAAGTCACTTTATCTCTCTAACATTTAGATTATAATATAAGGGTTATATCAACATTCATTCATACAGATAAGAATATTAGTAGCATAGATGCAATACTTCTTTCATACGAAATTCAATATCTATATGAAGTATTATGAGATTGAAAGTACCAGGCTCGCAGAAACTCGTAGAAGTAACGAGCTTTGTTTCCATTTCAAACTTTGACTATGAACGTTAGGCTCTCTAAGAAATTGCATACTTTCTGAAACAAGTTAGTCTTTGTGATGGAAACGTCTTTGGGACTCTGTTGGATGTAATAATGCTTTGAGGGGTGAGTTTTCGCTTTATTGATACGGACTCTCGAATAAAATGTCCCTATGGTTGATTAAAATAATAAACCGTGTTTTTTAATTGTTATAAAAAACAGAGTAAGAAACTTTGTGGGAAAATGTCATATAAAGAAGGGACATTTGTTGACACAGATTTTTTTATATTTTGAAATAATTCGAACATTCAGAAGCTATATATTATGGTTATTATCAATAATATAAATAGCATTGTAAATGCAAAACGTAAAAATAATTTCTATAAAATGGTTGTTTAAGATAGTGTTGTATCCGGAAATCATGTGATAAAAAGAATGTTTGAGGATCGATGGCAAAGTGAATGTCAGGTAACCTATTTGGCCTTTAATTTGCGTTTGAACTACCGTATAGTTAAACAACTTACGAAACAACTTATTAACGCATAGACGGTCGTAGGATGGGTGGCCAAAATATTAAGTTTTAACATATTTTATTCCGCATTCGGCCCTTACCTCACTATTCACATTCAGGAAATCGTAGGAACACTAAAAATAGCTGATAATGATTTATAATTAATAATATTATTTTTAATAAGTAAGTATTGTAAATAACTTTGTTTTTATCTCTTTTCTGTTTATTTCTTTTTAATCGTATTTTTATTGTAAAATTGTGTGGGCCAATAAATGCTTAGATACTAACTTATTTACTTAGGTACTATTTATATTATGTCACTATACAAAATTGAAGTGATCAGAATTTAATTCACATTCATCCATATTGTTTCCATTTCGTCGCACGATGTGTTTTTTATTTTATTTCATCAAAAGTGAAACTATTATATCGTTGTCGGCATTCACCACGTGCCTACGAACCGTCGCGTTTTGGTATGCAATTAAAATATTATGATATTTTCCGGCTTACCGATTTTATTACGAATGTGGCGTTATCGTAAAAATGATTGTATGCATTGCTTTCGTTATGTAAGGCCCCGATACATTATTAACGGTAATATTATAGGTTTCTTATTTTTATGGTAATATTTATGCTAGATATTTAAATTAAAATGGCCATAATTTACCTTTTAAGGAAAAAAAATTTGATCTAATACAAATTGAGAAACGACCTACTCATTTATTGAATTTACTCACTTTTCCCCTTATATTTTGTTTGTCAATCTATATCTATACTAATATTATAAAGACGATTTCGACTTAGATTCGATTCTTTGTTTGTTTTTTTTAGTTAATTAAAGCAAACAACCAGTTATACAATAAATATAAAGCTAACACTATTACTAAAATTATATCGTAATTGCAAAACCAACACCGTAAGGATATACTAAAAAACTACTGGATCAATTTAAAAAAATATTTCACCATTAGAAAGCTACCTTCTTCTTGAGGGACATTAAGCCTCCTGACATATTTATTTATCCTGATATTCCCACGGGAACGGGTATCATGCGGGCAACCCGCGCAGAGCCCCTAGCAAACTAAATAAAAAAAAAACGAATTTACAAGAACCATATAAAATTTTTATCGAAAAAAATAGTTTAAAATAGATACACTATACTATTGGCAGCGTAAAATAGTATTTATCGTTTGACATCCGTCGATTAATCAAAGATAACAAAATAATCAATGTTTACAATCTAACAAATAATCAAATAGGTAGTCCAAATCAAATAAAATCCAGTGTTAGATAATGATCTTTTTTTAGTTTAATCCTATAATCACATCGATTAGGCTTATCAGAGGCCTTACTATGGGCGTTAGAATACTGTTACGGTAAAATTGCTATACCTACACGGTTACCTTTTGCCTTTCAATATGGATGAAGCAACCAAATTGAACAATGTAAACGTAAAAGTGAATCATTCAATGTCAATGTGCCCCTGCATTTCTGCGCCTTTCATTCAACCAAAGTGAATCAATTTGGTTAAACCGTGTAATATTAGCTTAACGAGATGGCGCTATACGCATTATTCAATCAGTTGTTAGGGCTTATTTACATGGATCCAGTGACTGGCACCGAAATCAATGACATTCCAGCGCTGGCTTTGTGTAAACGTTTTGACATGCCAATCCAGCGCCTGCGTTAGCCCTGGCATGGAGTTAAACAAGTGTATACTTACTGGATCCGAATGTAGGCCCCTAAAATTGGTACAGGCTTCATGTACCCGGTCTATCCTACTTAATAATATAATAAATGCGAAAGTTTGTGAGTATGGATGGATGTTTGTTACTCTTTCACGCAAAAACGACTGAACGGATCTGGCTGAAATTTGCTACAGACTAAGATTTCATTATAGGCTAGAATAACACATTGGATACTTATATCCCGATAATTCCACGGGAACGGCAACCACGCGGGTGAAACCGCGGGCGGCCGCTATTAATGGAAAGCTGATGATATATATATAACCCGTTATAACGGGTATAATAATATATGATAAAATTCGCTCAAATCGAATCCGTCAATGCGCTGCGGCCCGGCCCGTCACTGATGTGACTCTTTCTTCACTACTACACTTCTCAAATCGCCTCACCAAACAGCATCGCCAGCCCATTTAGACAAGTGACTAGAACCGCATGCGGCTCGGTCATTTCCTTCAATTCGATTTCCAGCAGTTTGAGCAAGCGATCATGTGCGACTGAGTATTTACACGGTCGATTTTAGTCACCAGCCGCATGCGGCCGGTCGCCGCGCGGCAGAAGTCGGATGGTACCCAACTTTGGGACTTGCTGCTTTAGTCACCTGCGGCCTAGCCGAATTGCCTTTTAGACGGTCGATTTTCGCCGCGCGGCGGAAATCGTGCGGCTTTAGTCACCCGTGTAAACCCCACATAAGTAAGCATTTTGCGCTGCGGCCCGCTCCGGCCCGCTCCGTTCCGCAGTCCCGCTGCTCCCCGCCCGGCATTGTGCGCGAAATTATTTTAAAGAAAAATCATGAAAACATCCATCAAAATTCACTGTAATCCAACTAGTCGTTTTAGAGATTGGCACGTAAAAAAAACATAATGTTCCGACAATAGTAGATTCGATAACGCATTAATATGTATTTAACTATACAGTTTGATATAAAATAGCAAAAGATTTTTCACCCGTTTTCCCGTCAGGTTTGTATAATTAAGTCCCTAACAAAAAGGCCACAACCGGCGGTTGTAAATTCCCGGAATGCCGGCATAGCTCGTACCGGTACCTGTTGAAGTCGCGTGTGATTTTCCAACGCTTTTTTTGCATGTTTATAAAAAGTGCATTAACCTACGGGTAGTGTGTGTACAAGAACTAAACGCAACGTACCGAATATGGTGTTTTTATCTAACGGAATTCGATATGTGAATCAATTGAAAGTGCAAATGCAGAAGCAAAAAGGTGGAGGATTATGACCTGTCTGTACTAACTACTAACTTACGCTACTTTATAATTTATGATATGTCGACGTTTGTAACACATTTATTTATAAACTAGCGGCCGCCCGCGGTTTCACCCGCGTGGTTCCCGTTTCCGTGTGAATATCGGGATAAAAAGTACCCTATGTGTTATTCCAGACAGACAGACAGGCAGACAAAAATTGTAAAAAATGACATTTTGGTATGTGTACCGTATATATAATCATATGCATGTAGTAAAAAGCGGTTATTTTAATGTTACAAACAAACACTCCAATTTTATTTATTTGTATAGATGTATAGATTATTTATTTGAATCAGGTGTCACTGGGCGGAAGTCCTTTTAACCATAGTGAAAAAAAATGTAGCTTCCGCATAAAACACAACATGCAAAATGTTCAAAAATTTCACATGCATACCAAATGAAACTATCAGAGCACAATAACTGCAGCTGCAGATAGCAAGACAGCGACACACCTTGCACCTTCACCGATTAGACTACTCTACACGTGTTTCACCCCAACCCGGGGCTTCCTCAGTAAGCCTAGCATGACCACCCAAAACGTGATATGTATCGCATGATAAAGCGATTTATCGACATTCAAACGTCAGACCCATAGTCTGTCAGTTAAACAGGATAACTTATTATATCATATCGCGTTTTGTTGGTCATGCCGGCCTAGCATGAGCGGCTTTTATCGACTATTGACGCATGATAAGAGCCTATATCTTGCTTACACCTTAGTGGGATAAGCAAGACAGCATGACGTGCTATATCATATTGCGTGATATAATGATGGTCATGCTAGGCAGGCAGGAGTTGTTAGATCATGCGAAATGCAGTACGCTAGAATTCCGAGTAAGCTACATAATATTTCTTTTTTCACAATATAGGTAAAGTATTAGAAACCCATGGTGCCGTTAGCATGGTGGTGCAAGCAATTTTAAATCGCCGACCATATTTCACGGGAGGAATTTAATATCAGTCGCGTAGCCGTGTTTACGACGCCGCCGACAGTAGCCACGTATTTCGACCGAGCCAATGATATATACTGTCTTTAGCGGCACTTTTTATTAAAAACTGTGTAAATTGCGCGTTTATTCTACTTGTATAAAGATAATTTATTTATGTCTTTTAATCAAGACGTTTGCGTCGTCTTAGTGAAAGAAAAGCTATTCAGAGTTTTTGTTATGGAAACTGCCAATGGAATTGGCCATACCTAGGTCCTGAGAAATGGGCCAACCCATAAGCCCAATAGCCACTTGTAAGTGATGCTATTTTGAGAAAATTACATATTGCGCCAATATTTCGCGATTTTCTTCACGTGTAAAACTTTCACATACATAGGATACTTAAACCACTTAGCAACAAAATTCGTGTGCGCGCCGTATTGCCTCTGCACGAACTAACCGTATGTTGTGATGGCGCGGCTTGCATGCCATTTTAATTTTATTATTGAAGTGGTTAAGCGAACCTTAAAAGTGGTTAAGGGACGCTGTTGCCCACGGTACTATTGTCTTAAAGTTTTTGGGAAACTAAAAAAACTTGGAGATCTCGAAATCTTAAAACAAAACAAATTTTGTAAATGTTGCAGTAGTTATTTCATGAAAAATAAAGTTAAGTGTGTTGTGTTAAAGTTACGTGCACTACTAAAGCACTGAAAACCGTGAAATATTTCGTTCCAACACTCCAGAGCAGCTATAACAAGCCCACAAAATAGAAAAAAAAACGACGCTTCAAAAGCACTCGTATATAAAAACCGTCTGTTTCACGTATTAAATTAAAACTGCCTGTCCGAATTTCGAAAACAAAACTCCATTCCCAACGGCGTGTACCGAAGTAAATTAATTTATTAACTTCATTTAGGTAAACAGTGAAAATCATTTTTGTTCTTGTATTGTATTAATTTTCACTCCATCCACTTTCAATGTTTTGTTGACACTGCAACTTTTAATTAATTGCTGTTCCGAAGTTTGTGTTTAGTGTGGTTTAAACCGCTTTATATCTCCTTTCCTCTATGGTCTAGTGGTTCACACCACCGATTTCAGACCAAGAGGTCCCGGGTTCGATTCCCAGGTGGGGTACATATTGTATTCGGTTTGGTTGGTGGTAGGACTTGTTCTTAGTCCGCCTGGCTAGCTACCACCATCTTATCTAAGTCTGACGCCATAACAATGATGTATAGGTCCAACTTATTCTAAGAGGTCCAATAGTTTCGGAGCCTAGGTATTCGATGCAAACAAACAAACGATTAATCAAATCTTTCCTCTTTATAATATTAGTATAGATATATGTTTGTTATAGGTATTTGTGAAGTGTTCCTATTTATTTCCATAGGCATTCCGTATAGATGGATAAGGAGAATTTAATGCAATAGAACAATTGGTGTACAAACTCATGAAATAGAATTATATCAATGAACTGAAAGTCTAGTTAACCCGCAGACTATCCAAATTACTATTAATTATTTCAATGCAGTTCGAACATTAAACATGAGGTGTCAACAATGCTGTTTAAATGCGATTGTCCGTAACCGCATCACCTTTGTATGCAAGTGGTTTACCGCAAATAGTAATAATGCTTATTGCTCTAATTTGGTACCGATTTGTTTTTAATCGTGCATTAGACTAATAATTAGCACTTAGGGCTAATTAACACTTATACCTACCTAACTAAGAATTATCTAGTTAAGGCGCCGATTCCCGAAAATAGGGTATTTTAAATTATGGATTACTTGCAAACCACAAGTACTCAAAATTTGGAAAAAATATATGTTATTTATCTAGAAACAAGTAGTGTCGCTTGCAGTTTGCGGTCTGCGACCCGTCTCGGCAACCCACCTTTATGGTATTTAAGCGTATCAGAGGGCCTACTCTAAAACGCAAAACCCGAAACTTCGGTATACCCGTCCCTCTCACGCTCTAGTCGGGACAGAATCGAGTGAAAGGGGCGGGGCTAACCGAAGTTTCGGACTAGCGTTTCAGAGTACGGTCCCAGTTTTAGAACCTACGTACCTCGCACAGTAATCGGGTCTACTCTTTCTAAGTTTTTCATCATCATCATCAGTCATAATAAGTCCACAACCCAGGAGCACAGGCCTTTCTTGTGTATGGATAAGGTAAGGAGAATGGGCCATGATTCATGACCCACCACGCAGGCCCAATGCGGATCGGTGGATATTAACGAATGGTAACGAAGCCGGGCCGACCGACGTTGAGCCGTTAGCCGACTAACGGCTCAACGTGCCTTCCGAAGCACGGAGGAGCTCCAGATAATAATTTTTGGGTAACCCATCCCGTGGCCGACCATTGCGAAAGTTGCTTAACTTCAGCTATCGCAGGCCGAGCACGCTAACCACTACGCAGTTATTCAGACAAATTTTTTGTCCCTTTTGCACCAAATTGAAGCGGTATTGTATTACAAGAAAGCAATATTTTACAATCTTTTCTGACCATTCATTGCTTAGAGAGAGATAGAGATAGATCTATGTAGTTTTTAGTAGTTTCAGGAAGTCACTGAAGATTTTTCTATAGGTATAGGTATAAAAATGGGCTATTTCATTCAATTTCTTCCTTACAAAATGCACGAATAAATACTTTCGAGCTTCCTTCTCAAGAGTCTACTTACCTCGTAACGTAACTGTCACTTGCAATGCAGTTGTTATGAAAGTGAATGTTGCACGGCAGCACGGTGCAAATGCAATACAGGAGATATTGTTTTTTATTCTTGTAGTGCTATGACAGTTTTTGTGCTTTATGACACATTCCTTTTTATTTAATACCTACGTGATGCAAGTAACAGTTATAAAGCATTTGATTGAATCGGGCGTCACCTGGCGGAAGTCCCTAACCATTGTGAAAAAAGAAATACAACATGTAAATACTTCTAGCGAAACCGGGAAAATAGTAGACTCGATTACACACATTAATTTTTCAAAAAAATGTTTTCATTTTTGCCTCTTCTAAAAATGTTTGTGTCTACTTCCTATTCATTCAATACACGCGCGAACCGTCACGTGCTCTCTTACGTCATAGTAGAGCTTAAAATCTACCAGAAATTCACGGAGACCTATGAGCAGGAATATCTTGAACATTAAAATAATGATTTTTTCAATGGAATTCAATTTAATATAAAATAAATTAGTTGGGGTGTATGGGCTTTTCGGTTATTGCATTAACACGTTGTATAAGTAGATTTAAAAAAAAACATGCAAGATATTTAAATTTTTACTTTTTTGCATTCACAATGCAATTTTTATGGTTGAAAAATGGAAAATGAAGTTTTTAGAAAAAATCGACCCGTCTCACAACCAGCTCCTATGGGACTCGAACCCACGACCTTTCGCTATCCGGGCGACTGCTCTAACCACTGAGCTACGGAGTCGTTACGAGAAGCGTCGAATTTATCAAATACTTCTTACACGCTGTATAGCCAACGCTGTATTCTAAATACTTCATTTTCCATTTTTCAACATGCAAGATGCACCGAATTTTGATTCGGTGCTGGATTTCGAAGAATCTAACTACTCCTGAGGATGCCCCGGGTCGGGGCGAAACACGTGTAGAGTAGTCTAATCGGTGAAGGTGCAAGGTGTGTTGCTGTCTTGCTATTTGCAGCTGCAGGTATTGTGCACTGATAGTTTCGTTGCACAGTTTATTTATAAGCTATTCGTGGTGTGCATGTGTAATTTTTTACGGGCGGGCGGTACATCTTGCATGTTGTGCAATCAAATGTTTCTTGTTTTTAAGTCTATGAATATTTCTGTCTTTCAGTTCTAAACTCTTTGTTTAATTTATTCATTCAGAATGCACTTAAGTAAGTCAAGAAAACGATGCACTCGCACCAGTCAACTCTAGAGCATTGGATGCGTTTTCTAATCCCGTCCATATGTACTTGCAAGGCAGCTGGTTTTGTTTTTCTGTTACAATCTTTCCTATATTTTCTTGCTACTTAGATATTAAGTTTGAAATATAAAAAAATCTAAATAGCAGTTTACTCACTCTCAGTATCAAGTTGTGCCAATAGTTTGCTTCCTACATACACTTACTTAGGTAGATGTTGACCTGAACGTGGAACACGACCCTCGAAGCCACTTACCGCGTGGTCGGTCCTAAGTAAACATCACGTGGCCACACCAAATGGGAAGTCGCAGATTTCTTCGCAAACACCCTGTATATAAAATACATACTGTATATATATTGTGTGTAGTGAGGCGCCGATAGATCGATTTATCGGCTCGCTAACACGAATCGGCAGTGGTAACGGTTTTTTTTTAATTAACTAGCGCCTGCTTGCGCCTTTATCTAGGTAGTTTTGTTTTGTTAAGATTACTTTTGTACAAGGCTTAAGCAAATATCACTTGCACACATGAAATAGTAACAAGTTTACCTACTTTTAATATTCTCATCTTTACTTTACCGTATCGAATAGAATAAAATCAATAGCAAAACTATTTCACCGTCGAAAAATAAAACAAAAGAAAAATAGCATCCATAATAACCCCAGCATTAACCACTGACATACAAAGGTCTAAATAACCCCGGGCCATTTCCACAAATAACAGACACCTGCCGGGAAAATGGCACTTACCTATTCAATAATAAAGCAGTAAATAGTTTCCATACGTGATGCGATTGCAAACTACCCCATTTACTTTTAAAACCGTTCAGCTTACTCGCCAAAGTCAACCTTATTACTAAGCCTTTAGAGTGCATGAGCTTTAGAGCTTGATAGTAATAAGTCATAATTTAGTTTCTCGTGTTAAAATAAACTCGACGTGCTGCGAAATAAAGAGTAGCTCTTTACGACTGTGAAGGTATCTTGCGTCTGTTAAGGAAATTTGACTCTTACCGGCTCAAGCTTAAAGTTCAGTTTCTACGGTTGCAAACGTATTAAGCCTTGCTCATTTATCTAACAAAAGTTTCTTCGATGTTCTGCACTAACCATTATTGTTCCAAGTCATACAATCAACAAGAATATTAATGACTGGCCTTCCGCATGCGACTTAGCCCGCGTGGACTACACGACCGACGTTATCCCGCGAGAATGTGATATTTTTCCGGCATAAAAACTAGCTTAAGTCACTCTCCAATTGTCAAACTATCCCCATGCCAAAAATCATGTCGATCCGTTGCTCCGTTTTTACCTGAAAGACAGACAAACACACTTTCACATTTATAATATTACTAGCTTTCCGCCCGCGGCTTCGCCCGCGTGGACTTGCATTGCAATTGCATCGCGAATGTCTAATAACATGTTAACGAAATGGGTAGGAAATTAAATTCCTTATCTGTACAACGTGGGGAAAACAGCAGGGAGCAGCTAGTAGTCAAAATATTAAACTTTTAACGGATGTCGGCAAGTCAATTAACGCAAAAGCTGAATTTTCTTTGTGTTTGTAATCTCTCTTATATCTCTCTGTGTTGGTTCAAAACTTGTTTTATGAACGCTGGTCGTATCTCGCGGAACCATCAAAATTTACCGCAAGTCTAATCTACGAGTATGTACTTAAAATGGGGGTCTGCTTTTAGTCTTACCAGAGGAAGCCGATAAAAATATCAATTAACTGAGAAATTGTTATCTTTATAGCGAAAATGTTAAGGGTTCGTGAAATATTTGTTGGAGCTGTGAGCATCTGTTTTTTTACAAGCTTTTATTTAACTTGACCTGTTTTTAAAGGTGTGGGGCACATATTTTGGAACTGAATTTTTAAAGTCAAATACAAGCTAATTACTTAGTCCAGTCACTATCGACACAAAAAACGACAAACATCGCAAACTCGCATGTAACTACGATTTTTTTATATGTTGTTAGGTCCCTTAAGACAAGTTTACACCCAAGTTTGCAACCCTGAAAACCCTGTGCTAACCCCACGGTGCGAAATTTTGGCACTTGTTTCAGTTTTTTCGAAAAAACTACACTAAGGAAGCGTTTTCAAGTATGTTTGCTCTATAATTTAATAAAGCCAACTAAATTTACTACAATTTGAACTTAACCCCAGCACTCTAGGTCCATTGGTTGCAGAGATACATCTGTTCAAAGGTAGGCATTTTTTTAGTGATAATTTTGTGTTTTTGTCATATTCAACCCCACCCATTCACGTGGAAATGATAGGATTAAATATAGCCTGTGACACTGGAAAAGTCTAGCTTTTTAAGTTGTTCAGTACCCCTAGTGTAAGTTTTTATGTCAAGCAAACGCAAACTATTTCGATTCCGTATTTATGTCAATTTGTATGAAAACTATGTAAGCGCGCTACTCGCCGCTAGAGGCGCTAATACAGTTTTCATACAAATTGAAATACGGGATCGAAATAGTTTGCGTTTTTTGACATAAAAACTTACACTACGGGCACTGGAGATTACCTTAAACATCCCACTCATGCGAGTCATGCGTTGAAAATGTTTGTATTGTTCTGTGACAAGGTATTAATTTTTTATTATCTGGTAGATATTGGTTAGTGGCGCCAATACTTTTTTTTATCACCTTAACACTATCACACTTAGTGTTAGTAAATTGTTTATAGCATCGAGTTCATCTTCATATGAACCCTTCATACAGTTAAAACGTTATCTTAGGTTACCTTTAAATAAAAGCCGTAGTTCATATTATTATTTCGACCTTTTAGCTGAGAAGAACAATAAATCTCACTTAAATAAATATAAGCGCTTAAGCTTCTTATCTTGGGGAACACAGCAATGCATGTCATGTTTGCCAATATTTTATATGAAACATACAGCATAATCTTCTCTTGAATGCGAACGTATCTGTCATGTTTTAAAACAGAACTGATTCTATTGAAATTTCGTGAAAAACAATATTTTAAAGGGGTAACTGAACATTTTGATTGCAAACCAGCAACCGTTTTGGGATAGTATCTAAATAATGCGAATGTATCTGTCATGTTTTAAAACAGAACTGATTCTATTGAAATTTCGTAAAAAACAACATTTTAATGGGGTAACTGAAAATTTTGATTGCAAATAGCAACCACCAGTTTTGGGAAAGTAACTAAATAATGGGTCATTTAACTGTATACCATGCCTACAAGCTATAATATAGCTTGTTTTAAGTATTTTCTCCAAGTATTCATAAAAGTTATTAGAAATACTAACAGCAATTGACGTGTTTCTTGCCGGTTCTTCCCGTTACAAGGGTAGGGTCCCGCTGTAGGGTTTGCGAACCGATGGCATAGCTTCTTTGACATTCACAAAAGCTTTTTATAGCCCTAGACTAAATAAGTGATATTGTAATCGAATATAATTATGGAGATGGAAATAAATGTTATACTGCTAAAGTAAGCCAAACCAAACTCATAGGAAAGCGCCGACAAAGTTATATAACCCTTAATGAACTTCCACAAGATACTAAGTAATACATAATGTCCATCTGCGATATTAACGAAACGGCCGTTGAAATTCAATAACACAGGTTGTCCCCAATAAACGGTCTCATTTGGCAACACGAAACGCAACTACGCTCTAGAGACGGTAGGGGGACGTACCTTCTAGATTTGTGGGAGACTGTCTTAGAAAAATAACACATAACGTGCATTTGCGATATTAACGAAACGGCCGTTGAAAGTCAATTACACAGGTTGTCCGAAATAAACGGTCTCATTTGGCAACTCGAAACGCAACTACGCTCTAGAGACGTTAGGGGGACGTACCTTTCAGATATGTGGAAACTGTCTTGGAAAAATTATAATTATTTTTATGGCCCCCATTTCCATAAACGATCGACAGTGTATTAGTATTTGCTTTCTTTGCTTTATCGTTGTCAATTTTGGAGTATATTACTGTGACAATGGATGGATTCCCTCCTCGGAAACGACTTTAAAAATAAGTTGTGTAGGATTGAAGAGGTAGGTACAATTGATATTGACCTCTATCGATAGTTGTGTTATATTTTCATACAAAATCCTATCCTTTACATAAGTCATGGTAACCACTACCATCCCGCTGAGACATTTAGTTATTGTGCAGTCAATTACGGGAACGTCCCGAGATGGTAGATCGTAGATCATGCATGCGGGATGCAGTGTGTAACTTGTGTAAACAACGACAACATATAGTTTTGTCTCAGTCATTAGAACGACGTAACAAGATGTTTTATTTAAATGAAAAAAAAAAAACTTAGGATGTGCACGTACTTCAGTTGTGAGTTTCAGCAAGAAGAAGTAAAAAATGATTTTTTTATAGGTCAAGGCATACGGTAATAAAAATTTTATGAATCATGATAAACATGTTACTGTTAAGAAAATCTACAACTAATTGAGTAAGATACATTCAAATAATATTAGGGGTTAAAGTATCAAATTGCCGTTTTGTATGGAGATTTTGTACATTTTTTTTCCCATACTAACGTTTTTGTAATTTATTCAACGACTAATATTATGTAGCCTTACAAAATTTTACACACGTATTTATGGACATTGTAACTACTAAATGACATATTCGTTAAGAGCAAAAAAAAAATATTTTCACTAAGTTACAACTAATAAAGTACAAAATTCTGGAAACAAAAATAGTCGTAACTTTCGAGATAAATTTTTTCTATGTAACTAATCAAATATCGTGGTTATTAAATTATCAAAAGCTGCTCGATACGATCTTAATGTAATGCAATATTAAAGAAATTATGTATTTCTAATATCATAAAAGTTGTTCAGTTATATGTACAAAAGAAAAAAACGGCAATTTCATTCTTTAACCCCTATTATATAACACTAACATTGATTAAATCACAGATAATTCAACAATCATCTGATTAAATTCTAACTCAGACAAAAGCTAAAAGCTTCGTAGTTTACAGACAGTATATTTGTGTTTTCAATTAGTGTCATGCATTTGTAACGCATGTGAACGCATTGCGTAACGCAACATGCGGTCACACGGATGCGGAAGATTCGCGGTTAAATGCATTGTGAGCCATTTAAAGCTCGGATTACATTCCTCTAATAATTAGATTTAGAATTAGAGACTAATTGAATAGGATATTCATTCCTCGTTATATTCTAATTGAATATAACGAGGTCTGGTAAATGAAAAAGCCACAAAATAATGGTTCTAGGCTATAGGGCAGTAGCAATGGTATACATAAGTTATTTATAAAAACTTCGATTTTATGACAAACTTTTTGTTGACTGTACTTTAATATTGTATTGTCATCTAAACCAAACCTGTATGCAAAGTTTCAGCTGAATCGGACACTGGGAAGTGGGTCAAATTTAGCTTGCAAGATTTGTCCCCTGCTAAGGTCCGGTTGCTCGAAGCTTGGTTAGGGTTAAATTATGGTTAAAGTAAAATTAACCGGCGGTCAAATTTAAAAAGCGTTGTTGAAGAAGCGGTTACTTTAACGAGCAGTCAAATTACACATTTAACGGCGGTCAAAATAACCGACAGGATGGGGGTGGTTTAAATTTTGACATTAGTAAGGTCCGGTTGCTCGAAGCTTGGTTACGTTAACTATAGGGTTAAATTATGGTTAAAGTAAAATTAACCGGCGGTCAAATTTAAAAAGCGTTGTTGAAGCAGCGGTTCCTTTAACGAGCAGTCAAATTACAGATTTAACGGCGGTCAAAATAACCGACAGGGTGGGGGTGGTTTACATTTTGACATTAGTAATTAAGGGAAGGTTACAAAAATAGTACAGACAACACTATTAACCCTAAGATAACCAACGTATTTTTATTTTACCGATGTCAAAATTGACATCAGTTAAATTTTAACTTTTGTCAATTTTGACAAAAGTTAAATGTACGAGCGACCGGACCTAAGTGGGAAGGTAAATGAAATAGTACAGGCAACACTTTTAACCCAACTTATTTTTCTTTGACCGAGGTCAAAATTGACGACGGTTAAATTTTAACTTTAACCTTACTGTAATGTACGAGCAACCGGACCTAACTAACTAAGATGGCAAGTTAAACAGAAGCTTGTAAATTACATTTTCGCGGGATTTCACAGTGTGAAAAAAACTTAACTTTAATTTTTCATTTACATTTTATAACTAAAACTGCTTTTAAAATTTAATGACAATCCCAGCAATGGCAATGCAATATAATTCAGAAGTCTACTCATATTTATTTGTTAGTCATTTTACACGGACAATTAAACTTATAGCCCTTTATTCCAAAACGTGGACTAATGGTAGACCAGCCCCCTGATTCACGAACCGTCGGAAACGCTCCCGACAGCGGAATGTATGCCCTGTCTCTGTCACTCACTATAGAATAGACAAAGACAAAGCAGAGAATTCGAATCCGATTCCGTTTCCGTTTCCGACGGTTTGTGAATCAGGGGGCTGGTTTAAAACTGATACTAATTCTCTTTCATTTGGAAAATGAAAGAGACAGCATCAGTTTAGAACCAGTTTTAAACCAGGACTATTTTAATCATAATAGAGGCATTTTATATATCAGTTTTTCAGTATATTGTGCGACTATTTACTTAAAACCAATAAAATCATGCAATATAAAAACATAAACACATCTTAGATTTCTGCGCGAACTGTCCATATAAATAAAACACTTTCACGGATTTTTTTTTCCACGCAATTTATTCAACAACTTGGTTAAATTTTAGTTATTTTTTGAGATTTTTTGGTTATCCGACGTTTCGGCACCTTTCCAGAGGCCGTGGTCACGGAAAACTACCCACTATTTTTGATTTTAATAAAAGAATATACCCACTCTAATTGTTTTTGTTTTTCGTTCGGAAACAGGATACGGTTAGGTATTGATTATTTTAACATTATATTTAATTATAACAAAATGATTTCTTAATTTAATATTTTGATTTGTTTAAGTAATTTGGATAATAATTATTTATAGCAAAGCAAAAAGTTACTGACTCTAATTGTCTTTGTTTTTCGTTCGGAAACAGGATACGGTTAGGTATTGATTATTTTAACATTATATTTAATTATAACAAAATGATTTCTTAATTTAATATTTTGATTTGTTTAAGTAATTTGGATAATAATTATTTATAGCAAAGCAAAAAGTTACTGACTCGACCACCAGTTCACAAAAGTTGGAGCCCTTCGGAGAAAGAACTGGCAAGAAAACTACACGAAGGGGGACGATCTCCGTTTATTAAAATTATTTGCAAAAAGAACTAACCGTATCTTTAGTTCTTGCAGTGTGTGATTTAGGTTGTGACAATTAGAGTGGGTATATTCTTTTATTAAAATGAAAAAATAGTGGGTATTTTTCCGTGACCACGGCCCCTGGAAAGGTGCCGAAACGTCGGATAAACCAAAAAATCTCAAAAAACAACTAAAATTTAACCAAGTTGTTGAATAAATTGCGTGAAAAAAATCCGTGAAAGTGTTTTATTTATAATATAAAAACAGTAAATAATAATACCTACATAAAAATCAGACGCAATAAAAGAAAGAGCTGTACGTACAATAAATAAAACTTGCACATTATTTAAACTATTTATTTAAGGCGGGCATTCCCCAAAATAGGGTATTTTAAATTATGGATTACTCGCAAAACATAAGTACCTCAAACTTAGAAAAAATATATGTTATTTTACAGTTATTTAGCTAGTGCTTTCGGCCGTATTTTTCCGATTGGTGATATTTTACTGTGTCAAATAAAATCCCAAACATCCGTCTAATCGTAATCCAAATATCGTATTACTTGCAGTATACTTGGTTTTAGTTAATAAAAAATATACGAAAATAATTGTCTTTGATTAGCCGAGGGATTCCGGCCGTCATAAGTGTAAATTTTTTATTATTTAATTTTTTATTGAATTTTTAGTGATTTTCGATTCGCGGGGCGCTCGCGAGTTCACAGTTCACTGCCGGCTGCCGCTGCGTCCGCGTGAAGTGTATCGCGCGCGGCCGAGCAAGCGTTAGTGTGCCTATTTCGGTCGGGATTCATCGCCTTAAACTAACACATTACTAAACATAATATATTATTTGCATGGTTGTCATTTGACAACCATGCAAATAATATATTATGTTTATTAAATAGCAAAATACAAAGAAAATAAATACATTAGAACGAACGAGCTTTAACTCTCTAACGAAATGACGCGTATGAACATTGCGGAAAATTTTATTTCACCAAGAAAAACCAATAGACGAGTTTTTGATTAGGATTTTTTGTGTGCTTTGTTAGTAATTTTGAAGAACTGGGCTCAGCATTGTTAAATGTTAATTAAACTTAAAAAAAAACAAATGTTGAGAAATAGATGCATTTAAAATCATAATTGATTTTCATTAAACATACATTATTAATAAATATATTGTCCCCAATACAAATAGTTCATAAATCGAAGTTCTGTTTAAAGAATGGTATAAAGATAAATTAAATTAATATAATAATAACTATGCTACATTCGATCACTACGTTATCCGTCCATGTGTCGGTACGTCTGTCAAACAAAAGATGTTTTCGTCGGAAAAAAACGGTGGCTCACCTCCCACTTGTCCATTATTAGATTAGTTTCGTACTCTTTATCTTAGAATTATTCGCCAAGAAAATCTGTGTTTAGTACCCAACCCATACACATTACTTTAACAAACGTTTATTACAATATATTCCGATCCAACGATAATCGCCTAAGTTTCCAGTCTTTAAACAAAAATCCGATATATATCACACTTTTTAATGCACGATATCAACAATGATTTAAGACGCGTAACTGGAAGCGCGACATCACAATCGACTTCACAATAAATACAACATTAAAAAAGTACGAGATAAAAAAACAAGGTTTTAAAAATGAGCAATAATATTTATTTATTTAGGCAGTGATTCTACCCATGAAATTGAACAACTTTCCTCAAAAACAGCCGGCCTAGCATGAGCGGCTTTTATCACGCGTACTTACCTACTCTAAAGTCTAACAGCCTTATTCATAAAAAATCGTTAATTAAGACTTAGCATTATTTAACCAAACAACTTATTAGTCCTTAAACAATGTTTAAAAATTTGTTATTCATAAACGTTAGTTTGACGTTGCTTAGTTTTTTCAACTCTTGCAACATTTTGGTAGAATTTGGTATTCTCGGTACAATTTAAGCAATGTATGCAAAAACCCATGGTAAAAACAAACTTAAAAAAAATAAACTGTTACTGAGGTGTGGTATTATCATAGGTAATAAAATACCTACTCTTTGATGTGTTCTGTCATGATGTTCGCCATTTTGATGATTAACATTTAAAACTAGGGTGTAAGGCTATTAACCTTGACAGCTATTTAAGAACGAGCTTAAATAGTTGATTAATCTAAACAACGTTTATGAATGATAAATGTTTTAAAATATTACTTAAAGTGATGCTTAAAAGTTAATTAGCGTTTATGAATGAGGCTGTAAATCCTTATCCACTCAGTACGAAGTTGACGTATGGGTATTTGACAGAATTTTTTTTATTGACTTAAAATGTTCATTGAATTAGTAGCAACACAACATAGGTATTTATTTTCAAATATCTTGCATATTTTCAGTGATATAGAGCATCAAACTTTCTAATTAGACAAGGAGAGCGCTATAGAAATGTGACGTCACATTTCTATAGCGCCATACTCTCGCCATAGAAAATTTCGTTTTAGAACGAGAGAGCTAGAGTCACAATTAATTAGCTCATAATTCGCTTGTTATAATACAGATTGAATATCTTTTTTCACGTTGGTTATTCAATAATGTTATATTTCTGAATGTCATAATTTTTAACCATGAACAGAACTTTGTAACCATGTTTCTAGCAAAATAAATATTATTCTTATTCTTATTCTTCTTATTCTTATTCTTAAATATCTATATTTCAACAACAGTCAAATACCCAATTATCACAGCTACAGAAATTATCACAGCTACAGAAATTATCACAGCTTATGTATTAAATTAACAGAACTTAACCTTCTCGGTATCAGTTAGTGTCGTACTTATGAAAACAATAACTGTCACAAGCAACACTAAGTACACCAAGGAACTGTTATTAGTTTCGCGAGCTTCTACCACTTTACAAGTCTCTTGACGACGACGACGTATGAATGAACAAGTTTAAGGGTGTAAACGTACAGTAAACGTCAGATTTGACAAATTGCCTTTAAAGCGCGCAACAGGTAAAGTACATTATGCGAACTGCGAAACACACCACATCTAGTTGGGCTTTAGGTCTGCGATTGGCATGGATCCAATTTATTCTCTTCGCTGTCGTCTGAGTCATAAAAAGAGAGCGTGTTTCCCGAAGAGGAGTTTTGATGTGAAAGATTTTTGATATTTCTGTATAGAAATTGGGTGGTTTCATGAAGTTTAGCGACGATTTAAGAAAGCGGTTAAGGTAATATGAATTAACGATAAGACAAAATACTTATTATGTATTTTCTTGTTAATCTACGTAACCGTGCACTCAATAATGTTTTGTTATCCGTAACACAAGTGATTTAGCTATTTAGTTAGGCACCACATCAATGTATCTAAGTAAATTTGTCTAAAACAGAGGTTGGCAACTCCTCCTCTCCTCCTTGAAGCCCGCGACCACTAGTCGCGCTAAAGTAGTGCAACTAGCAATGATGAGAAGGCTTCTTATTCGAAACTCGGCGAACCGACTAGTCAAAGACCTTTGTCTTAATTGAGGGAGACACCTTAGACATCGGTTACACGCTAATTCTGGCGTCAGTTCAGTCCATCATTCTGGTCAGAATGACGAGAGAATCATCGTGTAACCATTCAGACTGACAGACTGATGGTCTAGACTGATAAAAATTATATATTTTTAATAGTATTCGTCAGTCCGTTTCGAATGACAGTAAACTGACAGGAGACTGAACCATAGTAAAAGTATATACTGAACTGACGCCAGAATTAGCGTGTAACTGATGTCTAACTTCTTATCAAATTTTTTAACAAGTCCCCGCATTTACCGTTATGCCACTGTGTGGTTCTTGCCAGTCAAAAGGTTCACATTTATAATATTAGTAAAGATTGAGTACCTACTTATCTTCATTACCATATGTTATTTTACAATTTAGCCTAGATGTATACATTTATCGATAACAACATCTTTCTTGCAACATATATTCTGATAAAAAAATCTGCCACCCCTATTTGATACGGAACCCTTTGTGACGTTTGTTTAGGACTGGACCACGTGATAAGTAAGTACTCTCGAGGGTATTTTTTTAACGGAAAACACGAGTACGTCTCTATAAATATACCTAAGAGAATGATGATTAGATTTATTAGTAAAACAATTTGTATGTCTACTAAAAAGAATGGTGAATGGTGATCGTGGTCACGTTATGGCTAGGTTGTCAACTATTGACTTTGACCCCTTACCGCATAGGAAACCATAAAATGGTTTATTGTGAAAAAAGAGATATATGTAGCTTACTTTCGCAAAAAAAAAACAACATTCAAGTTGCACCAGGTGCAGTATTTTTTTTATAATGATTCCTTTTTCCTTCGGAGGAGCGGAACCCTAAATAGCGAGTATTTAATGTAATTAACGAGTAGTTCGAGTCAGTTGGTGGTGAAGGAATTGTTCATGTGGCAACTGTTTTATTACGCGATAAAATGGCCGATAGTGCGGTAAATAGAGCCATTAATTTTTTTAAACGACAAATTGGGTTTCCGCTGTTAAAACAGTAATGCATGGGAGGTGATTTTTTTATAGTCTATTAAAATGGTATTAAGGCTCACTAAAAATAATTCGTCAAAATTTTTAGTAAATAGTTGTTCAGTACACCCCTGCCTAGACCGCGGAGTCAGCATTGGCGCAGTGGAAGGCTATCATGAGTATAGACTCCGGACAAATCTTGGTTTCAGCCGGGATGTAACTGAACAATTGGACTGCGATACACAGCGGAGAGAATTTTAAGTAAGGTAAGGTTACATACGGGTCTGTGGGTCGACCGTCTCCAAGGCAGAAGTGGTGTAAGGGGGCGCGCGCGCCCCTGGGGTCCTGGTAAATCTTCTTCTTCTGCAGACCTTACCAATTAGTCACTTCACTCACAACACAAATAACAGCGTTCACAAGACACTGGGCGTTTCAACAATAGATACACAATAACACACGGAGGAGCCTTTTGTCAAGATATATATTGCCCCTGCAACAAGCGCGTGCGGTAGAAAAGGTTATCTTTCAAAGCATCCGCGACCGGCCACTCCAGAGATGGCATCAAAACCTTGGTCGTACAAAACGGGATCACATAGATAATTTAAGATGTATTCAAACTCGATATGCCAGGCACATTCAACGCGAGCGATTTTTAACAAATTCAGCAAAATTATTCCGACATTTTTGCCACGAGAATTTCAATCAAGTGTCACTGTCAACTTCGAGTGACAGCTAATGTCAATTTGACGTGACATTAGAGGTGCGTTCAGAAACGTCGATCTTTTCCGAACATCCCCCCGCCCCGGACCGTTAAGAACGGTACGTCAATCTACGGGTAATCGGGAGAGCCCACTAACTGCTCTCTTCAAAACCGAATCTCGAACCAAAACCTCAGCAAAACGAGGAACTCCGTCAGTTCCGGGGTAGAGTTTAACAATGCGCCCCCTTCGCCAACATAGGGGCGGCAGGTTAGCATCCTTAATCAACACGAGGTCGCCAGTCTGGGGTGGGGTGGTTTTATCTGTCCACTTCACGCGCTGTTGTAGGATATGCAAATACTCCATCGACCAACGTGCCCAGAAGTTTTGGGACATCTGTTTCAAAGTTGGTATCGCGACAAACGATGGGATCCTACATCCTGAATCGGATATTCAGGCAACGCCAAAAGGGGCTGTCCGATCAAGAAATGACCTGGCGTCAACGCTTCCAGGTCATTCGGGTCCGAAGACAACGGGCACAAGGGTCGCGAGTTGAGGACGGCCTCAATTTTACAAAATACCGTATCAAGTTCCTCAAACGTGAGAATAGTTTCTCCAATCACGCGACGCAAGTGTGTCTTGGCAGCCTTTACACAAGCTTCAAAAATTCCTCCCCAGGTCGGACAAGCTGGAGGGCTAAACTTCCAGATTATCCCACGCCGGGAGAGGGTGGTTCCAATGTCTATTTTATTATCAACAAAAAACTTAACTACTTCCTTAAGATAATTACACGTTCCCTTATAATTAGTACCACAATCGGAACGTATCAATGACGGCAGTCCTCTACGGGAAACAAATCTGCTCAAGGCGGCGACAAAGGCTTCGGTAGACAATTCCGAGACAATTTCCAAGTGGACAGCCTTGGTGGACAAACACACAAACACGCACAAGTACGCCTTATAGGTTTTAGCATTACGCAGTCTCGAAGCCTTTACAGTAAAGGGACCGGCGAAGTCGGTGGCGACTCCGGCAAAAGCTCTACATTCCGTGACGCGATCAGCAGGCAAATCACCCATCTGGGGCTGCATGGTCGCGGCCTTCAATCGATAACAAGGCAGGCAACGGAAAACCACAGTGCGAATGGCTCGACGAGCAGACAAAATCCAAAATTCACGCTGCAAAATGGCCAACAAAGCATTACAGCCAGCATGTTGTGCATTCACATGGCGATCTGTTATTATCAGTTGAGTCAAATGTCCGGCTTTAGGTAACAAAAGGGGGTGACGAGCTCCATACGGCAGGTTCGCATTTCGAAGTCTTCCGCCGACTCGCAAAAGCCCACTCTCGTCCAGGAAGGGATTCAATCGCGATACCGCGCCCTTCAACTTGCGACGGCCTAAACGCAAAATTTCAATCTCGGACTCAAAACTATCAGCTTGTACTCTCCGGACCCAAAACAAGAGCGCGTCCCTACGCTCGTCCGGAGTGAGAACCGACGAATCACGCCTCGCGCGTGGGTTCCTGCAATTGTACGCAAAACGTCTGATCCAAGCGGTAACACCAAGCAGCTTCTGTAAGGAGCTGTACCGATCCAACAACAAATCCTTTTCCCCGGCGGGGTTAGTCTCCAGGACGCATGCTCGCATATCAGGAACGGCTACGTTCGACAACGCTGGAGAGGGCGGCCACTCCGACTCAGGCCGCATCAACCACTGTGGGCCCCACCAGAGGGGGTGGTTAATTAGGGTTGGGGCTACACAACCCCGAGACGCACAATCCGCGGGATTCATGGTTCCCGGCACGTGTCTCCAAATCAACTCGATGTCGGAGTTACAAATCTGCGACACTCGATTGGCCACAAACACGTCCAAGGTGTGCGCCGGAGCCTTCAACCAACAAAGGACGACCTGACTGTCCGTCCAAGCATAAACCTCTTGTATCTTAATAGATCGACCTAATGTGAGCCATACGTGGTTCAACAAACGCATTAGGAGGGCAGCTCCACACAATTCCAACCTCGGGATCGTATGACGAGTCCGAAGGGGAGCGACTTTGCTTTTCGCTATCACCAGATGCACAGCAACAACTCCGTCAACAGTAACGGTGCGGAGGTACACGGCCGCAGCAAATCCACGTTCGGAGGCATCGGAAAAGCCGTGAAGAGTAACTTTACAATTTTCAGAAGGGAGGAATAGCCTCGGCAAATGCACTTCATTAATCTCGGGGAGGGATGAAACGAAGCTCGACCAATCTCGGAGTAACTCGTCCGAGAGGGGTTCATCCCACGACACCCCCGAAGCCCATAACCGTTGCAAAAAACACTTGGCCATAAACAGCACGGGGCAAATCCACCCATTGGGGTCAAAGGTACGTGCGACAGTAGACAATACTAAACGCTTGGTCCAGACTTTCGGTGGTCGTAAATCCACACAATAAGTGAAAGTGTCAGAGACCGGTTTGTACTGTACGCCAAGGACGGTCACCACATGGGGATTATCAACATTTTCGAATAGGTGGGGGTCCTGCTGGTGCTCTTCGGGCAAACCTACCAGTACATCAGGCGAGTTGGATATCCATTTCCTCAACTCGTAACCTCCCGACTTCAAAAGGGCGGTGAGTTCGTCTCTCAGGACAATCGCCTCTGAGACAGATGAGGCGCCCGTGCAAATGTCATCCACATAGACGTCACTGGCCAAAATGGCGGAGGCGCGAGGGTATCTCAAGCGCTCCTTCTCGGCCAACTCCAACAAAGAACGAATCGCAACAAACGGGCTCGAAGCCAAACCGTACGTATTCGTATTCAATTCATAAATCAACAAGGGGTCCCTAGGACTCTCTCTCCACAAAATCAATTGGTACCTCCTATCCTCGGGATGGATGACCGTTTGTCTGAACATCATCCGGATGTCAGTCATAAATACAATTTGGTGCCGCCGGAAGTTGGTCAAAATGTCTGAGATCCCCGTGTGCAGCTTGGGACCTACATGCAGACACTGGTTCAAGGACGCTCCAGTAGAGGTGGGAGCCGAACCGTCAAAGACCACCCGAATCTTTCCGGATTTCAAAACGGCGTGGTGCGGCAGAAAGAAGTGCTCAACGGAGCGCCAATCCAAATCGCTCACGGACATGTGCCCTAACTCCTCATACTCCCGCATGAATTCAACATACTTCTGGCGGAAGACCGGATCCTTGCTCATGCGACGCTCCATCGCCACTAGCCTACGTTCCGCTAGCGGTCGGGATTCGCCCAGAGGAGGTCGGCCGGCACGAAAGGGGAGACGGGTGATCAAACGACCAGAGCGGAGGCGACCAGTGTTATTCTGGTAATACAACTCGCATTCATCCGCTACTGGGTCTACCCGCGGGGCTGGTGGAGGTTCCTCAACCTCCCAAAACTTCTGCACCACTTCGGAGAGAGACACATTAAAAACAAGACCGCGATCCTCATCAAGGGAATCCAAAACGCGGCGAGCAGGGCCCATCACAACTGTACCGAGTGTCGTCTGCAGAGCTACCAAGCCATCTGGCTGCAAAACTCGCTTCCCCGTCAACAAAACTCGCCCCAGGACATCGGCTCCAAGGAGAGCATCAATCGGGCCTGGGCGGAAGAAATTTGGATCGGCGAGTGGGGAATCAGACACCAAAGACAACATACTCGGTCCCAAGTCAACTGAAGGTTGACGGCCAACAACTGTGTCCAACACAATCGCCGAGGTCTTAATGCCTGGCGTGGACTTATTACGTGATGTAAATGTGAAGTCAACATGCCCTAACAACCCGGGGACTTTCACATCGCCAACACCTCTCACGCCTTCCGTGTGGGGGTGCACCTTGAGGCCCAACCGCCTAACTAACCAAGATGACACAACACACCCCTGAGCACCGGAATCCAACAAGGCGCGAACTTCCACAAGGTCGCCATTCAATCCCCTGACAAGTACAGAGGCCGTGGGCAACAAAACGGTCTCTGGAGGGGTGGCTACAATCGACCGTAAACACGTTGATTGCTAGTATGTGGGGTCCCCGGACGTCCCCCCATGGTAAGGGGGTCGCTCATAGCGATCCAGTGGGTCCCAATCTCCCACATACTGCCTACGTCCAATTCGCCCGGTATCAGGCGGGTTATATCTCCCGGCCCCTTGAAGACGGGGCGGGCGCCGCTCCAAACGCGGGTATTCGGCGAGCGGCGGCGAGAATCGGTGCCTATCATCCACCGTGTACGTCGCCCCATAGTCGCGGGGGCACGGTGACCGATTTTCAGAAGGGGGGTCCCGGGGACCCCCGCCCGTGCGAGGCTCAAAACGTCGCGGGGGGCTTCTACGACCTCCCGCATCGCTCGCAAAATCGAACCCCCTAGTTGGGGACCGATTTCCCATGGGGGGGTCCGTGGGACCCCCGCCCGTGCGAGGCTCAAAACGTCGCGGGGGGCCTCTACGACCTCCGGCAACGCCCGCATAATTCATCCCCATCCTTGGGGATCGGTTTCCCATTGGGGGGTCCGTGGGACCCCCGCCCGTGCGAGGCTCAAAACGTCGCGGGGGGCCTCTACGACCTCCGGCAACGCTCGCATAACTCATCCCCATCCTTGGGGATCGGTTTCCCATTGGGGGGTCCCTGGGACCCCCGCCCGTTTGAGGCTCCAAACGTGGCGGAGAGCGTCTGGGGCCACTCTGGTGGCCACTAGAACTGCTGCGGGATTCAAACACCGCGGGGGGTCCGAGACCCCCACCCATACGCGGTGATCCTGCAGCGACTCGCTGCGGCGCTCCGCCGCCCTCTGGGCTGTTCATGCAGAGGAGGGGATGGTGGTTGCCCTTACAAAAGCGGCATGGGTGCGCTTGGGTACATTCGCGCTGCATGTGCAGGCCCAAGCACGAGTAGCACCATGTCCGTTGTCGCGCGATCGCTCGACGGCCTTGGACGCGCTGGTCGAGGAACTTATCACAACGGGTCGTGCTGTGACCCGGTTCCCGACAGTACAAGCAGCGGGCGGTCTCCTGGACGGCGGCATAGCGGCCGGGCGCGCGAGGGGCCATACGCCCCCTACGGGGGGGTCCGGTGGGGGATCTACTCTGTGGCACAGGTCGTTCGGGTCCCATAGGACCGGCCAGAGAGGAATTATCTGCCAGTCTACTCTCTCCTTCCAGGAACGTCAAGAGGTCCGAGAAGGGTGGCAGATAAGTCGCACTATCCCCACCATACTGCTGCTCAAAACGGACCTTAACAGAGTCCGGCAACTTTCCCAGGACAATGTGCAGTAACAAAAACGACCACTGCTCCACTGGGAGTTTCAAGTTTTTTAATGCGTTGTAGGCAACCAACAGCGGATTCAACAAAGCCACTCTCAAGTGCATCACGCTGGCAACGCGGGGTAAATTCAAAATGGCGGCAACATGGTTGTCCGCCAGACGTCGTACGTTCTGGTACCGACGGGCAATCAAATCCCTAGCAATAGGGTAGTTTTCATCCGAGGGGGCCAAATGTTGAACCGATTCAAGGGCCTCCCCTTCCAACACGGATAACAGGTAGGCCAACTTCTGGCCCTGGGTCAAATCGTCCCGGGCATGTACAAGACTATCAAAAATATTAATAAAGCCCTCCCAGTCCTCTAGACGACCAGCAAAACGCCTTAAGTCTAAGGGGGCCAATCTAGCAAATAGAGGGGGCATAATCTTAGATGTGACCGGGGACGGGCTCGGTTCATTCTCTCTTGCCACTTGCAAAGGTCGAGCCACCTGGGTAATTCTGTCCGCAAAATCATAACACTGGTCCACATCCAAATCGACTTCTTGTCGCATTTCCACATCGGCCTCAACAGTCCTTTCCAAAAATAAGGCATACTGTTCATCAACAACAGCCAAACGTACGGGCAGATCTACGTATCTGTTCAACAAGGCCTCCGTTCTATCCGGTCGATCCAACAACGCAACCGCAGAAGCTAACCACCGCAACTCAGAACGTATTTTGGCTTTAGCAGAGGAGGCCGTCATTGTAACGTCACAAATTTATCAACAAAAACAACAAACTCAAAATATTCACTATAACACAAAAATCTCCAATATTTGGAGGTTACTAATAACCACAAAATTCCAATATTACAACAACAAAGTATTTATAATGACACAAACTCTTAAATATTTGGAGGTTATCAGAAAACAACAAAACTCACTGACTATTGAAATTCACTCGGATATCAACACAACATACTGTTACACAACAACAAGTTAATTTTAATTATTTCAAAGCACAAGTTTCAATGAGTTTCAATGTGTAAACAATGTCCCAAATCATTTAAGTTTCACTAAGTATTGAGTGCAAACTTATTAGCTAACCTTTTATTAGCTATTATTTTAGCAACAAACTTGTCAATATTCACAACTCAAATTTGCTAACAAAACTGAATAATAATTATTATGAACAAAGAAAGGTATCTGTTTACATTTTGGAACTTCAATACATGACAATTAATTACAAGACATGGAACCAATAACAAAGGAATGCCCTTTACTTTTCAAATGCAAGTTAATTACCATTTACAAGTACAAATTAATCTAGTCCGGACCAGACTGGGTCATCAAACGGCACTGATTAATACAAAGTTTTGGCGTGGGCCTCTCAGGCCTTCAAGCTACGCTCTTGGCTACCAAGAAATGTTCAGTACACCCCTGCCTAGACCGCGGAGTCAGCATTGGCGCAGTGGAAGGCTATCATGAGTATAGACTCCGGACAAATCTTGGTTTCAGCCGGGATGTAACTGAACAATTGGACTGCGATACACAGCGGAGAGAATTTTAAGTAAGGTAAGGTTACATACGGGTCTGTGGGTCGACCGTCTCCAAGGCAGAAGTGGTGTAAGGGGGCGCGCGCGCCCCTGGGGTCCTGGTAAATCTTCTTCTTCTGCAGACCTTACCAATTAGTCACTTCACTCACAACACAAATAACAGCGTTCACAAGACACTGGGCGTTTCAACAATAGATACACAATAACACACGGAGGAGCCTTTTGTCAAGATATATATTGCCCCTGCAACAAGCGCGTGCGGTAGAAAAGGTTATCTTTCAAAGCATCCGCGACCGGCCACTCCAGAGATGGCATCAAAACCTTGGTCGTACAAAACGGGATCACATAGATAATTTAAGATGTATTCAAACTCGATATGCCAGGCACATTCAACGCGAGCGATTTTTAACAAATTCAGCAAAATTATTCCGACATTTTTGCCACGAGAATTTCAATCAAGTGTCACTGTCAACTTCGAGTGACAGCTAATGTCAATTTGACGTGACATTAGAGGTGCGTTCAGAAACGTCGATCTTTTCCGAACATAGTCGTGTATTTTACGCTTCAAGAATTCAAAGCAAATTAGAAAATTTAATTAGTAGGTATTTTTTAAGTGCTTTATTTTTAGTCGGTAGTATTCCTGTGTATAGTGAGTCGGGTTTGATATCAACCCAGGAAAAAAAATGTGGTGGACATTAACATGTGTTTTTTCTGCCCCTGTCATTCTTAGCTACTAGCCTCCGTAGCACAGTGCTTAAAGCTACTGAATGAAATCAATGTGCCGTTGTATTACTTTTTAATCAGAGGCAAAATGAGGTAGGTACACTCAGGGATAAATTCGGTGAACCACTTCCTACTTCTTTTCGTGTGGCCTACCTTCGGCGCGTCTCACAGTTCACTTATATTCCCTATCCCTAAATGGCTTATGCATTGTACTAAATAGTAAGAAAGAGGGTCTGCTCGTGAATGAAAAGGCACCAACCAACCACACGAAAAGAACTAAGAAGTGGTTTACCGAATTCGTCCCTGATTTTACTTACTAGCGCAGAAGGGAGGTATATTACTCCTGCGCCAAATCGGACGTCAAATACAATGAGTCACACCAACACATCAAAATATGAATATAAAAATTACTGCATTTAATGCGCGTACTCGTGCAAGTACTAATAGTTTTTGTTTCATCGAAATCTGGCCAGGATTTCTAAAGATACAGCGTTGTAAAGTTTCACCTGCTTTTGAAAATTTGCTTTCCTTGCGCGCTATTGCGATGACGTCATGTCGCACTGACATCTCCGTTTGCGGCTGTTGCGGGTGATTTCCGTCTAACTGTACCTACATAGAGTTCGTCTGTGCGCAATCTTCGCGCAACTCGTGCGTTTTTGACGCTAGTTACAGTACATTTTCTTCGTTCTAAGGTTATGGTAAATGATTAGTATTCAATTTCGACCGCGCGCAGGCGCACTCTAAAACTGTCACCTACAGTCGATACCGAAAGACATTTATCCCACAAACTTATCTGACCCAGTGGTGGAGGCGCCACTAGCAGTATAAAATTATCGAAATGGCTGTCAGTTTTTAGGGTGCATATTTAACTACCAAGTCAGTTAAGGTTGTAAGTACATTTTGTTTTTACGGTTGCTATATGTATTGACAGAATCCCGCCCGCCATTACGAAAGTTGATTTAATTTATTATTCACGAAAATAAAACATTCAAATAATGTTGGTGTTTTTTCACATAGGCTCAATACAAAATTTCTTAAACATTTCATTGATCGATTATAAGAAAAATAAATAAATTTATTACGAAACCGTGAGAGCGCAACTATATAGCCAAAGGATTCTATGTAGGTATACGGAAGTGCGACGTGACGTCACACGTTAATGCCATTGGTTCACCCAAATTTTCCTCGGAGGCCGTACTTTAACGTTTAATATCTCAGTCATTTTTGAAGATAGGAAAAAAATAAAAACATATTCTTTTTTTCTCGAGTTACATATTTTTTAGATATGCTGATAACAAAAATCAATGGTGTGACTCATTGAATATTTAATGCATTTATATTCCCTATCCCTAAATGGCTTATGCATTGTACCTACTAAATAGTAAGAGAGTAGGTACTACTTTTAAATTTTGGCTACAATTGTATTTTTTTGTTGACTTTAAACATATAAGTAAGTAGGTAATGCAACTTTACATGATTTTTTTAAATTTTATAAAAAATAAAAAATATCATCCATGCACTGTAGGAACTCAAAAGTGGCATTAATTTGTTTGGCCAATAATAACCATGAATAAACATTCGATTCGAGCTCTCACAGTATTAGAGTGTTTGCCGGCTGAACTTCCTCGATGAATTTATTTCGACGAATAAAGCTCGAATATTGACAGCGCTCTAAAGCGCTTAACTCTTTCGTTATAAATCAGTATTTGAGCTATATTTCTTGAAGCGCTGGAAAGAAGTGATATGTTTTAGTGAAATCTGCAGGCGATATTACAAAAATGAGAAGTAAATATTGTGTAATGTGTGACCATCAGCCATGTTGAATGATTATATTATTACTAGAGAATTTAATTTTTTTATGCATTCACATTGCAATTCAGTAATTATACTAAAAAATCCTATGAGTATTATCACACGAGTAAATATCCCTGTATTATGTTACTTCCAATGTAATAAATTTATTAAATATTTTTTGTGTGCCTTCAAAATTTTTTTAAACATGTGTGTAAAAAAAACCCTTGACCTATCACCATTGATACCACCATTATCATCATTAATTATCACAGCTAAATCGTTAATATTATAGTTCTTCAAAATATATTGTATGGCCTATTAGAGCATAGCAATATAAACATACTATTTCAACGCAAAATACAAATTTTTAAAGCTCAATTCCTCTCCAAGTTATATCCCGAGATACCGTTCTCTTATGAGGTACTTCCTTATAACTTTTAAGTCCTAATTTCTTAGCTTTACTAGCTGCAGTAGGTCCTTATCCTCCTCAGTGCATAGAGACTACTTGACAAGAATTTAATATGGCAACGGCGAATGTATGCGGTAAACACGGGGTATTATCTCCTTCAAGTGCATATTATATTGTCGCGTCATAGCTTTATGGTATGAGGTAGTTAAAAACTGTAGTTTGGAACATTGAAACTTATAAAAAGTAGTTGGTAGAAAGAGTTGGATGGTGATTAAGGCATTTATTTATGTCTAAGTATGTTTTTTATACTGTTAAAACCAGCTTTTGACGTTCAAGCATATACATTACATTTATTGTCATACAAACATGTTCAGTTCACGGCTCTATTGCAAATTATTTCTCTATTATTTCTCTACACTATCACTTTTGTCAAAATGCAAAATGAGTCGTCTTTCGAAAAAAGCCTCAAATAAGAAGAAACACTTTTCCCCACAGCGGAAAAATATTGAAAGTTTGTTCACGTTCTATACAGTGTTCTATGAAACTCAACTAGTGTTTAAATTTTTGGGAAGTTTGGGAATGTGAAAAGATTTTAAAAGTTGTTACAAATGATGAAAATTATAAATTGAATTTACACATTTGACACAGAAATTATTGTAGAAATATACTGAAAGTTTTATTTAAATGGCCATGAAGTGAGCATGTTTGTTTATAGCATTAACTTTAATTAAGAGTATTAGGGAGAAGCACTTCGAGAGAAGTACTCTAAAACTTAAGCTTCAGATAAGCTAAACAGATCCTCACAAATTTTATTACTACACAAAGCATTATCTTTATAAGTGTATAAGGTTCAATTCGCCTCACACTCGTCTCAGTTATTGTACTTGCTGTTATGCGTCGTACTTACAGGATAACGAGCGAAGGAATTTAATATAACATAGCCTGGAACATCCCCTCCTGTGGGCTGCTTTGCTGCTTATGAGAGGTACTTTCTGTTCTCTATTGTCTGGTTGATGCTCAGTTGCCTTATAGCACTGTTAATGAGTTGTTGGCATTAAAGGAATCTTAATATTTACATGCTCGAAAAGATATTATGATAGACTGTTTGACATATTAGTAACACGTCATTTACTAGCATTCTTCTTCTTAAGTTTATGAAGTAGTTTCGAAGACGTAGAAAAATATGAGATAGTGACAATAATAATTCAATAACCATTTGGTAGAATAGTTGAATCGTTTGGTGGTTTAGTAGAGTGATTATTAGTGCTTTTTTTGACGCATTCCTAATGCACATGTTACAAAATATCCTTAATTTTTTTTCATTTATTCATCTGCCGTCTGGGTGGTGTCTCGTTGCTGGTGGACATTTGGACCACTTTTAGTCATTGTTCTTTGCATGGACTGTTTCAGCTGTAAACTTAGCCCGATGCAGCAAAAGCATCTTAATATCATCTGACGCATTGTATTGGTAGCGTTATAGAAGTACGGTCACGAGCAATAATATGTAAACAACATAGGACTATGTCATATTACAATATAATAATAATTTAAAAATTAAACTTTATTGCACACAATAAAAAAATATACAATCTTTCAGCAATCTCTTCCAGACAATTCCATGGCTTATGTGTTGTGCCACTGCCACAGATATTTTTCTTTTGGAACGTTTTAATGAGACAAAGTTCTTTGTTGTTTACAAATTATAGCTCGTGTCGCGATTGTACTCCAGCCTAGACTACTCAGCCTTTTTTCCTCAAATTTTTTGTCAAATTAATTTGAGCAATAAATTTACACCGCTCACCATTCCTTAGGGATTAATGTTGCAGCCACGGGCGTCGCGTCACAACATTAATTCTGCGCAAACGACCAAATAACTGGTGTAAAATGTTCCGCCGCCGTCACGTACACAGTTACACAGGCCTGCGGTCCGTGAAATTGCTAAACCAAGCATATTGACTGCGACTCATTAAACATTATGTCAAATTGCGAATGAAAGTGTGTTATCAATCTTGGTTTAGCAACATCTAAAATGGGTTTTTGGGTGACCAAGGACTTTTTATCTTCCTCTAACACTGTTTCGTATTCATCATCATCATCATCATCAGCCATTTAAATGGCCACACTGAGATATTGGCATTCCTTTTCTTACCTCAAAGAGTTGAAAGTGGATGTTTAAGGTAAACTCTACATACACATAGGTACACTACATACGGAACTACATAACCTATTAAAAAAAAAAATTAGAGAGCTTTTAGTCTAGGTGACATAAGTAGGTTATATTTTATTCAGATATTCCAACAAAAACGGGTACCACTTAGGTACAAACGCGGGAAGTAACTGGTAGATAGATCAAGAAAATTGCTCAAAATGGAGAGTACAAGAGAATAGAAGAATTAATCTTATCTCCTTCCGTAGTCCAGCAAGATGATGCAATAGTACACATAATGTTTAAAACGGGCCTTAGACAATTACAAGAGAGCTTGTCACAGAAATTATTAGAAGATAGATTAAGAAAATTTCACAAAAAGGGGACTACAAGAGAATGTTAGTCCTATAATAACTCCTTCCGTAGTTTAGCAAGATAATAAATAAAAAATAAAAAATAAAATAAAATATAAAATAAAATAAAATTCATTTAAATTAGACAAAGTCCATAGATCATTAAAATAAATTATAAATTACAAATGTCAATTACAAATCAAGTCAAAAATTAAATTCAATCAAATCAAAATAAATTAAATTAAATTAAATTAAAAAATAAATTAATAATGCACTGACATAATAATAATAAATTAATAATGCATTAGTACACAGAATGTTTAAACGGGCCTTTGACAATAAAGACTTTACAAGTGACTTTCACAAGAGAGCTTGTCGCAGAAATTATTAGAAAAATAAATGTAAACTCAGAAATGCAATTCCATTACCTGACCGTTATAAGCATGATGTTTTCTTGACGATAATAAATTAAGGAAATATCTCGCCAGGAAAGTTTCCCCTTCAAGTTCTCAGAAGTTGTGCGCTGTGATAAGATTGCAACGGAGTTACCTTACCACACCGGGCGCTTGAGAGTACTCTTACAGTTACAACTCTTGGCTTAGTTTTAAACTTATTATTTTAGGTAATTAAAACGCCGCTTCTGGTTAGTAAAGACCTTAAAATATTGACTGAAGATTTAGATGTTTAGAGTACCGCAACAATGATATAGAATCAATTGAGAGTATTCAAATAAAGTAATTGAACTGTTTGCAACCGCCAGCCCTTATTTCATTAGAAGTGTTTACTCAGTTTCAGAAACTTTGAAATACAATCACAGCTAATAACACTAATTTTAGAAGTGCAAACAGCGTCTAAATTCCAATACTCTTTAGACCACCGAATGTTTTGAATTCCAGCATAATTATGAAACACAGAGGACTCCAGAGCCAGTTTTGTAAACTCTCGACACGTGATGATTTGCCTTCAAAACAACTCGTCCATTTGGCAAAGGTCGTCAAAACACGTACCGGTATGCGTCAGTGTGTAGATTGGGTCGCTAAAAATATTCTGCATGAAAGTAATATTCTGATTGCAGCGAAATTAATTGACTACGTCCTCAACAGAAACGATGGAATTTTTTTATCAAAGCGATCATTAATATCTGAATATCCATTAAAAGCTTTTTATTTAATGAAGAAAAAACTAATTAATATACTTGATCCTCTTGTCTTTCAGACGCTCCAGTAAGAGCCACTTAAACGAACAGAACCATTATAATTATATCAGCATCATTCAGAGCAGTGGCGCTTCGATTACGTGACTTATTTACTAAATAAGCTCGCTCGAAGAAAGAATACTAAACTACTTTCCAGCCTGAATGGAAGCATTCTTACAATGACAGTTGCACTCCAAATTTTATTCTTAGAGCTCAATCTCACTGGGATACCATGGCAGCGACACCAGCAGCCGAGGCCAATCAAATCATGTCAAATTATATTTTTTTTATATAAAACTAGCGGCCGCCCGCGGTTTCACCCGCGTGGTTCCCGTTCCCGTGGGAATATCGGGATAAAAAGTACATATAAACCTTCCTCTTGAATCACTCTATCTAATAAAAAAAAACGTATCAAAATCCGTTGCGTAGTTTCAAAGATTTAAGCATACAAAGGGACATAGGGACAGAGAAAGCGACTTTGTTTTATACTATGTAGTGACTGGGCAGTCATTTGACCACCATCTTGTTTATTAACAGGATGTGGTCTAAGATGTTGCATGCTTGCCCAGGAGATGCCTGTTCACTCTGGCCTTGAAGATACCAAGGTTGTAGTTATCGGGGAACACATAGGCAGGCAACGCATTCCATTCCTTAGCGGTTCGCTTGAGAAACGAAACTGCGAAGCGTTTAGTGCGGACAGGTCGTAAGGGTGATAAGCTAGCCTGCGTCTGGTTCCCCGATGGTGGAAAGGCGCAGGGGGAACAAGTTCTCTCGCACACTCCCCAAAATGTATTCTATAAAAAACCGATAGACACGCAACTTTTGCGACGGTGACTGAGGCTCTAAAGTTCCGCCGTAGCCAACGCTGAGTTCTAGCTGATACTTAGCAGAACTATCCCATAGGTGACGACAATAGTCCATGCACGGACGAATCTGCGCTTTGTGTAACAAAAGCAGTTGGTCCGGCGTGTATAACAACGTCCTAGGCCCTACCTCACTTGGAACTGCAACTCGCAACCAAGCCGTGGTTGCGTGTTGCGACGCCAAGCAGCCTAAAGTCAAGTAAATGCCGCTGGCGCCAGTGCCAAGGGCGTCGCCAGTGGGGCAGGGAGGGGCAGATGCCCCCCTAAGGCTCAAAATTACCCAAAATTCCTTCGCCCTACCTGGTCCATAGATTAGCGACGCCCTTGGCCTCTGCCATGGCGTATCAATGTGATAGATTCATTATTATAAATGGAATAAGCCCCTCCCATACATTTTGACTTGTTGTCCCACACATGAAAGCCTTTGAAACGAAGTAACTCAATTGACTATCAAATTATATAGGGTGGAACAAATGCTGAAACAGTGTCTAGACTCTGAGGCCCATTACGAGGGAAGGACTAAATTCAATTTTGTGACCTTTTATCCGAAAATTGAGTTGTCGAAGCCTATAATAATGATTTTGAGGTTCTACGTGGTGATAACTAGATCAACACCGTTAATTTCATCAGTAATGCTTATTTGACGCTTATTTATTAGTTTTATTAGAGTAATAATATAGATGAATAGTAATAGAATAGATCTTTTTGCATAAAATTAGATAACTAGTTCTAGATCATACTTCATTGCTAAGGTTAATTATAACTTCTTTCTTGCTTTCTTTTAAATATAACTTACATTGTTTACTTTTAAACACAATTAATAAATGTATAACTATTTGGGAGAACCGTGGTCTGTAGCACAGTTTACACTCTCTCAGGCTGCGGTGCCACATTGTTTTTGTGATGTGTTTGTATAACAAATAAATATTCTTATTCTTATTATCTGCGGTTTTACCCGCGTCGTGTTATCATTCCCGTTTTTAGGGTTCCGCAGCCGAAGGGCAAAAAACGGAACCCTTACAGATTCCTCATGTCTGTCTGTCTGTCCGTCCGCCTGTCCGTCCGTCCGTCCGTATGTCACAGCTACTTTATTCCAAAACTATACTAAACTACACAGTTGAAACTTGGTAGGTAGATGTAATCTGTAAACCGCTTTACGATTTTAATACAAAATAAAAAATTAAGAGGGTCTCCCCATACATGGAACTGAAACTGAAAAATATTTTTTTAATCAAACATATTCGTGTGGGGTTTCTTAAACCATTTTTTCTCAAAGTCAATCTTTTGACACATAGAAACTTCCAAAGTGGTAAAATGTGTCCGTGTGTGTGATTTTTTATCTAATAGAGTCAAAAATCAGCCTATGAGCTATTCGGGATATTAATGTATCTCCGTGCCAAGCCAAATTTCTTACAGATAATCAGACCCTGCTAGCGTGACGTCTGTTCAAACTTGAACATTCATAATAGAAGTAAGATTTCTGGCTCCAGCTGATGTTGAAATATTTGAACGCTATACAAAGCATATCTCAGCGTTGTTGGGAAGAAAAATACCATATTATTTGCCGGCTAAAATGGCTCAACAATGGATTTGCGGTTTTCGCTCAGAACAAATGGGCTTACATAATAATATCTGACCCCTTTTGGGTGTGGGTTTGGTGTGACGAATTTGTCAAGTAGTATCCAGAAATAAATAGAGGAATATTATTGGCCTTTTTCATCTAAACTTATGAATCGCCTATGTCTTTGCTTAACTAGGTAGTACCCGAACCGGATTTAGGCGATTCATAAGTTTTGATGAAACGGCCATAAGTCAGTGTTGAAATTGTGTCTTTGAAAATATTTTTTTGATAATTTTGGTTTGCATAGGTAGGGCATACAAATCTGAAGTGGTGAATGAATGTTTGATAAAGTATAATGGTAATGAAAATAACTCGCTAGCTGTTCATCTAAATTAAGTTGCCGTATAAATGTTCATAATTTGATATTATTTTAATATCACCATATAAATAATTGGAAAAAGAAACTTCAAAAAAATTTAAAGAAAGAAAGAAAGAAAGTTGCATCTATTGACACACACGTTAGGTAAAGACGTAATACAAAATTAAATGGAAATAGTTTACTAAATTAAGACACAACTAATAACACAAAAAACGCAAAACTTTCTCGTCACTCAAGTGTGGGGCCAATAAATACTTACCCTGTCTCAGCATAATGCCTCTGTGTCATTCACAGGTGGGCAGAAAGACACAGATGCGCTGTTTTTCTGACAGGGGCAGAAAAGTACAGAGGACGGTATAGGGCTATCGATAGTATCAATGATTACATGAGGAACATAATATTTAAAGGGAGTGAAATATTTCATTTCAGGGATGTATGATTGTACATACCTACACTTTTATTGTTAGATTATTTGTTATTATATTAATAATAAGTTTTTTTCGCATAATTTCAATAATTCAGAACTAAATTATTCCGAACGGTAATTGCGTTATTAAACTCTTTCGCTTTTTAACAAGCTCTAAAGTTAATTTGAACCTCTGATTAATATCTGAACGAAGTAGATTCAACAAACTGCAGTAATGGGCATAATTTATGAACAAACGGCACGTCACGATTCAGATCATCAGCGGAGGGTTTAGGGTTAATCCTCTCCGAGATTGGGGATTCCCGGCTGATGTAGAATTTAAGGGCAAGTGGGGGTTAATTAAAATATAATGAAGGGACTGGAATTTGCAGGATTTTCGACTTGTTATGCTATGTGTCATTTGCAGAGGTCAAGTCGTTCTGAAATCTATATACTATAATATTATAAAGAGGAAAGATTTGTATTTTTGTATCTAACGAATAAACTCAAAAAGTACTGGACCGATTTAGAAAATTCTTTCACCGTT
This sequence comes from Crambus lathoniellus, assembly GCA_949710035.1. Taxonomy (NCBI): domain Eukaryota; kingdom Metazoa; phylum Arthropoda; class Insecta; order Lepidoptera; family Crambidae; genus Crambus; species Crambus lathoniellus. The sequence continues at coordinate 10,197,329 of OX453322.1, forward strand.
AGAAAGCTACAGTCTTCCCGAGTGACATAGGCTATATTTTATCCCGATATTCCCACGGGAACGGGTACCACGCGGGTGAAACCGCGGGCGGCCGCTAGTCCCAAATAATAAATATAAAAGTAGTTTTTTAAGCATATCGTTTGAATCCGTAAAGCTTTTTTATTTCAGTAGTTTTTTTGTAATATCAAGTTATAATTTTGTGTATTACATTGAATCTGATAAAAGTTAATGAATTTTGCAATAAGGAAAATGGTACCGCGGCTTATTCAATTCTACTGATTAAATTTCAGATGAACACTCTTTTCAATGTAGCGTCTGAAGGGTTTTAGAAATGCTTCAGTAAATATTGCTTCTTCATTTCTTACTCTTAAGCGGCCCACAGACTGTCACTCCGCCGGCAGGCCGCCTGACATTTGGTTTTTGAAAGGCGTTAACTGCATAGGCGAACTGATAGTCTGTGAGGCCCTTTATGCAAGTTCCAACCAAATATTTTTTTTTGTATTAAAAAGGGGCAAACGAGCAGACGAGCTACGTGATGGGAAGTAGTCATCGTCGCCCATGGTCATCTGCAACACCAGAAGGGTTGCATATGCGTTGCCAGCCTTTGTGTTTTAGGGTAGTATTGTATTTACACGCTTCTTGAAGAAATCCATGTCATAGCACAATGGAAACACCTCTGGAGGAAGCTCATTCCACATCTTACAAGTTCGGGGTAGGAACGAACGTGACGCCCAAACAGTTTTTATTTTCCAGGCTTCAAGAATGTGGGGGTGTTTAGGATGAATTATTTGTATTTTGATTGCAATATCCTAAGATTCAGATAAAATTTTACCTATCTATTGTAAATGAAGCTGTAATCTTCAGTTTTTATGTAAGAGCCGTCTCGTCGACATGGTCATTAGAGTCTACTATTCCCACCTGTGTACGTATGCACTTCATTCAGCCTCCCCTCCAGTCGTTATCGCACCCCTCTAATTAGAAAGAAACCCCCTTACTACAAAAAGGGAGGACTGACCTGATTCGAGAAGTATTGAAGCATTCACACGGGTTACTCGCAGCTCGTCGTAACCTCTTAATCTCGTAATCTAGCCTCGCTGCCTGGGTTTACCTTTAAAATTTAATTGTGTCGATGCTCCATACAAACAGAGGGGCCAAATCTCCCCTTGAGTTGACGATCTTTGGAGCGTCATCTGTGCGTTATAAATATAATTGATCAAGTTTCTGTGATTTGGTTAATGTTCTTCAAAAGCAATAACAGGAAATGCACGACGCGGCGACGTTAACAGGTGTATTGTGTATGGCTGTAAGGCCTAATTGGCCTTAGTCTTAAAAGAAGAAATCACTTTATGCACAAGAGCACAAAAACTCATTTTATGCAGCCTTCTCTCGACATAAAGAACAACTTTACGAGTATGAGAAGTGATAAATAATTTTAAATCTTAATTTAAGGCAGTTCCCCTCCATTTTTTCCACCCAGCATAACAGTTTATGTATTGTAATTTGTTTTATTCCAATTTCTTATTGTATTTCCTTGTTTCAGGTAAGAACGATGACTGACACTGTTGCTGGTTTGATAATTGGACTAATACTGGATTCTGGTAATTCCAAAACTTCTCTTCTTCAATTAAATAACGATAACTCTTAATTTATTCCACGTTTAACACTCTTAAAGTTTCCATGGAAAGTTTCGGCGTTGAAAATTAGCCTCAATCTGAAAGTGGAATACTCGGTAGGAAAAAGGTAATAATTTTTAAAGCTTTTTCTTGTAATATGAAAAAATAAAAGGATTTTGATAAGAAACTAAATTGCAACTTTCTGCCAAAAAAAACACTATTTGAAAGCTTAGATATTAGTTTTACTGAATCACTGTTTAGCCCTGTTTGCTTAGTGACTAGGAACATCAAATAAAAAATCGGTTGTATCAAGATCAACATATTATACAGGTTTTTGTAAAACATCTACAAGTATGTGATTTAATCAGGCGTTAAGTGCCCCGGTAACGATCAATCGTCATTCGTCAATTGTTACGTGATTGACCGTTTCAATTGAAGGTGCGAATGATGGAGCTTCATTCGATGCGTCAATTGCTCGCGCCATGTTTCTCACCGAAAAATCTGTCAATCGCACAACGAGACGATCAATTGGTAGCGTCATTCGCGATTGTCAATGGGCTTTCCATCATTCGCATCAATCACGTAGTTTCGAATGACAATCGCTTCAATTGCCTCTGTAGACGATCATTTGGTCCTTCAATGACGTAAACATTGTCAATTGCGAATGATCGTTACCGGGGCACTTTACTGGCTGTAGTCCCTAACTATGTTAAAAAAAAAAATATGTATGTAGCTTACTTCCGCAATAAAACAGAACATGCTAGATGCACCGCCCGCCGCCCGCAAAAAATTTGCACGTGCACACCACGAAACTATTACGATCTAACAACTCCTGAGGATGCCCCGGGTTGGGGCGAAACACGTGTAGTCTAATCTGTGAAGGTGCAAGGTGTCTCGCTGTGGCGCTGTCTCGCTATTTGCAACTGCAGGTATTGTGTACGGATAGTTTCGTGGTGTGCATACAATTTTTACCCGCGGGCGGGCGGGCGTTGCATCTTGCATGTTGTGTTTTTTGCGAAAGTAAGCTAGTTATATTTATTTTTTTCACAATAACAACGTTTCTCTAGAAGACATAAAGTTAAAAGTTGAGACTTTCATTCAAAATTCGATCAGCTGTTCGAACATTATGAAAGTAGTGTAGTATCTTATGACGTTAGTAATCTTCTCCTGCGACTGTTGGTGTTTCACAAATAACCCTGTATAACTGTATTTTTTCATCGAATGAATTATGTGAGCAACACTTTGCCATTGTTATAATAAAACACATTTACCCAGACAGCCTAATAACGCCTATCACACATAAACATCTTAATGCTCCCCAGCAACACATTGTGCCATAATAACGTCATGTTAAATCCCAAAGGACTGCATCGTAAAGTCGTGACGTCATAAATTGTAGTAACGCCGCCGGTGTTACCGGTTAAAATTCCTAGTCGTATTTCTAAGACAATGGCGAGTTGGTACACTTTACGAGGCGCCTTTAAAAAGGTGCATTGTACTGCACCCCTGTGACCTTTAAATGAAAACAGGGGCCCAAATTACGAAATAGTTACTACACGTTTACGTACAGGGGTGCTTGATTTTGTACACTAGTTTGCAGCTCGAACTAAATCAAAAGTAATATAAAAAGTGTGAAATCCATGCTATTAAAAATGTAAAAGTGTGTTTCTTTGATAATTTCTTTCTCCGTTTTTCACATCAAAACGGAGCAAGGGATTGATGTGATTAATTATATCGGGGGATAGTTTTGGACTTTCTTTTATTCCGGAAAACGTTTTGTTGTCCACGCGGGCGAAAGTCTCATTTTATTCTAATAGTAGCTATTAGAATAAAATGACCCTTCCTCCAAGTAAACTCCTTAGGATGGGTCGTATTTTACCAATATATCATTTTCAATAATAAACATTGCATTGTGAATGCAAAAAAGTAAAACAGTTCATTATCCAGTACAGTTTTTACCAATTGACTTTCATAATAGTGATTGAGCGTGTTATGATACTTATGATACAACAATTCCTACACAAAATAAAACTTTTACAGGTGTGGATTAAACGGATCTGATATATAAAAATATGATTAAATATTTACTCCACTCTTCCTCCGACTCCAATCATTAAGTCTCTTTCTATTATAAGGGTGAAAACGAAACCTGGAGAAAAGAGGAAATCCGTCTAAAAGTGTTTGCCAATGAAAGCCCATATCTCCCCGAAGAGACAATGAATGTCTAATAAAATCTCAAGATTACGTTTTATTACGTCGGCATCCCTCATCCCCCCTTTGGGGTGACTTATCCGATAAGCGATCGGTTTCTGACACTCGACCTTGTGGACTGAGCTTCTGTACAATCATCAGCGTGTTATGCTATTCAAAATGATACATTTTTTCAATGAATTTGCACCTTAACTTTATAGATTCTTGTCAGTTAAAAGATGTCCATAACAGGTGGTAGGTAAAAAAATGTTGGACGATTCATAAGCATTAATTTTATTTAATCTATATGAATAACAATTTATTGACTTTGACTTGAGATTTAAAGTTTAAAACCGATTGTAGTAACTTTCGTTTCTGTTGAAGGTATTTATTTATTTATTTATTTTATTTTAAAGATATACAAAACGGGTTTCAACAGAACGTACATTAAATCTTAATTAACTTATATCTAAGAACAAGGTTGTAACCCTTAGGATGTATATACTACAAAAATAACTAAAAGAACAGAAACAAGTTTGAGGTGTTCAACTAAGAATTACATTCAACACTTTTCGGTTTGGTCCTTCGAGCCGGATATTATCACTACTTTTAAATACTCAAAACGCTTTTAATGTAGCTATAGGATTTTATGTTAATTACACTTTTATTATAATGTCTTCTTTGATAAGTACCTATATCTACATCATAATATAAAGTAACCTTGATCTGAATGCACCAATTTTTATATTGAGTGCAAAAGTCGAAAGATTGTCTTGAACTTCAACTGTAGCTTGCGCTATAAAAATTTTGCAAGTCGCGAATTTCTGGCGACGTAACATTTAAATTAAATCCTTCAGTGACAAATCTATTGAAAACGATCTCATAATTTAACCCTATAGAGGAACTTCTACCTTTTTGTGTAACAATTTCCTTACTAATTTACATGTTCAAAGAAGCAGAAGTTGATTAAGATCTGCTTGTTTATACATATTTTGTTACACGGATATAGAAAATGGTGTTTAATTCAGACATAATTTGATCACGAAAGCTTGTAGAAACTTACTAAATATTACTCGGGTTGTAAATTACAGCTTGTAATTGAGTTTGTTAAAGTAATTTCTTTGGTACACATAAATTTGTTTTGCAGATAGTCTGCAAAGTCTGTAAAGCAATAAAAATGTACTTTTTAATATAGAGATGAGATACTCTTAACATAACGTAATAAACGATGTTAATAATGAACTAGTGGGCCCTTAAAATTGTGCATGATTTTCTAGGGGTTCGCGGACTGAAAAAGGTTAAGAAACGGTGATTAGGCAATCAAGAAGGTAAATTTTCCCTACTAAGTATACTGATATTATCTTTGTATGTCTAATATAGCATCATAAAGGAATATGGATGTATAGTGTGGTCGCAATATATTAAATTAGAAACTGGAATTATTAAATATCGATGTTAAATTTAACAGCCATGATAACATTATGAATGAGAAACATCATCATCATACTGTCGATGATAGTACGATCTTAAACAAGTCGCTGTCACCTCAACCAATGAATTAAGTTTAAAGCGAGTTAAGGCTTAGGGATAGATTGGATCGTGAGTAATGGTAAACTACCATAACCATTTCGAACGAGGTTAACAAGGGTATAGAATTTGTTACCTATAATATAGGAATCCAAACCTACATCTTTGTTAAAAACTACTTTTACTATCTTCATCTTCATCAGCCATTTAAAGTCTCAACTGGTGGGAACATACCTTCCTTATGGATGGATTAGGAGAATGGGCAATGACCCAACACGTGGGCCTAATGAGGATTGGTGGTGCCTTTCGAAGCACGGAGGAGCTCGAGATAATACAATTTTAGTCATTCATCCCGTGACCAACTATTGCGAAAGTTGTTTAGAAAGAAAGAAAAAAAATATATTTATTTGGGACATCACAGAAATCAAAAATTAAATAAACACAAAAACACGTACTAAGGTATGTCCCAAAACGGTTCCGACTCAGCATAATGCTTGCCCAGCATGGCCAGCGCTGATCTTCCTTCGGAACCGTGTTTGGTGAGGCTGCGAAGTTTACACAACCTCGTTTAACCTCGACGCTCGCAGGCAGAGCGCGCTTACCACTGCGCGATGGGCTCCTCAAAAATAAATAACTTTTTTAGGGTTCCTTAGCCGAATGGCAAAAAACTGAACCCTTATATATTCGTAATGTCCGTATGTCACAGCCACTTTATTCCGAAACTATAAGGACTACACAGTTGAAACTTGGTACATAGATGTATTTTGTAAACGGCTTTACGATTTTCATAAAAAAATAAATAAATACGTGGTGCTCCCCATACATGGAACTGAAACCAAACATAATTTTTTTTTTTTCATCAAACCTATTCCTGTTAGGTGTGTAAAAATAACAAAGGTTTCTTAACCCATTTTTTCTCAAAATCAATATGCCCTTGTAGCTCCACTTCGAACTTTCAAGACCCCCTTTCAGTCCCTGTTGCAAGAAATATATCAATATTTTTATTTCTCTTATTTGCATAACAGTTGGGCAAACGTCATCTAAAACTTTTCCAAATTTCAAGTTGATAGCATTAATGCTATAATAAACAATACTAATTAGTATTCAAATCAAATCAAATCAAATCATTTATTCATTTTAGGGCTGGATTTGAGGGCTAGGCAGACGAGACACTTTTGGTCGCCAGATGTGTATTAGGGAAGGCCTAGGGAGGCCGTATGTCTCAAATCTCAATATAAAACGAATACAATAACTCTACTTACAACTTTACAACAAATAAAAAAAAGTCGTTTCGAATTACTGTTAAAACTTTTCCTCGAGTTGTTACATGTGGTGTGTGGATCAAGTACTATGTATATAAATGTATAATTTGTACCGCTTTAGTTGTTTTCTGTTTCCCAAAGGTTGACTGGCAGAGAATACTTTTAGTATTAAGCCCGCCTTGTATATTATGTATTTTGTACAAAAGTTTAATACTTACATAAATAAAAATTAATAATATAGTTGAATACCAATATATTTCTGATTTACTGAATCAGTTTTCTCACTTCGCGGACTAATTTTAAGACAGGCTTTAAAGATTGGCAAAGTGATTTAAAGATTGACAAAAAAGCAATGGAAAAATATTTGATAGTCGCAATTTTGCTTCAAGAAAGAATCTGTATCTCGTCTGCAAACCCCATACATGCCACGTTTCTTGCCTGTAATAGGGTTTCTGCGAATATATTAAATATCCGCTTCGTTATTAAATCCTGTGCCTACCGACAACTTGCTATTGGATGTTTTTACCGAACAATGCCTCATATATGGCCCTTGATTCACTTAAGGCTATATTGCTCTTGCTTTTTGATTGATTACGCTCGGAATCGTATTTATTAGTTCAATTTTTGTTGATAGATGGCGCTGTGCGATGATTTCTGAGACACGCTTGGAGTTTGCAAACTTGATTGTTTTTTTTTCTAACTAAAACTTGTTCACACCCGGATATACCCACCTGCGTAACTTTTATAAAAGCTTAGGAACACAAACGGGCAATTAACAGTCTGATACTCAGTCTTCAGAGTAATGAAAATATACTCAGTCTTCAGAGTAATGATTATTTTCATTACTCTGAGAAGACTGACCGATGCACTACAATCCAATGCATGGTGGTCGCTCGAGATAATATTTTCGTTGGTCACATAAGACTACGAGTATACGAATTTTCTATATTCTTCCTTACAAGTAAACCAACATTCATTGAAAGAGAAATCCGTAATTGAATCACTGTGCAAGTGTCGTTCCTCAAGTTCGTCGATCCTAAAGTGTCGTTAAGATCTAGTCAAATCTTCAATGAAAATGAACTCTATCCCTTTTGTAAGAAAGGTGTGACTACATCATAATATATATGTAGGTAGGTATAAATAAACGTCTTTATATTCACATTGGTATATAATTTTATGTAATTTTTTTTCGAAACTTGTCATTTTGGCTATTAAAACATTAATTAACAACTTAACAAGTTCGGATCAAGTCAAGACACCCCGTTGAAAACAGATAGGCTGTATAGACACAAAAACAAATCAATTCAGCACAGAAGAGTCAATTAATGAAATTCGAGACCCATCTCGTTAGTGAATGGTGGAAATTAATGGAAGCCATCAATAAAATCAACAATTAAACCGTTCCATTGGCGCCCCGACCGAATTAATTATGTCGCCTTTTCGTGGCTTTTATTTTGGTCCTCCGTAAATGATTCGTGTTTGCACAATCGCTTGGTGTGATTGTTATTTTTATGTCAATGTGGGACAATTTTATATCTCTAATTCATCATTTACACGGAGCTACTACAATCCACTAATCCAGTCCAATATTGGCATCGTGTAATTAAGTCCACTACATTGGATTACGATACCATACTTATTTAATTGTCATAATGGACTGGCTTACGGCAGGCCTGTCTCACTTCCATACAAGCGGCGCAAAATCCCCGAGATATTTACCTACTATTCTGGAAAACAACCTAATTTCAACCATAGCGTTCATAGTACAATAACTGTCTGCCGTCTCGCTTCAATCTGCTAGGGCTGTCAGAGGTACTACTTTATCCGTGAAAGTAATACACGCGAAGCGAGACAGATGGCGACACATGCGGATGCGTGCGCTGCGTGTGCGACAAGTCGAGCGAGTGCCAGCCTATTGAGACTAGTCCGGTGACCGGACGCTTGCGTTTATCATACCTAAACTTGGGAGTGAAATTTCTGTACCGTAAGGTACTAATATATATTCTGTGCTTACGGCCAGAATTAATAATCAATCCACAGATATAGGCATGATGCAGATTAGTTGCTATGCAACGCTATGCTATGCAACATAGAATTAACGACAGTTGCCTGGGTGTTGCTAGGTGTTGCCTAGCAACTGATCTGGATCATGCCTATCCCTATCTGTGGATAGATTATTAATTCTGGCTGTTAGTGAATTGTCTCAAGTATTGGATCCGTGTAAATGTTGCATAACGCCCTGCGCAGACGAGGGACTTTTGTCCGCCGACACCTAGAAAGTGGAAACATTTGCTGCGAATGTAACGTAAACGAAAATTGTTCTGCCCATAAAGCTCCTCTTGGCACCTTGCTAGACCTTTACAAATGAAATAAACGTCGTATGGATTGAGTTCGTTTCGTAAATTACCACTTTTTAAGTTAGTCCGGCAGACAAAAGTTTGCGCAGGGCGTAAACCACCAACAACGAGAAAGCTACGCTCACATTGAAAGCGTATTCGTACGAATTTTACTCGTGCGAATACACACGAATAATCTTTGCCAAAACTTGAACCTTTTAAAATGGTAGGTATGGTATGGTTTATTTATACGACTTACTCGCAACCACTAGGAGCCCGTGACGCAGTGATTACCGCGCTCGGCCTGCGATCGTTGAGGTTAAGCAACTTTCACAATGGCCGGTCACGGGATGGGTGACTAAAAACTTTTCATCTCGAGCTCCGCTGTGCTTCGGAAGGCACGTTAAGCCGTTGGTCCCGGCTGCATTTGCAGTCGTTAATACCCACCAATCTGCACTGGGCCCGCGTGGTGGATCATGGCCCGTTCTCCTTATCCACCCATAAGGAAGGCCAGCCTAAAACGCATTAAACACTTTTCCGCCTTCCAGTGGTAAACACACGAATAATCTTTGCCAAAACTTGAACCTTTTAAAATGGTAGGTATGGTATGGTTTATTTATACGACTTACTCGCAACCACTAGGAGCCCGTGACGCAGTGATTACCGCGCTCGGCCTGCGATCGTTGAGGTTAAGCAACTTTCACAATGGCCGGTCACGGGATGGGTGACTAAAAACTTTTCATCTCGAGCTCCGCTGTGCTTCGGAAGGCACGTTAAGCCGTTGGTCCCGGCTGCATTTGCAGTCGTTAATACCCACCAATCTGCACTGGGCCCGCGTGGTGGATCATGGCCCGTTCTCCTTATCCACCCATAAGGAAGGCCAGCCTAAAACGCATTAAACACTTTTCCGCCTTCCAGTGGTAACGCATTCTTAGGAAGGAATATGTTGCAAGGAGAGAGGCCAATATGTTAAAATCACCTTAATTATTTTATTATGCATCTACAAATATTGTCAAGTTTAAAAATAAATATTGCTTTTTAAAACTACGTTTATTTACAGCACAATTTCCATCTTTCACGATTGAAATTTAAAATTTAAATCTGCGTACAAATTCGATAGCCTCTCGGTTTATCCCAGGAATAACGACACGTTTAATGTTCCCCAATAGAGGATAAGCGGCTTATTTCGTATTTATTACTCTTTTGCGACTATTTTCCATGGCAACGACTGTATTTCACAGGAAATTAAAATTGCAAACAATTTTATTAAAAGCCAATGTTTATTGTACCCAGTTGTTAATTAATTACTTTGGCGGAATAGCTAGATTGGAAATATAAAATTACTACCATTTATAGTATTGAGATTTAAATAAAATAATTTGAATTATCCTATGTATATTGTGTAATTATGTATGTATGTATATTGTGGAGATCCTTGGGGGAGGCCTATGCCCAGCAGTGGGCGTCGTTCGGCTGACATGATGATGATGATGATGTATATTAAGTATGTATTTACAAAAATAAATATATATAAGTATATATTTATCCGTTTTCTAGTTTCCATAATGCTGGGGCCACACTATGGGGATATGCTGATGTTCAACTTTGCTTGAATTGTCGCGAGAATTATTGCGTTAAATTTATCGCGATAGTGTGGCCGCTCGTTTGCAAAAATTCTCGCGATTATCGCCACTCGAGCTATCGGCTTATGGCATACGGGCGTAGTGAATGCCGTAGTAAAATTATCGCTTTAATTATCGCGATAACGTGGCTACACTGTGTTAGAATTTGGCATATCCCGTTGTTTATTGGCATATTCCCATAGTGTGGCCGCGGCATAACACAGTTTCTTAATGGTAACTACTTATGAGCTAGATAATTGGTGTGATTGTGAAAAGTTAATAAAAATAACCTAGTTAAATGAAACTATTATGACGGCTCCACACGTTGGCCCAAACATTGGCCAATGCATCGTTCATTGAAACTTTTGAAAGAACCTTTTTAGACTTGTTCTTTCAAAAGTGTCAATGTACTGTGTATTGGACAATGTTGGGTGTGTGTGTGGGTGTGTGGAGCTGGTATTAGGTATTATGTCGCTGTTGTACCGGTGCTTCCGCTACGCATGCATTTAGTGTTGCGGTTTGAATCGGCAGCAGGTACAACATTTACTGCAGTCATGCATTTGTTTAACTGAATACTCAATTGTGTCATTGTCATGCGGCTTAGCTATTAATAATAATAGTAAAGGTAGGTGTTAGATCATTTGGCATTTACATTTCTTACAATCACACCCACTATCTAAACCCATAGTAAATTTCATTAAGAAACTGTGTCTACGTGAACTTGATAACGGATAAATATACTTAAATACTTACTATTTTTTGGTTGTAAAACATACTTAATACTTATACTACTACATAGAAAACATCCAGACCAAGACAAATAGACATGTTCATGCACACAAATATTTGTCTTGTTCGGGAATCGAACCCGATACCTCTGGCACAGAAGGCAGGTATCTTACCCCTACGCCAAATCGGCCGTGAAAGTTGCTTAACTTCCGCAATCGCCAAACGGAATGCGAAAAGTTTGTGTCCGCAGCATCCACAACCACTTTTTATTGTCATCTACAATCCTCCAACTTACGAAAGAAAAGTCAACAAAACTTTCGGAAGCCAAAGAGGTAGTGTTGTTGTGAAAACATGTTTTGCTTTTTTCTATATAGATAATAAAAGTAATTCCGGTAATAAGAGTCACTCTCCCTCTGTAATCTTAAGTGACCGTACGCGGAAAATCTTGGCAGGACAAAAGGAACGTGTACCTAACAATAACGAAAACAAAGATGGCTGAGTTTTCGTCCCCTCTTCCGCTACTTAAACGCATAGTCAAATAAGGGTAGTATACTAAAATATTTTATCATTTCATAATCTAGCAACTTCGTGCGAGCCATTTTTATTTACCTATTCCTAGTCTCAAAAAAACTCACAATGAATTTCACTACTATAATTTAAATTTTTTTTTTGAGTCAATATTTATGTCAACGAAGTAAGCATAATGCCTTGGCAAGATTTAATCTGCCTCGGTATCAAAATTGTTTTTTTGTAGTTTTGGCGTGTAAAGAAAGATAAATTTCTTTATATGGTTTGTTTTATGTCGTATTAAATGTCTACGTAAATTGGCAAATTCCTTTTTATTCTCTTTAAATAAATGAAGCAAATAATACAATAGTTTCGCTATATGGGAAACTTAGGTAGGTCTCATGGTTTGTTGAAGTTGAAATTGTCCTTATACGTTTCATGAGTATTAAAAAAATATTGCGAAATTCATTTATTTAAATTATTTATTTTTTGCTATAAAAAACACAGTTAATTACTAACGAGCACCTTTAAGGCAATTACAAACCGTCACATATAAATACTATGTAACAAACTACATACCTACATTATAACAATCTTGATGCAATTACCAATTTACCGTCACAAGTTTGTAATTGCAATTATCGTATTCATAGTCAGGTTATCCGAAAGCGTCTGACAAGTTTAAACTTTTCAAAGCTTAAAATTAATTTATTAACCAATCTCATTGTGCTACTGTCTTCATGTTTACATTAGCTTTTTTTCAGCCTTTTTAACCCCATTTAGGGGGTGAAGGCCAAGCCGGCATTATTACGAGGCTCGTTATAATTTCGCATGTTTTCGCTGTGCGTGCGGTATTCGCGGGATCGTTATCTATGTTTGGCTTTTAAAAAGGTTTTTCACTTTTTGTTAAATGTAACATGAAATCAAGGGTTCCTTAAGTCTATTATGTACAGTCGAACCAATTGAATCGTGTTCCACCTTAAGTTCATTTTCTAACAGATATTAAAATTCAATAAGGTCGAAATTCAAATTTGTTGACCTTTATAGTTTTGAAGCGTTCAAACAAGTTATTAGCAGAATGACCCATTCAGCTAATATTATTTAATTGGTTCGACTACAGTCGTCGAATTCAGCTCGGATGGGCAGCGTTTGGGAAGCTCCGGCATATATTCGCGTCCGAAATACCTCAATGTCTCAAGACGAAAGTCTTTGACCAGTGTGTGTTGTCAGTAATGACCTATGGAAGTGAGACGTGGTCTTTTACTATGGGTCTCATAAGCAGGCTCAAAGTCACCCAGCGAGCAATGGAGAGAGCGATGCTTGGTATTTCCCTGCTCGATCGAATCAGAAATGATGAGATCCGCAGGAGAACTAAAACAACCGACATAGCTCGAAGGATTGCATCATTGAAGTGGCAGTGGGCGGGACACATAGCGCGGAGAACCGATGGCCGTTGGGGCGGAAAGGTTCTCGAATGGCGACCGCGTACCGGACGACGTTCCGTGGGCAGGCCCCCTACAAGGTGGACCGACGATCTGGTCAAGATCGCGGGAAGCCGCTGGATGCGGGCAGCGCAGGACCGATCGTTGTGGAGATCCTTGGGGGAGGCCTATGCCCAGCAGTGGGCGTCGTTCGGCTGACATGATGATGATGATGATGACAGTCGAAGACTCGCGACTTGCCACTTTTAACAACTTTACTCGCGGATGGAGCACATTACTGACTAATTATGCATTTAATAATATTAAAATAAATTTGTAGGTAAGTAATAAAAATAGGTTATTTTCCAAAAATACATCATTTTCGATTACATTATGCCAACTTAAGACTAGATAAAAATAAATATTTATTGGCAACTGCTGCCGAACTAGGCATGAGCCTATTAATTCAGTATGGTACATACAATGCATAACCCATTAGGAATAGTAAATAGATATTACGAAAAGCGGGTTTTTTTCTTTTACAGTGTTAATGACCATGAAAGTTTAAAAAGTTATTATACTTACTAGAAAGATATTTCAATGAACAGTACCTACACGCGGAAACATAAGATGTGCATATTGGATAGAAGCCACACGAATAGTTCTAAGAAGAGGTTAGGTGGTAGAGTCCGCGACAGTACACACGACAGCACTTAAAGTTAAACAGGTGAACTGTGATAACAGCTTTTATTATGTAGGACATAAAGGCGGTCTCGTTCGTGCCGCCGTGTGTACATTTGCCGTAACAAATAAAAAAGACCCGAAAAAAGTTAATTTTAACAGGACCATGCAATGAATTTAAAGTTTTCCGCAACAATTATTTGCAAAAACCAAACAGTTATCAGAAAAACGGTGTACAATTGAAAAACAATATAAAATAATTCGTCTGACTGTTTTTCCACAAAAATTGTAACAATTTCATTGAAACGCTTCCGTTCCCGTAGGATGACGAATTAGTTGGAAGCGGAGTCCGTTTAATCGCGGGACATCAGTCATGTCGCCAGATTGACTCGGCACTGGATTAGCCGACTCAATTTGTTTCCCGGTTTTTATGTATTCTTTTTTACTGAGAATAATTTGATACTAGAAAAAACGACTGGTCCCCATCTGCTCGTTCATTTAGGACAGTCATTTAGACTGTTTATTTTGACGAATTAAGGAGACAATATAATAGGGAAGTTGACATTTTGAGCACGGTTTCAAGCCTGCTTTTTCGAGCCGGTCCTAATGGGAGCGAAGCGAAGCGTAAAGAGTTTTGATTCGCTCAGCATAATAGCCATAGGTATTTATAGTTTACGCTGTGCAGGGAACCCAAGTATGCAAATACGTGGAATTAACTTTCTTAGCTACGTTACCAAATGAAACTTTGAATTACCGCCTCTAATGGTATAGTAGTACCTACACACCACGTATCAGACTCTGTTTGCGAGACCGTATGGCTAACTTCTTATCTAAGTCTGTCGCTACAGCAACAATGTATACATACACATCAGTGGCGAAGGGTCCATACAAACCGATTCCCATCGGCTTCATTTTAAAAATCCCTATTAACCCCCACACCACCACCACCAAAGTGGTAAAAGCTTTTTTGGTCCCGATATTATTACCCCTCGCCTTTGATACACATGCAGCCACGATGTGTTCAAAACACAAATAGATAGATAACACATAGTGAAATGTAACTTCTGACGTTTCTCATTATACATTACCAAAAGACAGCTCGTACAAAACACTAAGAATCACAGAATAAACAAGGAAGGCAACATTACACCCGGTCCGGCGGCTCTGTCCCGACAATTTCCCTCCTTTTCAAGTCAAAATGACACGTAATGAGCGCCATTCATCGCAGATTGGTGGGAAGTGGGGCGTAGTACTGTTGGCGGCATGTCACGTTCAACAGTTAGTCCAGCTTTACATTACGAAATTTAAGAGGCACCTGCAATCCTCGATCGAACAGCGGGCCGATCGCCGTAATTCTTGCAGCGCGTCTTGATCGCGTTTGCGTCTTGACGTTTGACTTCCTATTGCCGTAATGACATAACGACGCACTTGTCACGCAAACCTATAGTCCCACAATCTTGTCTGGTCCGGTGACATCCATGACAGAGGAACCACTTGCAATACGAAATTATCTGTCAAAATAGACTTTCGTATGAAAACTGTTTTAGTTCCAAAGATTATCACAGGAA
Source organism: Crambus lathoniellus (assembly GCA_949710035.1). NCBI lineage: Eukaryota > Metazoa > Arthropoda > Insecta > Lepidoptera > Crambidae > Crambus > Crambus lathoniellus. The sequence continues at coordinate 10,212,785 of OX453322.1, forward strand.
GAGAAAAAGTTGTCGCACTGCCAAAGCCGAGCGGTATAAAAAACGGTTTTGCACGTCAACTGCACGTACACTTGACTAATGCGTCATAGGATTACCGCGATCGGGGCCCAGGTCGCCTGACATTCGGTTTTTGTATGCAAAACTGTGAGTGTGTGGTTGATTGCGGCCAACTGACAGGCCATTGCCTGTTGGCGGACTGATAGTCTGCGAGGCTCTTTTTATCGACGGTCCCGGAGTAACTTCTAACATTATACCGTTTAAAATAATCATTACCAATAATGATACGATTGTTCACTTTGCTCTTAAACGTACTTATGTTACGTATAAGTGTTGCTTTTCATAGAAAAACCCTCGTTAAAAATAATTGATAAAATACTCATATACTTACGCTTATTAAAATTTTAACATGCCTGTGATTTTTCTGCTTTTGTGATCTTGCTACTCTTGATACTTGTTATTATATTTTTTTATTATTCTATTGGAATATTTTTTTTACTGGCAGTCAACTGTCACCTAATGAACAAGCAGCTCTTTTCATTTTTGTAATGAGAGAGTTTCTTTTGACGTTTCATCGTTCAGTTCAAAAATTTGTACTAGATGGCGCTACCCCACTATAGCGACCTAACTTTTTCTGAAGAAGAACGAAAAAGTATTTACCTAATAGAAAATAGCAAAGAAAATAGTCTGTCTGAGTAATATATACGAAAAGTCATTGTGTTTATTTATCTTACTCTATGCCATGAAATAAGTTTATGCTCTATGTATTGTGTTGGCTTATGAAAGCTTTGGAGTGTCTCTGTGCAGATGGGTTTTGTTGTTATTTTTTCTGCTTGGTGAAATCGATTAGTCCATTTATTACGACCAAAATATGTTTGCACTGACCATGGATGGGTGGGGCCCATCCCTGCCGCACACTCACATTGAGCTTCTAATATTATGTGATTGACAACTTTTCGAATGACATTATAATTAGTGTTTTTTCGCATTTCTGATGCACATTATACCAGCCACAAACTAAACACCTTCAGTATTATCATAGGTTAACAGAAGTGTCAACATTTTCTCTTTCAGCCAATACAGAATACCTCATTAGATCTTCTTCAGTAATCGATGGCGCTATTGTATCACACTCGGGATATCAAACATGCTTCTTTGATCCGGGACGCGTGTCATACGATATGTCTGGGTTATTAACCAGCCCCTATACCGGCAAAAACATCTGGGTATGGACATGGGCTTCATTTGACAATTGAAGCCCATATTATGCCCATACAAGGACAAAATATGGGCTTCAAATGTCAAATAAAGCCCATGTCCATTATATGGATCAAGACGACACGATCCATCGTCTTTCGATATGATTGAAGTTCGTTCACCAGTGCGGTGATTAGGCAAGTCCAAAACGTTAAGCAATATCGGTGTTAAGTATTCAGTGCCAGGCCAAAATGTAAGCTATCCAATCGGGGTCCAGTATTCAGTGCCAGTCCAAGCCAGGGGGGTACCGCGTAACTTTATGGATATGAACTTCATACGTTTTTGGGAACTTTATGTCAATTTTATAAAGAAAATAGACGCTATCAGTTCCTGTTTTGTGACGTCGGGTATTATGATAGCTAGCTAGCAACGTTCAACAGAACAAAGCAGCTAAAATCTATCAAAATAAGGAAATCAAATGACAGTTGAAGCCCATATCCATACCCAGATTTTTTTGCCGGTAGCCCCCCAGGTTTCAATCAAATTATCAAGAAAAACGAATACGCTCACAAAACACCACTAACGCCAACGCATGGAAGCAAAGCAATCTGCAGATCTCACAGAAGAAAAACTTTACCACAGACAGATTAATTTGACAGTACAACCGATCGACACACAAGTCATTCTTAAGGCTGATTTACATTTGCATAAGTACAGTAGCGAGTTAACTTACAGTCTTGGCGAGTTAAGTTCTTATCATCGTTTGGACAGGGATTTGCCAGTTAAGTAATAACTTAACGATTAAGTGCATAGAATAGGATGAGGTTCTATTTTTTCGGTAAGTCAAGTGCAAGTCCACCCCGCCTGTGCGTCTTCCGCACCCCGCCAACTAAACTCGCCGCGCGTGTAGACGCGCGAGTTTAGTACAGTTAATAAGTTTTCAGGTTGCAACGTGTTTTTTTTAATAATTTTCTTTCTTATAGTTGATTTGTTTTGAGTTTGAGTTTTAAATAACAGCACGATGAAGTGGTCGGAGGAGACAACATTAAAGTTCGTTAAATAATAATAATTAACATTAAATTGATGATGATTCTCCGATTATGACACCTAATAATTCTTCGTTCATTTATCTGAATCCGAGTAGATACCAATGTAAAATAACCAACAACTGTTGTCTTTGTCGCGGAGCGGATACTTCTTTACGGAACGGCAACTTATGACTACTTACTCGCCTATACGTTTGGACGCTACTTACAACTTACTACTTGTTCCTTAACTGACTGATTTTTTAACTCGCTACTGTACTTATGCAAATGTAAATCAGCCTTTAGGCTGAATTAACTAATTCTTTGCCATAATATGCTGAAAAAAGTAGGTTGTGTTAGGGTTACAGCGCCATCTAGTGCATCGAAAAATTACTGCAGGAAACTCTCCCATTAAAACGCGAATTAGGATAAATGCAAAATCACACCAACATATTGGGCGAGCGAATTCAAACATCAAAACGATGATTAAAAACATGAAAATCAACACCGTCAATACGTTTTGTATCCAAATGATCCAGTTAAAAACAAAACGTTCCAGTTAAAACTGATTTCATCCTAAATTGTGTTTTCCAAACGATTCGAACAAAAACTCAGCTGGCTCGCATTGAAGAGAGTGCAGTAAATCGAGTTAACCCCGCGTAATCCCATCAGTACGTCCGCCCCGGATAGATTAGGGGCTCGGGTCAGCCCTACCCTGGTATGAGGGCTACACCATGAGGGGGAGAAGTATCAGGATTTATAAAAAAAAAATTAGGATGTTGTAAAAATTAAAGAAAAAACTATATTTTAACTGTTTATATCTTGCTCATACAAGTTGTTTTATTTAAAGGGAATAGTAATACAATTACAATTAATAAAACTATATTATCAATGACACCATTTAAATTATCAAGCCCATACTAAGTTTCATTATGAAACTGTGTTACGAATAGCTTGATAACGAAACAACATATACTTTAATACTTTTTGTTTGTAAAAACATACTTAACCTTTACGTAGTATACATATTAGTGGCAAAGGGTCCATAAATGCCGATGTCCATCAGTTTCCTTTAAAAAGTCTCAAAAACCTTACCACCCGATCCACTATGCAAATGATCACGTGGTAAAAGTGTTTTTGGCCCCGGCTTACCTTCGCTATATTACTACCCCTCGCCGTTGATACATACAAAACACCCAGACCAAGACAAATAGACATGTTCATGCACACAAATATTTGTCATCTCTGGGAATCGAACCGAGGAACTCTGGCGCAGAAGGCAGTTATCCATACTCCTGCGCTAAATCGGTCAGCTTTTCTCAAATATTTTATAAAAAAAAAAACAAAAAGTGTATTAGTTAGCCCCGCGTAATCCCATCAGTACATCCGCCCCGGGATAGATTATGGGGTCAGCTCTTGGCTCTACTCCCGGTAGGAACACCATGAAATAGGAAATAATAGGATAAAGACATGAAATAAGAAGATTTGCTGATGGTTTAAGAGAGTGCAGTAAATTGAGTTAGCCCTGCGTAATTCCATCAGTACGGACGTACTGTTATTATGTTAAGAATATCTATCCTTTATTTAGATTATGGGTTCAGGTCAGCCCTACCACCGGTGTTAACCCCATGAGATGGTGACATAATGTGATAAAATGAATGGAAATTAAATAAAAGCAGAAAATCGCTAACTGCTCAGAAAAGAGAAATTGACGTTCTTTCTAAATCTCTCAAAACATTGCTGATATACCTAAGTGATTTTATTCTATCAGCCGAATGACGCCGACTGCTGGGCATAGGCCTCCCCCAAGGATGTCCACAACGATCGATCCTGCGCTGCCCGCATCCAGCGGGCGGGCGTCTTTTCGGCTGACATGATGATGATGATGATTTCATTCTAAATCGAAAGAAATGTTGGAATGATAAATGAATATTAAGAGATGACGGGAAAAAACCAAACAACTGCCTCGAACGAAAGTCAAGTGCACAATATTTTTATTTATAGAGATTTGATTTCATTATAATTTATCGCTAATAAGTTTTTTGCCTCCAAAATTATTTTTGGCAATGTAAATCGGAGGGCACTCAAATGACCTAAGCATATTTCGTGGGTAGTATCATCTGTTTCTTCCGAAAATATAATTTGTTTAATCTTATTTATGTCTTCCTGGCGTGTCATAATTTCGTATAATTCGAACGAAACTATTTTTAATTTATATTTACAATTAACCGACTTTTCTCTGAGAATCTGATGATGTACTAATAAAGTAGTCGAATATAGAGTCGCGTCAGTACGGTTATACTGCTGCTGCTGCTGCAGTATGGCGCAGAGGTAGGTATTCCTGTCTCCTGCTCAGAGGTCGTGGGTTCAATTTCCCGCACAAGACAAATTGATATGTTTACTAACATGTCTGTCTGTATGCGTTGGTGTGGGTGTTCTATGAGTATTTCGTTATGAATAATGTGAACTACAAGGTGGACCGACGATCTGGTCAAGGTCGCGGGAAGCCGCTGGATGCGGGCAGCGCAGGACCGATCGTTGTGGAGATCCTTGGGGGAGGCTTATGCCCAGCAGTGGGCGTCGTTCGGCTGACATGATGAATGTAAACTTTAGAAATACTTTTTAGGATATTGCTTCATATTATAACAACAGTGATATTATTAGTATAAAAAATAAAGCTTTTAATAAAACTTAATTTGGGCAGGATATTGAAGTAGATTTTCATTAGATAATACTTTATTGCACACATAAACATAAATATAAAACGTACAATCAGGCGGCCTTATTGCTTAGCAACGATTTCTGGCATGCGCAAATTGGTGTAGGTAATGAAAAATAGTTATGTGCGATGGCGCGCTCAAAGTAAGTTTCAATGTTACATGAATAAAGTTAATTTTAAGTCCTTTTATTCCTTACGCTCAATAAACACATGGTATCTGTACCTCCACGTGATTTGGATTATCTATTACCTAGATACCTTTTATCTTTGCGTGTGCCGTGCGAGTTGGTCAAAGAGGTAAAAATCAGACAAGCCGGACACCGTCTAATTTAGCTGGACAAGCATCCAAAAAACCGATCTCTGTCCGGCTCTATCCGGACGCTTGGCAACCCTACATGCAGGGTTGGTGGTTTCCCTATCACAAATTTTTCCTACTACTACTTAGTACTTACTTACTGTACGGTAAGGTCAAAGGTATCTGTATCTAAATGTCCTCATTAGCAATGAGCTTTTAAATCCGTATAAAGATGTTTTATTTCAATGAAGAGTACCCAGTTTTATCTCTTTTATTAAAATTTTATCTTTACGTGATTTATTGCCACTCAACAGTTAATTAATATATGCGACTCGTATTACACCCGGTGCCTAATGAAACAGCATTCAAACGAAATAAATTTTGTCACAGAGTTACGCTTCGTTAGCGTTTTATCGTTGTTCAAAGGATAATTTGACGGTGACCTAATTTTAACATTGCTACTGGTATCCTTATTATTATTTTCTTTTCTTTTTTAGATGACAAAAAGGTACTGTGTCGTTTTGATGAAAGGATTCAAAAGCATGAATATCTAACGTTTCACATTCATGCTTCTGTCTGACTGAATCGTACAATATTGAAAACAAAAATCAGAATAATTAATTAATAAATAAATTTTGATTTTTTTAATCGTCTTTACAATAGCTACATACATTTTACAGCATTGTTGTATACCGCCAGTTGGGGATATGAAATCAAGTTTCTCAGTGGTTGAGGATTCCGGGAGTGACGCGCTTCCATCTGCAGCCTATCACCATCAGGTGTGACGAAGGGCTACCCCGTTGTGGATAAAAAAATACAATCAGTAACATAGGTTAAGGTAAGGTAAGGTTAAGCCGGGTCTCCAGCGCGTGTTTTGCCCTACACAATCAACAAAAACATCTCAACATTCAACAAAACTGTCTACACTAAACATTGTTTCACTACACATTTTGCTTTCCATGCCCGGTGGAAAACACGTACACAAAACTTCCCGCGCGCAGGTCGACGGGCAGGGTATTGTACATAATCTAACATTTCGACAACTTTTAACTTTTTTAATTTTGATAACTCGCTATACAATGGCCGAATTTCTGTGTAAAGGAAGAAGCCATTACAAAAAAAAGTTTGGTTTTCGCGCCAAGTTTGATTCTACGGTGGTTTAGAGCAATGCAAGTAAAGATGGATTGGAATAAAGATACGATCTTAAACTACGTCTTCTTCGTCCGAACTCATTTTGTTTGCTAGAGAAACTATTGTTTTGTGTACACAAGCCAAGAGAGGTATAGACGGCGCATGTCGAGAAACATTTTTCAGAAACAAAGTTTTGTGTATGTGTTTTTGTTGAATGTTTTCAAAAAACTTTCGCTGGAGACCCGGCTTTATACATACGAAATAATCGGTAGAAATGTTTATGCCACGTTTATTAAAGTTTGCCAACTGGCAGCACTGATACGGATTTAACCCGCCGCGCGCCGATAGAGTTAGCGGTTTGTGCGTATTGTGCATTGGTTTTACGGGCTCATTGACGCAGTTACGAGCGTGTTAGAACTGGACTCTTACTACGATCACTAACGATGTTCGTTCCCGCTGCGCTACATCATCACTTTATATCCTTTGGAATAAGGTTAATAATCGAGCAACTAAATAATATATCCTGTACTAACTATATAATGTATCCTCATAAATCGATGAGTACATTAACGACTCCGTAGCTCAGTGGTTAGAGCAGTCGCCCGGAAAGCGAAAGGTCGTGGGTTCGAGTCCCATCGGAGCTGGTTGTGAGACGGGTCGATTTTTTCTAAATACTTCATTTTCCATTTTTCCAACTAAATAATAACTCGAACAACGCAATACGAGGATGATAACAAGTGATATAGCTAACTAGCCTTCCGCCCGCGGCTTCGCTCGCGTGTACTTCACGCCGTTATTCCGCAGGAATGTTTCCGAGAAAATGGATTTTTTTCCGAGATAAAAAAAAAGTAGCCCATGTCCTTCTCCAGCTTTCAAACTATCCCCATAACAAAAATCACGTCGATCCGTTGCTCCGTTTTGACGTGAAAGACGGACAAACAAACAAACACACTTTCACATTTATGATACTAGTATGTATTGTCTAATAATGTGTTTGTAATATGTCCTATGTGCGTAGAGTAAGCGCCGGCGCCGAGTCAGTGCCAGCCTAGAACTGTTATTTTGCATCGTTTCGTGTATGTCGTAAAAGTCTTCAACGACCGGATTCAATAAAATCTATCCCTGCGCGGGAAGCATGATGAACTCGAGAAAGGTTTTGTCTATATCGAAACGTCAAAAATTACATTTCATCGTAGACAAACCTATTGTTCGGTCGGTTGTCAATTATTGACTTTAGAGGCAGACAATACTCTTCGCGGGTTTGTCATGCTACGCGTGCTGGTGAGTGATAGACCTAACTTGGATAAATTGTAGGCGACCATAATTTTGGACTGATTTACAATAATATCTGGGCAACAAAGCTCTAATTACCCTTTAACTGAGTATCTATTATTTGCCTTTCAAACAATGCTAGCTATAGATGTTAGGGAAGCATTATTTTTTATGGTACCTACTGTCTTGATAATTCCTTATTTATTTTATTATTTTATCTACAAAGTGGTAGCACATAGCCTGCATAACACCTGATGTTAAGTGACGATAAGGCTGAAGATGGAAGGGCACTACTCCCGGAATCCTCAATTACTGATTAAGTATCCTCATTAATCGATGAGTACGTTAATTTTCCTCTCGAGTTCTTTTTTATCGTTGAGTACATATTTCCCTCATAAGTACTTTTTTCTGGTAAAATATCTTAAGACTTTTTTTCACATCAATTCTCTTTGTGCTGAAAACTGAGCTAACATCATATTATTTCAGGCGTTCTGAGGAATGCTAATTATTTCCGAACAAGGGTAAAGGAACAGTGAAAAATTGAAGGCTTATTTTTGTAGTATAATGATGCTGTATCCTGTATGCCTGAAGTTATATATATTTATGAATAAGAGACTGGTAAAAACAATATTCGAAGCAATCCATTTGCCCTAAACAGGGTAAATAAAATCTATTCAACAAATTTTAAGAGTAAAGCATAGTTATTTTAATCACTCTTTAAAAAACGGTTGTACGCACATATAGTTATTTTTTTACGTTCAAGCTTTTTTGGATTGCTAATATTTATTTTATTTCTTAACACACATTCAAACAAAGAATATGATTTGGTAGGCACCAGATTTTTAATTTTTTATTTATCGGTTGTAAAACAAAGATTCAACTATGAAAATCAAGGAGACTAAACGACTTTTTACATAGTGCGATTTTTGTAGCAATTTAAGCAGGTATAATATAAGTGCGACTGCTATGCGACAATGTAGCATTGCAACGTCAAGAGGTGTTTTGTCTAGACTGCAAATACTGCAATGTATAATAAATATTATGTGTTATGGTGAAATATCAAGTTTCCAAAATCAATTTGATTTGATTGTATAGAGAAAGAAACACTTCTTATTGATAATTCAAACATAAATTAATAAATACTTAGCGGCTCTTACTCAAAAATGTACGTTCATACATAATAATATTTATATGCTTATTTTTACCTCGAAGCAGGGTCTGACACTGTAGTCCTCATTTTTTATTTTATTAAGTAAAGCGCAGAACAAAATCAGATAGTGTAAAGAGCTTTATCTTCGCTAAATCCGAACCAATTGTCAATAGACAAATCGCTTTCTTTGGCTACAGTAGCCACATATTCTTCGGCAAACGACTTCTACCGTCGGTCCATTGGTTCGACGACAGGTTTATTTTAGCACCGAAGAATACAAAGATAAGTTTACAATATTCGTATGAATGTTGGTGGGTTATATATTTACCGGTCAACCACTTTTGGGCGAAATTCGCTTGCACACAATCGAAGCGCAAAAGGCGCACGATCCAATGTACTGCTAGGGTAGAAAAACCTCCGTCAGTTAAAAAAATCAATTTTAATTGCTTGAGTTCAAAGGGTAGGGTATATACTAGGAATGCGTTCCTACAGAAGCGGAGCTGAGATATTTGACACAACTCGCGACGTCTGCTTAACTTTTAAATGTATGAAAACACAGCTCAGCTTCGCGCAGCTCCGCTCCTGTGAAAATAGTACCCGTTGAAAGAGGAGCGCAGGCGAATATCGCCCTATTGTGGTCGAGCGGAAATTCCTCGATCGTACTCATTTGTAAGTGTGTGTTTAGTAGTTAGGTGTTACACAATTTATGGCGATGAAGCGATAATTTAACGTCTAGTTGCCGTAAATTGTATGAGAATTGTGATCTTGTTTCATTTGTTTGTGTGTTGATGAAATATTGATGATTACGGATTTAGATTTGTTGGTTTTTGTTTTCTTTTGTTCTTGAGAATTGTGGTTTTTTATACGCAACGGGGTAGCACTTAGCTTTGATGTTTTGGTGATTATTGAGGTTTTTATAACCCCTTTAAGTTTACTTGTAGATACTTGAAAAATGGAAAATGAGGTATTTCGAAAAAAAAGACCCGTCTCACAACTGGCTTCGATGGGAGTTGTGAGACGACCCGATTTTTTCTAAATACTTCATTTTCCATTTTTCAATAATAAAAATTGCATTGTTAATGCAAAAAAAAATGTTTAAGTAACTTGTAGATAATTGTCTTTAATGATGTTACTGCCGCACTCAGAGACGTCAATTAACTTTAATTGGCATTAAATTATCATTCCTACTTTATTCAATACTAGACATAAAAACGAACACGTATAATTATAACTTTCTATTGCATTGGAAGATCGAAATAATTTATTTTCACTTAGCAATCGTCCTTAAATCCTTTAGTTAGGGCCTTCCTTTCATGCGGATCTCCACCCGCGCGCGGGTACGGTCCGCATGCGTCACAGAATGTTTCTGACCGCGCTGTGCGTGCAGCCCGTGTGATAGGAAAAAGGCTGCCACGCACCAAAAAGAATCGCAGACGTGCTGCATTGCGTCTGCGTGCGTCATGATTTGTAATAAATACGTAGTTTAAAAAACAAAAAAAACACACTTTTATAGAAACAGACTAAAAAGTACAAAATAACCGTCTATTCAGTAACTGAAATTAAAAAGCGTGGGTAATCAAATGCGAACCACAGCAGGCCTACTCTAATTGAACAAAAACCGAAACTTCGTTATACCCGTTCTTACTCTCTTACTCTCCGGGCATGATAATCGAGTGAAAGCGGCGGGGCTAACGAAGTTTCTTTTTTGGTTGAATTGAGTATGGCTTCATATCCGCACGCGGGCGGCAACCCGCATGACAGGAAAAGAGCCTTTAAACCAAATTCTATTTGATGGTGTCATGCACGATCGTAATTTATAAAGCAGTTTTCTAATTGCAACTATCAGGATGCGTTTTCATACATTTGACACAACAGACGGTGTTAGATCAACTGTCACATTGTTATTTATTATTATTATGTATGTGAGCACAGATCAGCTCCGCGCAGCTCCGCTTTTTGTGAAAACACAGCCTTGGACTTAATGTGTTGTTGATTGTACAAGGTTGTGTTTTGTTTTTACATGTTTTTAATATTCTGACAAAGACCGAAGAATTAATTAATGATGTAAAAACATGATACCGTGTCCCGTTAACCCCTCCTTAAAATACGATTATGTACCGAATTGTAAAAAGGGGTTGTGTGGAAGGGGAGGACGTAAAAATTCACAGAGATACGTTTTTTTTTTGTTTTTAACGACTTTATGTTTTTTGGTGTTAATTGGTTGTTCGTATTGGTCACTCTTGACCTGGTCACTCTTGACCAAAATTTACAATGGACTTTGATTTCGATGGGTTTATTTACTTGTAATGACTTAAATTCGTGTTAAAAATTTGTTATCTATAGTGAAAACATATTTTTTTGTTATTGATTGTGTTATTATATAAATTATACCTAAACCAAAGAATACTATAATATTACTAACGTACCCAAACATAGCATATTTTAGATGTGATTTTATGCACAGACTAATTTCATGTCTGTATTATTCATACCTGAATTAAATTCAGTTTTTTACTTCTTTTTAAACGAACATCTTCACGGATGTTATAAGTGTCCATTTAACTTAAAATAAATCGTTTATTTGTCCGCGTGACGTTAGTGAAGTGAACGCGTAACACCAACGGATTAATGTTAACAGAAATTTATCACACCTAAATCGGAAGCGGGAGCGTGTTGCCATTTTGTCGTTGGTTTTTTTAAATGAATGGGGTGACGGTATATTTACATTTAGAAATGGCTGATGTGTTAATTTTCTTCGTAAACGCCAAATAAGACATTGATTAGGGTTTAATTTGAGAATTTACTTTTTTTTAAATATACCTTTCAGTTTAAGTAGGTACTTACATCTTTTTTACCTATTATTATTATTATTACAAATTTGACTGTACTGACTCATAATTATGAGTCAGTTAGTTGCATTGCACACTAGAATATAACATAAAATAACATAAATTAAATACACAAATGAGACTGAAAAATTATAATTTTTAAGTATTTAAGTCGTAAAAAAATTAAATATAAATGTAAGTATATAGGAATATTTTATTCCGCCTTGTTACTCTTACTCTCGGACTATATGCGTCAGGAATTGGTCCGGATTGTAAGAAAATCTCTAAGCGATTGCTTGAACGACGGATTGAATCCGGGCTTGTTTGGTGTTGATTTTTTTTTAATTTGGGACCGGGCCGATTCCTGACGCATATAGTCCGAGCCTAAATACTTTTACTTTCAATTCATTTTATGTAGGTACCTATTTCCGCCTTAAGTTGATTACTTACTTTGTATTATTTATTCGAGTCGTACATAAATATTTACTATCCGACAACGGCTTCATAACTTCAGATAGTAAATCCGTAAATCACAATATCCTTCTCACAAAGACATTTATTATTACGCCGAACAGCAATAAATATCTTTAACAATTCCCGCGAACATCAACGATATAGTTCGTAGTACGGAATCAAACATCTAGTACCAACAAATTTAAGTCGTAATGTCCAATTGAATTTCGACATTTTGATCTAAAGAATAAGGATCAGTTTGGTTTAACGCAAATACTTAATACCTTAGTGTACTTACCGATAATGTCTAATAATAACGAAGATTTTCAACCCTAATCCCACTTGTATTAAGTCGATATTATCGAGTCTGTAACGAGAGAGAGTTAGGAAAGTGTGTTTTAAGATGAACTAGATAAGATCTCTTCTTAGCTGAGAATGTTGGAGTTAAATTGGCGCCATCGAACCGTGAAATTCAAATAATATGGAACGTGGAATTAGCTAAATGGCTGATATTTGATAAGGTATAGTCAGCGTCAAATTGATATAAGCGTCTAGAGTAGTCAAAAAGATCTAAAAAACATAAACGCTATAACAAAGCTATCAAAATATCTGTGCATAATGTACAACACACAGATATTTTGAGAGCTTTGTTTGCTTACATAATTTTGAACACTCTGACTGTTCATATAAATATGAAACAATGAGTGCCTAGATATTTTGAACACCTTGCGCGCTTACAATTACAACAATATGATGATTCGAATTGCCTAGATCAAATTGGTTTTATGTTTTTCATATCTTTTTGACTACTCCAAACGCTTATATAAATTTGACGCTGACTGTACATACATATTATTATTTGTTTTATTTCAGGCTGACGTTTTAAATCGTATTAAGAGATTTAAGTCTTAGTTATGGGATGAATTACAAGAATTCAATTTGCGCATGCAGTAAGTAGTTCGATTTATGCGATACTAGCCTTCCGCCCACGGCTTCGCCCGCATGGACTACACGACGTTATCCCGCGGAAATGTGACTAATTTTCAAGGATAAAAACTAGCCTATGTTACTCTCCAGCTCCCAAACTATCCTCATAGCAAAACATAAGTCGGGCTGTTGCTTCGTTTTGATTTTGACGTGAAAGACGGACAAACAAACACACCAACACACTTTCACATTTTTAAAATTAGTATAGATTATTAACTCCACGTGCATGGACACTAAAATAAATGTAAGTAATAAAAATTTTAATGAATTAATATTGAGAAAGCTATAATGAAATATAATATTTCATGATATGCATATCACCGTCTTTTAATTAGTAATACTAGCGTTAATAGTGCAATGATATGTTACGTAATGGTCATGATTAATGAAAATATCGATTTTAATTTTTGATGTAAATATCTAATTACATTAAAACTCGTTTTCTTTTAATTTTCACCTCGCATCACCCTTACCGTTCCAAAAATAGCTTTTTCGAGTTAATTTAGTAGTCATTTTTAGGGTAAATTCCTAAATTAGTTTTAAAATTAAATGAAATCGTGAGGATTTCAAAAGCCTTTTAAAAGTTATTTAATGAATGTGCTTCGAATACATTTGGCCTTTAAATTATTATAGACTCAACGAGAGGTAGCGGGGGAGCCAATTTGAAGTTCAACTAAATTTAATCGGTTACGGTACAACATTCGCCTTTTTCGCTACGATCGTATCTCGCTGACGGTGTGGTGCAAGCGGTGATCTTGTAGCGGGAAATTAAGTATTAAATATGATAATAAAGCGCAAGCCACACTACACTGGCCGAGTAAACTAACGAGCCGAATGATGTGTCGTTTCACCTCTTTTCTTTCTGCGAGAGGGAGAGAGGTCGCTTGCGGTGTTAACGAAAGAATGAAAATAGGTGCAGCGCATCGAGTCTCCTACAGGAGTGTCATCACAGACTAAATATGGTGGGGTACACTCAACAATATTACTATCCTATTGATCATAGGTCACAGTGGATCACGCGTAAACGACCAGACCGATGAGCTGGCGAGGAGGGGATCGGATAGGGTGATGATTGGCCCCAAACCGGTTGCATCCATTCCGGAAAGCTGGTTTGCTGGTAAGATCCGTGAACACACTGCCCTTACGCACCAACATGAATGGAGCTCACTGGAAACTTACACTACCACTACCACTGGAAAATGGCACTACCACGCCTTGTGACGCCCGTTTGTCCAGGGCTCTCATTAAACTAAATAGATCACAGATACGCCTTGTGACGGGTGCTATAACAGGACATGGTAATTTTAACAAACATCTTTTCAACTTAGGTATCCCTGACAGTCCCCTATGCAGAGGTTGCGTAGGGGCCGAAGAGACAGCTGCTCATGTCCTGGTTGAATGTGACGGAGTGGCCCCCTACCGGGCGAGGTACCTCGCCTCAGCGGGAAGCGTCAACGAAGCGGTCTCCGACCTGAGGGCGGTGGGTGCTTTCCTGGCAGAGCTGGGCTGGTTGAAGTAGTCCAGCTACACACCCTCCACACGCAAAATAGACGCAATAAGACGTCGAGTTGTCGTCGGAAAACGCCCGTATCGGATGATGGTGAAGAAGAAGAAGAAGAAAGAGGTGCAGCGTCCCATCGCCCCGCTCGTTATCTCGCTCTTTAGCTGGCAGTGGGGCTTGCGCTCAAACCCTCATAAAACGAAAAAAAAATTGTCGGTTTCATCTTAGCCGATTCTTATAACATTTGTAAAGGTGATTCTTAAGCATGTTCCTAGAAGGTTTCGTCGTCTTGTACGGGAAGCGAAACCGCGATATTTTACAACTTGAGGCCTCGCGCTCTGCCGTGTCTTGTCGTCGATTCCTCAAGATGAATATTCATACGACGCTCCTTATTTAGTGTTAGCTGTTTACGTTGACTTCGCCCGTGTTTGTTAGGAGCGACGTTTTAAGATTTGGCACGTATTTCGGAACATGTAAAAGATTACCATAAAATCTGTGACACTTTATGATACGTGCTAAAGAATACAAAACAGAAGTTGGATGTCGCAACCGTTTTTCAGCCAAATACTATTTAAAATAAAAATAGAAGTTATTTTTTTTTTTATATTTTGTTTACTACCTTTTAATATGTAGGTTTGCGTCTATTGCAGACAATTTTCTTGATGGCTTAATAATAATAAAATGATGCAAAAGCGACAAAAAAAGTAATTGCCATTCGCCACTTGCAAGAACAATCAATTTAAATTCAAATTCTCAAATAGGTAAGTACTTCATATGAATTATATTTCAATTCAATTCTATTCAATTTATTTTACCTATCGTTCAAAACCAATTAAGCAATCTGTGTCTTAACGAAATGCCTAAAACATCTGCACATTATTGTAATCGTTAATAACGATAAATAATAGTACGCAGTTAACTATCCCTTGGCCTTTATGTTTCCACCAATTTATGGGTTAATAAAATATTTCGAACAATTTGAATCATTCTGAAAACACACAATTTAATTTTGCAAATGAAATGGTTTTGTAAACATATTTTTAGCAATGACTTCACACGTGGCGATTCATCGAGATCAGTCGGCGAATGCAGTAGCAACAGAACTGTCGCGAGTCACTTGTTGCTCCTATAAATCACGTCACTGTTGTAGGGTTGCCACAATAAGTCGTAACATAGGAAATAGGATTATCCATTCAATTTTAAATTGAGATCAAAATCACATAAAATGGAAGGGTGGTATATAAAAGTCTTTCGCATAATTATCAAAATATATATTCTTTTTATATGTAGGTGTTATTGTTGTTAATGGCACGAATTAGACCTGTCGTAGTCGTGTGTCGTGGAGTATGGTTAGCAGCGATAACATTTTGGGATGTTGTGGACAGTCACAAAATAATAAAAATAACATCTAGAGACAGTACAAAATAATAATGTCATGTGAACAACGCGATCGCAGCATGAATTCTAATACCAGTATTGTGGATACAGGCTAGGCCCCAAGTATCAATATTACCCTAACCATTTAGGCCAACATTTTAAGACAATACGACATTAGATAAACTTTTGATAAATTCGCAAGTTTTTACATTATTTTGTCATGCCATTAGACGTGAGTCCCTCATTAATAGTTGTTGATCTGCCAACCCTACCATCAAGAGATGCTCAAACGATGACACACAGGCAGACACGGCTGAGGTGTTCCGACAAAGATACATACGGACGATTACTTGGATTATTATGAACAATAAACCATGTCAATGAGCCGTAGAGGTGATTATTTGAGAAAGAAAGTATGATATGCACTGACATTCAACCTACTGCCACGTAGATACAGCTACAAAAACATTCTCAAATCCAACTTTATAACTCCCTTTCATTCAAATTGTTGTTTTTTTTTATCTACAACGGGGTAGCACGTGCCTTCATCATACCTGATGTTAAGGGAAGATAAACCTGAACCGAACTGTCTATTTATTATCTGTAACTACCGGAACGGAACACAATAATGCTGAAAACACCGTTGTTATAGATAACTTATTTTATTCTCTCAAAGCATAAGTTTATTGAAGGAGCCGACCTAAATATTATCGCCTCGTAGGCTCAATTTATTTACCTTTACTCGAAGACTAATAAGTAACAAATAAACATCGTAGTAAATCACTCAATATTGCACTAAAGCTTCGCATACCAAAAGCGAGCAACTCAGGCGTATCGCGTTTTACTGCTTGCCTATTATGCCATCTGACGAAAGGTTCGTCGTAAATTAGCGTCGCGTCGGCAAACAAATCAAACGCCGCGAATATATCACGAAGCTGAATTATGAGTGACGGGCGTAGTGGGGCAGTTTAGTCGTTTGGTGAAATAACGAGTCTCTTTCATATCTTCGACATTTATAGAGACAGAATTATGTTTAAGAAGCTCTCAAAGATGAGAAGCTTTCGAGTTATTCGCTCGTTAGAAGTTTTGTTTGTATATGGCACGATGATAGATAAATATAAACAAGAAGTAGATGTAGTCAAACAAAAACAATTTTGTTATTCTGGTTTTTAAGTAAGTATTTATTAGTTGTATGGCTTGCCTATTATGCCATCTGTCGAAAGATCCATCGTAAGCGTCGCGTCGGCAAACAAATCAAGCGCCGCGAATATAAAAAGAAGGGGGGTTATGTTATGAGTGACGGGCGTAGTGTGGCAGTTTAGTCATTTGTTGAAATAACGCATTTAAGACTAACTGCCGCACTTAGAGACGTCAATTAAATTTAATTGGTATTAAATTATCATTCCTACTTTATTCAATACTGGACATAAAAAAGAGACAGATAGAGATTTCATTATCAATTAAAGTTAATTGGCGTCTCTGAGTGCGGCAGTTAGTATGTGTATTGGTCTGTGTTCAAAGACAGACAGGTGTAAACGAGAAGTTTATGAAGTCAAACTGTCTTGCGAATATGTTTGTTTTTCGAATTTTGATAGTATTTATAAAAAAGAATGGCCTTTTTTATTTTCATTGGTTAGACCAGCGAGAGTGACAAAACATCACACTGTGTACGGTGGTGTGACAGACGAGTCTCAGATGCGACTAGAGTACCTACTGTAGACTCTGAGCCATATCTCATTATGATGTTTTGGTGGCGACGACGCGCCAGCACCGTCGCCAATCAACGCTTGTCGACCCACCGACCTATTTCCTGTAGTTTCATACATTTTATATGAACTCGCCGAGTCCCTGCACACGTTTGACGCTGGTAGTCCTCTTTGTTTATTCTAGCTTCAACTGGCGGCGTTTGTGGTTGTCGCGTGTGGCTCGTGTTACAATTTACCTAACCCTTCCTCACTTGGCAACGGCTTGGCGACTCATGGATGCGAAGGGTAGCCACAGCAGCGCAGCCAGCTGTGAGTGTGACAAAGTATCGGCAGTGACGACGCTGCCGATATAACTCCTAAGCAGTTCGATGCTTTTTAGGGTTCCGAACTAAAATGGTAAAAAGGAACCCTTATGGTGAGACTTTGTCTGTCTGTCACAAATGGACATCTCAGGAACTACTAATGCTATCTTGAAATCAATTGGAATAGTTTTAAATGACGTTTGCCCAACTATTTTGCAAATAAGAGAGAAATAAAAATATTTTTTCTGCAAAAATTCGAAGTGGGGCTACTAGGGCATATGGGGTACCATTGTGGGATGGGCGCAACTGTTAAAGGAAGACTGATGTTATGTCTTCCTTCCGGGTTAGGTGTTGTTAGCCCGGGGACAACTGTCCAACGGTTGTATGCCGGAGATTCGTTATATACGAACGTCTTTGAAGAACTTCGTAAGCGCGATCTAGTTTCTTCATACATTCGGCGGCGCGCATAGTGTTTATGTGCGCATCGTCTAGATGTCGCCACATCTAGACGATAGACCGGAGGTCGATCCAAGTGGTAGCTCAGCAGTCAGTGCGTAAGAGCTTGCAAGTGCCAGAGAGTGCTGAAGGATGCCCCAGTCTGCGGTGAGTCGAGACTTCGTCTGCGGTGAGTCGAGACGGTGCGGGGTGGCTGCTGGTCGCTGCTCCTGTCCACGGTGAGTCGGGACGTCCACGGTGAGTCGGGATGGAGTGTGCGTTGTGACGCTAGGTCCGAGCTGCTGGCGCGCAGAACTGCCACGCTGGAGTAAGGGCCCAGTGATGCTCCAGAGACGTGGGCTGCGAGGATGCCAGGTCGGGATGATGCCATCGGGTGCTGCCGAAGGTCCAGGTAGCGTCGGACGATGCTGCGATGGAACCTTGAGGCGGGTTGTGCTGGCTTGCTGTGTTGACTGCTGAAGGTTGCTGCTGGATGAGGGTCGGGAGGAGTGATGGCTGCGCGCTGGTGGAGACGATGCTGGCGCTGATGAAGACGTGCTGGCGCTGGTGGAGAAGGTGCTTCTTGTGCTCCGTAGGGGTCACCACTGTGGGGATGATGCAACTTGGTAAAGGAAGACTGATGTTATGTCTTCCTTCCGGGCTAGGTGTTGTTAGCCCGGGGACAACTGTCCAACGGTTGTATGTCGGAGATTCGTTATATACGAACGTCTTTGAAGAACTTCGTAAGCCCGATCTAGTTTCTTCATACATTCGGCGGCGCGCATAGTGTTTATGTGCGCATCGTCTAGATGTCGCCACACCATAATGAAAAAGCGCTAATTGCACATTCTCAAACATATTTTCTTTTTTTTTAAGCTGCATAGTTTTCGACTTATGATGAAAAATGTAAAAAAAATACCGTCCCACCCTTATCTCCGAAGTTTGCATAGAGAAAATCTGAAATTATTTTATGTGATAGAAGCTTATGTAAAGATTACAGGAAAAATAAAACGATGTCTCTGAATAGTAAACTTTTTCAGAAATCATCAACAAAAGCTACATTAGTTCCATTATCGGTCAAGAGATAGCGCTGACCTAAAACTGCATCATTCTACACCGCAAATTTTTGACGAATATAACCTTGCCGATGAAAACATTTTCACGTTTTATATATTTATATTTATGATTGTACGGAACCCTCGGGGCGCGAGTACGACTCGCTCTTGACCGGTTTTTTATGTTTTTTGGCAATATGTTAATGTGAATTTTCTCTTCTTTTCCAGAGTAATGGCAACAACTACATGTCGAGCGAGCCGCGGCGCAAGCGCGAGCTGCCGGCGCGACCCAACAAGATACTGCTGTACACCATCATCAACCCGGCGTATCCCATCACTGTGGTACGTACATGTTCATAGAAATAACTAGCGCTCCGCTCGCGATTTCGTCCAACCCGGCGTATCCTATCACTGTGGTACGTGCATAGAAATAACTAGCACTCCGCTCGTAATTTCGTCCAACCCGGCGTATCCCATCACTGTGGTACGTACTTAGAAATAATAGCGCTCCGCTCGTAATTTCGTCCAACCCGGCGTATCCTATCACTGTGGTACGTACATAGAAATAACTAGCGCTCCGCTCGTAATTTCGTCCAACCCGGCGTATCCCATCACTGTGGTACGTACTTAGAAATAATAGCGCTCCACTCGTAATTTCGTCCAACCCGGCGTATCCTATCACTGTGGTACGTACATAGAAATAACTAGCGCTCCGCTCGTAATTTCGTCCAACCCGGCGTATCCCATCACTGTGGTACGTACTTAGAAATAATAGCGCTCCGCTTGCGATTTCGTCTGCGTGGACCCCCTTTTTACCCCCCTTACAGAGGGAATTTCCAAAAATCCTCTTTTATTGCCCCCCTACACTCCATACATGCCAAATTTCAGCTTCTTGCTTCTTCCGTACCAGACCGATTATTGCAGCTTCTTGCAATAACGGATAAATATATGCATAAATACTTTTTGTTTGTACATACATAAATATACATGGACAACACCCAGACCCAGACATATAGACATTTTCATGCACAAAAATATTTGTCTTGTCCGGGAATCGAACCCGGGACCTCTGGCGCAGAAGGCAGGTATCAGCTTAACTACCTCTGCGTCAAATCGGTCGGCAGGTGCGCCATGCTACCTCGCTGCGGATAAAAATATCTACGCATTTGTCTACCGACTTGGTGTAACATCATATTGTGAAATTTCACAAACATCTTAACCAATTCTTCCGAACCATTATTTTATGTAAGTGTCTCCCTTTGAATAGCTTTTATTTTAAACTAAAATTACTTGGAATTATTGCGCTAGTTTTGTGCTGGAGCCGTTCTGTTTCTTATTTATTTACCAACTCCAAAGCCAACCGAGCCTTCCGAGCCATTTCGCGTGGCGTACGGAATCGCGAGCACTTCGGTTTTGTCACAGAATAACGAGAGTACAGAAGTAAAGTTTAGTACTTCAGCTCGTAGGTACTACAGAACACATGACAGACGATAGAAGTACAGTCGCCATCAGTATCGTAGCGGGCAAAGTACTCAAATGTTTCGGCGCAGCATTAAATTTCAATAATTTCGAACATTTAAAACACAAGTTAAAAACATCAGAAAGAATAGATCATCAAAGGTGTCGAGGCAGTCAGAGTGATCACAAAGTTCAATTTTTTTTTCGAAAATTTACCTGTAAAAAAATTATCTGCGTGCAAATTTCAGCTCGATCCATCCAGCAGCAGTTTGAGCTGTGCGTTCATAGATTAATCAGTCACCTTTGCCTTTTATTTATACAGATGAAGATAATAGTTTAACAAGATGCTTGCATTTTTAAGTGCGCCCCTAAATTATGAAAGTATCCTAGTTTTGCAACGCGTGATTTTACGTAAACAAACTATTGTTTACGTTTCTACGCCCTATCTTAAGCGCGAAAAGTCAAGTAAACACAGAATCTTTACCTCTGTACTCTCTTAAGTTTATGCTTCGCTTCTGCCCGAATGGTCTCCAGACGTTTTATTCCCGAAACTGTTGGTGTTATTCCGAACTTAAATTACTTACATTCCTCGGCGAAGTTGGCCGAAGCAACATTGTTGGTGTCGCGACGCAATGACGCGTAATGTCGTTGGCGCAACAGGTTGGTGCACAGTATACGTTTTGATTGCAGTATACTCGGCGGCTGTTGCCGTAAATCTGTTTGGCCTGTAATTAAATAGATCATTTCGACTACAATTAACCGCCTCTGTGGTCTAGTGGCTCACACCACCGATATCAGACCAAGAGGCGCTGGGTTCAATTACCAGTGGGGGTACATATTGTATTCGGTTTCGTTGGTGGTAGGACTTGTTCTTAGTCCGCCTGGCTAGCTACCACCAACTTATCTAAGTCTGACGCCATAACAATGATTTTTTCAGCATTATTGTGTTCCGGCAGTTAGAGGTAAGATAGCCAGTTCCTCAGTGATTGAGGATTCCGGGAGTAGTGCATCATGCATCCAAACATCTAAACTTTCACAGTTATAATATTAGTAGGAATAAAAAGTAGCATAATAGTAAGTATCTGTGCCCCAAATTTTAGGCCAAATCCGTTGAGCCGTTTTGGCGTGATTGAATAATAAACATTCAAACATCCAAACTAAACTTTGACATTTATAATATTAGTAGGATAATAAAATTTTATTACCTCTAAAATAGGCTGCAATATGTCTTGATGAGCGAATATGACTGTCCTCAATCTCAAACTATGTTGTTGTCTTTCGAAACCCAAGTTCATAACTTTAGTTCACGTCAGACGAAAGACAAACTGCAAACGGTCGTAGCTCGTCCGAACGACATCTTATTACAAGTATGTGTGCAGAACACAATTTTAAGTTTCTCGTGTGTCATGTGGGAAGGGACAGTGAACAATTTCAAAGTATCGTTCCATGGCTGGCGACAGTTAAATTGTCGCATTCGAGTAACAAACTATGAAACTTAAATATCTAGCTTTCTTCCGCAATAATATAGCACGCAAATTTTTTTCTTCCCACGTGTTCTACATGAAAGAGATTAGAATTCGTATGAAGTTGTGTTATTATTTCCTTTGCATTTTTTTTCAATGACATTTTCCTATCCTTTGGAATGGTTTTTTAACCGACTTATAAAAGGAGGTTATTTTATTAGTTTCCATCGTAAAACTTCTGCGTTGTACAACGTTGTAAAGTGTCTAATACGAAATACCAGTCACGTAAAAGACAAATTACAAATACGGTTGCTACACAACACAAGTCGAAGACTATGAAAACAAATAAACCACAATTCATTAAAATGTGGTCTGTTCTCTGTTGTTAAAATTCAATAACTATTATTATAAAGAGGTTAAGTTAAGTTTGGATGTAAGAAGCAATCTCTGCTACTACTGAACGATTTTGAAAATTTTTTCACCTGTAGAAAGTTAATTAATCTCGTGTGACATAATTATATTTTTATCCAGTACCCTATGAAAAACATTATTGTTATCGTAATGTTATCGTGATCGTATAATTTTGTATGAAAACCAGAGCAGCGCCTCTTTCGGTTGCATAAGGAATTAAAATTCAATACATTTTTGACAACTACACTTGACAGCTTTTGAAGGAAGGTATAGTTTACTATTCTATTACCATATCGACAGTTTTTCTTGCTAGAGCTACTGATATTCCAACGGAAACGGGGGGCTAATTGTCTAACTGCTGCATTATACAACATTTGTATGCTATGCCAATACACTAAGTTCTAATACCACAGTTAAACACGTCAGTTATAAGATAAATTGTGAACTATTGCTACCAGCAGACGGTCGGTCCAATACAAGTCGAACACAATTTTAAGCTCGCGCACCGTACGTCACATTTCACGCCCTATGAAACTTGGGTGAGTCAGTAAAAGTTAGGAATGTTCGCTGTAGGAGAATTGGGGATAGGAGGGAACGGTTTGGCATGTGATGTTGGATATAATGGTTGCGTTTATGTGAAAGTTTCGCTTATGTGTTATTAAGGCCGATTCACACTAACAGGGTTATTTTCAAATTTTAAAGTTCGACTCGGAATCGGTAAGCGAACAACTTTCTCCTAGAAACATGGGTTGAAATATGACTTTTTATTACTTTTCATACAAATCATACTGATCACGTGATCGATTAAGTACCTATGGGAAGTACAATTTTTTTTGTCGTATTTCGACCCATGTTTCTAGGAGAAAGTTGTTTAATTACCGATTCTGGGTCGAACTTAAAATTTTGGCCAGTGGTTTCAAAATAACCTTGTATCAGTGAAACCACAGTTCCGTCAACGTGGTCGCTCAGTTCAGTATCAGTGCTACAGTGTTGTGTCAGTGATTCGATTCACACATGTCAGTACTCAAATACAAATACAAATATTTTTATTACTCAGTTCACGGAGCTTCAGTGAAAACGTGTCCGTCGTCAATACGGTATTTTACTGTTTTTTTTAATTCTTTAAAATGTTTTTCGAAATATTAGCTACACAAAACAAGTTTTCATTTTGAATTATCTTGAATATTTTCAAAGATATAGGAATTCAAACTTTATAATTAGACAAGGACAGGATCTTAGTGACGTCAGTGGGTTAGTAGCGTCATAGTCACGCCATAGAAGATTTCGTTTTAGAAAGAGACAGCTATAGTCAAAATCAAACAGACTATAATTATTTTATTATAAAACAGATTCAAATTATTTTTTCACATTTGGTATTCTTAATTGCAATATTTTTTAACGTCATCATTAAATATCTACATTTCAACAACAGTAAAATACCCTATTATTGTGATTGTTGCTATGGCTCTGTTCAATACTACAGATCTAGCAATGAGTGTTATTGCTTTAATTAGATGAAGAAGAATAGCAGCAAGAAGAAGAATAACTTTTAAGTGCTCCTATTTTGTTCCACAAATTGGTTTTGTATTTCGAATCCATCTACTTACAAATACAAATAACTTTATTTGACAATTTTGTCAGGGTGCTGACAAATGGTACTTAATCTACATAACCATATAACACAGCATGCAAATATTTATGATTTTTACAATAGCATGAGACAAATCATACTAAACGTTATTTTCACGAACTAACTCTGTCAGTCGCTCGTCCTCCATTTTGTTTTAAGTGCCGCGGCGTGTGTGATCCGACAAAAAATATCATTGTCAACGAATACGTCCGTGATTGCCGGTGTCGGCACTGTCTGTGACAAGACTAAACGTTATTTTCACGAACCAACTCTGTCAGTCGCTCGTCCTCCATTTTGTTTTAGGTGCCGCGGCGTGTGTGATCCGACAAAAAATATCATTGTCAACGAATACGTCCGTGATTGCCGGTGTCGGCACCGACTGTGACAAGTGGGGATGTGTTCATAGAAAATGTATGAAAGAATATTTCGCAATGTGCCGGTACTGTGTCGGAACTGTGACTTCACTGATATGTGTGAATCTGCCCTAAGACTTTTCTATTACCTACGTATAAACTTTGGTACATTACCTATGTTAGTGAGCTCGAATTAAATACAGCATTTGAAATACAAATTCCTCCCTCACTAGGTTATTTTCACTTGCTAAGATCATTTAAAGTTTTATTTAAAGCTACATTAAATTTTTGACAGTTTGATGTCTGAAAAAAAGTTTTTCTGTTTAGCTAACTCTTGTTAACTTATAGAACTCTTGTTCATGTTATAACACGTCACTATATTCACAGTAAGTATTTCTATTTGGGAGGTGAGGTATTTTCTGTTATTATGTTAGGATTAAATTACTTGTATTGATGAGCCTATGCACATCATTTTTTTTTTCAAAAAAGCGCGCTTCGATTCTTTCATAGTTTATTTATATTTTACTAGCTTTCTTCCCGCGGCTTCGCCCACGTGGACTAGACGACGTTATCCCGCGGGAATGTGATTTTCGGGATAAAAAGTAGCCTGTGTTCCTCTCCAGGCTACAAAGTATCTGTGTCCCAAATTTCAGCCAAATCCGTTCAGCCGTTTTGGCGTGATTGAGTAACAAACATACAAACATCTATACTTTCACATTTATAATATTAGTAGGATTCAAATAGTGCCTAGGAAATAGGAACATAATTATTCGACTCAACTCTTGATTCATTCGTAGTCTCGTAGTCATAGCTACGATTTCTAAGTTATACGACTACGGTGCTACGAGCTACGACAAACTACGCCGTAGTAGGGTTACGAACTTTGCAAGAAAAAGGTTCACTCACAACAGCAGGCTGTCGTCTAAACTACCGAAAAGGTCTCTCTTTTTACTAGAATCACGTCAATTATACGCTTTTTATTAATTTGCCATGTTGTTTAGTTTGTTAGTTAGTTAGTGGGGGACAAATCTTGCAAGCTTAATTTTACCCACTTCCCAGAGTCCGATGAAGCTGAAATTTTGTATACATGTTTGGTTTAGATGACAATACAATATTAAAGTAGAGTTAGCAAAAAAGTTTGTCATAAAATGAAATTTTTACTTAAAACTTATTTTCATAGTAGTATTATTTATCATAGTTTAATCGTTTCTCTGCCAGTTACCTATATTTTACTGATCGACTATATTTTTATTTAATTATTACTTTTTTGCATTGACAATGCTATTTTTATTCCACAATTTCAATTTGTTTTTAATATACTTTATTTTTATTTTATTTCGTACATAAGCTTTATTATGTAGTATTCAATATACCTACCTGTATTTGTTCAACCTTCTTCTTTTATTTATTACACAAACTTTTAATAATTATTTATTATTAAACTCTTTCATACAATTTTCACAGATCCCATAACGAAGTAATTATTCAAACGTTTTTCGAACAAATTGGCGTAACACATAGTTTTTTTGTTTAACCCTCCGCTACTGTCCTAATACGTCTCGCGGGAAATAACCCTCTATGCTTCACGTAATTGGATTCCAGAGCCGAATTGTTTCCGAATGGTACGTGTAAATTTTTAAGTTTGAAATACATTTTGAAGTGCGATTTATTTTTATTTTAGGTCGAGTTTAATAAGTTTAGATTAATATTATCACTTAAATCTTAGAAATAATAGTTTTGGAAGATATTAATTTGATATCGTTAATCTGTATATATAACTATTTAAAAGTAAAAAGTTAAGAAGTGTGCTTGTTGTGTGTATACACCATGACACAAGTTCTTAAATGAAACTTAATTTGGGCTAAATAATTTTTGTGATTGTAATATAATAAAAAAAACTTACAAAATTTTTGTTGAATGTGGAAAAGCAAATACTTACCCACTTTTTTACGTAAGTGTCATAACATGTTGGTGACAGAAAGTGTATATGCAACCAGAAATGTATTTAGGAATAGTACAGGTAGTAACTATACTAGGAACTACTAGTCCTAGGAAGTTCTTACATGTCCTTTAAATCACACATTCCCAAGAAAATGTACAAATATCCTAGGATTATCATACTATTCCGAGATAATAAATAAAAATAAAAAATGAAATATGTTTATTGGCAATAACAATAAACATATTTTAGAGATAGAGATGTCTCTAGGAAATCTATTTTATGTTAATTTTAAAACCCGTTTCACAGATGCTCGTCGCTTATCGATATTCGACGAGCATGTTAGATTCACATTAACGTACCACGCTAGCCGAGCGAGCGAAGCGAGTATACTTTTGCTATTTTAAGAATAGTATACTTTTCCTAGCAATAGCATACTATGACGGATATCGCACATTTCCGGTAATATTTACAAAAAAAACATAAAAAAAAATCAATCTTTTTGTATTCAATTTAGGTTGAGGTAACAAACAACAATTATGAACGTCAAAGAAGCTACGCCATCGGTTCGCAAATCCTACGGCGGGAGACCTTGCGAGAAGAACCGGCAAGAAACTCGTCAAGGGCAATCTTTTTCTCCCTGTTTTATTTCATACAGAGTCGTCAAATTGAAAGATGACCTTCACACATTAAGATCATTTTCCATCACAATAGAGAATACTTAATTTAAGTAGTTTCATTTGCATAATGTATTAAATACAACAATAAACATTTTTCAACTAAACAAGCAATTGTTTGAACTACACGAAAGCTTAAAACAATTCAATCTAGACCAAGACATGAACACCTTTGCACTCACGCAATATTTTAATAGTATATTTCATTACGAGTGCGGAAAGCCTGTCATTGCAAAGAGTTCCGACAAATGTCTACCCGAGCCGAGGCGCAGCCGAAGGTGAGGGTTGACAGTCGGAACAAGTTGCAATGACGGTTCCGCACGTGTACTGAACAACTATTTTTAATACAGTCGCGAAAAAATGAAGCAATTTAATAAAATAAAAAAACACAATAAACTTAATTAACTAATCGTAAAAGAATATAGGCAGACTTTTTTTTTGTTTCTTCATCCATTCTGGGTAGGCCATGGGTACTATGCCCATACAGCCAAGTCTTCAGTAGAACTTTTTTATTGATATGAAATGAAAATGAAATTAAATGAGATGAAACGAAATGAAACCTAACATAACAAAAACCCGCGCAAACTCCTATAAGCAGAGACTATGGCAGTGCACGTCATACAGCCAACTCTTTTATATTCATAAATTTAATTTGGCCGATACTAATATTAATTTAATGTTTAAATTTTAATTAAAATTACTTTTAAATCTGACATTGAAACAAATTACTATAGCTTCTTTTTAGAAATATTTGCATGAATCATAAAAACTTCTATGATTTTTTTTTGTAAAAACTTCGTGGTTGGTTTTTTCTTTTTAATAGACATTATTTTGACAGTTGGGAAAGAAAACGCACGAGTTCGGGAAAGGTAAAGAAAAAGCTCGAGTGAGTAATAGCCCACATCCCGAACGCTATACGTCCCTGCAATACGCCACTTTTTGAGCAACTGTATTAAAATAGTACATTACAGCCGAGGACAGGTAAGTAAGAAATCTTACCGTACAAGGCTTGTATAGTGCTTTTCTCAAGAAATGCGAGGAAATAAAAAAAACCTTTTTAACTAAATAATATTTATTAAAATTTATATCACACATGTTCGGGCAATTATTAAATGTAAATGTTATTGTTTTCCCGGGCACACTTATGTATAAATCGCCCCTAATAATATTATTTTTCACACTTATGCTATGAAATGTTAATATTATATTTGAGAAAAGAATGCAGTACGTGGCACTTTTCCGAGGTAAACATTCTAAATTTTAAAATCACTGCAGTAATGAATTTCAGTACTTACTTACTGCACTGATTTTAGTGCAGTAAGTAAGTACTGAAATTCATTACTGCAGTGATCTGCAATGGTACTACCAACTTTTTTTCTTTATTTTTTCTTTCGTTATTCCTGTGTATAAAAACAGAAAAAGCAAAGGGACATTTGCACCATACAGCCACATTATTATTATTATAACATAATTAGGTTAACTTTTTTTTAAATACGGTGCGCATAGATTATATTACTTCGTATTGTACCGCAAGCGCAATGTACCCTTAGCACGAACATCAATCGAAAAAACAAAATGAGATTTATCATAGACAAAATATCCTTTACGAGTAATTTTGTATGGGAAATATGTACAGCGCCATCTACCGCCCAGAAGCGGGTATTGAAGTTGCGCATTTTAGTAGCAAGCAGTAAGTATCAATAGGCTGTATGACCGTTCCACATGGTCTCACAAGCCAATATAAAAAAAATGGCAGGAATGATTTTCAGCGGTTGATTTGATATCAATACAGTTTATATTGTGTAATAAATTATTAAAATGAGTTCTGCCAATGAAACATATACAGACATTGTAAGTACCTACTCCACCAAATTTGAGAGCAGAAGCAAAATTAATAACAGAAAACTTACTGCCAGCAAAATCAAAAGAAAGATATATGAAAACCTACGATCTGATTTGGAAAAGTGAAAAAAAGGCGCATACGTTTTCGGAATCTGTGTTGTTGGCGTATTTTAATGATACATTATTAAAATAATATTAATATGGGCGATTTATACATAAGTGTGCCCGGAAAAACAATAACATTTAAGTACATTTTAATAATTGCCCGAACATGTGTTGTCATAGTTTTAATAAATTTCATTTAGTTAAACAGTTTTTTTATTTCCTCGCATTTCTTGCGAAAAGCACTATACAAGCCTTGTACGGTAAGCAAATTACCTTGCCTCGAATGATTAAAGCCTTCGCCTGCGGCTCGTGCTTCAAACCATCCTCGACAATGTAATTTCTTACTTACCTGTCCTCGGCTGTAATGTACTATTAATGATGTATCATTAAAATACGCCAACAACACAGATTCCGAAAACGTATGCGCCTTTTTTTAACTTTTCCAAATCAGATCGTAGGTTTTCATATATCTTTCTTTTGATTTTGCTGGCAGTAAGTTTTCTGTTATTAATTTTGCTTCTGCTCTCAAATTTGGTGGAGTAGGTACATACAATGTCTGTATATATGTTTCATTGGCAGAACTCATTTTGATAATTTATTACACAATATAAGCTGTATTGATTTCAAATGAACCGCTGAAAATCATTCCTGCCGTTTTTTTAATATTGGTTTGTGAGGCCATGTGGAACGGTCATACAGCCTATTGATACTTACTACTTGCTACAAAAATGCGCAACTTCAATACCCGCTTCTGGGCGGTAGATGGCGCTGTTCATATTTCCCATACAAAATTAGTCGTAAAGGATATTTTGTCTATGATAAATCTCATTTTGTTTTTTCGATTGATGTTCGTGCTAAGGGTACATAGCGCTTGTGGTACAATCCGAAGTAATATACTCTGTGCGCACCGTATTTAAAAAAAGTTAACCTAATTATGATATAATAATTACCTATTCAATAATAATAATAATGTGGCTGTATGGTGCAAATGTCCCTTTGCTTTCTCTGTTTTTATACACAGGAATAACGAAAGAAAAAATAAAGAAAAAAAGTTGGTAGTACCATTGCAGATCACTGCAGTAATGAATTTCAGTACTTACTTACTGCACTAAAATCAGTGCAGTAAGTAAGTACTGCAATTCATTACTGCAGTGATTTTCAAATTAAGAATGTTTACCTCGGAAAAGTGCCACGTACTGCATTCTTTTCTCAAATATAATATTTACATTTCAGAGCATAAGTGTGAAAAAGATATTACGTCTAATTCCCAAGTAATCGGTAACCAATAAAAGTGTAGCATCGCATCCAACGCAGCCGTACCCGTACGTGTCGCGGCAAGGCCAATTTTATCGCCATCTGCGGAAAAACTTTGTTTCCAAGTCGAATAAAAGTCTGACGATGCTGTAACACTGAACGCAGTTTAATATGGTGCCCATAATGGGTTGATTTCAGTTCGGAAACTGATTTTGCGGATTCGAACTGACGAAAAAAACATTAGGCATTTATAGGGTTGACATTGTTTCCGTACTAAATGCAATATTAACTCTGCTCTCTGTTGCCTTTTGTTAGTCTGTTACATTGTTGTTAGTAGGTATATAATATTAATATTTTAGTTGTTGTTTGTTAGTAGGTATTTAACAAAAAAACATAGTAATTAGGGGGAAAGAAACACAAACACAATGTTGTCTTTACTTTTTACTTACTTTTTGTAGATGGAAAAGTTTTGACTCTTTAGCCTTGATAACCACTAGAAAAAGTTAATTAAAAGTAAAAAAAACTCACGAGTATAAGTGAATCCATCTAAAAATAGAGATTAGTAAATCGATAGCTACAGGTCATTGTCCTAATTACAATGTCTAATTTGGGTGACACGTGGGAAACTCGTGTGGCGTGGAGCTTCGAATCGATTGTGTCTGTTAAGCGAGTTTTGTTGAAGCTGCTTGTATGATGGGTGATCAAGGTTCTTTTTAGTTTTGGGCAGTTTTGGCAAAAGGGGCAAAAATAAAAAGTAGCCTATATGCCACTTTCCAGCACTTCAACTATCCCCATTACAAAAATCACGACGATCCGTTTTTCCGTACGTGAAAGACGAACAAACAAACAAGTAATGAAGCACACTTTCACATTTATAATATTAGTACCTATGGACAAATCCTACTTCCTAGTATTAGAAATGTGAAAGTTTGTAGATGTTTGGATGTTTCTTTGTTTGGATGTTTGAATGTTTGTGTTACTCAATCACGACAAAACGGCTGAATGGATTTGGCTGAAATTTGGGACACTGATACTTTGTAGCCTCGAAAGGAACAGGCTACTTTTTATCCCGAAAAAATTTCATATTCCCGCGGGTAACGTCGTGTAGTCCACGCGGGCGAAGCTGCGGGCGGAAAGCTAGTTCTTCATAGATTATAACGAATCTAAATTAGTAACCGTCAAAAGAGTTTCTTTTTCCTGAATTATTTACGTAATGGAATTCAACAAATCATTTCAGGTCAAGTATTTTAATGGAGTAAAAAATTTCATTCTGGTTGATTTTGGCCAAGTTAATTAAATCAAGAAAAAAAACGTGATAACCCAATTTTAAAGTAAAATTGTACTAACTAATGCCATTTCCCTATCAATACAGACAATCGGCAGTTGTTATTCTATTTCCGAACATTATAATTCGTTTCCCAAAACGGCATGTTTGTCGAGGCCCGGAGGTGGGATAAGCTTATTACGAACAAAGTTATTTTTAGGTAATCGTTTTATTTTGAGAGCCGCACTGAGCCAATGTTAATATCGAAGCCTGTAACTTTAATAAGATAGTCTACTTATCGGAGTCAAAAGAGCTTAGTGGGAAATTTGAGTATTAGCTTTAATAAGATAGGGATTTTTGAGTATTAGCTTTAATAAGATAGGTTTTTTTATAATTTGAGACATTTACTATTATATAATTCTGTGGCATTACCTAACTTAATATACTACTTGGACTCAGACCATAAATAAAAATGTGTAAGAAATATAAATATTAGTGTTGCAAAATCTAATTTGCTAGTAATTCGGCAGCAAAAAAAAACCGACCAAGTGCGAGGAGGACTCGCGCACGAAAGGTTCCGTACCATAACAAAAATCACGTTTGTTGAATGGGAGCCCCCGTAATTTATTTTATTTAAATTTAATTATTTATTTTAAAAGTGAATTCTTCTAAATATTTTGTGAATATTTCAAGCGTCTACCTGTTGCCGTTATTAATATCGAGCAAAAAAAGTCACAAAGAAAAAACCGTTTGTTGTATAGGAGGCCCCATTAAATATTTATTTTAACCTGTTTTAAGTAGGTATTTGTTGTTATAGCGGCAACAGATTATACATCATCTGTGAAAATTTCAACTGTCTAGCTATTATTATTGGACTTATTATTTTGCATATCGATCTTGTATGACACTGTAGGTAGATACATACTATCGCTTAAAATCAAATTCTTTAGGGATACAATTAATCGCTTTGTGATATTGTTTGCTTATCAACAAGATAAAATATGTATATGGCGCCTAGTACATATTAATAACTTTTTCACTTCTCATGCTCGTAAAGTTCGTGTTTATGTTGGGTATAGGCTGCATAAAATCGCTTTTTATGCTCTAGTGCATAAAGTAAAATCTTCGTCTAAGTCTCAGACTTTAAGACAAAGATCGTCAGGTAAACAACCACACACGCAATTAAACTTCGTTAAATAAACTTATTATTTCATTCTGTTTCTTCAATTTTGTACATAATCCATGCTAAATTGGGTATTTGACTGAATTTTTTTTATTTGTTCATTTAACTAGTTGCAACACAATACCTATAGGTATTTATTTTCATATATCTTGCATATTTTCAGCGATATAGAGCATCAAACTTACTAATTAGTAATTAGACAATTACTAATCACGCTATAGAAACGTAGCGCCATACTCTCGCCATAGAAAATTTCGTTTTAGAAAGAGATAGCTAGAGTCATAATTAAGTAGCTCATAATTCGCTTGTTAAAATACATATTGAATTTCTTTTTTCATATTTGTTATTCAATAATGTTATATTTTCGCATGTCATAATTAAATATCTACATTTCAACAACAGTCAAACACCCAATTACTAAATTAATAAAACTAGGCAAAATTAATGAGTTTTGTAAGAAATAAGTATTTCAAGACCATTATGGACTACCTACGATCTAATGCTTATGTCACTGTGCTACCAATAATGCCACGTATAAAAAAGAAAAAGAAAAAGAAAGTCTTCCCGCCAATATGGCGAATTCTTAATTATATCTTTTTTGCAATATTGTTATTTATTTTCCTCACACTCTAAGTGAAAAGCAGAGTGTATAACTTGTACATAAAACCCATTTTACCCTCGAATTGACTATCCACCCTCGCCTACGGCTCGGATGGATATATACATCTCGGGTAAAATAGTACGTTTTATGCACTTGTTGTACAATCTACTATTTGTTCGGTATAAGAATAGAATAAAAAGAAAGATTTTGTTTTGACATAAACAACAGAAACAAGTTGAGTTGATGACATTTTTCAAGACTATCTGTTTGCCAAATTTCAACCAAATCCGTACAGTAGTTTATGCGTGAAAGAGTAATCCATACATCCATACAGTCACAAACTTTTGCATTTATAATTCGTTCGTAGTCTCTTTTAAAGTTGTCATGTCAAGCAAGACAGATACACTTTCAAAAGTAAAACTTACTCCGAACGCCTGTGTATCAAAAACAAACTTAGATTAGAGTGGTTCCAATCCAAAAGTGGTGTGTATCCCCAATTTCGCTGATCGATCACTGGGGAAGTAAGCTTTCAACAAATTTCAGGAATATTCGGGAGTAAGAAAGAAATTGTACATATTCGTTGTCACTGTTTCTAGTTGGCTGTAAGGAAAAGTGCTTACGTATGTAGGCAAGATATAAACTTTTATATGTATGTCTGGATGTAACGATAGATAGGTTCGTAGGTAGGTATATTATGTTTTTCAACGTGTCAGGTGAATTTTTTTAATTTCAGACTTAGTCAGATAACTCTTATCATCATCATCAGCCATTTAATGTCCCCACTGCTGGGCCACTGGCCTTCCTTATGGATGGATAAGGAGAATGACCCAACACGCGGGCCCAATGCGGGTTGGTTATTAAGGACTGCAAATGTAACCGGGCCCAACGGCTTAACGTGCCTTCTGAAGCACGGAGGAGCGAGATGAAAAGTTTTTGGTCACCCATCCCGTGACCGACCATTGCGAAAGTTGCTTAGCCTCAACGATCGCAGGCCAAGCGCGCTAACCACTGCGCCACGGGATAAGTAGCAGTCATAAGGTGGTACTTTTACTTTTGCTTTCATTATATATTTTTTTTATTTTATTATAAATCTTTATTGCTACACAAGCAAATGGCGGACTTAATGCTATGTGGCATTCTCTACCATTCAACCAGAAAGGGTGTCAAGGAGAGAAATTTTAGGGGCAATAAAAATAAAACAGCACATTATTTTTTAGGAAGTGTCTAGTCTGCCACCAGTGGCTGTTTAGAAAAAATAAATATCTTGCCACTAGTGGTAATTTAACTGGTAAAAATATTTTGCCGTAACTTAATAGCCATACAAATTTGTGCCTGCCTGCTGCCTGCCTCATAGAGCAATAAGGCACAGTTTTGCAAAAAAGCTTCTGTGATATTTTGCAGATGATACTTCTTTAATATTTAACATAGACAGAAACAAAACCAATTTCGACGACGGAAACAAAACAAAGCACTGTCACAAGTACTCGGTTGCTTTAATTCTAATCATTTGCAGCTTAATACAAAGAAAACAAAGTTTTCCTATTTTTTAACCTGGTTAAAACTTTCAATTAGTTCATTATAACCTGGTTTAAAGTTTTCAATTAGTTCATTATAACCTGGTTTAATGTTTTCAATTAGCATTTGAACACAATAGTACATGACTAACTATCTTACCGCCATTATAATATCTTGTTCCTTTTCCTCACTAACCCTTATAAGTAAAGTTTCATAGGAGTACACTCCACGGCACAGAAGGCTTGTTAAATTTTCACCCATGAATGCTTTTCGATTACTTGCGATGCCATGAAACTGGTTTATTAGCTAGT
The DNA here is from genome assembly GCA_949710035.1 of Crambus lathoniellus. Lineage (NCBI taxonomy): Eukaryota > Metazoa > Arthropoda > Insecta > Lepidoptera > Crambidae > Crambus > Crambus lathoniellus. The sequence continues at coordinate 10,248,221 of OX453322.1, forward strand.
TACGGAGATAGTGGTATTGTTACATTATAGTTAGTTGTAGGCCTTTGAGATATGAAGTGATTTTCGTCATCTATATCTATATTATGTTAACCCCATGGGTTTGTTTGTTAAGAAAAATAAACTTTTGTTAAGAAAATTATTTTATTATGAGGAAGGATTTTTGTCGCGTAAAAATCTTAACAAACCTCCCTTAAGGGCACGTACTTCCAAATTATCGAAATCAACCTATTTTTGATTCAAAAGTAAACAATCAAATATTCTTTATTATGAGCAGATAAAAATATAATGTTGAAGTTTCATAAACGATCTTGATTATTTTGTGGCTACAAACACGATATTCGTATCGTAACTCGACAATAAAAAAATTCAAAAACAAAGAAAATTTTCATTATTTTTATATTTTTTTGGTTTTATACTTAGATTAATAATCTCTAATTCACGAATAATATATAGAAAAATAGGTAATGACATATTGTAGACTATTCTCAGGCTACTTTTTCAAAAAGTGAATTTATGCTCAAAATAACAACAAAAACACTGAAAAAATTTCCTTTCCAAGTCCTCAAACTGTCTCTATTCTAAATATTATCCTTCCCAGGAACTTAAACTATCACCTTAAATACCAATTCCATTCCACAGCTTTGCCCGCGCTAAAAGTTATTTAAGTTATTTTCACATGCGAATGAGCCTTATTCCCGCGGTAAAAAGTAGCTCAAATGTCCTTCCTCGGGTATTAAATTATCTTCGTTCCAAATTTCCAAACATCCGTTTTTGACGTGAAAACGGAACATACAAATGTATAAATGCGAAAATTCGCATTTATAATATTAGTAGGGATTAGACGACAGATTTGGCGCAAAGGTACGGATACCTCTATTCTTGCTTTCTTCAATCCTTTCATGCATGGATTTGTGTTGTGATGTGACAAACACAAAGAGACTATACACTAGTGTCTAGTATTTTCAAAGCCTCTATGGAAATAAGCTACCTTTACTCTGAACTAGCAACTAAAGCAGGTCAGGACCCCGCTTCTGTTCGACGGTATAAATTCTAAAAGGTGCTTTGCCGTGGGCGATCCTCTTTAGAGAGCAACACTGCTTATGAAATAGGACGGTAAATAAAAGAAGGAAAGAGTTATTCATTCTCATGTGTTATGGTTTAAATAACTCGCTAGTGGACAGGCGACATTTTTCCAGACCATTATATAACCTACATTAGTTGTTTTATGCTATTATTTATGTTTATGATCTAATCATAGTTTAAAATAATCAAATATACGTTTAATCGAATTTGATTAGCGTCTATTTAAACTATTAGGCCTTATTATCTTTTTTTATAAATTAATTACGTATAAAAAAAATGGAAAATAAAGCATTTAGAAAAATCGACCCGTCTCACAACCAGCTCCGATGGGACTCGAACCCACGACCTTTCGCTATCCGGGCGACTGCTCTAACCACTGAGACTCCGTAGCTCAGTGGTTAGAGCAGTCGCCCGGATAGCGAAAGGTCGTGGGTTCGAGTCCCATCGGAGCTGGTTGTGAGACGGGTCGATTTTTTCTAAATGCTTTATTTTCCATTTTTCTATGATAAAAATTGCATTGTGAATGCAAAAAAGTAAAAATTTAAATAACTTAATTACGTATTTTAAAATTGAGCATTCCACAATAACCAAAACTTTAAAATAATTAGGTGTATTCTTACTTTCAATTTGAAACAAAGTACATATTTTTAATAAGATACACCTACTCTTTATTCTTATTTTTAAATTTAAATTACTTACAAGTTTAACATTATTTTAATACGAAATTATATTGTCTTTTCGGATTCGGATATAAAAATAATTGTAACCAACTGTACTAAAAAGAAACAGAAACATATTTCAAGACAAGACGAAGAAAAATACATACAAGTTCAGTTCAAAGGTTCGAAAGGTGGTGAAATATATTCAAGTTGAGAAATGTAGGATCACGGGACGGTATTGTTGATGTGGGCGCCTCGAGTATTTACCAGAAAGGGAACAGATATGTACTTTGCATCGAATATTCACCTCTTTTGAATCGAACGTGTCACCGTTTTGGGGAGCAATATAAACTGTATATGGGTAATGTTATGGTTTGTTTTTGACAATATTGGAGTAGGGAATGTCTCAAGTTGAACGTTCTCTTTGTTACGTATTTTGTTTTTTCTCAAATAAGTCGTTAAAACTTTATTTCATAGCCTCCTTGTCAAACGTATTACCTACAGTTCAGATAACAATCGCATGAAAATAATAACACTTCATATGCAACTGTAATGCATTTGAATCGAATCATCATAATCGATAAGTAAAAAAGAAATACTACATATTTTAATACAGATTTTTGTGTTATAATAAATATAAAAAAACGACTGCCCAAAAGATTATTGTGTTTTAGGGTTATTTTCAAACAGTTGTGATACTTGTGATCAAAACTTTTCTTTGTCTTATCCAACGCTAATCTGAGTGCGATTCTGAGATTCTTTATCAATGCAGCTTATTCCAAGAATAGTCAAAATACCTACACTATACTTATACAATCCTTCAACAGTAAGTGCATCTCATGAAAACTGTGATGCACCTCACGTATTCCGTCTGCATCTAGCGTAACTTGCACAAGTTTTAATCTGAAATACAAGATGCAGGTTTATTTTATTTCTGCATTCTGTTTTATGCGTTCAGATGCATTAAAAGATTAGGCACTATATTTCTTAAAGAAGAGTGTTTTATTGCAGTGTTTATGTTATGTGATAGACATAATATTTGTATGTTTTATATGAGCTGAGTCATCGAGATAAAGTTTTAAATTTCATAATGCATAAATTAAATAAAGTTTGAAAGTGTTTAACTATAGTTTTGAAGTATGATAATTTATCATATTAGGTTTAAAATGAGCTGAGTCACCGACTACAAGTGTCTGTCTAATACCGGCCACAATGTCGCGCGCTTCAGCTATCTTTGTAGCCGCTTCTAGCTTCCAGTTGCGGCGTTTTTGGCTGTCGCGTGTAACTCGTGTGCGTTTGTCGCTAAAAGTAAAATACCTTTCACTGTCCGGGCGAATGCTCTAACTACTGAGCTTCGGAGTCGTTAGGAGATGCGTTATTACGAGCTGTTTAGCCAGCGTTTATTTCATCCGTGTGCGGCCAGGGTTAAGGTTAAGGTTAAAACAGACTGCAGTATTGAGTAAATGTAAATGCTATTTGATTTGATCGTACACAAAAATTAAGAAACTTATAAATTAATACATGCATACATTGCAAAAAGTTTCGGATATTCAACCTGAAAATTCCACAACCATTTTTAAACTGAAACAAACGAATAAACATTCCTTCCTCTAACTTTCAAATGTAACCAATGAGAACTGCTTACTCGAAACACTTGCTGACAAATTGCCCAAGTTTTCTTTGACGTAGCTTGTAAAGATTGATGAGCTGGGAAAAAACAAACGAGGCATAGACTGGGAGAGAGTGGTTTTAATAAAACAAGTTGGAACGTGTGGGGTAATGTATATGGAACTGAATCGAGTGTGGATTAAGGTTTTTGTGCATTTGGGAGTTACAGGGAGTATTTAGGAAAGGCAAAGATTTATTGTATTTGAATAGTTACCCACTATACTGTTATGTTTCAATTGTGAACGATTTTAAACCTATCTAGAAAAATAATTGTTTTATAGGGTGGTTGGATAATTATTTTATTGTTTTGTTTTCCAACTTATCGACTTGCCTTTTTTATTTGTTTTGATTTCCCTTGTAGGAAAAGTAACATTTGATAAGGCTCCTTGTAACCTTGTATTGTGATGTTCTTCACTAACATTGGTGAGTATACTTAATAATAGTATAATAGTATCTTCCTTCACACTTTTGGTTCATCAGCAACATCATTTTCACACTTATGCTCTGAAATGTTAATATTATGTTTGAGAAAAGAATGCAGTACGTGGCACTTTTCCGAGGTGAACATTCTAAATTTGAAAATCACTGCATTAATGAATTTCAGTACTTACTTACAGCACTAAAATCAGTGCAGTAAGTAAGTACTAAAATTCATTACCAACTTTTTTCTTTCGTTATTCCTGTGTATAAAAACAGAAAAAGCAAAGGGACATTTGCACCATACAGCCACATTATTATTATTATTATATAGGTAAATTATATATCATAATTAGGTTATTTTTTTATACGGTGCGCACAGAGTATATTACATCGCATTGTACCACAAGCGCTATGTACCTTTAGCACGAACATCTATCGAAAAAACAAAATGAGATTTATCATAGACAAAATATCCTCTACGAGTAATTTTGTATGGGAAATATGTACAGCGCCATCTACCGCCCAGAAGCGGGTACTGAAGTTGCGCATTTTTGTAGCAAGTAGTAAGTATCAATAGGCTGTATGACCGTTCCACAAGGCCTCACAAGCCAATATTAAAAAAAAACGGCGGGAATGATTTTCAGCGGTTTATTTGATATCAATACAGTTTATATTGTGTAATAAAATAAATTATCAAAATGAGTTCTGACAATGAAACAGATACAGACATTGTATGTACCTACTCCACCAAATTTGAGAGCAGAAGCAAAATTAATAACAGAAAACTTACTGTCAGCAAAATCAAAAGAAAGATAATTATATGAAAACATACGATCTGATGTGTCTGTTTTCGGAATCTGTGTTGTTGGCGTACTATATAATATTATTATATAGTATATAATATTATTATGGGCGATTTATACAAAGTGTGCCCGGGAAAAAATAACATTTTTAATACAGTTGCTCAAAAAGTGGCGTATTGCAGGGACGTATAGCGTTCGGGATGTGGGCTATTACACACTCGAACTTTTTCTTTACCTTTCCCGAACTCGTGCGTTTTCTTTCCCAACTGTCAAAATATTGTCTATTAAAAAGAAAAAACCAACCACGAAGTTTTTACTAAAAAAAAATCATAAAAGTTTTTATGATTCATGCAAATATTTCTAAAAAGAAGCTACTAATTTGTTTCAATATCAGATTTAAAAGTAATTTTAATTATACATTAAATTAATATTAGTATCGGCCAAATTAAATTTTTGAATATAAAAAATACATAAAATTGGCTGTATGACCACAGATTACTAAATATGGTATGACGTGCACTATTTACCATAGTATCTGCTTATAGGAGTTTGCGCAAGTAAGTGAAAAGAAAATGAGGGAGGTTTTTATTGTGGTAGGTACTTAGTATGGTGGAATTAGTGCTTTAATGGAAAACGATGTGGTAAAAGAGAGAAATAAGGAAAGGCGCTCCTGTAGGATTCGGATTGCTTTTGTTAGGTTTCATTTCATTTCATCTCATTTAATTTAATTTTCATTTCATATCAATATAAAAATTCTACTGAAGCCTTGGCTGTATGATCATAGTTTCCTTTGCCTACCCAGAATGGGTGAAGAAAACAAAAAAAAAGTCTCTGCTTATATATTCTTTTACGATTAGTTAGTTGAGTTTATTGTGTTTTATTATTTTATTAAATTCCTTAATTTTTTCGCAACTGTATTAAAAATAGTTGTTCAGTACACGTTCGGAACCGTCATTGCAACTTGTTCCGACTGTCAACCCTCACCTTCGGCTGCGCCTCGGCTCGGGTAGACATTTGTCGGAACTCTTTGCAATGACAGGCTTTCCGCACTTGTAATGAAATCTACTATTACATTTAAAAATTGCCCAAACATGTGTCATATAATTTTAATAAATTTTATTAAGTTAAACAGTTTTTTTATTTCCTCGCATTTCTTGCGAAAAGCACTATACAAGCCTTGTACGGTAAGCAAATTACCTGTCCTCGGCTGTAATGTACTATTAATTTCCCCACTACTGCTGCTAACTTTTTGTTAATTTAAAGTTAAATCGAACTATTGGAACTGTCTGATATTCTCTTATTTACTTTGCAAGTTAATCGATCTGCGCTACCAGAGTCACATAAAGCGCAAGGAAGTAAACAGATAGCACCGCAACGGAAGACCGCTTTGCCACTATCGATGTGCCACCGCACACGGCCCAGTTTAAACACGGCCACAGATTCACACTATGTTTCGTTATTTGAAAATACATAATAAGAAATACTAATTAGAAAGTTATTGGCCGGGTCGGGTGGTGAAATAGATGATCTAATTGGTAAGAAAGCAGAAACTGAAAACTATTTTTTATTTAAAAATATCAAAATTTAAATTAACATTTTTGTATTTTTACTTGTCTCAAAAATAAAACAAATTAACAAACAACCACAACAATACGTTCGCTAAAACAATGCCATGATAAGGGAAGTGACGTAAAATTGACAACAATGCAAATATTGTGACAGAAATTGCAATATTAGTTTTCAATTTATCATCTGCGCACCACAGGCTTCGTAAAATTCAAAGAGATCGCTGTACCAGATCATTTGCGAAACTCCGTTTATCAGTAAATATTTAGTAGCAGAATTTGCCATAAATCGAGAGGTACCAGGGCTACACAACATGCAAGGAGGTTACCAGATATCTCTGCTGTGGAAGCTTGCTTTTGGCTATCGCTGTAGTGGCTCTAATATAGATACGTGCAATTTGCATGATATTGCATATGGTATTTTGCTCGTACTTAATTTTTTAGCAGGAACCAATACCAATTCTTGGTAAAATGGAAGTCACATTTATCTCGAATTTTATTTTGTAAGTAATTATTATACGATTATAATCACAATAAAATTTTAAATCATCGGCATGACCTAGTTTCGTCTTAATGCAGGCTTTATTCTTCCTTATACCTTTCTACTTACTGTCAGAACTTACTTAGACATTGTGAAACAGGCCCTAAATGTTATTAAGAAATTTAGTGGACCGGCTTGAATGACCAAATATACAATGAATGTATATTTGGTCCTTCATTGTATATTTGGTCCTTCGAGCCGGATGCGACTATACTTTGAAAGTCATCACTTCTTAATAACATTTTATAGAACTAAACCTCTGCGAAATACAATCACCATTCCAATTACGTTGATTGCGAAACTCGGTCCGTAAATAAATAAGGAATATAATTTTCCATAAACCGTCTCTCCAGTACCAGGGCTACACAAAATGCTAGGACGTAACCAGATCGCTCTGCTACGGAAGCCCGCTTTCGGCTATCGCTGTACTAGCTCAATATTGATACGTGCAGTTTGCACGGTAATAGCACTTTATGTTTTAGTATGTATCTGATAAATGTTTGGCTTTCGATATGGTAATGTTCTCGAATGAAGGAACTGGCAAAGTCGATTACTATACCGGTGGTAGTTTTTAAATTTCTTGTTAAAAAAGTGTAATAAAAACTTATATGATCTTTTTTCGCATATGAGGCTTAAGGTCACTATAATAATGTCAGAATACGCGACCAAAATGTTTTCGGTCATAGAGTGTTTTCGCACTAAAGGATAAACATTTACAAAACAACAAAATAAAGTTGATAATTTGAATCGCTAGCTTTAATTCAAAATGTTAAACTAATGTCACCTTTTATTATAATTTTTTGCATTCACATTGTAATTTGTCTAATACTTCATTTTTAATAATGGCAACTTTGTTAATCATTTTAATGTATTTCTTTTTCTTTTCAGGTAAGTCATCTCATTATGTTGATTTTTCTTTGATCATGCATACTTTGGTGAGTTCGATATAATCTTTATCGTTATCAGAATTCAATCAATATTATGTCCATTACGATTACTGAGTACAATAAGTTTTATCCATCAATATCACAATATTTATTAAGAAAGAGGGAAAGTTAGATGAAATTTTTCTCTCGTAGTAATTCCGATGTCGATACCTGTTTTAGAGATAAGGCAGTACCGATAAGAAGGCCTTTCTCTCATATCTGATCGCATTCCGGTCTTGTCTTAAATTGTCAGTGGCATTTTCTCTATTGTACTTGGCTACTGTTACTTCCGTTAAGGTACTATAGTTATATAGTAGATTGTACAACAAGTGCATAAAAGGTACCATTTTACCCGAGACGTATATATCCATCCGAGCCGTAGGCGAGGGTGTATAGTCAATTCGAGGGTAAAATGGGTTTTATGTACGAGTTATACACTCTGCTTTTCACTTCGAGTGTGAGGAAAATAAATAACTATATTGCAAAAAAGAAAAATTAAGACTTCACCATATTGGCGGGAAGACTTTCTTAAATTTAAGAAACAGAATGAAATACGTTAGGTATTAATAAAGTTTATTTAACGAAGTTTAATTGCGTGTGTGACTGTTTACCTGACGACCTTTGTCTTAAAGTCTGAGACTTAGACGAAGATTTTACTTTATGCACTAGAGCATAAAAAGCGATTTTATGCCGCCTATACCCAACATAAACACGAACTTTACGAGCATGAGAAGTGAAAAAGTTATTTTTATGTACCTATCTTAAAAATTGTTTATTGTCTAATGTTACAAAACTTGGTCTTAGTAAAACTTGGTTTTGAAGTAAAGTTTGATGTCTCTGTTTTCCTATTAGCGAATGAAAGTGTCAGCTTCGTTACAAAGTGGTTTATTCCAATTAATGGTACCTACGCGTAGAAATCTTAGATTAGAAGTTCCTCATAATAAGTTACTTTAAGTTAATGGAGCATGGGTTTCGGTGGAAACATTTTGTGCAATCTGCCAGCATTTACAACTGGAAATCCGATTCGTTTAGAAATCACCTCTCTTTTTCGCAAAACCACTTACCACCGCATCTACTTACTTACAGATCTTCCTTAAGATACACAAATGACACCGATGTACGTTTATCTCGGGACCATTTTCTGGAGTCGATATACGAGAAGGGTTTATCTCCGGATATCCGGGTGCTGTTATCGCCTTTAGTCCTTACGACATAAGGGTTGTGGGTGATATCGAAATCATTTTGATTTTAGGATTCGGTTTTTTTTAGTTTGGTGTTTTGGTATGCATGCGGGTGCCGAAACTAGGTCACAAAATTCTAAACTAAAAACCTCAAAATTTTAAAATGCTTACATACTCGTTGATATTTTTTTTGTTTTTAATTGGTTATTTTATATTTGACATGCTTGTACTTACTTATTTTTTTTTGTTGTTTAGCATTTTATCTGTAGGTAATAGCTGATTGGGCAGAAGACTTTGTGTATCCCTTTCAAACACAAAATAAATGATTATGATTTTGTCATAGAAAACGGAATGTGTTGTTACTTGTAATACCTAAAATTACCAACGACTCCGTAGCTCAGTGGTTAGAGCAGTCGCCCGGATAGCGAAAGGTCGTGGGTTCGAGTTCCATCGGAGCTGGTTGTGAGACGGGTCCATTTTTTCTAACTTCATTTTCCATTTTTCAATAATATTGACATTCCTGGTAAGCGCAAAAACTCAAATGTTCGTCATAAATATGTTTCTTTAACGAGTCATGTGTTTCCATAAGAAAAAAAAAATTGTGCGGTTTACTTAAAGCTAATTCTTTGGAATATCGCCTTCCAGCGAGTTTTTTGTTAAAGTGCTTGCGATACTATACCTAAGTATGCACTGAAGACGTATCTTCCTCAAGATACACAAATGACACCGATGTACGCTTATCTCAGGACCATTTTCTGGAGTCGATATTCCGGGGTTTATCTTCGGATATCCGGGTGCTGTTATCGTCTTTAGTGCTTTCGCATAAGGGTTGTGTGATAACGCGGTTTAAACGAGCCTGTTTAGATAATGTGGGGTTGATGACTAACGACTTGGTGAAGTTAGGAGTTTGGGCTTTGGGGTCATTAACCCAGGTACTTATAATAATTTGGTAGGAATTAAAGGTTGACTATTTTTTATTTGACTTTTCAAGAGAATAAAATGGTCGCATTAGATTGAATAAAATATCACCTGAAATTGTTGAAAACAAAACCCGTGGCTTAAAATTAAAATCTAAATTGATAAAGGGCTGATTTTTCAATGCCTAGATTAAAAATTTACGTTGAAAATGAAATATTAGAAAACATCGATCCGTCTCACCTTTTCAAATTAGCCCCACTGACAGCCCCCTATGCAGAGGTTGCGTGAAGGCCGAAGAGGCAGCTACTCATGTACTGGTTGAATGTGACGGAGTGGCCCCCAACTAGCTCCGATAGGACTCGAACCTACGACCTTTGATTGTCCGGGCCAATGCTGAGCTACGAAATCTTTTTTCTAATATTTCATTTTCAATAGTAAACATTGCACTCTGAATGCAAAAAAAAAGTAGCAATAAATATACTTAATAAAATTGTTTTGCGAATGACAATATTTTTTGTAGGTTATATTATAAATTAAACTGCTTAATAACTTTTATCTAATTGAAAAAGCGGTCTTTATAGGCTAAGGCGGGTAAAGGTAATCATAGTTCTTAATCTTGCTTGGAAACACAATATTGCTAATGAATGGTTTCGGTTGATGGTAGGACTTGTTCTTAGTCTGCCTGGCTAGCTACCACCATCTTATCTAAGTCTGACATGGCGTCAGACTTAGTTAAGATGGTGGTAGCTAGCCAACAATGATGTTTTCAGCATTATTGTGTTCCGGCAGTTAGAGATAAGATAGCCAGTTCCTTAGTGACTGAGAATTCCGGGAGTAGTGCGCTTCCACCTTCCGCCTTATCACCACATAACATCAGGTGTGATGAAGGCTAAGTGCTACACCGTTGTACATGAAAAAAATATGAAGTACCTAGGTATAAACTAAATGTTTGAACTGAACGAAAAATGGCAGCTTCATTATTGTTCATCAATCCCCGACCCCCGTGCCCCAAACACATCCGATCCATTAGGGGCATATCCTCAAATGGCACGATGCTCAAATGTTATGCCCCAGCATTTATCTTACAGGCGACCCCAGAGTTAGGGCCAGACCTTTAAGGGCAAGAGTGGGGCAACGTTTTTCGTCACTGCCTGCGTTTTGTCGCTGAGCTTTGCTTGTTATTTTTTGTATAAGGGTGTAGAAAATGAGCACATGGTGAAAACTGAAAAGCGGTCACTGAAACTTCTCTAAAATTGTTGTAGAGATACAACTAGGGTCGTTACAATCATTCATTATAAAACCAATGATAAATCTGTTTAACTCTGTCTCAAATACGACTTATGGTAGGTACTAAATCATGGCTATTCCACGGTTTTGTCTTCGTAACTATGGTAACTTAAACAATTGATTTTATAGTTCTTTTAGGCTCCTATAAACTTTTTCAGTGCGCTAATTAATTCTTAGTCCTTAAATGAACGTGCCTACCTGCGTGAGATAAAAAGAGCAAATAAAAACCTGATTAGGTTTCTTGAATATTCTATCTGCTACGTTAAAACTAAAATCTTATTTGTACTTTTTCCCGTCTAACTTAAATAAATATAAATAAATAAAAGTTTCATCTTAAACGAAGCCTCTTTTTCAGAAGCTCTGGTCATGGACATAGGAAAGGTGTCGAAAAGTCGGAAAAAACTAAAAATCCATAAAAACACAAGTCTAAATATCGCGAATTATTAAAATTAAACCCCGAGTTAAGAGATGCGTTAAAAAGTTTATAATTTTATAATTAACAGATCACGGAGAAATCTAAGATGTGATTATATATTCCATCGTATATTTTACCCCTTCAAAACTTATCAAGCGTCGCGATTATTTCTAATATTGATCCAATCCAATGCATCATTACCTACTTACATACCAAAATTTCATCGTATTTTTTCAGTTGCCCAGGCGTAAAATTTGTTTGTCTTTGTTGTCCGTCCGAGCCTTAAGGACCTGCCTGACATAATAACAGTGCTTCTGGGTCATTCCAACCACCTACGAATTGTTGTTTTTTTTGCTGAGTCAGGGACCTTTAACGTCACACCATACCATGTTCTTGTCTTTTTGTTGTTATGTTTTTTTTCCTTAGCTATATTTTTTGTTGATTGTTATTCTATGTTATTTGTCTGTATGTGTTATGTGGTGTGTTCCGTTAATATATGGTTTTTCTTTCTTTCAAAATTGCTATAAACATAGTTACATTCTCATTTATGATCTCTATGGCTCCGTTCTACGTTTATTAGCCTCTTGTATACAATGTTATGGGCATAACCTCTTAGCTAACGTCGTACCATCAGACGTAGGTAAAATCTAGGAACCTCCTGGTCTTCCACTTATCGGCGAAATTCACTTGTACATAATCCACGCGTACGCTACTGTATAAAGGCGCGGTTGAAACGGAGCGCAAGCAATACTCGCCTTAACATGGTTGACTCGATTGTACCAAACGATTGGGCCATAACCGTGTCTGTATCTACTGGCTGCGCGCGATACGGGAATAGGGGATGATCTGACGCGTGGCTGGGACGATACGATAGTGAAGCACTATCGATAATAGCACGGCTGAATCGATTAATATAGCCATGTTCGCCGAAAGTTCATAAATATTATGCCGCCGAAAGTTCATTAATATACGTTCTCCGAACAGCGTTAGAGCCAGCGCGCACTTGTGATTTTTAATCGGGTGATAGATTTATCGTTCTCGGATTCAGTATAGAGTTATATGGCAGTGCGCGAATTGACGATTAAACTATCGACCGATCGAACTATCGAAAATGACTGGCCGATAGTTGTACGATCAACTATCGCACGACTATCGGCCGGTCGGTAATGTGCATGAAGGGCTATGTGAGCGCGCGCACTGCATTCAACTAAACTATCGCCCAACTATCGGTCGACTGCGCATTCAGCATGGCACTGTACACAACTATCGGAAGTGCGCGCACTCATGTACATGCGTGTACATGAGTGCGCGCACTTCCGATAGTTGTAAGAGCAAACTATCGCACAACTATCGGCCGGTCGGTAATGTGCACTGCAATCAACTAAACTAAACTATCGCCCAACTATCGGTCAACTAAAAATCACAAGTGCGGGCATATCTCTCGCTTTCGCCGTTTGTCGTGGTAATCGGTCCAGTAGTTTCGGAGCCTATATATAGAGCTCTTTCCTCTTTATAATATTAGTATAGATAAGAGAGGCTTGTGTCCCAGCGGTGGGGACTTTATATAATGACTGATGATGATTTGCAACATTTGAGGTGCCCATAGAGTGTGTCAAACTTTATTACTAGTCCCTTGACAGACTCACTAGTTTTTGAACCAACTAGCAATTACTACCGTTTAGTGGACAAATGATCATCTTAACTATTAGTGCTATAATTTATTCTGTTCCACCATGTTGTCGGAAGATTATTATTTTACTTCAGACTCTTTTGGCCACCAGCCAGCAACCGTTTTATTCGGACATAGTTTTGTATTGTTTTTTAATTCGTACGGAGTCAGAAGGTATAGTGCGACAAGCTTTTCTGTTCCGGTTATTATCTTTGGAACTAAAACAGTTTTCATACGACAGTCCATTTTGACAGCTAATTTCGTATTGCAAGTGGCTCCTCTGTCTTAGCTGTCACCGGAACAGAAAAGCTTGTGGCACTGTAAGGCGAATTTCAGGTTTTACTCGATTAGCTTCCGTTCGCGACTTTGGCGGATTTTTACAAATGTCTATCCTGCTTTTATATCATATTTCATAAGAACCTTAAATGAGCGTATTCTGTTCAGTGATTTGACGATGTTAAAAGATTTTTTGAATATTTGATAAGAATGTGAAAGTGTGTTTGTTTGTTTGTTTGTCCGTCTTTCACGTCAAAGCGGAACAACGGATCAACGTGATTTTTGGTATGGGGATCACTTACGAGCTGAAGAGTGAGATAGGCTTTTTATCTCGAAAATATCACATTTCCGCGGGATAAAGTAGTGTCCACACGGGCGAAGGCGCGGCGCGGGTGCAATGCTAGTCAATACATTATTTGTTCCTTACCTTTATCATGACCACCTCAACATAAAAATGATCTGCGATTTATCATTTTTATATACTAACTAATATTATAAAGATGAAAGATTTGATTGTTTGTTTGAATCGAATAGGTTTCGAAACTACTAGACCAATTTAGAAAATTCTTTGACCATTAGAAAGCTACATTCTTCCCGAAAGACAGGCTATATTTTATACCGATATGCCTACGGGAACGGGTACCACGCGGGTAAAACTGCGAGTATCCGCTAGTGTGTCATAAAATAGAAAAAAAAAGAAGTGCTATAAGGGTATGTGTTTTTTTGTGTTGGGGTTGTTTAAAATTTTTATTTTTTTAAGTTGTGCTGATAACAAAAAAAGCATTAGCGTGGGTCGTTGTACTCGTCTGAAGCTGAGAACTTACGTCGCCGCGTCGTTAACCAAAGTGAAAACATTGTGATTGATTAGTCATTAGTCATCGTTTCGTTTGAGTCACGACTCCCATTGTGAACACCTCCTATGCAGAAGTGCAATAAACATTTACGACCCATCAAAGTGCTCCTATTTCAATCGAACCCGTGACCAAATCTATAACAAGCTCTTCAATAATATTTACCCACGTTGGATTCGCTTGCGTTGCAATATTGATCTTTAATGTTAGGACGTTAAAGTTCTGTTTTGCGAGGTAGCAGACGTATTCAAATATTTATTTCGTATGTTCTTTGGAGTTACAAGGTGGTCAGCGGACTAAAATTGAGTGCCTAGTAAATCGTAAATATGGATTTAGAACTGATCTCTCAATGTCTAGTTTTGCTATTAACCATTTGTTAAGATATTTAACACAATTATCTATATTATATTACCGACTATTGTGATTTATACGCTGGTGTCCTGAAGTTGGTCTCCCATAAAAAGTGGTAATTGTTTTTCTGTGTTTCTCGTATGACGCGACGAAAGGCAGTCTGCCAAAGTGATGGGACATAATATTTATTAATCGCGTGCCTTGAAAGTTTGTCAAACAACCAAATTAAATATTACGACAGAACTCGTTGAGCAGCGTCGAAATTAGAAGAATATTTGTTGGACTTTTTTTTGTTGGTACGTACAAATTATATGTGAAACCAGACATCGTCTAATAACTAAAGTTATGAAAAAATTAGAAACGAAATGAAAGCGTTTTATTTCTAAGAATTTTTTTTTATTCAAATTAGATTGGTTTAACAACACGTATGAACGTCAATGAAGCTGCGTTATCGGTCTTAAATTAATAAATTTGTCAATATTATTACTACAAAACATGCGTTAAATTCCACCAATTATATTTAAGGAATATATTACAATTTATATTATAATTTTAAAATACAGTCACGAAGATTTTGTACTTTCAAAGATATAATTGTACTGTATGTTTATTATCTCACATCAATCTAACTGTCGCGATCTTTAGGTACATTTAACATCTTTATTGTGTAAGTATATCAGTTTTAAATTTATTTCTACCCACTTTAATTAATAACACGAATATGTACACGTCCTAAAACTTTTGATAGCCGATAAAACGCCTGTATTTAATTGTAAATTTCATGTACTTACCTACAATTTAATTGACTATGAAGTTTTCATAATTTACAACTTTCACATTAATGGCAAGATGTATGAATCATACGCTGTGAAAGTTTACGAGATATTAAAGAGACGTTCAGAAATAATTTTAATGCCATTTTTATGTTTCCCGTCGTCGTTTAATATCAAACGGTATTGTTTTTGCTTAATGATTTAAAAATAAGGACTTAACAGGTATTTAATTGTGCATCAAAACATATTAGAATCTTCAAAATGTTAATGTATTGCGAGAATTACATTGTTTTTAGATGAAATTCGTTTCATTGTCATCAACTTTTCTTTTTTCTGTCAAACATATAACATATTGTTGAATTAAAAACTTTATTGTTATTGTTTTTAGGGCAATCTGTTTACTGAACTGTTTACTTTTGCTAAAGAAAACTTAAGTACTATCATGGTTATCGAATTCTATTATTCGATTATATAAGACTAGCTTTCCGCCCGCGGCTTCGCCCGCGTGTACTACACGACATTATCTTCAGGGAATGTGATATTTTCCGGGATAAACTACGTCTACTTTCCAGCTCCCAATCTACCACCGTACCAAAAATCACATTGATCCGTTGCTCCGTTTTGACTTGAAAGACGGACAAACAAATAATACCTACCTACTGGTTTTCCCGTGGGAGTAATGATACTTTCCTGTGGTAAAAAGTAAAAGTAGTCTATTATAATCCTTCCCAGGGTCTCAAATTATTTACTTAAATAGGTAACAATTTCTGGCCGCAAATTAGCCCGCGCTTAAAATTATTTTCGTATGGGAATGAGATTTTCCCGCGGTAAAAAGTGTTATGTCTTTCCCAGGGCCTTAAACTGTCTCTATTCTAAATATAATCCTTTCCATTAACTTAAATACCAATTCCATTCCAAAGCTATGCCTGCTAAAACTTATTTTACCATGGGAATGATCCTTATTCCCGCGGTAAAAAGTCCTTCCTAAGGTGACAAAATATGTCCATTCCAAATTTCATCTGAATCGGTTCAGCCGTTTTGACGTAAAAACAGAACATACAGACAGACAGACAAACAAACAAACAAATATAAATTTTCGCATTTATACTAATACTAGCGGCCGCGGTTTCACCCGCGTGGTTCCCGTTCCCGTGGGAATATCGGGATAAAAAGTACATATAAACCTTCCTCTTGAATCACTCTATCTATTAAAAAAAAACGCATCAAAATCCGTTGCGTAGTTTCAAAGATTTAAGCATACAAAGGGACATAGGGACAGAGAAAGCGACTTTGTTTTATACTATGTAGTGATGAAATTGTTATCATATATTAAACAGAAAAAAGTGTTACTCTGATCTTTAAATCTAAAAATCCACCGCGAAGTATTTGATTGAATCAGGCGTCACTTGGCGGAAGTCCCTAACCATTGTGAAAAATATACCATTCGTCACCAGCTCGCCATTCGGTGCTAGATTGCATACGGTCAAACATCTCTTGAAGATGCCCCGGGTTGGGGCGAAACACTTGTAGAGTAGTGTGATCGGTGAAGGTGCAAGTTTTGTGATTATTTGCGGAAGAAAGCTACGTATATATTTATTTTTTACAATCCACAGAGAAGTATTGATTTACTGTTTGAGAAATTATAATAGAAAATAAATACACGTAATCGGGTGACAAACCGTTGTCCTAACGATTAACTTAGAATTGTTAACATTTATCTAAATGACAGTCCGCGAAACCCCTTGGGTTTGTAAATTGTACAACAAGAGTAACGGCGTATCCCATCAAGAAATGAGTTTAATTAAACTTAACTATAAAACAGGGAAGGCGACAAGAAAACCGCCGAGATACTCGCGAAATAATGATGGCGGTATAAGGCGCAGGAGAGAGCGGTAGCGGTTGTATGAGTCTACCTGTTTAAATTTTTTTAAATGGGCGGTTGGTAAATGTTGACGATTGATAAGAACAGTGAATAAATGAATATTTTATTACTTTTAATTATTATTTTAGAGAATTATTATAAATTGTAGTTAGTTGTGATTTTAAATTCTTTTTATGCATTCACAATGCAATTTTGTAAGTATAGGAAAAATGTGATATTAAAAGTACTTATAGGGCTCGTGGTTTTTTGCTATCACATTTTTCTTATATTGTAGTTAGTTGTTTAAGGTATTTGCTATTTTTCAGTTTCAGTTTGTGTCCTTGAATCGTGGTTTCAGGAAGTAAGCAAGTCAGCGTTGGTTCGATCCCCAGCCTGGAAACACGTGTGTGTGTGATGATGATGAACCTTAGTTCATTATTTTACTTGTCTTGAAATATCGTATTTTTTTATTTATTACAAACGATCACTTAATGCGTTACTTACGAATCATTTTTGTAATATTTTTTCACGCTTTGGTTCATCTGTGTAATGTCGCGAGTATTTTATCACGCTCGTACTATATTACAAGTTACATCATTATTATGTTACTACTAGCTTTCCGCCCGCGGCTTCGCCCGCGTGGACTACACGAAGTTATCCCGCGGGAATGTGATATTTTTCCGGGATAAAAAGTAGCCTAAGTTACTCCTTATTACATCAGCTACAGATCGCGCGGCGAGAGTTTGGCTTTGACCGTTATTGCGCAGAAATCAGAAATTGGGTATCAACGGGCAATTAGCGGGGTAAATGCATGCGTAGTAATCCCCTCCACCCGAAGGTCAAAGCCAAACTCTCGCCGCGCGATCTGTACCTGCCAGTGAAAGTCCCGTCAAAATCGGTCCAGCCGTTTCATAGATTAGCCGGAACAAACAGACAGACAGGCAAAAATTTTAAAAAATGTATTTTTAGTATATGTACCGTATATATAATCTTATGCATGTAGTAAAATTTTTTTGTATCCGTAGTTACACGCTTATCCAACTTTTTGACTTGTTCTAATTTAATCTCGCCGAACTCCTCTCCCTTGCGCCACCCCCCAACCATTATCAGACTTAATTTGGAAGAAAGCAAACTATGTGCTGTTCATTTGATTTTATTGTATCCGTAGTTACTACACGCATATGTAACTTTTTGACTTGTTCTAATTTATTCTCGCAGAACTCCTCTCCCTTGCACCACCCCCAACCATTATCAGGCTTAAATTGGAAGAAAGCAATTAGTTACGAGCGGCACCGGCTACAAATAACCGGCGCAGAATTAAAACCAAGGAAATTCGGCAGCCATTGATTACACTCACCTGCTGATAGGGATGCGGCATTCTTAATGTCAACTCCATGTTGATCTGGGTTATGCTAATATTACACGGTTCAACCAAATTTATTCACTTTGGTCGAAAGGCGCAGAAATACAGGCGCACATTGACATTAAATTGAATGATTCAATTTGGTTGCTACATCCAAATTGAAAGGCAAAGTGAACCGTGTATTTCTGCTATTAGTACCACAGATATAGGGTTGCCAAGTTTTTCTAGAAGAAGTAGAGTATTGACACACTCCTGTCTGTTCCGGTGACAGAGGAGCCACTTGCAATACGAAATTAGCTGTCAAAATGGACTCGTATGAAACCTGTTATAGTTCCAAAGATTATCACCGGAACAGAAATGCTTGTCGCACTATACTATATCTGATTTCAGAGAGGGTAAATAAAGAGTACAGAATTATAAAAAAAAAGAGTATCATTTATTTAAATTTCAAAAAATATAATATGGCATGGCTGGCATGCACTTGGCATGTGCTAAAAATGAAAATAGAGTATTTTAGCGTACTCTATTAGTGTTATAGATTATAGAGTACACCAACATGAAATACAGTACAATACTCTATTTTAGAGTACGGTTGGCAACCCTACAGAGAACACAAGTAAGACGATAAAAGTAGTATGTGGGTGGGGCAAGCGTATAAAAATCAATTGCTCAAAACACCAAACCTCCATACTTACATGAAACATTTTACCTACATAAGATATTGAATGAATGAGTAGCCCGTGGCGCAGTGGTTAGCGCGATCGTTAAGGTAAAGCAACTTTCGAAATAGTCGGTCAAGGGATGGGTGACCAAAATTTTCATCTTGAGGTTCTCCGTGCTTTAGTCGTTAATACCTACCAATCTGCACAGGGCTCGCGTGGCGGGTCATGGCCCGTTCTTCTTATCCATCTTAATTCTAAAAGGAAGGCCAGTGTCCCACAATGGGGACAGTAAATGGCTTATGTTGATGATGATGATGAAGGTATTAAATTTCGTCATGTCATCGTACAATAAGTAGTAACTACATACATCTTGTAGGCTCTAAGGCTCAAGGTCACCCAGCGAGCAATGGAGAGAGCGATGCTTGGTATTTCCCTGCTCGATCGAATCAGAAATGATGAGATCCGTAGGAGAACTAAAACAACCGACATCGCTCGAAGGATTGCATCATTGAAGTGGCAGTGGGCGGGACACATAGCGCGAAGAACCGATGGCCGTTGGGGCGGAAAGGCTCTCGAATGGCGACCGCGTGCCGGACGACGTTCCTTGGACAGGCCCCCTACAAGGTGGATCGACGATCTGGTCAAGGTCGCGGGAAGCCGCTGGATGCGGGCAGCGCAGGACCGATCGTTGTGGAGAACCTTGGGGGAGGCCTATGCCCAGCAGTGGGCGTCGTTCGGCTGACATGATGATGATGACATACATCTTGCAACTAGGTTTTGTCGTGCAACTCTTGTTTGAAGTGCAATTTCAATAGTTGCACTACAAAAAAACCTCTTATACGTATGCGGTGAGGATATGACCAAGATCAACACGTTAAAATGTGCATCTTAACATTTAAAAAATTGTTTGATTATGATTTAGGTTTCTTGCCCATAACCTACTATATTTAGCTCCGATTATCGCCGTTAGTTTTTTAGAATGTAACTTTGAACGATATTTTGTAGGTCGCGGGAGTTGCGATACATACAGCACTATGCCGGCCTAGCATGAGCGGCTTTTATCACGTTATATGATATGGTACGGCATGCCGTCTTGCTTACACCTTAGTGGGGTAAGCAAGACAACTTGTGATACATTTTGAGGCTTTGTACTATGTGATTGTGATACTTGGTGTTTTTTTTTCGGCCCCCTTTCAGCCTCACGTGATTAATGAACAGCTCCTAAGTCACCAATCGAAGGACGTGGGCTGGAAGTCTTATTTTAAAAACAAGGTTACTATCCAAATACAAGTAGTACAGTATAAAAGAGGGATCCGTCGAAAGGAAACCGCTTTCTTTACAAGAAGAAATTACATTAAGACTCTCATTCGAATTCCAATCGAACAGTATTAAAGAGTAAAACTAATTTCCAAATCTCCAACGTTTCTATTACATTTTACTAATGTCGTAAGGTTGTATCCCTTTTCTAGAGATTGTAAATAGCTTTTGAACGAAGATGGATAAATAGGTGCTGCAAAGTCAATGAATACTTCATTCTAATCCAGTGCTGAGAATTGGCATATAGCTTGATTAGCGTTTAGATTATTTTTAATTACATATTGAAAAAACTCAAGTTAAGTCGAGTTGAGTTGCAAATTGCTCCCATTGACCCCCCTTGTATCCGGACTGTTATACCCCCTTATTAGTAAAAGTGGAGTTACACCTAGTTTTAAACTGATGCTGTCGCTTATTCGCTAAAAAGAAGTCAGATACACAACAGATTTACATCAGGTGTAACTTTAAATACTTCACCATTTACAAGAGGGTTAGAGTGTTACCGTTCCTATTGCTATTGTGAGTAGTTAGGTTTGGTATGTTTTAGAAATAACCGTCGTTCTTCTAGTGAGCACAAGAGAGGGGTAGAATATGTGATGCCTCGACTCGTCCCCCTTAAGGCAGATGATGGGCAAGTACGGGCGTAGCAGGTAATTTACACTTGTGTGGCCATTAGATAGAACTTGCGAGGTGGTTAGTGTTTTTTTATAGGTAACTGAGTAGGTTATAGTGGTATTATAGTTTTAATTATTTGAAAATAATAATAACAACTACTGCCCGTGATGATAACTAATTTCTTTTCCGATATGCCCATGCCATATTTTCAGTAAGTATAAAGAAAATCTTGACTCCCATTCACGTTGTAGAGTTGCTAGAGACAATAATTTGTCTTTTTCGGAAAACTTGGCTTTCATAAACATGTTTAACATTGTAAGTTAAAAACATGCTATCATAGTCGCCAGTTTTTTCATCTAGCACGTAAGTTCTAAAAATACATTATTCTTTTCAAAAATCGTATCATACCATAAACTTTATTACATAATATTAAAGTAGCTGCTAACCCGGGGTTAAACATTAACTGTTTATAATATTAGTGTCTAATCACTTTCCTAAAACTTAATTTCGATCGCTACTTTAGTGGCTCCACACTGGAAAATCCTACTTCTCGCCTAGTCGTGTAATAACCGTTTAATGGCCCCGTAACAGCGTCACACGTTGAAATAGCTAACGAGAAATGCTAAGTGTACTTGACTATAATACCTACGTGCCTTCTAATTTGGCAGGCTGTTGACATTCTCATTATGTTTCGTTACAAGAACATGGTGGGAAAATTACATGAAAAGTTACTCGCTTCTTCTTCTTAGCGTGTCGATCGTTCGGCTTTAGATCTTGTTAGACCAAAATTGCGCCACACGTATAGCGTTTTCAGTGGCATTATAGAGGTCCTCGCGTGTGCAAGGTGAAGGGCACGCTGAGCAGGACAAAAGGTGTGACATAGTTTGGGAAGAGGCACCACATTCACATCCTCCATCTGACGAATAACCCCACCGGCAAAGATTAAATTTGCATCGGCCTACCTGGGTTCTAAGTCTAATGACCAATGACCAATGACCGGGGGGCAGTCTTTCCCTTATAGCAGTCAGAGTTGCTGTCGGATGTTTTAGTTACTCGCTAAAGGCCTGCGTAGACTGGGGACTTCTGTCCGTCCGTCGCCGCGAATTCAACGTATATCGACGGCCATTCCATTCGTTAAGGTTAGTGAAGGTCTAGCGAGGAATCAGGAGTCGCTAGATAGCTTCATGGGCAGAATAACCTTTGTTTTCGTTGAATTATCAGCGACTTTTAGGTTATGTCGGCGGACAAAAGTCCCTCGTCAGCGCAGGCTTTAATGACAGAAAAAGGGCCCTAACTCCTGGAATACAACAATCTGAAAACATTGTTGTTATGGCGGTAGACTTAGACAAACCATCTTATCTAAAGGGCCCCACAGACGATCAGTCCGCCTGTTGGTAACGGCCTCTGTCAGTTGGACGCAATCAACCACACACTCAGTTTTCATACAAAAACCGAATATCATTTCCGAATAGCATGGATTTCGGCCAACTGACAGATTATTGTCTGTCCCTTAGTCTACCGCCGTAGGTTTTATCATAACCAACCAAACAAATTCGGCCGATTTGTGACCTCTGGATATGATACCGATGGCACAGATTACTAAATAAATAGTTACTACGTAACAGATACTGCACTTCGCTAAGCCATTTAAATAAATAGCAACTCTCTAAAACGAAATAAAGTGGAATTCAGCTTGTACCTACGGCACAAATTACGAACGGCCACTCGTTGCATCTCTTTCTATCGCATATATCCTATCGCGCTCGGGCGGGCGGCCCGCTGTAAATTGTATTGAATTGGTATCCCGAGAGATACCCGAAGCGAAGTTGGCACTTATCTCAGGTTCTTGAGCGAGTGACGGACGCCTACCGATGGTGTGTGCCACTAGAAGACAGAGGTGTTTATTCGATAACAAGAACATACCAATATTTCGCACAACAGTATGCCCAGCAACTTTTAAAATTATCACTGAAAAAAGCATCCTCAAAAAGCATTGTTAATATAAAATAACAACAGAATTTCTTTTTAGATCAACTAACGTTACTTATATGAGAACATGGGTTAAGTATCGTTGATAGGCCTCACCCAATAATTGATTTCGTATTAGAAGAGAGCTTTTTTATTAGTACGTAAAATCCAGTGGTGTAGTACGTTCGGCAACACGTTATTAATTGGAAGACTAATTGGTTCGGCCGATAAATCAGCCATATCGCGGAGCCATCGGCCATTATTAATGCGACCTTCGGAGGTAGTGGGTACTGGGGACGACAAAGGTGGGAGATGCAGTTTTAAGGCGCTACTCGGAAAAAGTATGGACTCTTTGATATAAAACTATAGGACGGTTAGAGATGTTATACATCTGGTAATAAGATATATATTTTTTCATACCTTTATCTAGAATCGTATAGTTTCAGAAACACGATTTTATAATTTTGGCTCGACACTTTTTATTTTCGAAAATGCCTCTAAAAATAAGAAATATCAAGATTATTCTTAAATGGGGATACATATTGAAAATTGGTTTAATTAGTGGACACCACTAATATTTAGAATCGTATAGAAGTATTTTTTTTTAATCGCTATAGTTTTTGAATACGAAGTGATTTTGTGTTTTTTTTGCGTAATCGGCAAAATCGGTCTCGCTCCCGCGCGCGTCGTTTTCTCATTGCCATCTCGCTTTAGCATAATTTTTCCGAGTATCGCCTTAAGGTTGGGTTGGTTGATAATAAAAATAGATCTCTATTTCGTCACCAAACTAACTTAAAGATGGGAATGGAATTGAGGTAAGGCGAGGAAACTCTGAGCAGATCCCAAATAAAATATGATGATGATGGTAGACTTCATGAGCTTAAAGTAAAAAGTTTTATTTAATGTACAGTCAGCGTCATATTTACGGTGCCATCCAAGGTGGTCAAGTAGTTCGTCACACAACACCAATAGGCTACTTGACCCTTTTTTATTCGTCTCCTAAAAGATTACTAATTGTCCTACTACACCAAAAAAATTAATTTATTAATATTTTAAAACATAAAAACCTACAAAACTTTATTTTAAAATTTCGCTTTTTATTATCCGGTAAAAACGCTCTTCGCCATGTTCTGACGTCAACGTCATACAATTTGTAAACAACCACAGTGTCAAGTGGTTGTTTACTTTTTTTTTTACCTTTAGGGTAGTTCCACTTATCAAAGATCTTTGTCCAATATGCATTTGATCAAAGAAATTGGACGACTTTGACGTTCAATTTTATACATTCGATATTCAATTTCTTTGATATACATTTGGTATATTGGACAAAGATCTTTGATATGTGGAATACACCCTTACTAATATGTAGCAAAAGTCAAAGTGACGTTTATTTGTTTACAAATTTAGAAATCCAATGACGTCACAACATGGGCGATAGTTCGCGTAAGTGTATATATTCTTTGGCGATAGTGTTTTCGTATTCGTTGGCGTTGGAACATTTGCATTTTTAGTAAAAATATAAATTCATGTTTTTCATACTAATATTTTTATGAAGAAACGACCAGGAAAGTCAGTAAAAAATTTAAAACAACCGATTTGTATGCACAACACGAATGCTCGAAACCCAGTTCTGAGCAACGAAAGAAATAAGGTTTTAAGGATAGCTTACATTAAGCTGGACCAGGGGCCTTATTGCTTCAGGGTTCCGTGCAAATGATCCGCCAATTACAGCTTTCGATTGCTTTGCTATATACAATTTACTTACATGATTTTTCACACTTGTCTCTCTGCTATATACAAGGTGTTTCGTTAGATATCCCATTACTCTAGGGTTATATTTAATAATCAAAATGATATCAAAAAAATCAAGGAAAATAGGTCGGAATACGAGTTTTTTTTTTGCTTTCTCATACAAATGCCCATACAAATACAGAAGTTGAAAGTGAGACGTGATCTTTTACTATAGGTCTCATAAGAAGGCTCAAAGTCACCCAGCGAGCAATAGAGAGGACGATGCTTTTTTTTTGGTATTTCCCTGCTTGATCGAATCAGAAATGATGAGATCCGCAGGAGAACTAAAACAACCGACATCGCTCGAAGGATTGCATCATTGAAGTGGCAGAGGGCGGGACACATAGCGCATAGAGCCGATGGCCGTTGGGGCGGAAAGGTTCTCGAATGGCGACCGCGTACCGGACGTACGTTCCGTGGACAGGCCCCCTACAAGGTGGACCGACGATCTGGTCAAGGTCGCGGGAAGCCGCTGGATGCGGGCAGAGCAGGACCGATCGTTGTGAAGATCCTTGGGGGAGGTCTATGCCCAGCTTTAGGGTAGTTCCACTTATCAAAGATCTTTGTCCAATATGCATTTGATCAAAGAAATTGGACGACTTTGACGTTCAATTTTATACATTCGATATTCAATTTCTTTGATATACATTTGGTATATTGGACAAAGATCTTTGATATGTGGAATACACCCTTACTAATATGTAGCAAAAGTCAAAGTGACGTTTATTTGTTTACAAATTTAGAAATCCAATGACGTCACAACATGGGCGATAGTTCGCGTAAGTGTATATATTCTTTGGCGATAGTGTTTTCATCAGTTCAAATAAAAGAATAAAAAATATATTTTTCAAATTATTTTTACATATCCATCTTGTACTTTTATTTCATGATATCCCTATATTACGTTTTCCTAAGCCAAGTACTAAAGGAAATATTCATTTGATGTATCAAATTTCATACTTAATTTGATTTGTCAAGTAGCCTATTGTATGTATGGATGTACCGAACTATTTGACCACTTTGGATGGCACCGTATATATGACGCTGACTGTACATATATTTAAAATTAGTATTTTTCGAACCCTGCAAAAAAACGTTACTGAAATAGACTAATAATGAGGTGCCTATATTCTATTTAGTTAAGAACTTCAGCGAGAAAAACAGCCCGAGGGAGCAACAATAATTGTTGTTTATTTGCAAACTTGATCAAGTGTTTATTGTTGTTTTTTCCTTGTTTCAGGTAAGTGGATTCGGCTGGAATCAGCGAAAGTAATCGACTTTACGAGTGGTAACATCTGGATAGTACTCACCTTAATAATGGACTTGAACTTTTAGGTACTAATGTTACTTAAAAGAAGTGAAAAGTTATTTCACAAATTCAGGTAAAGGTCAAATCTAATATTGATAAGTGCGAAAGGATTTCTCAAGCACATAACCAATTTGAGATAATTTCAATAACCCTAGAGATTGGTTAGCAAGATAAGATTTTTGAAGAGACTTAGAGCAAATCTCTATTAATTGATTAGGCGTTTCTTCATTGGCCGACAAGATGGAACACCTAAAAATGACATCAGTGAAAGAATTTTTCAATGGAATCGTAAGATAAGATTTTTGAAGAGATTTTGAGCAAATGTCTATACCTATTTGATTGGGTGTTTCTTCATTGGCCGACAAGATGGGACACCCAAAAATGACAACGGTGGATGAATTTTTCAATGAAATCGTATGGTATGGTGTGGTATTCTGTTTCATTGGCACGACATCCGGCGGTCGCTGTCGGTCGTCGTTTCGGCCAGTGAAGAAACGGCCGTAATCTTTGTTCATGTATTACCATGCATGCATGAATATACAAAACGAAGTCGTGGTCAACCGCTAGTTAAAATAATATACAAATAAAAGAACTAACAGAGTCTTTAGTATCTTATTATATCTTACTAGCTTTCCGCCCGCGGCTTCGCCCGCGTGGACTATACGACGTTATCCCGCGGGAATGTGATATTTTTCTGGGATAAAAAGTAGCCTATGTTCCTCTCCAGGTTACAAAGTATCTATGTCCCAAATTTCAGCCAAATCCGTTCAGCCGTTTTGGCGTGATTGAGTAACAAACATCCAAACATCTAAACATCCAAACATCTAAACTTTCACATTTATTACCACACTTTTATTAGCTTCACTTGTAACTAAGTCACAATGTAAGAAAATCTTGGAAATCAATTTTAACCTACTTCTAACTGTCGTATTGATTTAGAAACTTTGCAAGTCTATATGAATCCGATGACAATACAATAATTTGCTACCATCGAGCTGATCTGATGATGGAGTCAAGAGGTGGGCAATATCACTCTTCAATGGCTGCTAGGAAACCCCTCGAGTTTAGGCTCATTTCTTTTGTTCTGATAAGACCTGTTCGTTACACTTCATGGTAAGGGTCTGATGATGGAGCAGGGAGGAAGCCAGTGGCACTTCTTAATGACCACTAAGAAACCCCTCGAGTTTGGCCTCCGATGTTTCGTTCTGATGAGACTTTTTAGTCGCATTTGGTGGTTGGGGTCTGATGATGGAGCAGGGAGGAAGTCAGTGGCACTTCTTAATTACCAATAGGAAACCACTCGAGTTTGGGCTCATTTGTTTCGTGTTGATAAGACCTATTCGTTACACTTGGTGGTGAGGGTCTGATGATGGAGCTGGGAGAAAGCCAGTGAAACTCCTTACCTACACCTCGAGTTCTGGCTCATTTGTTTCGTTCTGATGAGACCTGTTCGCTACACTTGGTGGTAAGGGTCTGATGATGGAGCAGAAAGGAAGCCAGTGACACTCCTTAATGACCAATAGGAAACCACTCGAGTTTGGGCTCATTTGTTTCGTGTTGATAAGACCTATTCGTTACACTTGGTGGTGAGGGTCTGATGATGGAGCTGGGAGAAAGCCAGTGAAACTCCTTAATGGCCTCAAGAAAACCCCTCGAGTTTGGGCTCATTTGTTTCGTTCTGATGAGACCTATTCGCTTCACTTGGTGGTGAGAGTCTGATGATGTGAAAATAGAGCTGGGAGGAAGCCAGTGGCACTTCTTAATGACCACTAGGAAACCTCTCGAGTTTGGGCTCATTTGTTTCGTTCAGACGAGACCTATTCGCTACACTTGGTGGCGAGGGTCTGATGATGTGAAAATAGAGCTGGGAGGAAGCCAGTGGCACCCTTAATGACCACTACGAAACCTTTTGAGTTTGGGCTCATTTGTTTCGTTCTGATGAGACCTATTTGCTACACTTGGTGGCAAAGCACTGATGATGGAACAGGGAGAATGCCAGTGGCACTCCTTAATGGCAAATAGGAACCCCTTTGAGTTCTGCCTCATTTGTTTCGTTCTGATGTGACCTATCCGCTACACTTGGTGGTAAGGGTCTGATGATGGAGCAGGGAGGAAGTCAGTGGCACTCCTTAGTGACCACTAAGAAACCCCTCGAGGTAGGCTCATTTGTTTCATTCTGATGAGACCTACTCGCTACACTTGGTGGTGAGAGTCTGATGATGGAGCAGGGAGGAAGTCAGTGGCACTCCTTAATGACTACTAGGAAATCCCTTGAGTTTGGGCTCATTTGTTTCGTTCTGATGAGACCTATTCGCTACACTTGGTGGTGAGGGTCTGATGATGGAGTAAGGAGAAAGTAAGGGTTCGGCTCGCGCATCTGGTAACTAATAGACTCCACTTGAATTTGTAAAACTAAATACATACAATCACGCCTTTGAGTTATAATGTTTACGGGGTGAGCAGACACATGAATGGACTGTGAAATTGATTGTAAACCACCCATAGCTTGCCATTTATTAAATCAAAAAAGTAAAAAATAAATATGTAGTTTAAAAAACTAAAAAACACACTTTTATAGGAACTCTTTTCAGTAACTGAAATTAAAAAGCGTGGTGCGCCCTTTGCAAAGCATGCATTCAAGTACTTAATATTGACAACGCGCACCACGCTTTTTAATTTCAGTTACTGAAAAGAGTTCCTATAAAAGTGTGTTTTTTAGTTTTTTAAACTACATATTTTTTTAATATTAGTAGGATTAGTAGGATTATAAACAGACTAAAAAGAGCTAGCTACCGTTGGCGTTGGAACATTTGCATTTTTAGTAAAAATATAAATTCATGTTTTTCATACTAATATTTTTATGAAGAAACGACCAGGAAAGTCAGTAAAAAATTTAAAACAACCGATTTGTATGCACAACACGAATGCTCGAAACCCAGTTCTGAGCAACGAAAGAAATAAGGTTTTAAGGATAGCTTACATTAAGCTGGACCAGGGGCCTTATTGCTTCAGGGTTCCGTGCAAATGATCCGCCAATAACAGCTATCGATTGCTTTGCTATATACAATTTACTTACATGATTTTTCACACTTGTCTCTCTGCTATATACAAGGTGTTTCGTTAGATATCCCATTACTCTAGGGTTATATTTAATCATCAAAATGATATCAAAAAAATCAAGGAAAATAGGTCGGAATACGAGTTTTTTTTTTTGCTTTCTCATACAAATGCCCATACAAATACAGAAGTTGGAAGTGAGACGTGATCTTTTACTATAGGTCTCATAAGAAGGCTCAAAGTCACCCAGCGAGCAATAGAGAGAACGATGCTTTTTTTTTTGGTATTTCCCTGCTTGATCGAATCAGAAATGATGAGATCCGCAGGAGAACTAAAACAACCGACATCGCTCGAAGGATTGCATCATTGAAGTGGCAGAGGGCGGGACACATAGCGCATAGAGCCGATGGCCGTTGGGGCGGAAAGGTTCTCGAATGGCGACCGCGTACCGGACGTACGTTCCGTGGACAGGCCCCCTACAAGGTGGACCGACGATCTGGTCAAGGTCGCGGGAAGCCGCTGGATGCGGGCAGAGCAGGACCGATCGTTGTGAAGATCCTTGGGGGAGGTCTATGCCCAGCTGTGGGCATCGTTCGGATGACATGATGATGATGATGATACAAATGCCATGTTCACTTCACTAAGCAAGGTTTGCAATAATATAGTATTTTCTTATCTTCATGGGTCTTAACTTAACTCTAACTAGCGACACCAAGAACCTCATAGTATACACTTGTTACGATACGACCCTACAACTACTCAATTTATCTAAACTTGGCACTACGCTCTACCCCAATGCCTCCATCTTGAAAAATGGCGTAGTTACCCTGAAAAACTGTTCCAACTTCCTCTTTTTAATAACAGCAATTTTAGCTGTGACCATGTCGTCCGTTTTAATAACTCTTTATGCGTTCACACTAACCGTTATTTATAAAAGTTATAAAGCGTAATAAAGTTAAGTATATTATGAACTCCGATGGCAAAGCAGGGTGTTATGGAGTGTTTTGTCATTGACATTTATATTCGACTAGCTTTTGTTGTGTTATTTTATGTAACTGAGGTCTTTTTGATGTCCGCAGAAGGAAATTCCAAGTTTTTAAATGTGTAAATATGGTTCGTAATCAAAAAATTAAAAATTTATCCAACTCTTTTAATCGCATGTTTCTAACGGATCAAGTAGCAAGTTCCAAAGTCTCGCCTCTCCCTGTGTTCTCACCACCGGTTACTTTAACGAGAGTTTAAAATTACGAGACGTTCTCCTACCATAATTTTAATTACTGACAACGAGTAATAAATAACGGAGGCTTCTGAACGTGTTTTAATATAAGTTTTTAAACGCACGTGCTGGCGAAATTCTTGGAGTTTTCAACAAGTTTTTGGAGTTTCGGCAATTTATTAGTTGGGTCCTTGTTGATGTAGATACCTGCATGGGATAATGTTATTAGGAGCTTTATTAATTACATTTTATCATTTAGCCATACTCGTATTATAAATGTGAAAGTGTGTTTGTTTGTTTGTCCGTCTTTAACGCCAAAACGGAGCAACGGATCGACGTGATTTTTGGTATGGGGATAGTTTTGGAGCTGGAGAATGACATAGGCTTCTTTTTAATGCGGAAAAATATCACGTTCCTGCGGGAAAACGTTTGTGGTCGGCGCGGGCAAAGCTGCGGGTGGAAGGCTAGTTAAATAATACAGCACAAACGATAATATTTGATAGTTATATTTATATATAGTTCGGCTGACATGATGATGATGATGATAGTAGTATATTAAACGTTCCCTTGTGAAACAGACTTTGAGGCTAAACTATTTATTATTAGTACACAAAACTTTACCAAGATTTCATCCTTGGTCTTGCCGGCAAAACTTTTGATGCACCAATTGTTTTTATTATTAAATTGCGTTATATATAAATGACATTTAGCAGTACGACTATTTGATAAGACCCAATAACAGAACTAAAATAAAACTACAAATTAACTTGTCTCACGAGTTATTGGCAGGGAAACTCGACGTATTTATTGTATGTCATTTATAAATACGTAAGATTTCCATTAAATTAAATTACTAAAGTACATTACCCAACGGAACATGTCAATCAATAGACAAATAGAATGAAACATTTCGCCGCCACCGTCACAGTCTAAAAATCTTTGTTATTAGGAACAATGCCGAATACCGGATCCATTATCTGACACCGGACCGGAGCATCACGCGTCGCGTCGCCCTGTTGCCACAGAGTAAAAAGCATACAGTACCACAAACACGAAAAACTGTGTCTGGTAATTTGTTATCGTAGGCGTAAGTATTATTTGTATCATGAAGCTCGACTTAATACTGAGGTAACTGGAGAGTGCAGTACTAACACTTTTTTGTCCCCAAAAATTACACAGTGGCTGTCTTCCGTCTCACCTACACTTTAAAAACATACGTATGGTCATATGAGACAACTGACAGCCACTACATACATAAATGTCAAATTTGCTGGGTACACTTTTTTATTCAGGGCAGGGGGGTGTCACTCCGCAGTTTAGGTACGTTCGGCCGGCGTGCCTGCCGGGCAGGCTTATGGCAGAAGGATGCCGCTCGGCTCGTACGCTCCACGTTCGCGCGTAAAACGATCGATCATTTCCGTGATTTTTGTGCACCGAACAATGACTACTAAACGTTGTTATAATCCGTATATAAGATACTGTTGTGTTTACGGGTGTATAAATAAAAGAAAGAACAAAATAAACAGCAAAACCGAACTCGCAAGTC
Organism: Crambus lathoniellus; assembly: GCA_949710035.1. Taxonomy (NCBI): domain Eukaryota; kingdom Metazoa; phylum Arthropoda; class Insecta; order Lepidoptera; family Crambidae; genus Crambus; species Crambus lathoniellus. Next base: position 10,280,309 of record OX453322.1, read on the forward strand.
ACTCGCAACCCTAACCAGCGAGCGAGCTGTTTGATACATTCATAGAAATAGAAACGCTCGCGCGTATCTATAGGGCACAGTTTTGCTTGCATGCGCGAACTCTAGGTTATTATAACAGTAGGCAAGCAATGACAAAGCAACCGGAATTGGACTTAATTTCCACGCAGAAAGATTTATTTTTACTTGCATGAGCTTGCAGAGTGAGTCTTCTGTGCCTTAGCACTATTATTTATTCTGTGTTCAGGGTGAGAACTCCAGTTACCTCAGTATTAAGTCGAGCTTCAGGATTTGTATGAAAACCAGAGCAGTGCCCGCCACTATGGCACAGATTAAAGAACAGTGGTACGCTACGGCTTTAACCCTTAATTGGTCGTGTGGGGTGTTTCACACCCTAATGAATGTTTCAGTACATACTCATAACTTTTTAAAACTTGTATTGTAAGTGCTGTTTTTCTAGGTAGCTTCGTAAATACGTGTGAAGTTAACAATTGTAGAAGCGCTATTACAATATATTATGATTTAAAATTAATTTTATGCATTATTTAAAATTAATGTAATTGCAAAAAAGTAAAAATAATTTAAATTTAATGCAATAAGCAAGTATAGCAAACATTTTTACGAATACAAGTCTACGTGAAGACGATACCTCCTTGGTGCTGGTGATTCTTGTATATATTTTTTTCCAATACTACATTTTCACTAGTTATTCGTGCTTGCCACTCTGTTATCTCTTTATTCTATGCCTGTGCGTTGTCCGTTTTGACGCGCGTCAAATTTGACGCGAATCGAATTTCCCGATGGATTAGACTAGACACGAAATGACAGAATCGAAATGAAGATATTTCTGTGGCCTCGTTTTGTGGACGGCTCGTCTCGTGTTTGTTTTTGTATAGAGTATTTGGGAATATTAGAAGGATTATTCCTATACTACTATGAAGAAAACGCAGACTCCAGATAACACTCATATAATTATTGATCCAACTTACAGGTACAGGCATAGTACAGGTATAACAATATAGATACAGTCGACGTCTTAGTGAACTTATCCCCTCGAGGCTAGTTTGAAGAATGACCTCTCTTTGCTCGTTAATCGGGCTCAAGCCTAGCTACCCCCACCGATTTTACCACAGATTAGCCTATTAAATTTAACAAAATGGCGGCAAGAGACGGCATTACCAGTGTTGCTATTAAAAAATAAGAAAAACCTTCTAAAATCATGACATTCGGCCATCTGATAACGTGCTGTCTCCCGACGCACATATAAACATTATTTAGAATCAATTAATTAGGTAAGTATACAGCTAATATACTGATACACAACTATTCTCAATAGTTAAGTCTTACAACTATGTACCTATTTAGGTTAATCTTATAGTGATAAAAACCTTAAGTTAAAACTTAAAACATAATTGAAACAAATACATTATATTACACAATGCTCAACAATAAACTTTTAAGGAAGCCGATGACTTGTTTAGAATATAGATATTATCGTGAAAATATTGTTTTAGTAAATCGTTAAGTAGGTAATACATAATTAAATAAAATAAATTATCAATAACAAACTAATCTAAAACTATTTGAATCAATGTATAAATTAACATAATCATGACATTCGTTAACAAGCGACTATTATTACTTAGAAAACTTATTTTGAAACTATTACTTGTTATATAATCATGTGTAAGTAAGTATATGGAATGATTAAAGTAAAGTCTGGTTATAATCTATAAGCATTAGTTATGGGTCATAAAAGAAAAATGGATTAGCTTGGTACTAGTTTACATCAATGCATTGTCAGGAGCTACATTCAAGAATATTAGATGGTGTCAGAAGCAAAATCCCTAAGAATGTTACATTAGGAATAGGTAGGAACAGAATTTAACTTTAACCTGATAACTAGACACCCTTATCACTTCACCCAAATAGTAGAAAAAGCAACTACGAGTCATGAAAGGATTAAAGACCTAATATTAGATGAATTTAACTATCGCTAAGTTTGACCTAGTTTAGTCCTTACAAAAACAACTGTAGGCCTCTGCACAGTTACCAATTTTTACCCAGATATGATTAACAAACCAAGTTATAGATACGTATTTACCATAGTGCACAATTTGTATTAAATCAAGATATGAATTAGGACAACTAAAGGAATTATTTAAAGGCATGTTCGTAATAGGCATTATTACCGATTAATTTAAATATTCTTACAAGGAAGTTACACTAATAATGAAGATGGCGCAGATACAATTTGAACCGTCACAGCAACAATTTGCTTTTCCAACTTGTCAACCAGTTGTCCAAGGTTTCCAGAGCATTCTTCTCCAGCACCAAATCTTAAATGCATCTATTCTCTGCCTCTGTTAGAATAGTACAATACATGGTTCCACTCCGTACATGAAAATCAAAAGATCATATTATTATCATTTCTAATGAATAAGTTAATGATTTTAAACAAGTTCGCAATTTAATATCAAAACTTAAAAATGTCTACAAGGTATCCTCATACGAGCATGACCCGCATTCTTATCAACAAATATTCATATTACTATGAATAATATTAGTGTAAATAGATTTAATAATTATAATTGGGATATGAAGAAGTATATTACCATGGATAGAAATAGGACAAGTAAAATCATGAACAGCTTTTCGCCCAAATGAATTAACAACACGATGATTTCCCGTGGGAATAAAATATCCTCCCGGGGTCAAAAGAAGCCGATATGTTATTCCACAGTCAAAAGATTTCAAAGATCCGTCCCGCCGATAGCCGTGATTGGGGAACAAACATACAAGCTTTTGCAATCATAATATTAGTAAAATGAGATAAGATACATGACATGATAATATATACTTCAATATAATTCAACTTCAGTATCAGCGATCCACTCGTCTCAATATCCGACTTAACAACCACAGCCCACGATGATCACCATCATCACAACAACGATCACCCTGTGATCTGCACCTTCAGTATCATATTATCTCCTCTCATTACCACAGCACGTAAACTCTGCTAACTCCAGTTTGTATGCTGTGTTGGTTCGTACGTTCAAGGGTAGCTGGATCCTCATTATTATATTAACTCGATGCTAGCTCATGATAAGTACCTACTGGATGCTACAATTGTCATCTGAAAGCAGTAAACTCACAACACACATAGTAACCAAATCAATTTTATTAATCATTCGAAAGAAATAGATGTATCTGATAATGAATCAATAGAAATAAATGTAACTATATGAATTCTCATATTCTTTTATAAACATTAGTAGGTAAGGTACTTAGTACCTTCAACCATAGTAGAAACAAATGTTCAACTGACCAGATCTAAAAAAAATATGGAAATGATTACTACAGAATATGTGAAGGAACTTCAAAGGTCCGTGAGGATGGTAAACTGCTAAGAATTTTAGTATCACGAGCCTACCAAATGAGACGGTAAATTTGACAGATCTACTTGATTTTTGGTTTAATAAAGATATTAATGCTCATTAAGATAACAATAAATTAGATTCACATAATCCGAAATAACACTGTCAATACGCAGTGTACGTATTGACAAAATACTATTTCAAATTATATGGACGGTAGTATTAAAATCCTCAAAAACTAATTTTAAATCATACCGCCAATAACAACAAAAACACGGCAAAACTAACTTGGTATGCTACAGCAGTGGTTACTTGTGGCTTTATTTGTTAGAACAAGTTTAAAACATGAATAAAAATGTTTGCATGAAGATGTATAGAACATTTTAATAAATTGAGAGGTGTGATTGAGCAATAATCGTTTTACTTTATTTTGCTTAATTAGGAAAACATCAGTTACAACTTGACAGTGTAATAAACACGATCTACTTAAATGCACTATGGACTGTTTACATGTTTTTGCATTAGAAACATCATTTCATCACTATGTTAATGAAAACAACTAGAATAGATATCAGTGAATGCTTCTTGCAGTGCTGTCTAAGCAACTAAGTATCTCTGCTTTTGACTTGCATCTAAATCATTAAGAGAGATCTAGAACACTACGCAGTACGCACAAATAGCAAAATAGCTTCTAGTGATTTTGGCTGTAAGATTTTCCATCTGTCTAAACCAAAACTGAGTTGCCCGGAAGAAACCGCAGTAAGACGATAAGGCCACCATTTGGTTTACAATTTGTTATCTATGTATTGTTATTATTAATTCGTGTGTGATTGTTCCGTTCGTAATATTGTGTACAAATAAAGAATTAATCTATGTATCTATCAAACTAGGTACTTAGATAAAGAATCTTCGACGTTCCCGGAAAAATGTAAAGAATGATGATTTCTACTCAGTCTTATGGCTTTATTGTCTAATTATGTAGAAGACTCAGAAAAGTATGTTCCTGATAAACTTTCTCTAGCACTCATCCACAATTTAGTTTGAATTTAAATTAAATTTGAGATTTAATTTTGCCACTAAACTCAAATTTAAAAAGTCAAGCATAGTGAATTCTTTTAAATTAAGCTACATGTAACAAAAATAATAGACGAAATGTCCACTTGAACAAAGCTACAAAAAATAAAATAAGTAATAGGAAATAGTAAATTTTGGATATCTTTGCATACCTACATTGCTTCCATCCCGAACTAAGTAACTCAAGCACTTGTGTTATGGCATTTGGGAACAACGACGGGGATTACCACATACAATCGGGCAGAATGTTGAAAAGTCCGCTTTAAACATACACCCGACAGGGAATCGAACCCGGTAGGTACCTCAGAGACAGCGGCACCCCGAAACCTATGCGTACGTACACCGTATCTACAACACTGCTATGGAGGTTGTTAAGCTTATACCAGAAACTAATATTGTTTCCATAGTTAAAAGGTCTATAACAATCTAAGTGACACAGATCACAGTTTATAAAAGTATTACCCAATCGCAATCTTATAATACTAAATTCGCGACTTTAATAGTGTGCTCTTATTCAAAAGTGAATCGTCATCATGTCTAATCTTATCAAGATCAGAAATACATCCAGTCCTGCGTAAAGGTCACCTGGGCATAGACCTAGGCATAGAAAAACAAACCTAGCTCATGGATATTGACCACTCATGAGAATCAAGATATGGTATGGATTTCGTATAAATGGAAACTAAGGTAATTATAAAAATCTTAACTAGGTAAGACAATAAACCCTACTCAAATTGTGGAGCATGTGGATACTTATCATGCAAGGAAAAAGAAATGATGCAAACATAATTTAGTATATAAATATCCTTATAAGTAAGTAGGTACTATGTTGCGATAATTAGAGCGCATATTGACAATAATACTTTAAAGGTATCTACTGCTACAGCTGTGGTACCTACTAGATACTCAATGTCAAGCATGTAGGCAACTGTAGATTTAAAAGGCTTTTCATTCTTCCCTAAGGGTATTTTGATAACATCTAAATGATTCTATGAAAAGATAAGTTTTTATAGTTTTGTTTTGTTTTAGTTAGTTTTAGACCTTTACAAACTTTATTTCAGGGGGTGTTAAAATCAATTTAGTCGGTTATGCGAGATGAAAATTAAATCTTAAATAGCTTTATTCGATATGCAAATAAATAAACATGAAACATTTTAATCATAACAACTTGAATACTTTCCCATAAACAAAATGCTCTGCATCATCTCAAATCCTCTTTGACCAGATTCAGCTACGAAGAAGGGTATTCCTCCTTCGCTCAAGACTCCCCTGGGTCGGCCACGTCACCCTGGAGGCCTACCAAGCGGCGCACCAGGTGGCGCGGTGCATTATTCGTCCTTAGATGCTATTTACCTTGGAATGTATACATTATTCATCGGCAAAAGATCGTTCCGTGTCATTCTATAATAAAATCATTAGGTTATCAACACAATATGCCCTTCAGGAAAATTCATGATTAATACTGTTCACTAGCTACAGTAGCTACCTACATCCTTTATTATTTACAAAAATTATTTCTTTTATTAAGAGCTACTTATCTAGTGCAAAAATGTAAAATGAGTATTGTAAAAACAAGAATAAAACGTTTGAAATTATCATTGTTCTGTTGTAGTTTCATTTAAATCTAATAATCTTAAAAATTGCCATACGGGTAGTAAACCAGTATGAAATATAAGTAGGTACTCATTTAACCAGCCTGTGAGAAACGTACTCACTTAACATTTGAACATATTCAGACGAATGTATGCCACCAACATACATCGTTCGTACTCTAAAATCCGGCGAGTGTATGCCACAAACATATACCGCCCCCTTAATTCCGACGAGTGCATGCCACAAACATACATCGTCCCCTAATATCCGACGAGTGTATGCAACATACATACATCGCCCCCTAATATCCGACGAGTGTATGCAACATACATACATCGCCCCCTAATATCAAATTCAATTTAATGCATTTCAACAAACTAATTCAATGTATCTCTTGTAACCAGTGAGCATGCATAGCTTGCTCACTCAACCCAATGAACACCTTATATTTGTTCGCTCATCATTAAAAATTAAAAATATTCACATTAGAGATATCCAAATTCACATAAAGACTTTCATATTTAAATATTTAAAGAAACCATATTAAAATATTCGTATTTAAAGTCATATTCATAGTTCAAGCAATTTATATTGCTATTCACGGTGTTCATATTAATTTAATCCACAAAATTTGTACCTATTAATTAATATATCAATAAATAGAAAGCCAGAATTCAATTGTAAGCAAGTAATACGTACCTATTAAACCAATCTTACCAGGTAACGTAGGTAACCAGTAAGCATACATGACTCACTCAACCCAGAGAACAACACGTTCGCTCAATACATTAAAAAACAAAGGAAAATTTGTAATAATTAATTTTAATAATATTAAGATAAATGAAATGTAAGCAACCAATCATAAATTATTCTTACTCTTTACTACTTCTTACTAGCTTCATAACTTATAGTTTTCTTTTATTCACTGTTAGTATTAGATACCACGTTAAAACATGGATTGTATGCAAAAATTAGTAGCCATAAGTGATTTTACTCTGTGCAACAGTAAAGGCTATCAAAACTTAGCACTAATTACTTAAAACATTACATGTAGGTACACAGCCAAAACTGCCAGTCCTAGCTCCATGTGTAAGATTATAAACAACATAAACAGCAAGTACCTACTCTAATAATATAATAATGCTAATCATCTTCATTAATTCTGTACAATCCACATTTAATACATCATGTAAATTAAACAACAACAATCAAGATATTATGCCAGATTCATGGTACGCTATGATCGTGCCATACGAAAATATCAACTACATACCCGCGTTTAAAATTATGTAAGTATAATCGGAGGGTAGCCCCGACCGTACACGAACACAATTAATCAATTCAAATAAAAGTGTGATCTAGTTTATGTCCGTTCCGTCGGAGAGTAGCCCCGACCATGTACGGAACACAATCCGCCACACAAATATTCCAATTTTAACGCTTTAGATTGAACTAACACAATCGGAGAGTAGCCCCGAACACGAATTAGTAAAATCTTAGTACTAAGCTACGCATATAGACTTTTTAAATTATGTTAGTATAGTCGGAGGGTAGCCCCGACCGTATACGAACACAATCAATTAAAACACAAATGCGATTTAGTTTATGTCCGTTCCGTCGGAGAGTAGCCCCGACCATGTACGAAACACAATCCACCGCAAAGGTATTTAAAATGTCATTTAGATAAAAAAAATACGCATTAACATGGAATCTGGAATATTTATCCTTTCTCTGCGTGAAGAGAATAAAATAACTCGTTTGGCATTACTATAGCACAGAATAAGCAAATTATTCTTATTATCAGGTTTAGAAATAAACTTACGTGGGTACTATCCCACTTCTGAAATATGAAGAAAACGCAGACTCCAGATAACACTCATATAATTATTGATCCAACTTACAGGTACAGGCATAGTACAGGTATAACAATATAGATACAGTCGACGTCTTAGTGAACTTATCCCCTCGAGGCTAGTTTGAAGAATGACCTCTCTTTGCTCGTTAATCGGGCTCAAGCCTAGCTACCCCCACCGATTTTACCACAGATTAGCCTATTAAATTTAACAAAATGGCGGCAAGAGACGGCATTACCAGTGTTGCTATTAAAAAATAAGAAAAACCTTCTAAAATCATGACATTACTAAAGTTTGGATGTTCGTAACTTAATCACGGCGAAACGACTGAACGGATCTGTATAAAATTTTGCACAGAGATAGATTGTGGTCTGGAATAGCATATATTTAAGCTACTTCTTTCCCCGGGAAAATATTTCATTCCCACGGGAAACCATCGTCTAGTTCACGCGCGCCAAGCGGCATGTGGAAACTAGTGTCAATCTATTATTTGTGGAAGTTTGATTTTTGTCGTAAATGCGTTGTTGTTGTAAATGCGTTGCTTTTGTTAAAGTTGATGAGTTTTTTTCGCCTGTTTTTCTTGTCAGTTAAAAGATGTCTATAACAGGTGGTAGGTAGAAAATGTTGGACGATTCATAAGCAAGCATTAATTTTATTTAATCTATATGAATAAAATATTTTGGCTTTGACTTTGTCCGACAGCCTATGTCGCCGTAGATAGGAGTAGAGATGAGGTTTGAGAGTACCATTTTTAAGGTCTTGGGCTGTGGAAGAGCCAAAAATTTACAGTTTTTCTGATATGCCATGGAATGGGAATTAAGCGGGCAGACCCGCGCAGTGCAGTGCAGCCAGTTTAAAGGTTATTTCTCTAACAGACCATCTGCATCTAAATACTCGATATTGTAAAATAAAAAGTTCCGTGGTACAGTTTTTTTTAAACTAAGTACGTTTTCAGCCATTACTATGCATAAAACTTTCATGAAACTGAATTGTGTAATAATTGAATTCCACCTTCAGCCTTATCACCACTTAACATCAGTTGTGACGAAGGCTAAGTGCTATAACAAATATTGTGTTAATCCCCTCGCCTCAGTCAAGGGACTTATTACATTTAATTTTCTGCGAAATTGAGATTACTCCTATATTTTATATCCACTCATTTTTCACTCAACATGTAATTACATGTATTTAGTAAAACGTAGTGGAAACTGTTCTGCTAATGTGTAACTAACTTTGTACTCTGTTTTATTAGTGTAATAAAAAAAGCTGTTGTTTCTTGAATAAAGAAAATAAAATAAAATTTGCCAATCTACCAGTTAGGTACTTTTTCTGAATATGAACAGCCTCTCGAGTACCGCGAATCCATTTTGTTCCATTTGCTTTTCTGCAATCTAGTTTGCTTTGCTTTAATTACATTTTCTTTTCTCACTAGAATTGCCTTCTTATCTTACTGTCTCATAGATCAACTGAAGAAAGCGCTACCCCTACCCTACTTTTTATTTTAAAAGAAACAAAACGAAACTTCGCAGTTCTTACTAGGGGTATTATTATACTGGGTGGCGTTAAAGTACTGGCACTATTTGGTTATAACTTTTTCTAAATTTGAAAATTAAAATTAGTTTTTTATATGTATATTTTATGCCATGAAATTTCGTCTCATTAGGATATGAAGATGATGTCTCTTTTATGGTGACCTCCAAAGTCGACGCACATTTAAGCCCTATTTATGACATTTTCCATAACTTGCCGTAACACTTCCTGCGATATGTTCCTTTTCTAGATAAATGTTTCCTTTTAGTGCTGCGAGAGTCTGTGGATTGTTCACATCTACACCGAGATTTCGCGCCACCCAGTATATTCTGTGGTACAGGTACAGAAGTTTGTTTCTTTCAACGCCAGATAGCAGTAGCCCTATCACGGAAAACGGTCGTTATCGTAATCGTGGTCGTATTATTTTGTATGAAAACTAGAGCAGCGGCGCTTTCGGTCGTCTAAGGAAGAACTGAAATTCAATACATGTTTGACAGCTTTTGAAGGACGCTACTTATAACGGGTGTCCTAAAAGTAGGTAAAGGATGATGTGTCTCAATAAAACGCGAATGGGTTGGAATTTCTTCGTAGTTTTATTTTATTTTAAAGAAGAGACTTGTACAATTTTATCTAAATAGAATATCTGCTAAATGGCCGCCAAGGGCATTTTTGCTGTATGCAAGTTTTTTATGACACTTTCAGACATTTCGCTGCTAATTTCACACATTTCGCTACTTATTTCGCCAATAACTCGGCGAATATTTTGTCTATATTGTCTACTAGCGGCCGCCCGCAGCTTCGCCCGCGTGGACTACTCGACGTTATCCCGCGGGAATGTGATATTTTTCCGGGATAAAAAGAAGCCTAAGTTATTCCTTATTACATCAGCTACCTGCCAGTGAAAGTCCCGTCAAAATCGGTCCAGCCGTTTCAGAGATTAGCCGGAACAAACAGACAGACAGACAGACAAAAATTGTAAAAATGTTATTTTGGTATATGTACCGTTTATATAATCATATGCATATAGTAAAAAGCGGTTATTTTAATAATACAAACAGGCACTCCAATTTTATTTATTTGTATAGATGTTTTGTGGATCGTTGGAGTATAGACTTTATCTTTGACGTAGCCTCAAATAAGAAATCCAGTGGCATCAGATGGCAAGATCTCGGTGGCCATTTGACATCACCTCTTCTTGAAATTACGAGATTTTTCGACCTTTCGACGAGTGTTTGTAATTGATCGTGAATTTTCGTTAAATATTTGAATAACTTCTATGCGCTGTTTTATTGTGAAACGTTCCACGATTAATTTTACATGTGTCAAGATGACGTATGTCAAATTTCAACCCGCCATCGCCATCTTGAATATTTCGGAAATAGCGCGAAATTCAAATCCTATACGTACTTTGGAGACACCCTTTAGTTAACTATACGATTACCGTAGCGGTAGTTTTTCGTTTTGATTTTTTTTCACCTGGCGGAAGTCCCTAACCATTGTGAAAAATAAATATATATAGCATTCGGTGCTGGATTGCATACGGTCAAACATCCCCTGAAGATGCCCCGGGTTGGGTCGAAACACGTGTAGAGTAGTGTAATCGGTGAAGGTGCAAGTTTTGTGTTTATTTGCGGAAGAAACCTACATATATTTATTTTTCACAATGATAGTTTTTCATACTACGGGTACAGTAGCCAATTTAAGGCGCCCAAAAACGGCGCCAGTATGTAGTTAGCCGTTTTACTCCATGCCAGAGCTGGCGCCAGCGCTAGACTACTATGGAAAAATGTTACTTATATTAATAACTAGCGGTTCCTTGCGGTTTCACCCGCGTGGTACCCGTTCCCTTGGGAATATCGGGATAAAGTATAGCTTATGTCACTCGGAAAGAATGTAGCTTTCTAATGGTCAAAGAATTTTCTAAATTGGTCCAGTAGTTTCGGAGCCTATTTGATGCAAACAAACAAACAATATAATCTTTCTTCTTTATAATATTAGTATAGATAATTATAATTAATAATCTTTAGTTCGAAGAAAAGGGATTAAAATATTGTGTGTGATGAATTAAGCTCTATTTTTACAATAATAAAAATTTATTCTCCTTTTAGCAGCCAACAAATATTATTATGTCTGATCTCTGAAGTTCTCAGTCTCAAATAAAACCGTTTATTACCGTGACGAAATGAAGAATTAAAAAAACTTCCTTCTCATCTTGCTTCAAACGTTGTCACGGTTATTATATCTCGTCATTCTTGAGTTGTGGCTCTAACTGACATGCTGCGAGACTATTAATTTGACACTTATGGACTACTAGCGGATCCTCGCGGTTTTACCCGCGTGGTACCTATGTTGCCATGAGAATGTCGGGATAAAATAAAGCCTATATAGCCTTCCCCGATAAATGGACTATCAAACACAAAAATAATTTTTCAATTCGGTCCAGTAGTTTCTGAGATTAGCGCGTTCAAACAAACAAACAAACTCTTCAGTTTTATAATAATTATTATTAGTATAGATTTGTGTACCTACCAAGATCGTTCAGTTTACAAATATGAGAATATGGAAAATAAATAAAGAAAATTGTGTCAAAATATCCTAATGCAAAGGAAAAAAGTGAATTAAGTTCTTCCTGTTCCATATTAAAAACGAAAACGTTAAAATACTCTTTATGTGTTTGTTTTGTTACATTTTCTGGAACCGTTTACTTTTGTCGTAACTTTCTCGTGTCAATTTTAATTCGCAGTCGGTCGCTTAAATTAATCAAAACGACTATCTTAAGATTATAATTTAGAATTAGAAGTCCTATACGAGTAATACACGTAAGTAATCCTATATTATTTGTCATCTTAATCTACTAACCATATTCTTGGAAATAAAGATATTCTATTCAATTTCGCTAATTAGTCTGAAACACTGTTTAAGTATTCTATTTCTATTGTCTAGAAAATAAATTATAACTGTTGTATATTTTGAGTTGTGACGAAAGATTTGCGTCTAAAAACCCATGAGGCAAAACTGTTCTGAAAACTCGAACGATTTAATAGATAAAAGTATTTCACCACCGCAAAGAAGTATCCTGGGAATCGAAGACTCCACTTAACAGAGCAAACTTTCATTTGCCATGGAAAATCAGATCTTATACTGACGAAATAAGGTCTTCATGTTTAGATGGAGGGAGCAATTGAGAGGGCCCTCGTAGTAAATGTATATTGGAGAGATCCGTGTTTAAAGGGCCCGGTACACTTTGCCGTATTGAATAACAACATTGTTCCTCCAAGGCCTCTACTTGTGGCAATGACAACTGCTCCATATAAATTGCTGCTGATTTGATACTGTTTATCGCGAAAAAGAAGGAAATAAATGAATACCACACACGGATCAGTCGGTCGATCGTATCAATCGTCGATCAATATCGTCGGCGTTGATGAAAACCTCGTGAAGACTTTTAGACAAAATTCAGTCATGTAAGATTTTAAACTTACGCGTTCCATTATAATTATAAACAAAGAGTAACGGGATTCGACACGACATTTATTACGTACTAGCTGACCCGGCAAACGTTGTTTTGCCATATTAATTATAGTGGACCAGGTAAAAATCGTATCACCAACATCTATTATAGATAGACAGATGAAAATAAATAACCGCGAAGAAGTTTTATACACTGCCTGCCACATAAGTCACTTATTAAAAAGTACAATACTCTTTGACATACCTCTTTGGAATCGGCTATGGAAGAAATGACGGTTTTATATAGTACGACAGTTTATCGAGTTTCTATACAAAATAATCATTTTTATTTTATAACTAGCTGACCCAGCGCGACTTCGTTCCCGTGGCCCTACCCCCTACTCTACCCCTACCCTACCCCTACTCTACCCCTACCCTACCCCTACCCTACCCCTACCCTACCCCTACCCTACCCCTACCCTACCCCTACCCTACCCCTACCCTACCCCTACCCTACCCCTACCCTACCCCTACGCTACCCCTACGCTACCCCTACGTTACCCCTACCCTACCCCTACCCTACCCCTACCCTACCCCTACCCTACCCCTACCCTATCCCTACCCTACCCTTACCTTGTCCTACCCCTACCCTACCCCTACCCTACCCCTACCCTACCCCTACCCTACCCCTACCCTACCACTACCACTACCCTACCCCTACCCTACCCCTACCCCTACCCTACCCTACCCCTACCCTATATCCTTCCTGGGACTTCCACGAACATTTCAAGTCCAAAATTAGCCAAATCGGTCCAGCCGTTCACTCGTGATGTCGTGACCAAGGGAAATAGGGATTCATTTATATATATATAGATTTTCTAGAATAAAAAGTAGCCTTTGTTACTCTTCAGCTCCCAAACTATCCCCATACCAATAATCGAGTCGATCCGTTGCTCCGTTTTGACGTGAAAGACGGACAAACAAACAAACAGACAAACACACTTTCACATTTATAATATTAGTATGGATTTGATGTATTGAGTCTGCTTTTGACCATGGCTGTAGAAACACAGCCGAAACGTTAAGCTGTAAGTACATAATATGTATGTCGCTTTGAGTCCCGAAAAATTCAGTCACCCATCTGAAACCTGGTCTTTGCGAACATTGCTTTACTTTTTCAACTTTTCAACCGAACCCCACACCTCACACCATCGAATTTGCCCAATTTAGAATATGCCCCCAAATTGTTTTCCTTTGTTTGTGATCAGAGCCGCTCCAATCTAGACAGCTGGTTATTGCGTTTGTGGGATTTTGAAAGCGTAAATTTGTAAATATTTTTGCTGATTACCACTAGGGGTGATGTAGTGTGACCACACTCTGAAAGAGACACATAAAAAGGCATATCATTAAAGCAAATATTTGAGCTTTGATTGAAAGCGTCCCTTTTACGTTATGTAGAACGAAAATAGTAGTGACCGCAACATAAAGTATCATCATCATCATCATCATGTCAGCCGAACGACGCCCACTGCTGGGCATAGGTCTCCCCCAAGGATCTCCACAACGATCGGTCCTGCGCTGCCCGCATCCAGCGGCTTCCCGCGATCTTGACCAGATCGTCGGTCTACCTTGTAGGGGGCCTGCCCACGGAACGTCGTCCGGTACGCGGTCGCCATTCGAGAACCTTTCCGCCCCAACGGCCATCGGTTCTCCGCGCTATGTGTCCCGCCCACTGCCACTTCAACTGAGCAATCCTTCGAGCGATGTTGGTCGTTTTAGTTCTCCTGCGGATCTCATCATTTCTGATTCGATCGAGCAGGGAAATACCAAGCATCGCTCTCTCCATTGCTCGCTGGGTGACTTTGAGCCTTCTTATGAGACCCATAGTAAAAGACCACGTCTCACTTCCATAGGTCATTACTGGCAACAGACACTGGTCAAAGACTTTCGTCTTGAGACATTGAGGTATTTCGGACGCGAATATATGTCGGATCTCTTTCTCAAAGTTGGACTTACCTAACTGGACCGTCTGTCCTAGGTAAACATAGTGGTCAACAACTTCAAGTGTAATGTTCCCAACATTAACTGGAGCGGGTGCAACATGGGCATTGAACATGATTTTCGTCTTGTCCATGTTCATCTTAAGACCCACTCTTTGCGAAGCATTACCGAGATCTTCGAGCATTGTGTTCAGGTCTTCCAAGGTCTCAGCCATAAGAATTACATCATCGGCAAACCGTAGGTGTGTTAGGTACTCGCCATTGATGTTGATGCCGTATCCTTTCCAGTACAGCAGCTTAAAAATATCCTCCAACGCAGCTGTGAACAGTTTGGGAGAAATGACGTCTCCCTGTCTCACACCTCGCTGTAGTTGGATAGGATTAGAGCTCTGGTTCTGTAATCGGACCGACACATGGTGGCGTTTTGGTATAAGTACCTCAGCACCTCGATGTACCTGTAGTCTATTTGGCACCTCTGGAGAGACTGCAGCACCGCCCAAGTCTCAATCGAATCAAAGGCTTTCTCATAGTCCACGAACGCCAAGCAAAGTGGCAAATTATACTCTTCGGTTACATAAAGTATAATTGCACGAAATATTATTGAATTAATTAATAATATTATATTATAGTACGAATAGTCTGTAAGAGTACCTGATCTACATATCTTTAGATATGTAGATCAGGTACATAGGTACTTTATTGTATAACTAGATTGAGTGCCAGATAACAAGAGCACTTTTAGCGCTAGCTACAGCTACATTTTTTTACTCTAGGGCAGCGTTTTTCAAACTTTTTGAATACACGGCCCCTTTCCAGGCTAAAAAATTCTGGCGACCCCCTTGGGCCATGGAAAGAAAAAAAAAAAGACTACATTAATTGTAACTTTCTTTACGAGTATTTCGGTACCAATTATTATTAAAATGGCTAAAGCCGCACGCAGTTGCCGAAAATTTATTCTGCCAGCAGCTGAAATTATGGTCAGCAAGCAGGAGGCAAACAAGTTAAAAAGCATACCGCTTGCTGATAATAATATTTCACGCAGAATAGACGATATGGCCAACGATATTCGAGATCAAGTAGGAATGTTTGACGAATCTACAGATGTTTCAGATTGTGCTCAGTTTGTAGTATTTGTGCGATTTGAAGGAGATGATCGTATTGCGGAAGATATGTTATTTTGCAATCCGCTTCCAACAAACATTTCTGGCTAATGTATGTACGATATTAAAAGAACTTGCGACTACGACATTGGAAAAATTTTTAACGATGGCGCTAAAAGTATGTTAAAATAGCGTTGCTTGTTACGAAATTAAAATCAGTAATGTCAAACGTGTCATGGACACACTGTTCAGTAATTTCCATGCCTTAAGAAAACTGTTGAAGAAAATGCAAGAAATCAATCGCTTGTGATCGGATCTCACATTCCCTGCATGATCCAGAGTTTGGATAACCTGCAAGAGAAACTCTTAACATACTTTCCAGACTTGCACTTTGAAGTTGACAATGGGCGCAGATGGATTCTAAACTGGCTGACCTCACTAAAAATATGAAAGAAAATCTTATAGATTTGGCAGCTGAAGGCATGCTTAAAATGGAATTATATTCACAAACTGTTGACGTGTTTTGGATGAAAAGGAAACAAGAATATCCTGAGCTGGCAAGGAAAGCTTTAAAATTATTAGTGTCATTTGAGGCACGATTTGATATTTATTGAAAAATAAACAAGCCCATCCTTCTCACTAATATTGTGTTTTGTTGTAGTGAACCATGTAACCTTGACTTTTTTCTTTTGCGGGCGACCCCCCGAGTAAGGCTTCACGACCCCCTTAGGGGTCGCGACCCACAGATTGAAAAACACTGCTCTAGGGTATATATGGAAAAATTAGTTTCGACCGCGCGCAGACTTATCTGGCGCGCATTCTAGCAGCTACCTCTATATAATGTGTTCTTTGTGAATTGCCATAATATGTTTATACTGTGTTATTTATTATGAACTTAAAAGTTAGGCCGAAAAACGACGTTTTTTTTGCTTTCCTTTACCCATAATAAGCCCTCTATTGACCAAGCAAAGCTTGTTCAAGAAAGTCAAAAAAACTCCTTTCTTGACTTAAGTAACTTGGCCTTTTCGATAACAGAATATAACCTTAGAGCTAAGGCAATTCAAAAGGTACATATAAAATAAAGCATATCCTCATTTCCTGCTGATACACTTGGTCACCGCAAAAGACCTTGTTTATATTTTTTCGTGTTTAAGAGACTTTGTAAACAAGATGGTTTCGATAATATGGTTATTAACTTGCCGAGTGGTTTGCTAGATGATCATGCTGAGGTCTACAGATTTGCGACTTTATTGTAGACTCCCAAAAGTCGATTATCGGGCAGAGAATAAATTTTCCTTTTTTTAACGGGAAATCAAAAGTCACTCTTAAAGTTGTTCAAATATTCAGCTTATATATGATAAATTGCCCGCAGCTTCGCCCGCGTGCGATTCGGGAAACGCATATCTTCGTTTCATCTCCTTAGATATTGAATTTTACAAAATCCTTTCTTATCGGACGCCTACGCCTATCATACTCGGGAAAAGTGTAGCTTTCTACTGGTGAGAGTGAAAAAGGTGAAAGAAAGTTTTTGCGTTTTTCCATTTCAAACAAACAAAAATGTACCAAATGTGAACAAATAATTTGAATTCATTGATAACAAGCGAATTATCAGCTGTTAAATTTTGACTGTATCTGTCTCTTTCTAAAACGAAATTTTCTATGGTGGGACTATGACGCTATTGACTGGTGACTGGGTAACGTTACAAAGACAGTCATTCTCTCAAAGTTTGATCCCCTATATAACCTTAAAAATATTCAAGTTATTTCAAAATAAATACTTGTATTGTGTATATTTCGAAAAACATTTCAAATTAAAAAAAAAACAGTAAAATACCCTATTAAACATGATTTCTTTAGCTTAACCTCGAAATCAAAATCGAAAATCGGAATTGAATCGAAAAAGTCTCTGTTCGCTCAATTACACCTATCCACTTAAAGGCATTTTGGTCGGTCCTTCCTCGTCGGAGCCTCAAATTGATTAGAGTTATTTTTAAGGGAGATCGGTGCCTTTGTCAATAATGGTGGAGGTTTTCAAGTACCCTGTTGTTACCCTGCTTAATTGGGCAATGTGCTGGAAACAATGCTTTGGGATGCTTTGTCAAAATGCTTGAAGTTCTTTGTCAAATTATACGAGCCGATGATTTTGCGGTTTGTCGGTCAATATTATGGTTTATAACAGTGGATTGATGGTGAAACTTTTGTTTATATTGTGTTTGTATGATTTCAAAGAGCAGAGAATCTTTTCAAAAGTTTTCCAAAGTTGGTGTCATGCAATAAAAACCTTTTTACTTTTATTCTGATTGTTTTAAAACCTCTGTTGGCTTAATCACACCTACAAAAAGTTCTAGTCCGACTCTCCACACAGATTGCCTTAATTGTTTAAAACTTGAAACGATTTAGGGGAAATAATAGGTCACTCTATCAATAATGCTGGAGGTTTTCAAGTACCCTGTCTATTGCTTGCTACTTTGCTTAATTAGGCAAGAAAATTGCACTGCGACGGAAATAATGCTTGGGATTCTTTATCAAATTATACGCGACGAAGATTTCACGGTTTAGTGGTTGCGATATTGTTGTTTATGAGATGAATTGGTGGTGCAATTTTTATAATAGTCATTCTTCTACACGAATATTATAAAGAGTTAGTAGCTTGTACAGTCACGAGCAATAATATGTACCTATACAACATAAGACTATGTCATATTACAATATTGAATGACTTCTGTGACACTGATCGTTTTCTTTCGGAACCCTTCAATGTGACAAAGTTCTATGTTGTATATAGTCCGTTCGGTTAGATAGTGTCGGTACACCCGCACGGCATTGTGGCAGAGCGACACTATCTAAGCGAATGGACTATTCATATTAATTAATTCTCGTGACTGTACATAGGCAGTAATCTCTCAGACACCGATTACTGCACCGATTTAAAAAATTATTTCACCAGTAGATAGCTGTATCGCATAGTGACATAGTCTTTATTATATCCTGAATTCCCACGTAAAGAGGAACTTCGCTGTGATCATGCGACGCAGCTAGTACCTACCTATCAAGGCATTTCCGATTACAAAAATCCTGGGCCACTATTACAATAAGATCTGAAGGTTCTAATCCATTGGGACATTAGCGACCGCCGCCAGTCGAACAAGTCAAATTGTATTAAAACATTGCTAGCCCTACCTCACTTGGCGGTTTGTTAGACGCGTAGAGTAAGCTAGCGTTGTCACTGGCGTCCCAACGGAATAGAACCTTAAGTGTCGACCCACACGAACCACAACCACACCACATCGCAGCGACAAAATGTGGTTACGTGTGAATAGTGTCGATGCAACTTTTTGTAATTGCGTTGTGGTTATGTGACAAAATGTCGTTGTCGCTAGTACAGTGCCACAATCTTTTCTGTTCCGGTGGCCAAAATGTGAAACTAACGTGTTTTTTTTAAGTCACTTGCTGCCAAGTTGATGTCCAACCATAGGGCTGCTGGCGGCTAAAGGCCTTATAAGTCAGGGCCGGGTAAATTGCAAAAAAAAAAGAAAAAGTACATAGCGCCGCTTTGTCACCGGAACAGAAAAGATTGTGCCACTATAAGTTAGCGTTGTACTATGCGATTATTATAAGAATAGGACGGGTTGTTGACAAACTTCACTCTGAAAAGGTACAGTTCGCAAGAAAGTGAAAAACAAAATGAAAATAGAGACCCCCAATTTAACAATTTTATTGTAAAGTTGATTATTAAATTATTTTCATAACTTGAATTCATGTTTTATTTAAATACTTAAACCAGTCAATAGAATCAAAATTCAATTTATTCTGTGTTAAGGGCTTATTACACTTGGCTAAATTCAGCATCTAATTAAGCATACATTGCTTTCTTTGAGCTCATTTGTAGCAAGTGATGCAATCAAAACAAGCAATGTATGCTTAAATAGATGCTGAATTTAGCCAAGTGTAATAAGCCCTTTATTGAAGCATAGTATTAAAGTACTTACCCCGCAGAACAATGTATGAAAAATGGTTTCAGTTAAATATCACAAAATTTTAATTTGATTGAGATTCAAATTACCTGATCATTTTCGTAAAACCATACTTTCATTCATGAGTGCACTTTCCGAAAAAATCAAGTTAATGATTTGTATCTATCTGCAAATTATTCATATGTTTTGGTTTGCACGAACATCATTATTTATCGTAAGCTATGACATGATCAGCCCCCTGATTCACGATAAATTTCTTTCTTTGCACACCATACTGAATTGAAGTGAAGTTAGTTTGACAGCACTTTGACAGCTTGACGTCACAACATGGCGGTGTCCCTATCCTATTCTTATAATAATCGCATAGTAGCTGGCGTCCCAACGGTATAGGGCCCTAAGCTTCGCCGCACTCGAGCCCCATGCGACAGCCACTAATGCCGCCACTTGAAGCCAGCAGCAGCTACAAAGGTAGATGAAGCGCGTGTCAGACACTTGTGGCAGGTAGTAGACACTTTTTTTTTTAATCCACAACGGGGTAGCACTTAGCCATCATCACACCTGATGTTAAGCGGTGATAAGGCTGAAGATGGAAGCGCACTACTCCCGGAATCCTCAATCACTGAGGAACTGTCTATCTTATCTCTAACTGCCGGAACACAATAATGCTGAAAACATCATTGTTATGGCGTCAGACTTAGATAAGATGGTGGTAGCTAGCCAGGCGGACTAAGAACAAGTCCTACCACCAACCAAACCGAATACAATATGTACCCCCACTGGGAATCGAACCCGGGACCTCTTGGTCTGAAATCGGTGGTGTGAACCACTAGACCACAGAGGCGGTCACTTCGGCCACTTTGCCGGTGGCGGCCACAAGAAGCGAGTGCCGACAATTTGTAGCACATGGCGACCACCGGCGTCACCGCGTGAGACAAGTTCATATAAAATGTATCAAAACTAACAGGATGGTTTGGTGGTTGTGGTCAGTGGCCCGTGTGCAGCCGGGGTAACAGTTTCTTGAACGTCCCTACGTCACGTACCCTCCATCCAACGCAAGCACAAAGTGTTCCTGTTAACGCGACCGTCGAGGACAATAATCCGGGACGTGATCGCCGAACAGATTACACATCGGGAATAGCGGATACACGGCGAAATGATCATGTGCCATGTAATGGTCGTGGGTTCCTTTTTAGGGTTCCGTAGCCAAATGGCAAAAAACGGTTCGTCATGTCGGTCTGACTGTCTGTCCATCCGGCCGTATGTCACAGCCACTTTATTCCAAAACTATTAAGACTACATACTTAGAACTTGGTAGGTAGATATGTCGCAGGGATTTTGTCAAAGTCGTGATATTATAATTCCACTAGTGAAATTATAATTTCATGTGATATTATAATTCCACTAGTTAAATAATGAATAGACAGTATTTTTGTATCAATAAAAAAAATAACCACGAAATTTAAGGCAATCGCTTCGCTGCGCTTCGCGATCGCCTTAAATTTCTAACCTATCACGTGTTCTACAGGAACACGTGAGGACTTCCGAGGCTCGCAGCCGTGTGCATACTGTCTCGTGTAATATAATATCACGTGAAATTATAATTTCACTAGTGGAATTATAATATCACGACTTTGACAAAATCCCTGCGACAAATAATATACTGTGGACCACTTTAGGATTTTAATACAAAAATAAAAACATTAAGGGGGGTCCTCATACATGGAACCGAAACTGAAAAAAAATATTTCATAAAACATATTTGTTTGGGGTGTCTTTAGATAGGTATTTAAAAATGATGAAAGTCCTGAAACGAGTAAGCAACATAATTGCACCTATTCTTAGTCACATAATCAATTTGTGTATCGAACATGGAACTTTCCCGGATAAGTTAAAAACATCTATTGTGAAACCTCTATTCAAAAATAATTATAGAGAAGACATGACATGCTATCGTCCTATAGCTTTACTATCAATTTTTGCGAAGGTATTTGAAAAGATAATTAACAAGCGGCTCTATGACTTTTTTGAAAAATTTTATATTTTAGCTGACGAACAAATGGGATTTCGAAGTAACAAATCAATTAATTTAGCAATTTATAAGTTTCTGGACATTGTATTGAAGAATATTGATAAAAAACATCTAGTTAGTGCTATTTACATGGATTTGACGAAGGCGTTTGACCTTGTAAATCATAAAATTCTTATTGACAAACTGGAGAAATATGGAGTAAGAGGTAATGTTTTAAAATTAATTTCATCATATTTAGCAAACAGAAAACAGTCTACTCAGATTACTCGTCTATGTATAAGAAGCAAAACGGAAGTAAAATATATATCTGAAGCTCAAAACGTCAAGAGAGGTCCCCAAGAAAGCGTATTGGGCCCTTTGCTCTTTCTCATTTATATAAATGATTTGCCGAAATCATTAAACGACCAAATTGTACTATTTGCGGATGATAGCACAGCTATATTCACTGATAGCAATATCAATAGTTTAGTGACTAAAATGAATGACTCTTTAAATAAAATTATAGGTTGGTTGAATAATAATGATCTACATATGAATATTGACAAAACTAATTACATGACAATTTCTAATTCCTACACTAAATTAAAACATAATTTTGACATTAGCTATAAGAGCCAAAAAATTAAAGCAGCAACTGTTACGAAATTCCTTGGGATTTATATAGATAATAAGTTAAATTGGAAAACCCACGCTGAACACGTATGTACTCGTGTTAACAAATTTTCATACGCATTGTACCAATTAAGTAAAATTGTCGATCTGTCAACATTAGTAATTGTTTACCACAGTCATGTCGAATCGATTTTGAGATACGGCATTATCTTTTGGGGCAACTGTACTGAAAAATATTCTTTTTTTAAGGCACAAAAAAATGTATTCGTGCAATCTGCAAACTAAAGTTTAGGGATAGTTGCCAACAACACTTTAGTCATCTTAATATTATGACTTTACCATCTTTATATATTTATGAGGTAGCTGTATTTGTTAAATCTAATATAGGTATGTTTGAAAATTTTAGAAGCCTTAGAAAACAACACAACATTTGTTTTCCAAGTAATTGAACTGCGATGTTTAACAACAGTGTATTCGGTATGGCCCACGGCTTTATAATCATTTACCAGAAAGTGTAAAAGAGATAAGCAGTGTCAAGACTTTCAAAATCAAACTGAAGAAATTGTTAATAGATAAATCATATTTTACAATTGACGCATACTTAAAAGAAAAATTTTAATAGCTCTGTGTAAGTGTAATGTCAAATTAAATATTATTATATGTGTTATTAATTTGTTTTAGTTTGTAAGTTTGACATTTTGTAACTAAATTGAAATAAGTAAATAACTAAATTGGAATAAAGTGGCTGTGACGTACGGACGAACGGACAGACAGACAGACAGAAAGACTTGACGGATCTATAATATAAGGGTTCCGTTTTTTGCCATTTGGCTATGGAACCCTAAAAACATATCTACAGCAGTTGTTAATCTTTTCTAGTATGAACTTTAACATGACTCTTGTCCAACTGCAAAAAATAACTAAAAACTGGGGTACATATTGCTATTATACGGAATAGATGAAACTAGAATGACCGTCGATTTCAACCGCCGAAATCATCCTGTCACATCTAATGACGCTGCTACACTCTTCTTCTTGCGTTCGCGTTCGCATTGCCGTAATTTTTTACTAAATGTTTGCCCTCTCTCTCACGCGAACATGTGTGACGGCGCATCTGCGGCAGTGTAACTCACTCAAGCTAGGCGAATGTGCGGCCACACACGACCCTTATGCCACTTCGCACGACACTTTTCTTGCGATTCGACGTTAGTGTAGCCGCGATTTGGAGGACATTTCCAACAAACTATATTTTGTAAAAGATAGGTATAATGTAGATTAGTCACTTTAGCTTTGTAACAAACAATCTATGCAGCAAGTACAGATCTTTTAACACATAGCTTAAGATTATTAAATTACCATCTTGACCATCTTTATCAGGTGGTGTCAAATGACATTAGGAATATTGAAATCATATCTATAATGGCGCTGCTACACTCTTCTCCTTGCGTTCGCGTCCGCATTTCCGTAAATGTTTACTAAATGTTTGCCCTCTCACTCACTCACGCGAACATCGTGGTGACGGCGCATGGCAGTCTCACTCACTCGAGCTAGGCGAATGTACAGCCACACGACACGAGCGACGCCCCTTGCCACTTCGCACGACACTCCCCTTGCGATTCGACGATAGTGTAGCCGCGCCATAATGTCCACGGGTTTCTTTATGAAGGTCATTTTATAAAGTGCTAGAACATAATACTTGATAGGAAAGGAGGATGAGGAAATGGAGGGATTTTATAAATTGTGTCAGTTGATGAGTTTTCTTTTCGGAATAAGATAGCTCCATCAAAGTCTATTAATATAGATTACTTTTTATTTTAACAAAGTAAACTGTCACAAGATAACCTGTGGCGCAGTGGTTACCGCGCCCTGCTATCGTTGAGGTTATGCAACTTTTCGCAATGGTCGGTCGCGGGAGGGTGACCAAAAACTTTTCATCTCGAGCTCTTCCAAGCTTCGGAAGGCACGTTAAGCCGCTGGTCCCGGCTGCATTTGCAGTCGTTAATACCCATTAAACCCGCATTGGGACCGCGTGTTGCGTCATGACTCATGGCCCATTCTCCTTATCCATCCATAAGGAAGGCCAGTGCCCCAGCAGTGGGGACTTTAAATGGCTGATGATGATGATGATGATGAAACCATCAAAAGTGTATCAACCACTGAGGAACTGGTTAATAAAATATTTGGTTCAGCCCTTTCAGCACGCTTTGTAGTAAGTACACTTGAATTAATCCAGTTATTCAATCACATATATTCGGTCTATCGAGCTCGATACTTAATTCTATTATTTGATAATAGATTATCATCAAAGACATGATACTAGTCAAACTTTGTCCACTTTATGTGTCATTCCGATCCTAATTTATTTAATTTCTTAATCGACTTCAAAAAAGGAGAAGTTTATTCGTTCGTTCGGCTTTTAGTATATTTTGGTTAAACAAAGTCACCAGCTAATGATACCTACACATTTCGTAATCTTTTTAGGAGTTTCCTTACAATGTAACTTTAACTTGTTTATCCTGCACCCTTAGAAAATAAACGTTACTTGTTTATTTCACTTAGCCCGGATTAAACGGACGGATTGAGAGTAATTTGGCTGCGTTAATGATCCGTAAAATAAACGAAGCGTGGTCACCCTACTTTAAGCGCACATTTTTGTTTGTGTACTTTCTTTCGCATGAACAATTAAGCGGAAAGTGTGGTGTTTTGGCCTCCTTACTCTCATAACAACGCGCTAACGCTGTCTCATGAATGTGTTAGCATAGGCGCCTAATAATAAATAATTAATTCCCTATAGATTTAGAATGGTAACCAAAATAAATAGATTTATTGAAATTTCGATTTAATGTAACAGCAATCTATTGAAAATCGATTTATTGGAACTTCGATCAAATGGCATTCGATATATTGGAATTCGATATGGCGTAGAAAACCCTAATAAAATCAGTATCCGCTTGGTCCTTTAAACTTTGTAGAGTAAACGGTAGAGTAGAGTGGTAGAGTACTAAATATCCTACTAACTATACTAATGTAGACATCATTGGTAGAGTAGAGTAGGTAATGAAGTTTGCTAGAGTAGAGTAGCTAGCACTGCGGGCAAGCTACTCTACCGTTTACTCTACCCGTGTAGAGGCAGCCTTTAATGATCCGTAAATAAACGAAGCGTGGTCACCCTGTCTTTAGCGCCCATTTTTGTTTGTGTATTTTCTTTAAGATTTCCAGTAAACAGTTTTGCTTGAAATAATTTGTTGTTGTTACCTCGTTAATAGCTTTGATATTGAGTAACCTAGCTTCCTTGTTAATTTGCTTGTTTTAGTGCCTATCAGTTTCAATTTTATTTATAGAATTGTTATTTCAGTCAAGTTAGATTTTGATTTGATCATTTTAATGATTTAAGGCCCAAATACTGGAATGCTACTCAGCTTTGGGAGCGTCTCAAACATCATGCCGTCTTTTTCATATGTTTGACATTTAGCGACAGGAGGCGAGTCGCTGGAGAGTTTGAGACGCTCTCATAGTTAAGTAACGTTTGAGTGTTCGGGCGTAAGTACTTACTTAACAAACTGTGTGTAACAACCGTATACTTTATGTTTTTGTTAGATGTGGTTTCACACCACACTGGGTTGATAACACGATGAAAAAGGGTTTCACCTAGATATATCCAACAGGGCGATTAAAGGGTTAGTTACGAATCAGTATCCGCCGCCATTTCATGGGTTGCGTTACATTATTTTTTACAGCCCATTACTGAATAAAAATTTCATGTTCCTCATTGTTGCAACATTTATTGCTGCGTTCGTTGTTGCTTTTTATTTTTATGAAGATGGATGCGCATTACTACCGGAATCCTCAACCACTGAGGAACTGGCTATCTTATCTCCAACTGCCAGAACACGACAATGTTGAAAACAACCTCGTTTTTTTGTCTTCAGACTTAGATATGGTATTAGCTAGCCAGGCGGACTTTGAACAAGTCTTACCACAATCCAAACAGAATACAATATGTAGGGAGATGATGCAACTTGTTAAAGGAAGACTGATGGTGTGTCTTCCTTCCGGGCTAGGTGTTGTTAGCCCGGGGACAACTGTCCGATGGTTGTATGTCGGAGTTCGTATATATACAAAGTTGCTGGTAGAACTTCGTAAGCGCGATGTAGGTTCGTATGGTATCGTTCAGGTAGTTATGTGCGCGTCGTCCAGATGTCGCCACAATATGTTCCCCCACTGGGAATCGAACCCGGTACCTCTGGGTCTGATTCCGGTGGTGGATCTGACACACACACAGTGAGTGAAGTGTAGTGTCCGATGTCCGACACACTCGAAACAAATGTAAATTTATCCGATTTCCTCTCCATCCTAAAAGAATTAGGGTCAAAAATCGCCCACAAACTCGCTCACTAGCCGTGTAGTGTAGTGTATCCCCAGATCGTATGTCATATCGATCTCGTTACACGCATCCGCTCACTTTCCCCGAACCAAGTGGAGCGTGGTGGCTATTAGCACGCGATTTCCGCCCGTCTTGTATCATAATGTCGTTACGTAAGTTTAACATATCGATGAGTCACAAGGAAAATGAACATCCGTGCAGATATATTTGTTTTTGTTTTGGGGAAATGTATCGAGTCGATAGCAAACCAAAACTGCAATGAAACTCAAGGAAATCCAACTCAAGGAAAGAGTATAGCAGCGCCATAAGAAGCCCTCAAAATTGAGTATTCAGTCGTTAGTAGTTTAATAATTTAACTCTTTATTGGAAACAGTTGAACAGTCCAACTCCAACGGACTGAAATATCAGTCAAAATCCTTAATAGTAAATCTTGTATGAAGTTAATGATTTTTATTTTGATCCTGGCGTTATTTTTCCTTGACAAAATGCTTGTTGCGACGCTCCTCATCACCTACTTTTGACCATCGGGCTT
Organism: Crambus lathoniellus; assembly: GCA_949710035.1. Taxonomy (NCBI): domain Eukaryota; kingdom Metazoa; phylum Arthropoda; class Insecta; order Lepidoptera; family Crambidae; genus Crambus; species Crambus lathoniellus. Next base: position 10,307,817 of record OX453322.1, read on the forward strand.
TGATAAATTGGTAATCATAATTACAATATTAATAATATTATATAATACTTAGTTCACGTGGAATTTTTACTTCTATTTTTTCTCAATTGGCCAAAATATCGTAATCATCTAATTTATTTATGTTCTGATCTGAATCCCTGTAAAACTCTTGTTTTTATGCAATATAAAATGTGATTTTTTTATTATTATTTATGAAATGAAATTTTCATATAAACAACTGAGTATTTCCCAACTAAACTGTCACCCCACCTCTCTGCCAGATGTATTCTTCTGATGAATGCTTCGTTCGTTCTGCTTATTTATAACTTTTTACTTACCTACTTAAAATCTCATTAAAGGTAAGTAGGTCGTACGTAAATAGTGACAGAATTACTTTGGAATGAAGGAATCACAAATAATATTTCTATTGAAAGTCCCAGAAATTACTTAGTCTTGGCTATGGTATGTAGTCCCAATTTCACAGAATTAATTTTCCTAAAATATTTGAATTCAAAATTAAATTTTCCTCTGAATGACTTACTTTGGCGACACCAAATAGAGTAAGTCGAAACTTTTGTAAGTTGATTAGCTTAACAGGCAACTCAGAGCCTGGAATAGTATTATTAAAGTATGTTTTACATTGACAGCGATGCGACACAGAAGTTGAGTTTTTTTTTTAGTAAAAATGTGATTTTTAAATTGGTTCGTGCGGCCATGTTAAATGACCAGTCATGCAACCATAAAGTTTTATAAAAAATAATGCTAGCTGATTCGTTCTACCGTTTTGAATTTGGAATAGTATTGAAAAAGTATTGAAATTCATTTCCGCACTAAATTTCAAATTTAGAATGTTCACCTCGGAAATGTGAAACGCCCCACATACTTTTTTCAAATCGGATTTTAACATTTCAGAGTATGAGTGAGAAATAGTAGATTGTATTACAAGGGAGCAAACATATTTACGGCGAGGGCGCTATTTTGAATCCAGAGCGCAGTGAAAGCGAGGGATTCTAAAGTAGAAACCTGAACGCAGCGAGGGATTCAATATACGTCGCCCGAGATGAAAATAATTTTGCGGCCGAGTAATACACTCTACTTTTCATTTCGAATATAAAGAAAGTAAATACACTCTGCTTTTCATCCCCCTCTATAAGAAAAGCAATAAAGACAACTAAAACTATCTAGAAAAATAAAAGATAGGTGGCGGGGGGCTTCGCTTTCTCTGTTTTTTCTATAATAGGTATATAAAAAATAGAAGTTTTGAAATAACAAAAAACAAATTTTTGAATAAAAAAAAAATTTTTAAACAAAAAAACTTTTTTTATATATGTCTATCTCCGGAGTACCATAAGGGGTTGAAAAATTTGTTATATTTTAGCTACGCTACGAGACGCACTGTTTTTGAGATATTCTCGTTTTTCTAAAATTCTTTTTTTTTTTTAAATTTTGCAAGTCCCGTCCCCATACAAAATTAGTTGAAACCTTTTTCAATGCCAATGAGGTAGGTAACTCTATGTTTGACTGTAGTAACAAAATTCAGTTCTATTCTTAAAATTCATTTCCACCCTAGGGTGAAACGGATAGTTTTGGACCCGCTGCTCAGTTTAAATATACATCATTTTCCGAATCTGAGAGATGAAAAATACATTTCTTTTTATTGGTAAGAATTTATGTAAGCAATAGAGCAGAAATGTAAGCAATGTTTAAAAAATATTCAATGTGACGAAACGCCTCACATCTATATAAATAACTAGGCTTGTTTCTGGATCAGCCGATTCCATTCCTTTGCCCTTTATATTCGCTTCACACAATTCAGACATTTTATTACATTCTTAGCGTGGAGCGTCGAATATAAGAATGTAAATAAGACATATGTATGTGTTACAAACGGGTCCGGATAGAAGTTCTTTCCCTGAGGAGAGCAAAGGTGCGTAAATAAAATCGTTCATGCAATCCTAAGGATGTAAGGGAGATGTATTCCCTGTATAGCTCGTGATATCAATATGAATTTGTGATAAAGTGCGGTGATTGTGTTACGGTGGTCGTATAAATAAATATTGGACACCATCACATACATTGTTCCAATACCAAACTTCAGTAGCTTGAGCACTAGTGTTATGGAAATTAGAAACAACGACGGGTATTACATCCCTCTTACATCCAAACCCGAGGAAATATTGAAAAGTTCGTTTTCAATATTTACCCGACCAGGAAATCCAGGAATCGAACCCGGGACCTCTGGAGATAGCGGCACCTTGAAAACTCGGCCACGGAGGTTGTCGTATTAAGATTAAGATAGGCGGTCTCTATCTCATTAGATCTTCTGAAACAAATGTACTGGTAATGATGGTTCCTTGAAGCTATTATTTTAACAAACAATGAATTTTACATGCAAAACTTAGACAAACGACATAGGTACTTTAGCGCCACAAAAAATATCACACTTAATATTATACAACCTGTTAATGAATCGAGAGTAGAATCGATTCCACACATTTTATAGGGGTTAAATTTTTCAAATAAATTGATTTAATTTTCTGCCTCTTCTAAAAATGTTTGTGACTAGGTACTGTCTATTCATTCAATGCGCGCGCGACCCGTCACGTGCTCTCTTACGTCATAGTAGAACCTAAAATCTGTCAGAAAGTCACGGAGACCTATGAGCACGAAAATCCTGGAAGTTTCTTTAAAACAATTTTTTTAAATGTAATTCAATTTAATATAAAATAAATTAGTTGGGGTGTATGGGCTTTTTGGTCATTGCATTAACACGTTGTATGAGTAATACGCTACGAGTTTACAGAAAAATATTCTTAAACTAAGAAACACCTGTAGTGGATACCATGCTTTCTTGTCTGATTGATTACAAAAAAAAGGATAAACTAATGTAGGTCTTACTTACTGTATTAATTCCGGACACATAACTTCCAACTAGTGTTGCCAGGCGTCCGGATAAAGCCATATATTGGGTTGGGGTTTTTGGATGCTTGTCCGGGCAAATTAGACGGTGTCTGGCCTGTCCGATTTCTTTGGCCAATTAATTATAAGAATAACAGGAACATGGCTTTCATTTAAGAATTAAGGCATGAAATCCTTAGTTTTTTAGAATGTGGCCTCGATATCCAAAAGTCCGGATAAACTAGCTGGCCCGTCCAGATTGCAGCTTTATTCAGATTTGCAATAAAAAAAGTAAAAGTAAATTTCTTACCAATTTATACTTTTCTTATCATCAAAAAGTTTTTAATATATCTACAGCAGTTGAAAATAAGGCTCTTCTCCCGGAATCCTCAACCACTGAGGAACTGGCTATCTTATCCCTTACTGCCGGAACACAACATTGCTGAAAATTCTATCTCTTTCTTTAGTTGAGTAATCTTGATACGATCAAAGAGTCTCTTTGACAGCGTTTTAGTTACTTCGTATATCTGGGGCCTTACTTTGAGCTGTCAATCAAACAATGCTATAGTAATGTTGATTACAGGACGGAGCTATACACTGCGTTATAGCGCCATCTCGCTTACAAGATTTCAATGAAAAAACAAAGAAGTTTCGTCATCCATCGTTATTTTCCAATCCCAAACATTAGTATTAATAGGTACCGTTACGTTACACGAGTAAAGTTTCTATCATCGTCCACATCCGTGTTTCGTTGCTCCAAATATATCGTTTCGATGAGTTATAGCCGAAAACTATATTCGCCAGGTGCGCCCAATTAAAATAGTTTTCTGGAATCGTCAGGTGTGATATATCTTTTTTTGTGCTGTTGACGTGTTGAAGATAAATTGGGCTTTCTTTTTTTTATGAAACTGTTGGTGCATATTTGGTAATTAATGGTAGTGCTTTATATTTGTTTATAGTCATTGAAATAAAAATAGCGTTATAAATGCAAAAAAATATATTAAATTTGCACACAATATTGTGTATTGCATTTATTTCACATTTCGAATAATAATAATGTAAAGGTACCTAAGTACAGCAGTTCTGTCAATCTTACAAATATTTTCAATTTCGTAATAGTCCAAACAAGACAAAGAAGTTGTGTCTATCTATTCTAAAACAACTGTGCTCATCAACTACTTTGAGAAGTAGTTGATGCGCATGAGACTTATTTCGTGTGATAAAAAAAATGTACATCACCTACCTATCTATCTTTAATGTTGGCCTAGAGTACGCCTTTTTATTGTATACGCAATAAGAGTGGGTTTCGTATGACAACTGTTAAGTTTGAAACTGACAGTAAACTTTTTATGCCCGAATACTCGTACGCTACTTATCTTTGGGAGCGTCTCAAACATCGCCCTGTCACTTTAATGTCAAACGTATGAAAGAGATGCCATGATTGTTGAGACGCTCCCAAAGATGATTTGCGTTCGAGAATTCGGGCGTTAGTTTCATAGCATGATAGACATTAATTTTCAATGTGGGATTATTAATTTTGACTATATCTTTGTGTTACTAACAACATAAACGATTAGCTTGTCTCAATGATTAAATAAGTAAGTACACTTAATGATAAGTAATGATTAAAATAATAATTTCACTAATGGCTAAAAGAACCTAATTTCTAGTTCCTAAGTCTTTTACGATATACAAAAACAAAAATGACTTGTAAGTAAAAAAGTAAGTTCTGTTTCAGCGACCTAATTTATGTTACACTTGTTTTAGCGATCTCGCAATCTTCAAAAGAACCTATTTTCTAAAGCCTAAGTCGCATTTGGTACTATTACGTATTCACGATATGCAAAAGCAAAAATCACTTGTAAGTAAAAAGCCAGGTTCTGTTTCAGTGACCTAATGGAGCGGGTTTATTCTCGAATCATCCATTCCCCAAGTGGTATTCCTACGTGACGAAGTACTTTCCAATTTTATTGTGCCATATGGAGGTGTATCAAAAAGTCATCTGGGATAGGGCTGTCGAAAATACATTTATATTTATGATAAAATGATTCATAGTCATCCTGATTATTTTATTCTTGTGATACACACATAGGTAGGTATTTACACCATTAGGACACGTCTGTTCCATCTAGTTACATCGATAGTTACATTAATGTACCTAGTTGGAATTTTTAATCCAAGTAGTTACACTATTTACAAATCCTCATTTAATGTAACTAATTAAACTGTTTTTCCAATTAGTTTTATCGTAAATATTCACTCAGTCAGACATTTTTCTCCAATAGTACACACACACCGTTTCGAAATACTCATTTAATGTAACTAATTAAACTTCTTCCAAAAAGTTACTTACATCTTTAAAAAATCTCCAATTGGTTACTTAGTAATATTCCTTCAATTACGATATTATATTTACGATGTAACTAATTGGAAGAAAAAGTTTATTTAGTTACATTAAATGAGCATTTCGAAACGGCGTAAATATTAAATTAAAAATTCCAACTAGTTACATTAATTTAACTATCAATGTAACTAGATGGAACAGACGATAAAGTTGCAAACTATTAGATTAGTACCTCGATCAACTTAAATCCATTGCAAAGATCCATTGACGGATCTTTTTGCACTCTTATGGCCACTTTAATCCTTGATTTAGGGTTTTTTGTAAAGTGGATTTTTAAGAACTAACGTACTTCAGTCGCAGAATGTACCTTTCGCAAAATGTACCGCGCGCGCAAAACACACAAGCAGATAATGAAATTCGAACATTGCTTAATTTAAAAAAAACTAAAACACCTACACAAAAGCAGATTACGAAATCTGAATATTGTTTTATATAAAATAAAAAAAAATATACACAAGCAGATTATTAAGTCCGAACATTGTTTTATAAAAAAAACCTACCTACACACAAGCAGGTAACGAAATCTTAATATTAATAACTTGTAAAATAAACTAAATCCTCATTGCTACAAATAAAAAATAACTCGCAACACCACTGGCAGCTGCGCGCCGATACAAGGCGCGTGAGTTCTGGAAGCCGCCGCTAGCAATCGCTTGTTCACGCCCGAGGCCCGCTCAGGCAAGGATTGAAAGGGAACAGTTGGTAAAATTTTACACCCCCGTGACGAGAGGAAAGAAAATTTCCAGTTGTCACACCAGGGACAGTGTTAAAAGGGACTACAGGGAATAAAGAGTGTGAGTGATGTACGTATGCGAAGCGCAAACGTTTTTCAGCCGGCCGGCGTTGCTTTTGCAGTTAATTGAACGCCGCACTCCTTCGCTTGACAAAGCTAGTGTGAAACTGCTCTTAGTCGCCTTAGTAAAAAAGGTACGTTTTGCGAAAGGTACATTTTGCGAAAGGTGTATTTTGCGAAAGGTGCATTCTGCGAAAGGTACATTATGAGAATGGTGCACTTTGCGAAAGGTACATTTTGCGAATTGTGCATTTTGCGAGTGGTACATTATGAGAAAGGTGCGTTTTGCGAAAGGTGCAACATAAGAAAGGGACGTTTTGCGCACGCGGTACATTTTGCGAAAGGTACATTCTGCGACTGAAGGGTTTGAAAATCCATGTGTTGCACATGCAATCTGAAAAATTGAAAATGAACCATACGGGTCTGTGGACCTACTGATTTGACCTACTGGTAGGACCACGGTATACCATTGTCTTCAAAGAGTAAGTTCGAAATTTGGCGGTTGTGTTTTATCATTCGTCTTTTATACGTAACAATGATTATGGCAGCTTTCTGTTCTGAAAATTGTACGGAGTTTTCGAAGCCCGCATATCTGAATAGTTTTAAGGATTAATTTTATTCGTTAAAAATCGTTGGTTCGAACTCAGGTGTACCTCTCTCTTTCCCTCTATTGGAGTAAAAGCTAAGTGTTTTCGTTCAATATTTTTCTAGAGGCAGCCCTAAACAAACGCACACGCAAACTATAAAGCGCCTAACCGATCGTAACGCGTTTTAAACTTACTTTTGCGCGTTTCGTCTCGTTTTTATTCCCAGATTTATCTCTCCCGGTTTTACGGCAACTTAACTGTTTCCCTGCTTTTATCTAGCTGTTGATTTCGGGATAACTTCGCGTTTGTTGGGCTCAGTGAATTTGTACGCATCGCCTTTAAAAGGTGAAGAGAGAATCACTGACTTTTCGATGTAAATGTAATTTTATACTTGGGTGTGATTTTGATATAGGTACCTACGTAGAGCTACAGACTTCTTGGTAGATCAATGTGCGTCATGATAATCACATAATGAGTCACACCAACACATCAAAATATGACTATAAAAATTACTGCATTTAATGCGCGTACTCGTGCAAGTAATAACAGTTTCATCGAAATCTGTCCAGGATTTCCAAAGATACAGCGTTGTAAAGTTTCACCAGCTTTTGTAAATTTGCTTTCCTTGCGCGCTGTTGCGATGACGTCATGTCGCAGTGACATCTCCGATTGCGGCTGGTGTGGGTGATTTCCGTCCAACTGTACCTATATTTTATTTATTTATTTATTTATTTTCATACACTTAAATCTATTTTAACAGGTAATAACCTAATGCAATAGATTAAGCTATACATACATAACATTATAATACATCACAACGATAACATAATACAAACAAAGCTGTCTTTGTGACTTCATTCAAAGAACAGTGGAACAAGTCAATTTCGTTTGAAATTTTGTTTAGGGTAGTCAGTGCACGTGTTAGCGGCGCCTTGCCCAGCAGGTTGGTGCGCCCGCGCGGCACGGCCAGCAGCGGCGGCCGACGGCGGCGCCACACGTACCTATTGGGAACAAATAGACTTATCGAGCCCAGCACCTGCATATTGATATTTTTACCCCTGATTAATTTAAAAATGTACGTTACTAGGTACAGCTCTCTTCTCACCCGTAACTCATTATATCCTACCATACCTAATACGAATAAAGTAGGATACATGAGCGGATAGAAAGGATATACACCATATTTCCTAAGATAAATATACCTAACAAATTTATTCTGAATACGCTCCACCATGAGACTATATTTAGCCTCATGTGGAGCCCAAATGACTGCATTGCATTCGAGGTTGCTTCTGACCAATGCATTGTATAGAGCTATGATCGCTCTTACATTCGTAAAGCCATGGGATCGACGAAGTATCAACCCTAAGTTACGATAGGCTTTTTTGCAAACGTTGTAAATGTGATCACGAAACGTCAGGTCAGCTGTGAATTTAACGCCTAGATCATTAACTTCTACAACTCTTTTTAACTGAGTCTCATTAACCTTGTAGTCGTAGAGAAATGGATTTTGTGATTTAGTAAAAGTAATGGTTGTGCATTTCGTAGTGTTAAAAAATAATTTATTCGCTTTACTCCATTCCACCACTCGGTCTATATCATTCTGGAGTCTTTCACAGTCTGCTATGCTTCTGATAGGTAAATAAATTTTCAAATCATCAGCGAACAACAAGCACCCTGAGTGTCTCATAACCCCCGGTAAGTCATTGACCATGATGATAAACTCGAGAGGCCCGAGATTACTCCCTTGACTTACCCCTGACCTGATTGGATAGGGATCAGAGGTGTAGCCTAAGTAGTCAACATACTGCCTTCTATCCTTCATGTAGCTTGCCAAGAACCTCAACAAATGTAAAGTGCATCCAATGCCAGCAAATTTTCTTAGCAGGATATCGTTATCAACGACATCAAACGCCTTACGAAAATCAAAGTAAGCAGCATCTACCTGTATTCCTTCGTCCACTAGAGGAACAACCTGCGACATATAACTCAGTAAGTTGCTAGTGGTACTGCAGCCCGGCCGGAAACCGTGCTGTGCATCCGACAATTGCGCGCGTACTTGATCATATATGAGTTTTTGTAATACGGATTCTAATACCTTTGCGGGAGTTGACAACACTGCTACCGGCCGGAACCCTTCCACCCCTTCACCCGCTCCGCTTTTAGGGACTGGAACCACACGGGTAGTTTTCCACACTTCTGGAAAGACTTCCTCTTTTAGGCATAGATTATAAACGTGCAATAACGGTTCTGCAAGCACATTTCGACAGTCCCTAAAGATGAAAGTAGGAATACCATCGGGGCCGGCAGACCGTTTTGGCTTCAGTTTAGCAAGCGCTCGCATTACCTCTGCTAGCTTTATTTGGTCTATATGTATTCGCGCTGATCCATTTACACCGCCAGCCTCCGCTACAGCAGCGCTCGCGTTGAGGGCTGCTGGTGTGGTGCTGTAAACTGACTGAAAAAACTCAGCGAACTCTTTCACACATTGTTCTCCTTCTAGCTCAATACCATTTTTAGTTATCTTGCGGGAATTCACGTTTTTTGTTTTAGATCTTATATAATTCCAGAACGCCTTCGGGTCTTCTAACAAGTGATTTTGAATACGATCCTGATATTCGGCATGAGCTTTATATATATATATCTATATAGAGTCCGTCCGTGCGCAATCTTCGCGCAACTGGTGCGTTTTTGGCGCTAGTTACAGTACATTTTATTCGTTCTAAGGTTATGGTAAATGATAAGTATTCGATTTCGACCGCGCGCAGCCGCACTCTAAAACTGTCACCTACTGTCTATTTGACGGCTTCGTGTTATTGTTGATCGAAGTTTGACGGTTGCTATTTATATTGACAGAATACCGCCCGCCATTACGAAAGTTGATTTAATTTATTAATCACGAAAATACAACTTATGTATTTGAAGGTGTTTTTTCACATGGGCTCAATACAAAATTGGTCATTGATCGACTATAAGAAAAATAAATAAATTTATTGCGAAACCGTGAGAACGCAACTCTAATAGCCAAAGGAGAAATACGGAAGCGCCAACTCTCAATCGCGATGTGACGTCACACGTTAATTCCATTGGCTCATCCGAATTTTTCACGGAGGCCGTACTTTAACGTTCAGTATCTCAGTCATTGATATGCTGATAACAAAAATCATTGGTGTGACTCATTATTAAGATTCCCATTTTTCTATAAGATATATGCCATCATCCGGTATAGTAACCCACGACCTTATCCGCGTGAGTGTGGTTACAAAAGCTAGAAGGTGTGGTGTCTTTGACCTTCCACGAGAAGTGGGCTTTCATACAACAAACCAACTCTTCGGCTTTAACCCATATGGTACCTGTATGCCCCTTGATTTGAAAATGAATTGATATCTTACTTGCCAAGACATATTTTTTCCCATCCCATTATTTTAGACAAAACTTGGGGACCTTAGACCATAGATAGATTTAAGATTCGTTTTCGAATCGATTGGCGGGTTGATATACTTGTACGCATCGCTTCTTGGCCTGGACATTGACTTGGACCTCTGATCTGTAGAGTTTTTAAGTAGATTATATTTCTCATTAAACTCATTTTATGTTTTCAAACAAGCTTTCCCACATGTAGTTCACGAGTTTAGAAACAAATTCTTGGGCTTATATGAGTATAGATATTATTAAAGACAGTTTCATAGGACTTCCTCCACGAATCATAATTTGAAAAAGTAAACGTCACATTGTTGGGACTCCGTGCAAACAAATTTACTCAATATGGTAGGGTGGCTATGCTAAAGATATTTAGATGGATAATTTGCCACCATTATCTTGAATTCTTGACCGTAGCACACTGTAGGTAACCAGTTTTTAGTTCTGTTTCTTTTTAAATCATCTACTTTAAAATGAAATTTTTGTAATTTAAATTTTAATTCTTTCTTATACTTTTGCTTGGTAAACATTCTTTCATATGTAATGTTTGAAGATAAACTGACGTATTTGCGTGTACCAGACATATTTATCTCACACTGGCGCAACTATATTAATTGAAACTTCACATACCAAATTCTCCCTTATCTCCACAGCGTAATGCACATATTTTTCTGGGAAAAAGAAGACGCGCATCTTTAGGTTGACGCTTCATCTCTGCGCCAGTTGACTTACTTGAGCCTTAAATGTTAGTAGAAAAGATTACAGCCTTAAATATGATAGTGTATTTTGGTGTTTAGCCACTTTTGTAATTTGTTAATTTATTTACAAGTTATCCGTTTGCAGCTTCGCCCGTATGATTTACACGATGTTTTCCCATGGGAATAAAATATTTTCCCGGGGTAAAAACTAGTGTTTATGCTATTCTATATCATATTCTATTCCTGTGCCACATTTCATCTAGATCTGTTCAGCCTTTTCGCTGTGATTGAGTAACAATCAGACATCCGCCCGCAATGCCTGTTTGTTACTCAATCACACTGCCGCATATACATAAATTATTTAGTAAGATTCATTTATCCCGTTTAGTTCCCGAGTCATGGCAATCCTACAGCATAACCGTTTATACCGAGTGGCCACACTGTTTGCCCCATACCGATTGCAATCTATCCCCCATTTAATAAGCTTTAGCGAGAACTCCGCAAACACAGGCCGTCCCGCTCTCACCCCTATGCAAACGGAGCGAGAGAGATATATCGATCCCAATGATGATTGCCAAAGTTCAACAAGAGTGTTTACGTTACGAATTTAAAAGTTCATCTTAACGTGTTATTTTATGGAGCCCTTTTTCTTTCAGCTTAAATGGATTCTTTACGAATTTAACCGCAATCAAGGTTTTTTCTTTGTTCTTTTGGAAGTGGAATTGGTATTTACCTTTACTTTTTCCTATAGGCAGTACAAATTTAAGGCGATACTCGAAAAAATTATGCTGAAGCGAGATAGCAATGAGAAAACGACGCGCGCGGGAGCGAGACCGATTTTGCAGATTAGGCAAAAAAAACACAAAATCACTTCGTATTCAAAAACTACAGCGATTTTCAAAAAATGCTTCTATACGATCCTAAATAATAGGTCTTTACATATGAAATTGCCGCTTTTTTCTTTTGTACATATAACTTAACAACTTTTATAATATTAGATATATATAATTTCTTTAATATTGCGTTACATTAAGACCGTATCGAGCAACTTTTGATAATTTAATAACCACGATATTTGATTATTTACAAAGAAAAAACTTATTCCGAAAGTTACGACTATTTTTGTTTCCAGAATTTCGTACTTTATTAGTTGTATGTGTCATTTAGTAGTTAAAATATCCATAAAAACGTGTGTAAAATTTTGTAAATTTACATAATATTAGTCGTTAAATAATAACAAAAACGTTAGTATGGAAAAAAAAATTACAGAAATCTCCATACAAAACGGCAATTTCATAGGTAAAGACCTATTATTATTGGTGTCAACTAACTAAACTGATTTCCAATAGTGTAAGTTACCCTATTTAAGAATAATCTTGAATTTTCGTATTATTTAGAGGTCTTTTCGAAAAGAAAAAGTGTCGAGGCAAAATCATAAAATCGTGTTTTTGAAACTATACGATTCTAGATAAAGGTATGAAGAAATATATATCTTATTACCAGATTTGTAACAACTGTAACCGTCCTATAGTTTTAAATCAAAAAGTCCATACTTCTTCTGAGTAGCGCCTTAATGATTGGACGATGATTAAAATATTGAATTTTATGAGTTTGGTTTTTCTTTATTAATTTAACAAGTTGTAATTTTTTGAAAAAACTAAGTGGCTTTTAATATTTTGGCTTAGACAAGTTCAAGCACCTAGAGACGACTAATTACTTGAAAATATTGAAAATGAAGAATTAAAAAATCCCAGTCTTTCAAAAGCTCCCATGGGACTTGAACCTACGACCTTTCACTGTCCGCGCAAATGCAAAAAAGTAAAAATAATCTGACTAATTCCTTGTTTTAATAAAAAAATGTAAATCATAGGTATTTTTAAGATATCTACCCCTAGCACGAATAATTATTGTAATCTTGATCGTATTATATTTGTATGAAAATCAGAGCAGCGCCTCTTTCGGTCGCAAAAGGAACAAAAATGTAATCGATATTTGACAGCAGCATTTTGACGGAAGGTTAAGTTTACTTACGATTATCATAACGACAGTTTTCATGCTAATAGTACTGTAATGGTAACTAATTCTGATTCAAATACATCCCTAATTTATTATCATAATCATTTTTTATCAGATATGAGTAATTTTACAACCATTTACGGACATGAATTCATCTTGGAAACGGACACATCGCCACAAACAAGTTAGCAGATATTTACTTAAACTGTACAGTCCAGACTTCAAGTTATCATCTTAACTCGCCCAAAGCCGAAATGGCCGCGGCGCAACTTGTCCCCGTTGCAGTCCGTTAACTTAAGACCAAGTTTAGCACTGATATTATAATTGGACGTCGCTAACAGTGCTTAACTATGCTTAGGAGACGATTGTCAACTATTTCGGTTTGGTTGTTAGGAGACGATTGTCAACTATTTCGGCTCGGTTGTTAGTTGTAGAGCTATAATTGTTCATTTAATGTTTGACTGAAGATGTTGAACTAAGTAAAGATAAAGTAAGTCTGTCATTAGTTCATATTGAGCCATAAATAAATTGATGAGATTATTATGACGATCATATAATTCTGGAGTACCTACTTGCCCAGGTAGCTTAAGCACTAACTTTTTTGTCATTGGCCGTGCATAGAGTAGGTGACCAATCATTTATTTCCTTCACATCTTGCATACTACTAGCAAAGTAAAAATCTTATCCTACTAATATTATAAATGTGACAGCTTAGATGTTTGGATGTTTGTTGCTCATCCTACTAATCCTACTAATATTATAAATGTGAAAGTTTAGATATTTAGATGTTAAGATTTTTGGATGTTTGTTGCTCAATCACGCCAAAACGGCTGAACGGATTTGACGGCTGAAAATTTGGGACATAGATACTTTGTAGCCTGGACAGTAACATAGGCTACTTTTATCCCGGAAAAATATCACATTCCCGCGCCGCGGGATAACGTCGTCGTGTAGTCCACGCGGGCGAAGCCGCGGGCGGAAAGATAGTTGGCTATATTTCGTTTTAATTATGTTGCTTTCATCATCATCAACGATCGAATGTTCCTAGTTCCTACTGCTGGGGTACAAGGCCTTTCTCATGGAAGGAAAAGGGGAATGGGCTATGGGCATTATGATTAATTTAGATGTAATGATTAATAAATTTAATTAATAACAAAACTTCATATCATATCACTTTGTTGTCGGATGGCACCGACACAAATCAAACTACTATTTAATGAAAACGTGATAAATAAGGTACAATATTATCTCCAAAATTAATTAACTAAATTAAATCAACAACTAAACTTGATATTCTATCAAATGCAACCGTAACCGGGACCAACATGGAAGAGCTCGAATTATTTTTGGTCACCCATCTCATGACTGACCATTGCGAAAGTCGCTTAATAGCAGGTCTAGGTGGTATCTACTATTCGACGTGCTGTACGACGAACCATAGGTTGAAGTGTATGTAGGTAGCTATTTACATATTCCTGACCGCTCCGCGTCACACATTCTGTCGAGACGAGGGTCGGCAGGTCTCTGGTGACTCATTCACTCGTTCACTCATTCATTCCTTTGAAAGATTTTTCGTCAGTCATTCTTGTTGTGACTTTTCGACGCGTAAAAATTTCAGAATCAGAACAAACATGTTTTTGTTTTGATTGGCTTATGTTTTGGTGACATTTTTTTGGTAGCTTTACCTATTTACAATTTTATTTAAGTAGGTAGGTATCTATGTTTTTAAACTTTGATTTGCCGATTTGTTTGTTTCGATTCGCGTTACAATTTCTTACAAAATTGTTTAATTTTACAGTTGATTTTGAAGCTTAAGTATAAAAAAACTAAGACATTGTAAAAATAGCCTTACAATTTATTTTCTACTTTCTTACCCAAGAACAACGTCAAGATAAAACAGAACGCAATCCACAATACAATGTAAACTTAAAACTTTAAGTAGTTCGCGTGAAATCCACCTGTGTCAGAAACAAGGCTCTAAAATGTTTTCATTAAAAGGTACGGTACACACTGGGTACAGTACACCCGCAGGAAAAAGGTACGGCCTTCATAAAGTTTTCACAGACACACCTGTGTTTGGGAACCAGCTTTATCTTTGGAGCACAATGAATGTATTAAAGATTTACAGTGTGTAAACGAGCCTACGAAAATCTTTTCCTTTTTTGAAAGGTAACGGTTATGTAAGCATGGACTTTTGATATCTTAAGCTTTTGAGAGTAATCGAAGCGAAATACCTTTATTTTTACCCGACTGTGATTGAAATCTGTATAAATACCTATACTTATTAAAAATATTTTCAAATTCGTTGCAATTTCATCATTACAGTCTTGATCAATAATATATTGGATATGTCGCAGCCAGATGGTTTTAATTAAACGCCTAGGCCGATCATTTTTTCCGTAAGTTATTTTATCTTCCCATAAGTTGACGGAGTCACAAAAAAGAACCACGGAATTTAACCTATCACGTGTTCTACAGGATATCCGAGGTGTACGTACATGCTGCCATACTTAACTATCCGGCAGATTCAACTATCCGCCTGCGACAGATACACCGTAGAACTTTATCACATTGAAGCGTTTTGAGTCAAAACTATCTTTGCCACAGAAGTCATTCCATATTATTGTAATTTGACAGACATTATCCTATGGTGTTGACATATTAATGCTCTTGAATGTACCCGACACAGTAATTTCAGTAATGCAAGGAACTTAGGAGATAGAAGACTTTCCATTTATCGTTCTACAATTTGCCGCCACATTTGAAGTTTCAAATATCTATATTTACACTGAAATGAAAAGAAGGTTCATTTAACTTGAAAAAAAAAATGAGTGTCCTAGGCAATTCGGTTAAACTATTTTAGGTTTGAAGACTATTTCTCTTAATAAACCTGTCGCGGGCGAAATAAACAGCATTGACATGGGTCTTATGGACCCCCGCGCGGCCCAATATGTGGTTTGTTTGTACATTTTCTTGTATCGAGCTCCCTAATGAAACGGAAAGATTTTAATATAATATTTTAGAGAGGTTTGGGGTTTTATTTAGGTTTTTTTTGTATGTTTTGTTTAGCGTACAGAAATTCAAGAACAGTAGAATCAGAAAGTCAAGATAGTCATGTCTAATCTCTGATATCATTGGAAGTTACAGTATAATGTTACTTAAGGTGATTCCTTTACTAAAACAATTAAGCACTTTTTTATGTATAATGGGCTTGCTCTTGGCTTCACACTGAACCTTAGGGTTGAGAAGAAGCTTACCCAGAAGCAGCCTATTCACTCTAGCTTTAAAAGTTTTAGGGTTGTAGTCATTCGGGAATATAGACGCAGGCAGGGTATTCCATTCCTTGGCGGTGCGCATCACAAAGGATGAAGAAAAGCGTTTGGTACGCATTCGCGGGATGTTGACCAAGTAAGGATGATAGCCCGCTGTGCGTCTAGATTCTCGGTGGTAGAACGGGGATGGTGGAATGAGGTCTAGACTAAATATTAGTTCGCCAAGCAAGCCTATAGTTTTTTTATTAGTTTAATGAAAATGTCGAGCAATGGCTTTCTACTGGCAAGACTCAAAGGGTTGGTCAACGTGTCATACATACAATTCAAATATTATTTCCTTGTAAAAAAATCGTTTTTCGGTGTAGATGGAACTTTCATAAATCCTTTGGGCCTCTACTGTTGCACTAAATTTCTAAAACTATTTGCCTTATTAAAATTTATTTTGACAACATCCCATCTTTGAAATAAAACCCCTTTTCACCCTTTTTTACTGATTTAATCACGCGTATAGCACACATATTATTTTTTATTTGTTGTTAACTTTTAAGGTTTAAGGTTTTAAGGTTAAGGTTTCCAATAAACCTTGTTATGTTACTATCGCTCCACTCCTCCACTCGGGTTATGACGTATGAATGGACAGCCCGACCCTCGTGGTGTTGTGAATACTTTCAACAACGAAGGGCCCGTATGGATCACAAGTCGCAACTGGAATGTTTAACCTTCGTGTTAGGTGACGGGGACACGTGTCGGGGGAAGGACCTTTTTTGAAGTTGTAAAGGAATGTGGAACTTTTACTTTTTCAAGACTGTTGATATAATGAAACTTTTTTTACTAATCGCATGTCGAAGTTCTATGAATTCTTGTCCATTACATTTATCTTTTAAGCGAGTACACTGTTGCGCCTCGGTTTATTTATTTATTTAATTCTTCATGCACATTGTTTGTTTGTACATAGGCGAACGTAATGCCTCAGGCATTTTTTACTTAGTTTACCTTAGAGTGATGTGGAGATAGTGATGTGGTAGGGTAAACAACTAGTGTTAAACGAAAAAAAAGCAAAAGAAATAATAAGATATACAACGTAATAAATTAGATACTTACCAAAATCTATATATATAAAATCGAGAGGACATAACTCACTCATCACGAAATCTCTAAAACTACTGGACCAACGAAGATGTAATTTGGCAGGAAGGTAGATTATGCCTAGGGGACGTCCACTAAGAACGGATTTTAGGAAACTCCCCCCCAAAAGGGGTAAAATGGGGGGGTTAAGGTTATATGGAACTTCCTCATTTATGGATTTAGAAGCATGAAAATTGGTACGTTGGATATTGGTTACGACCGAATATGATCTGAGTAAGCAAAGTAAAAAAAACTCCCCCTTAATAGGGTAAAATGGGGAGATAAAGTTTATATGGAACTTCTTCATTTCTGAACTTAGAAGTATGAAAATTGGTATGTTGAATACTGATCACGATTAAAAATTATCTCCGTAAGCGAAGTTAAAAAACTCCCTGATAATGGGGTAAAACGGGCGGATTAAGCTTATATGGAACTTCCTCATTTCTAAACTTAGAAGTATGAAAATTGGTATGTCGGATACTGGTCACGATTGAAAATAATCTGCGTATGCGAAGTTATAAAAAAACCCTTAATAGGGTAGAAAGGGGGATTAAGGCTTAAATGAAAAGTTCCTCATTTCAGGACTTGGGAGTATGGAAATTGGTGTGAAGGATACTAGGTCATGATTAAAAATGATCTGCGTAGGCAAAATAAAAAAACCCTAATAGGGTAGAAAGGGGGGCTAATGTTTATATAGGGTGGGTGGGGGGTATTAAAGATACGGAGTTTGGATTTTTATGGCTCAATCACAACTAAACGGCTAAATAGATCGGGATAATTGAACTCTGGCCGGGAATATTTCATACGATTTTTTTTACTCGGGAAAAGTACAGTTCCCGTGGGATACAGTTTTTTTTGTTCACTTTTTTATAATGAAGCATGGGTCCCATCCCATGACAGCTCATTTTCGTGCAAACCAAAAAATTCTTTATGCATTGGAATAAACTCAAGAAAAACAGTATTACACATTTTTTTGCAAAATATTGACTTGATTTTTTGCATTTTGGTAGTTGAAGAGAATGTCCGAATATTGTTCATACGATAGTATAGTAGCTCCTGTTTGTCTAGGTATAATAGGTATATATATACCTTCTTATGCCTAAACCACGGGTAGCGTGCTCGGTCTACGATCGATGAGGTTATGTGACTTTTGCAATGGTCTATCATGGGATTGCTGTTAAAAAATAGATATCGTGCTTCGGAAGACACGATAAGCTAGGGTTTCTGCCGGCCTAGCATGAGCTATGGGTCGGGAGGCTTTGTGGACCGGGACCAACGGTCCACAAAGCCTAATTTTATTTAAAATTAAATTTTCAGGAGGCTTTGTGGACCAGGGCTGTGGTCCATAAATCAATTTATTTTTTAATGAAGGCTTTGGGGACCACCGCCGCTAGAGAGTACAAATGACATTCTGAATGATTTTGAGAACGGTCAACAAAAAAGGGGTGGGTTAATAAGAAACTTAATATTTATATATATATATATATATATATATATATATATATATATATATATATATATATATATATATAGAAAATGAATATAAGTCTATATCTTTATATATTTTTATTATAATTTTTTTCTGGAGTTGCTTTTGTAGTATTCGTATATAATGGTACAAAACAAGAACGACATTTAAAAAAAGATTATCACTTTGTGAACTCAATTTCATGGGGACGAAGTCGCGGGGGTATTGCTAGTATTAAAGTAATATATTATTGAAGAGAATTGAATGCTCTACGATTCTATGCCTAACATTTAGTTTTTGGGTGCATCGTTAGAAAGTTATCCGGTCAAAAACTATACAACATATCGAAAAACTTGACTGAATAGAACTTGTAGCAAATTGAATCAGCTTTCATTTTGCACACAGTAAACATGTCGCTGGGACGCATAGTTTCTGAGATATAATCCAAAACCAAAAAAATGAGACCTTCAAACCTCCCCCTCCCCCCAGCTTAAGGGCTACGGGCGGGGACTTTTGATAAGTTTATAGGGACTTTAGATAAAATTATCTAACTCAAACAAAGTTACAAAGCCAAAAATTGTGTTCCAAGCATTTTCTTCTATATTTCTTCGTTGACTGGGCTAATAGCTAATCGGAATTAAATAACAAATCGTTTTTGAACAATAAATTTTCTTTACTATTGTTAGTTCACGTGTAAAAGCCGTTAACACTGTTCTGTTGGAATAACTTTAACATTATGACGCCACAACTATCTATGGTGACCAATCGTGGCGCGTTCATAGTCACGTGATTTTTGTTCAAATTTTATCGATAATAAGTTTATAATATATATATAATATGATATAATTATAACATTATTATTGATAATAAAGTTTTAAAATAAATAAGAAAAGTTAAATAATAACTTTTATATTCAAAATCCCAATTTAATATATCGTACTCGATTGTCAATTTATCTGGAAACTTATTTCATTCGAGTGTCGTGTCGAGGGTAGTAATATCTTCCCATTGATAAAATAAACGCTGGCTAACAGCAAAAAAAGCTTAAGAAAAATTTGACGCATCTTTTAACGACTCTGTAGCTTGGCGGTCAGAGGATTCGCCCCGTCAGTGAAAGGTTGGTTTGTCGGTCGAGTTACTTGAGAGATGGCTTCGTTTATTTAAAAAAATCATTGTATTTTTCAAATAATTTTTTATCCAAAGTTTGTTTTATATTTTAATAGCGCTCCGCTCGCGAAGTCGTCTACGTAGACCCCTTTTTTACCCCCTTAGAGGGGAATTTCCAAAAATCGTCTCTTAGTGCTCTCTTCCACTCCCCAAGGAACATACATGCCAATGTTTTTCATACTAACCCACCCCTTTTTTTGTTGACCGTTCTCAAAATCATTCATTATGTCATTTGTACTCTCTGGCGGTGGTGGTCCCCAAAGCCTCCATTAAAACACGTAAATAAAATAAATTGATTTGTGGACCACAGCCGCGGTCCACTAGGCCTCCTGAAAATTTGAATTTAAATAAAATTAGGCTTTGTGGACCATTGGTCCCGGTCCACATAGCCTCCCGACCCCGGCTTATAACGCGCGATATGATATGGTACGGCATGCCGTCTTGCTTACACCTTAGTGGGGTAAGCAAGACAACTTGCCGTACCATATCATATCGCGCGTTATAAGCCGCTCATGCTAGGCCGGCTGGCTGCATTTGGATTGGTTAGTACACCATAACTTCAATGGACCCGTGTGGAAGGTCATGGCCCAGTCTCCTTAATATGAAGGCATGTGCCCCAGCAGCGGGGACATTAAAATAGATTGATGATGGTACTGATGAGACCGTAGAGAATGTCTATCTACCTACTTTTTGACACACAATTTTGCGATGTACGAGTAGTAGGTACTTGCGGACGTAGTCGCGGCCGGCCATTCATATTCCTATTTCTACTATCCCCACTATTATTATAAATGCGAAATTGTATATGCTCACGTCAAACCGGCTGAACCAATTATGATGAAATTTGTAATAGAGATAGTTTGAGACAGTGCTTCCGGGTGTTCTACTAATTACTCCTACTGATAGGAGCACCGGGACACCCATGTCCTGATGCTAGGAAGGACATAGGCAAATTGTAACCGCGGGAATAAGGCTCATTCCCATGGTAAAATAAGTTTTAGCTCGGGCAAAGCTGTAGAATGGAATTGGTATTTAAGGCGATAGTTTGAGTTCATGGGAAGGATGATATTTAGAATAGAGACAGTTTAAGGCCCTGGAAAGGATATATTTTACTTTTTACCGCGGGAAATCTCATTGTATGGAAAAATCACTTTAAGCGCAGGAGAAATTGGTATTTAAGTAAATAATTTGAGACCCTGGGAAGGATTATAATAGGCTACTTTTACTTTTTACCACAGGATAGTATCATATTCCCACGGGAAAATCAATAAGTAATAGTCCGTCTTTCATGTCCAAACGGAGTAACGGATCAATGTGACTTTTGGTACGGGGGTAGATTGGGAGAGAGACATAGTTTATCCTGGAAAATATTACATTCCATCAGGATAATGTCGTGTAGAACACGCGGGCGAAGCCGCGGGCGGAAAGCTAGTATAGATATAATATCAGATATAGGTACTTTCTCTGCGCGGCATTAATTTGTATTACCTATACTTATACCACTATTATATATACCTACCTACTTCGATCAACAGTAGTACTAGATGAAGGCTCACGAACTAAATGAAAACTTTATATGGCCAGACTGACATTTTTTTAAACGGGGAAAAAAGGGTACGAATGTTACGATCTTACATTATAAATGACAAGAAGCGTTCCAAGTTTGAAATACCTTAGTATTATTGACACTGTCAAAATAATCTACTTATTAGACTCTCAAATGAGCGTTCGACGCTTGGCCATGTCTGTCACTCCAACTATGTATCTAGAACTAGGTGTTATTGTTGATCGAAGGGTACACTAAATAGTACACGTGCTTGGTTTAATAGTTTCTATTATATACATAACTAGCGGATCCTCGCGGTTTCACCCGCGTGGCACCCGTTCCCGTGGGAATATCGGGATAAAATATAGCCTATGTCACTCAAGAAGAATGTAGCTTTCTAATGGTGAAAGAATTTTCTAAATCGGTCTAGTAGTTTCGATGCAAACAAACAATCAAATCTTTCCTCTTAGTATAGATGAAGAATCCATACTAATATTACAAATGTGAAAGTGTGTTTGTTTGTTTATTTGTTTGTTTGTTTGTCCATCTTTCACGCCAAAACGGAGCAACTGATCGACGTGATTTTTGGTATGGGGATAGTTTGTATGTGTGTATGTATGCGCGCAGATTTATCTGTCACGTAAGTCTATGTATTTTACTCACTTCGTAATTATTTATTTTCATCTGTCTAATAATGGTGATACGAAGTACTCTGTCCTACTAATATTATAAATGAGAAAGTTTAGATGTTTAGATGTTTGGATGTTTGTTAATCAATCACGCAAAAACGGTTGAAAGGATTTGGCTGAAACTTGGGACACCATATACTTTATAGCTTGGAGAGGATCAAGGGTTCTTTTTATCCCGGCAAATTATATCATTCCCGCGGGATAACGTGGTGTAGTCCACGCGGGCGAAGCCGCGGGCGGAAAGCTAGTAACTTTATAATATATCCAAAATGATTTACTATACTTACATAGATAAATACATAATATTATACAGGGTGTTAGGGGCACCCTTACAAAAACTTTAACCATGGCTTCAGGCCTTCATGCTGAACAACGCACAGCAAGATTTTTTGTCGGAAATGAAAAAAATATTTCGACTCTTCATACAAAATGTCCCGATAAGTTGCTAAATTTGTATGAAAAGTCCAATTTTTTTTTTCATTTCCGACAAAAAATTCTTGCTGTACGTTGTTAAATGGTTAAAATTTTTGCAAGGGTGCCCCTAACACCCTGTATACAAATTATAACATACTTTTATGATATACTTATACAGATAAACGTTTACCTCCTTATTCCAAAACGTAGACTAAAATAGTCCTGGTTTAAAACAGAGGGGCTACTGGCTAAAAATATGGATATGGACATGGGCTTCATTTGACATTTGAGGCCCATATTATGCCCATAAAGGGCTAAACATAGGCTTCAAATGTCGAATGAAGCCCATGTCCATATCCATATTTTTTTGCCGGTAGCCCCCCTGGTACTAAACTGGTGCTGTCACTTTCATTTCCCAAATGAAGGACAGAATTAGCATCAGTTTTAAGCCTGGTCTAACTTTAGTCCACGTTTTGGAATAAGGGGTTAACCCCCTTAAGGAGAGGTTAACTTTAAAGTTTACCTCTCCTTTTAAAATACATTAATAAAAATTCATCAAATAGATGAGCGATAATCGAGTAGTTCTGAAATATAACTAACTATAAGCCACCAAGGGTCATTGACCCGCGAAGTTGGATAACAAAATTGAATACTCATTGTTATATTTGACGTGTGAGTGAAAGTAACCCTTGTCATGTCCTGACATGCACAGGAAATTGGACCTTATCGTAAAGGGCCTGAGGAATAAATTGATTGACAAGGATCGGTTCTAATAATCATTGGGGTAACGTTACGTGAGAATCCTTCAATGTTTTAAAAAAAGTTATAACTTTCAGCTTTTAATTTTCAATTTAATGCATTCAAGATTGTATTCTATTTATTTTTAATAAAAAAAAATATCATTTTATCCTTATCCCAGTTCTATTTGAGATCGGAGCAGTACGTCCTTCTCTTCCACTCCTCTCTGTCACCCGTCATCTTGTCGTCATTCATTCCATTATGCACACAATGATATGATTGAGAAAGGAGTGAATGAGTTATTTATAGGATAATTTATTACGAAAAAAACAATTACTTACCTATCTCATGTACTAACATATAATAATATTAATTTCTTATTAATCGCAAGTCTCGTCCGAAATCTACTTGTGAGTGAGGATAGTTTTTTTCTATACTTTTAGCGTTGTTATTCATTGTTACAACTTTGGTAACTATAGGTATACAATTGCCTTCAGGAATAGCCGAACACATTTGGGCGTTTGTTCTCTAAACCAAGAGCGGACACCCGGAACGTCCGACACGTTTGCATGTTTAATTGACTAACAACTACATCATACAGTGGCAGTATTGCTGTAGGTAGAAGCTGGGATACCCGGCTTTCTCATATCACTATCACAGTTACCATTGCATACGAGGTCAACACTGAAATGTATCAACATTCTCTCTCTGTCCGTTGTTAGCTCACTTCCTCGAAATCTTTTTTTCTGACGGTCACGTGTCCCTGACGCGAGTTTCACATTTTTTACCCATGACTAAAAGTGCACAACGCCGCTAAGGAGTTATCACTTCAAAAAATCGAAGCATACAAGCGTCGCAGCGGCAAGGAAGGAAGCGACTTTGTTTAAGGCCCGTGGTATCGCCAACGACCTTGGGCATAGAAAAGTGGCCTAATTTTCCCGCCCGCTACCCGCACCAAAACAGCTTAAACACACGTTTCGTCAAAACTATGTATTATTTTAAAACGAAAAATGCTCAGTTTTAAGTTAAACAAGTTAGCAATCTTTTCCTGAAAGAAACGTGAAAATATCACTTGTAGTTTAGAAGCAGTAGCGTATTTCAAGTTGAAAACAGCTTCATTTCAATTTTTTTTTTAATAGTATCTTAAAGACTATGTTTTTTTTTAATGCTCAGATTGAAGTTTATATATCAATTTTTAATATATATTAATTCTGGATTCATCAGTAGGCTAATTTATGAGTTTTAGGACCTCAAAAATGATCGTTTCACGACTACATGCACCTTAAGGCGAGGAATCCCGACCGATATAGGCACGCTAACGCTTACTCGGCCGCGCTCTAGACACTTCGCGCTCTATACACTTCGCGCAGACCCAGCGGCAGCCGGCAGTGAACTGTGAACTCGCGAGCGCCCCGCGAATCGATTTAATTTCAATTAAAAATTAAATAATAAAAAAATATGACGGCCGGAATCCCTCGGCTATTCAAAGACAATTATTTTCATATGTTTTTCATTAACTAAAACCAAGTACCTATACTGCAAGTATTACGATATTTGAATTATTATTAAACGGATGTTTGGGATTTTATTTGACACAGTAAACTATCACCAATCGAAAAAAAACGGCCGGAAGCACTAGATAAATAACTGTAAAATAACATATATTTTTTCCAAATTTTAAGTAAGTACTTGTGATTTGCGAGTAATCCATAATTTAAAATACCCTATTTTGGGGAATCGGCGCCTTAAGTGTAAAGTTAATATTGTTCGCGTATAACAAGAAGACCCAGATTATTCGCTATGTAATAACGATTTTCCTGGACAATAGTCCGTCATCAGCATACGCTCTAAGAAGTTGTAACTTCCCGCCCAACGCACGGTTACAGCCATCAAATTGGCCAGTATGAAAGCGGCCATTTTAAATCATTCCGGCAGGTTGCCGTGTGTAACTTCTTGGAACTAGTTAGTTTGAAACTAGCTCGAAGATTTAGCACGCCCGCTCCAGTTACTCGTACTGACTGAATAATCTGTACGTAAGCACTTTGTCTTTAAAGTGTTGCTAGAAATGTTTAGGTGTTGTTGAAGATGGCTGTAAAAGTAGGTAAGTGGATTTGTGACGAAAACAAAGCCCGTACAAAGAGTTGACGTATCGTATTGCATAATATTATATTTGACGACCGATTTGGCGCAGGGGTAGGCTACCTGCCTTCTGCGCCAGAGGTCTCGGGTTCGATTCCCGAACATGACAAATATTTGTGTGCATGAACATGTCTATTTGTCTTGGTCTGGGTGTTTTCTATGTATAGTAAGTATGTATTTACAAACAAAGGGTATTTGAGTATATATTTGTCCGTTATCAGGTTTTCCATGACACAGTTACTTAATGAAATTTACATGGGCTTAGATAATTGGTGTGATTGTGAAAAGTTATTTATTTGAAAAATGGAAAATGAAGTATTTAGAAAAAATCGACTCGTCTCACAGGTAGCGAAAGGTTGTGGGTTCGAGTCCCATCGGAGCTGGTTGTGAGACGAGTCGATTTTTTCTAAATACTTCATTTTCCATTTTTCAGTAATAAAAATTGCATTGTGAATGCAAAAAACTAAAAATTAAAATAACTAGTTATTTATTTATTTATTTATTATATTCAGAAGGATTTAATGTGAAGTGAAACCACAGAATAATTGGTGGAACGTACTTAAATGTTTACTTTAAAATTCGAATAAAATCCTCCAACCTGCCATTTTGTGGAAGCTGAGCTGAGCGTGGAAATTTCAGAAAAATTCTAACCTCGCTCTGGTACCAAGCTTTTTATGCTGAAAGACATAGAACATGTAGATAGACAGACGTGTAGATTTTATTATCCACAACGGGGTAGCACTTACCCTACATCACACACACCTGGTGTTAAGTGAAGATAAGGCTGAAGGTGGAATCGCACTACTCCCAGAATGCTCATTTACTGAGAAACTGGCTATCTCTAACTGCCGGAACACAACAATGCTGAAAACATCGTTGTTATGGCGACAGACTTAGATGTGATGGTGGTAGCTAGCCAGGACAGGATTTTAAACAAGCCCTACCACTAACCAAACCGAATACAATATATACCCCCATTGGAAATCGAAGTCGGGACCTCTGGGTCTGATACCGGTGGTGTGTACCACTAGACCACAGGCGATTAAATTAAACATATCATTCACTAGTAAAGCGAATCCTTTAATATGTTTCTTTATTTGTTACTAGCTTTCCGCCCGCTGCTTCGCCCGCTTGAAATAAACGACGTTATCCCGCAGGAACGTGATATTTTTCCGGGATAAAAATACCCTATGTTCCTCTCCTGGCTACGAAGTATCTATGTCCTAAATTTCAGCCAAATCCGTTCAGCTATTTTGGCGTGATTGAGTAACAAACATACAAACATCCAAACATCTAAACTTTCACATTTATAATATTAGTAGGATAGTAGGAAGTAGGATGCTTACACGGTGAAACAATCCATCATACCGATTTATAAATTACCGCGCAACACTTTGCAAGTTGCGACAAAAGACAAATTGCTCGGCCGTTGAGTTAGCGCATGTGTTCAGCAAGCTTTAAACTTGGTTTAAGATTTAAAACGGCAGTTTCATGATACAACACTTTGTACGAAGTTGGAAGTTTAAAACGCTGCTCAAGATGCTTAAAAGATGCGAGTGTTATGGATAAGTGTTTCGAGTGAAAGAAAAAGTAGTTAAGGCGCCGATTCCCCAAAATAGGGTATTTTAAATTATGGATTACTCGCTAATCACAAGTACTTAAAACTTGGAAAAAATATATGTTTTTTTACAGTTATTTATCTAGTGATTCCGGCCGTTTTTTTTTGGTTGGTGATATTTTACTGTGTCAAATAAAATCCCAAACATCCGTCTAATCGTAATCCAAATATCGTATCACTTGCAGTATACTTGGTTTTAGTTAATGAAAAATATACGGAAAAGATTGTCTTTGAATAGCCGAGGGATTCCGGCCGTCATAATTAATTTTTTTTATTGGTTAATTTTTAATTGAATTTTCGCGAGTTCGCAGTTCAGTGCCGGCTGCCG
Source organism: Crambus lathoniellus (assembly GCA_949710035.1). Taxonomy (NCBI): domain Eukaryota; kingdom Metazoa; phylum Arthropoda; class Insecta; order Lepidoptera; family Crambidae; genus Crambus; species Crambus lathoniellus. The sequence goes on from OX453322.1 coordinate 10,335,116, forward strand.
CTGCGTCCGCCTGAAGTGTATCGAGCGCGGCCGAGCAAGCGTTAGAGTGCCTATTTCGGTCGGGAATCCTCGCCTTAAAGACCTTTAGTCACTTTAGAACTTAATGTAATCAGTTGTCGCCTGGCAGAAATTCATATCTAAAATAATCTAAATATCAAAAACAATAAATGCTAATTCATAACAATAACAGATCTTTTGTGTAAACACACTATGCCGAAAATACGGGACTGAAGTTGCGCTACTGAATTTTAGGTAATGAATGAATTTTAACTTACGCAATGGTCGGTGACGGGACGGGTGACCAAAAATTTATTATCTCGATCTCCTCCACGCTTCGGAAGGTTGCACGTTAAGCCGTTGGTCCCGGCTGCGTTGGCAGTCGTTAATACCCATCAATCCGCATTTGGCCCGCGTGGTGCATCATGGCGCATTCTCCTCATCCATCTTAAGGAAGGCATGTGCCCCAGCAGTGGAGACTTATAATGGCTGATGATGATGATGTTGTGTTAGTAATTCAAAAAGCATAATCACGCCAAACATCGGTCTCGTATTTTTGGACATAGTGTTTTTCTTTTCACGCAAAGTGCAAGGTGCAAAAGCAACTACTAATAAATACTCTTATAAAAATAGTTGGTTGTATATTTTTTATAAAACCTCTTGAAGTTTTTAAGGTTTCATAAAAAGGCATTTGATACAAGAAAGTCACTGATGCGACGGCAAGTTAAAAAAATATGGGTAACAAAGTTGTCTTTTAGTTCCTTTCCCGTTATCGTCTCAATAAAACCGTAAAAGCGTTCAAGCGTTATTTTCGCAATAAAAAAGTATATGCTATCTCCAACATACAATCTGTCTTTAGTTAGGTATGTTAATACGTGAAATTTTTTATGCAGACCAGCGCACACAAGAGCTACTTTTTGCATTCTACTTACCCTACTAACATTATTGATTCGTAAGTTTGGATGGGTGGATGTGTGTCACTCAATTCTACCATATTGTTTTAGCGTATCTGGATGAAAATCGGCACAGAGATAGATAAGAGTCTGGAAAAACATATAGGTATTTTACTATTTATCCAGGAATGGACACCAAGCGGGTAAAACCGTGAGGCGCAACTTGTTTACAATAGAAGCGTAGGTAGTAGCACTAGTAGCACAGAATGTAGTAGTAAAAAAATTCGTCCTTTTGTAGGACAGGCGAAGACATTTAGCCATACTGCCAATTCTTGAGTACCTATATTATTGTTTCTTATGATTTCATAAGAATGTAGGTGTGTTACATTCCAATGCTTCTTGGAGTTTTTGGCGTCAAGTTCAGCCTCCTTGGTAATTCTTGCTGAAGTAGTCACCACTACAATAAAACACTCGGCATCACTTTACCGAGATAGCGCATATTTTAATCATTCCACACATCTTCCAGTTGCGTAGACACATGGGGGACAAAACCACACCTATCTTGAGTCACAAAGTCCACGATAAACAATTTGCGATTAATAAAAATACACACTGAACCGACCCGACCAAATGGTGCCAAAAAAATCCTAAAAGCATAGGTATATCGTCAAACACTAGAGACTTTTTATTCAGACCTTGTTTTTTTTTTCTATAACGGCACTGGGAACAAAATTATTTAAACGTACCCTACTAAGCGAAGGTCGAACGCGACGTCACGGCATCACATCAAAGGATTTGTGCCGACAAACAGGGGCCATGTTTGTTTATCTCCGCGTGATTGGCGCGGGTACTTGTTGAATACAACTTACAAAGAAAATGCTTTTTTATTCACTGAATACATTTAGGAATATTTCATTTTCTAACTTTGTTGAGTATTATGTGTTGTTTCATTATTGAAATTGATGTGTGATTTTGACAAATATTTAATATTGTAATACAGAAAAAAGATAACCACTTAACGATTTTTTTCTGCATTATATTTGCCAATACCAAGTTTCAACTGTGTTGTCCTAATAGTTTTGGAATTAAGTGGCTGTGATGTGACTTGCCATTGATTGAGTACAGTACCTACTTAAACAAATCAAATGCATTGTAATTTGTAAATTATAATATAACACAAGATTTTATTTCCCAGACAAACGTTGCACACACTTCAATGTATCGATTGAATGACACGGAAAGTGCGAACACTGCGCTTCTGTTGAGCTTTTGCTTATAGGCAAACATATGGACCCACAGACATGACAAATCTATTGGGGTTCCCTTATTTTTCCTATATTCGGCTACGGAACCCTAAAAACATGGGTAGGTTATGATAAAGATTTCCTCACAATCACGAAATTTTTGAATATGTTTTTATTTTCAATAATAATATAGTTCGTGAGTCGTGTCAGAACGTATACCTAACCTACCTTATCGCTTTCATCTTCTATTGTCGGTTCTACGATAGATGATCAAAAATGTTCTTGAGCTTCTCCGGCTACACACCGCATTGACTGTACTTCTGCATCGTTGTGCCGTTGCACCCGTTTTCTGTACTGTTGCATAATAATGACCTGGTGGCAGTTGGGGCATTAAAAACTACTAAATCTGTCTGGAAGAAATCGCTTTTAGCGATAAGGCCGCCAATTGTATGTCTCCTTTGTATATTTTTTTTGTCTATCTGTATTATCTGTGTGTACAATAAAGTGTAAATAAATAAATAAAATAAAAAAACTTGTAACTACTACTTTTAACAAGCACCACTAATAGATTGTCCCAATCGTCAATCGAACAAGTCAACGTTTATGTTCCACTAATCGCTGAAGGAAACGGAATAACAGCTTTACTTGTGTCGACACCATAGAGCTAAGACGCGACAAAACCGTTCATAGTAAATGGTTTGAATTTGCGACGCCTCATCCTGACCATCAGAAAATCTTTTAAACTTTCAGACTATCAAAGGTTAAAACCTGTTTTTTATACTTTGACGCCTTTGAGAATTCGTTTGTGTTTTTGGGACAGTTTCTAAAGCCCTAGACTTATTAATGATTGATGTATCATCATCCATTGATTGTCCCCATTGGTGGGGCACGGGCCTACCATATTGATGGATAAGGAGAATGGGCCATGCATGACCCACGTCATTCTCCTTATCAATGCAGGCCCAATCGGATTGGTGGGTATTAACGACTACAGCGGGGAGTAAAACGGCATAACGTGCCTTTCGAAGCACGGAGGAGCTCGTGATGAAAAGGTTTTGGTCATCCATCCCGTGGCCAACCATAGCGAAGGTCGCTTAACTTCAACGATTGCAGGCCGTGTGCGGCAACCACTGCAACACGGTCTCCTCCATTGGAACACTGAATATGCCAGATAATTTTGATGATTCAATATTTCTCTAGTCTGTCTCTAGTTACAGACTGTCTTTCGTTAGAGATTAAGGCCCTTATTTTAGAACGACATTCAAGTGGAGATCAGCTCTTCTCAAGTATCGTTAAGTTCTCAAGTTCTCAAGAATAGTTAACAAGGGATGAATGTAATCGTTGTATTTGCATCCCTTTCTAATTGTACTTGAAAAGAGATCTCCACTTGAGTGTTATTCTATAATACGGGTCTAACTATAGTCTAGATAAAAAAGTCTTTTCGGTCTTTACTACTAGTACCTAACTATATGTAGTTACTTCTGACCGAAAAAACTGATTTTCTTTAACTTCATATCTAGTGATGTTTAAGTCTGTGGCTGCCAGTCGTCACCCTTTAGTCAGATGTTATCGACGTTACGCGTAAGGCTGTTACAGACTCTAATGAATAGTGATTGACGTAAAGATAGCTGATGTAAACGAACATTGAATAGTTAAAGGAAATAACTGAAATCAGATGGGGTTGATTAGATCCACGCTTGTTTTGTTACGCTAGCGAAGTTTATTGCCTTTTTTGAGGGTTTTAAAGAAAATTCTTACATAATTTTCTTTAAAATCAAACTATTTTCGTCAAAAGACGTTAATACCGCCTCTGTGGTCTTGTGGTTCACACCACCGATTTCAGACCAAAAGGTCCCGGTTTCGATTCCCAGTGGGGGTACATATTGTACTCGGTTTGGTTGGTTGTAGGACTAGTTCTTAGTCCGCCTGGTTAGCTACCACCATCTTATCTAAGTCTGACGCCATAACAATGATGTTTTCAGCATTATTGTGTTCCGGCAGTTAGAGATAAGATAGCCAGTTCCTCAGTGATTGAGGATTCCGGGAGTAGTACGCTTCCACCTTCAGCGTTATCACCACTTAACATCAGGTGATGAGGGTTAAGTGCTACCCGGTATTGGATTAAAAAAAATAGTAATAAGTGGGTGGGGCCTTTGGCAAAACAGCAAGCCGTCATTACATTTTTCTTTCCCTTCATCACACCTGATGTTAAATGATGATAAGGCCGAAGGTGGAAGCGCACTACTCCCTGAATGCTCAATTACTGAGGTACTGAGGATCTTATCTGTAACTGTCGGAACATAACAATGCTGAAAATATCGAGGTTATGGCGTCAGACTTAGATAAGATGGTGGTAGCTAGCCAGGCGGCTTTGAACCAGCCCTACCACCAACCTTCTTTGTAACGATTTTGAATTTCTTCTTTTTTTCTCAAAGCAATCAGCTTGTTTCTGATTACACGCTCCATGCTCGTTCTGATCTCTTTCTTGTATTCTGTGCTATACTTATTTAATTAATTAATTAACATATTATCCGACGACTGCGGCGGCGACCACCATGGCCATACGCGCACCGGTTTCCAAGGTGCCTCATGCCTCTATCTCTGGAGGGTTCCATTTCCCGGGTTCGATTCTCGGTCGGGTAAATATTGAAACGAACTTTTGAATACTGAAACCAAGGTGCAGGATTATCACACTTTTAATTTAAGATCGGTACACAAAGTGACAGAGTTTCCACTAGATCAATGCTCAGTACAAGAATGTCCTCTAAAATGACAAACACTCGCTTATATCATCTCTCCCCACCCTTCCATACGGAATACTCTGACTTTGACATAACTAAGCTAGTTAATACAACAACTAGTCAATTCAACAACTATTTACAGTTCCTTTACAAAATAAGCAATTTAACACATCAGTGATATCATTTAATAACTTATCTCAAATAATATCTAACAATACTTCCTCTGGTCTGGGTGTATGTGGTAATAACCGTCGTTGTTTCCAATTTCCATAGCACTAGTGCTCAAAGCTACTCAAATTTGGTATTGGAACAATGTATGTGATGTGATGGTGTCCAAATTTTTTTTTAGTATTTTATTATAGTCATGGATAAACTTTATGCCTTTATGCTTAATTATTTATCAATAATTTTAAGTCTATTTCGCAACAGTAATTTAACACACAAAAGCTTAACCAAATAATCCGTTTATTTGTTTAGTTCTAGTTAGTGGTTAATTAACCGTTTGTATCTAACATGGATAGCATTTGACGGACGGTTAAATTTAATTGTGAGCTAAATTGCTTTGTCGCTAATATCATTGTGTGAGAGATTACGTGCGTACTTAGTTGTCGATTAAATCGGAGTTATGGAAACTTAAGAGGATTGTGTAGCAAACTGTCGCCATACAAACGGCAATAACGTTTTCCACTCTCTAAACCTTAACATACAGCAATGAATTTTGGTATGTTGTTGAATTGCTATAAGAACTAGGGCTGTACGTTTCGATTTTCAGTGGGGGTACATATTTTAGTCGGTTTGGTTTGTGGTAGGACTTTTTTTTTATTTTTTTTATTTTAGGGACTTTTACCACAGGGTATGTCAGTCCCATCGTATCCTAATAATGTTCTGATCTATAACAAAAGCACTATGTAATAACTTATCTATGTATATAAAAAATAACAGTGGTGTACCTTGGTACCTGGTACATGGTACATGGTACATGGTACATGGTACTTGTTATACCTAAGTCCGCGTAGCCAATTATAACTATCTTATCTAAGTCTGACGCTATAACAACGATGTTTTCAGCATTGTTATGTTCCGGCAGTTCACAGCCTATTAGCCTTGGCGGAAGGGCTGGGCACGGCGAGGGACAGGCCTGTGTCTGACTGAGTCCAACATGCCGTTAGCGGTATACGAAAATACAGTATTTGCCCTCATTATTAACAAAAAAAAATGACAAGACTTGCCAGTTTCTCAGTGTTGAGTATTCCGGGAGTAGTGCGCTTCCAACTTCAGCCTTATTTTCACTTAACATCAAGTGAGATGAAGGCTAAGTACTACCTTGTTTGTGGATAAAAAACTGATTGATATTATTATTATTATATTCATTTATTTCAGACAAATACAAAATAGTTAATACAATATTTATGTTATGTCCATATTATTTGTTAGTTACAATTTTATCTTACATTCTATGTTAGTAAATATTAAAGAAAAACAGAGTTAACAAGGCATATTATTTAATAAGGAGCCCTATCCAGAATCTCAGGATTGGACAATCCATCTTTGCCGCTATAGTGCTCAGAATGGTGTTACTACTACCCCGTACCCTGTCAAGCAGGGACGCCACTTGTTTGCGTCGGATGGCGTAAAAGTCATCAGTGTGCTCGCTAGCGAACATACATACATATTATGAGATCTAATCAAATTTTTCTTTTTGTTTCAGGTATGTCCTCTTTCCCGATTGTCTTATGAGTAAATTGCGAAGAAGTTTACTGTAAGTTTTAATATTAGGTACGGTTTTGAAATAAATATTAATTTGTACTTACTGTTTATTGTCATAGGTATTCGAAACAAGTTTTTTTTAAATGTATTAAACACAAACTAAAACAAAACGCAAATATAGCACCGACCGACTGACTTTTTTAAACGGAGAAATAAGCTACTAATGTTACGATCTTACGTCATAATCATAACTCATAAAATATGACAGGAAGCGATAAGAAAATCTTCGCTCGACCGTTTTTGAGACCCTAACCGGTTGCCTTGTGTGCTATTCTTGATAGAGGGTATTAAATAGGAAACGAATGAAATTAACAGTATCTAAGAAATCCAGCCACATTTATGGGGCTGACATGAGCCAACTAGCGCCGCCAATCGATTTTATTTTATTTCTTCTAAATAAGCTCAATTTCGAAAAAAGTAATCAGTCATAGTCTTGTGAATAACGTCTAATATTTATTAAATAACTTTACACCAATACAAAATGCCTTCAATAGTTTAAAAATGTTTTTTTTTATTATTTTTTTATTTTAAAGATATACAAAACAGGTTTCAACCAGAACGTACATTAAATCTTAATTAACTTATATCTAAGAACAAGGTTGTAAAACCTTAGGATATACGACAAAAATAACTAAAAGAACAGAAACAAGTTTGAGGTGTTCAACTAAGAATTACATTAGCGACTGCAATGAAACAGCCTAAAAATATGAAGTAATTTAGTTACATAATATATTTTTCACTTCTCATGCTCGTAAAGTTCGTGTTTATGTTGGGTATAGGCTGCATAAAATCGCTTTTTATGCTCTAGTGCATAAAGTAAAATCTTCGTCTAAGTCTCAGACTTTAAGACAAAGATCGTCAGGTAAACAGCCACACACGCAATTAAACTTCATTAAATAAACTTATTATTTCATTCTGTTTCTTCAATTTTGTACATAATCCATGTTAAATTACTAAATTAATAAAACTAGGCAAAATTAATGAGTTTTCTAAGAAATAAGTATTTCAAGAGCATTATGTTAACTATGTTTATTAAGTTTGTATTTACAAACAAAAAGTATATAAGTATAACTTATATTTATCCGTTATCAAGATTTCCAAATTAACATGGGCTTAGATAATTGGTGTGAATGTAAGAAGTTATTTATTATTATTATTTATTATTTATGGACTACGATCTAATGCTAAAGTCACTGTGCTACCAATGCCACGTATAAAAAAAAGAAAAAGAAAATTTTCCCGCCAATATGGCGAAGTCTTTATTTTTTCTTTTTTGCAATATTGTTATTTATTTTCCTCACACTCTAAGTGAAAAAAAGAGTGTATAACTTGTACATAAAACCCATTTTACCCTCGAATTGACTATCCACCCTCGCCTACGGCTCGGATGGATATATACATCTCGGGTAAAATAGTACGTTTTATGCACTTGTTGTACAATCTACTATTTCACTTCTCATGCTCGTAAAGTTCGTGTTTATGTTGGGTATAGGCGGCATAAAATCGCTTTTTATGCTCTAGTGCATAAAGTAAAATCTTCGTCTAAGTCTCAGACTTTAAGACAAAGGTCGTCAGGTAAACAGTCATACACGCAATTAAACTTCGTTAAATAAACTTTATTAATAACTAACGTATTTCATTCTGTTTCTTAAATTTTGTACATAATCCATGATAAATTATTAAATTAATAAAACTAGGCAAAATTAATGAGTTTTCTAAGGAATAAGTATTTCAAGAGTATTATGGACTACGATCTATGCTAAAGTCACTGTGCTGCCAATGCCCGTATAAAAAAAAAGAAAAAGAAAGTCTTCCCGCCAATATAGCGAAGTCTTTATTTATTCGTTTTTGCAATATTGTTATTTATTTTCCTCACACTCAAAGTGAAAAGCAGAGTGTATAACTCGTACATAAAACTCATTTTACCCTCAAATTGACTATCCACCCTCGCCTACGGCTCGGATGGATATATACGTCTCGGGTAAAATGGTATCTTTTATGCACTTGTTGTACAATCTACTATTAGTGGTTAAACCAAAAGTGGCCACTTTTAACAAAATCCCGTTATAAAACTGTTTGAACATTTTCTAAACTATGTGTTTAAAGTTATTCAATAAATATTAGACGTTATACACAAGACCTTGACTGATATAATTTTTTTAAGAAATTAGGCTTAATAAGAACCAATAAAATAAAATCAATTGGCGGCGCTAGTTGGCTCATTTCAGCCTCTTAAAAAGAAATAGCTATCTATCTATACAAATCTTCCATCTCAATCAGTGCTAAAGTATAATATGAGATATCTTTTGGGACTTAATATCCCTCTCCCTTATTTATTTGCACACAAAAAAATGAATAAATAAAGGTCAAATGTTTCGTGGTAACACATTTCAAAGGGTGGTAAATACTCGGTTTCACCTCAAAGACCTAGAAAAAAGTTTGTGTGTTTTCCCGTAGTTTATAAAGCGGCGACGGACAAAGGGGACCGCTTCTCAGATGTGACCGCCACCGGTTATTTGTTAGACGGGCGTGTCGACACTGACGGCGATTTGCTTGCGATAGGCGTTTTAAGTCAATATTGGAATACTATAGTGCGTGTGTGAAATGTAGGTAGGTCATTGACACTTTTTGCGACGTTGTATTATGCAGTACATAGTTATATTGACGAATAAGTTTCTTTTTTATCCTCAACGCGGCGTAGCACTTAGCCTTCATCATACATACCTGATGTTAAGTGATGATAAGCCTGAAGGTGGTAGTGCACTACAATGTTGAAAACATCATTGTTATAGCGGGTGGACATGATTAGATAAGGTGGTACGTAGCTAGGCGGTCTTTAAATAAGCCTTATCACCAACCAAACCGAAACAATATGTACCTACCCCTATTAGTACCTGTGGTGTGTACCACTAGACCACAGAGGTGGTAGCTATAGTATTTTGTTTGTTTTCCCTTAGTTATTAAGTGCCGTGACGAAAAGAAACTGCTGGTTATTCGTGAGGCATGATGTTGAATGATTCAAGGTGTTTTGTAATTTTTTTTCCAAGTTTATGTTTTATCAGACACTGCATGAGCGAAAACTAGGTCATTGAGAATATTTTAAATATTTGCAATGTACTATAAACTTACTTATTTCCCCCGCTATTCCCACTGGTTATTTGATCGCATAAAAGACTAGAATATAATATGGTCGCTGATTTTGCTTGCTTAAATTTTTGTTCTGTTGTGTGTTTAATTTATGTAATCTATTTTGACAACTCAGAAGTAAAACTCTCTTTAAATTTATTTCAAATCTTTGACTGTGTAAAATAGCAGGCACCTTAATGTTATGTTACACAAGTGGCTTCCCGCGGTTTTCCCGCGTGGTATCGATTCCCTTGGGAATTTATCAGGATAAAATAAAGCGTAGGTATGTCACTTGGGAAGAATGTACAGTCGCCAGCACGTCAGGTTACTACAAACTGTCAAATTTCTTTAAATAAAATTCAACCTTATGTCCAACAGATAGAGTTCAGTTCCAATTAATAAATTTTGACATTTTGTAGTAACCCGACGTGCTGGCGACCGTACCTAGCTTTCTAATGGTGAAAGAATTTTTAGAATCGGTTCAGTAGTTTTTGAGTTTATCTATTACAAATATACAAACAAACGAGAAATCAAGTGTTTCTTATTTTTATATTATTTTATGTTACATTCAGAATATTTCCGCTTGTATTGAAACCGCCTCCTTCACATTTACCACTAATTCCAAACGGCTTATGCTCAAGATTGAGAAGCAAGAAAACGCCAAGCAGAATCGCGATGGCACTTTGATCTAAGCAACGTTTAGTTGTGGTTTGTTAATAATTCAGCTAGCTCCAACTAAATTTACTATCTATATATATAAAAATAAATCCCTATTTCCCTTGGTCACGACATCACGCGTGAACGGCTGGACCGATTTGGCTAATTTTGGTCTTGAGATTTTCGTGGAAGTCCAAGGAAGGATATAGGGGTAGGGTAGGGTAGGGGTAGGGTAGGGTAGGGGTACGGGGGTAGAGTACGGGTAGGGTAGGGTGGAGTAGGGGGTAGGGCCACGGGATCGAAGTCGCGCTGGGTCAGCTAGTTCTATTATAAATACGAATTGGTACAATGTTTTGTTACTGATTTAATTAAGTTAACTTTGGTGGTATCGTGCATTCTGATTTATAGAAATAATGTTTCATCATCATCATCCACAGCCATTTAATGCCCCCACTACTGGGGCATAGACCTTCCTTATGGATGAATAAGGAGAATGGGCCATGGCCCAATACGCGGGCCCAATGCGGATGGGTCACCACGCTGGCCCAATGCGGGTTGGTTACCACGCGGGCCCAATGCTGATTGGTGGGGTATTTACAACTGCAAATGCAGCCGGGACCGCTTAATGTGCCTTCCAAAGTGCGGAGGAGCTCGAGTTAGTAAATTTTGGTCACCCATCACGTGACCGACCATTGCGATAGTTGCTTAACTTCAACGATAGCGCGCGTGAGTGGGTCATGCATGACCCATTCCATAAGGAGGGCTAGTGCCTCAGCAGCATTAAATAGCTGATGATGACGATAACTAATGTAGTAAGTTTCAAACAAACAAGATTTTTCGACCTTTTTTAAAACCCGCGTTTACTTATACCACACCATTTCTTCAGTTTTCGCCGCAAAATCAAAAGCGGTCCAAAAAAAAAGGTTTTAGTTTCAAGATGTGTCGCCTCGAGCTAAGCCAGAATGAGACTTTCTTCAAACGCCTATGCGCGGAGCTTGCTGTAATCTGCAAGCAAAGACACGGAATTAAAAGGCGAGTGGAACCACAGGAAAACACTCTTGTAGCTGAAAAACGTCTAAACGTCTAGGCGGGGTATATCGATCGCATTCTGACACAGAAAATGTTTCTTTTATGTTGTAAGTACCTACCTACTTTGAGTCAGCGTGAAAGAAGTTTTTTCACAGTCTATTATAAACCTTTTGTTCATAAATCAAACTTCTTTTTATTGAGTAAATATTATTCATTCAATGGGAACTGCTTTATTATACTTTTACCTCCTTAAAGTGTTATTATTAAGGAAGGAATGCTTCAAAATTTTATTTAAATCCATTCTAATCAGCACTCTGATGACGTATTACAACTTTTAACATACATTTTATTGCGTATGTAACTTATTGTGATGCCATATTGAAATACTTGAACATTTGGAGTTGTCACAGTCACAGTGTATTATTTATATCACAGTGTATTCATGTAGGTAATAAAATGTTTAATACATTTGGTAAACCTGATTATAAGCATTTTTTTGTTTTCGTATTATCACATTTCTAAGACTTAATAATTAGTTCAATAAATTATCTTAAAAGGTTCAGTGCTTACGATTTAAACAAAAATAAGTTTTTAGTAAATATTTCATTTTTATTACAAGTTTTTTTGCTGACTGTTCTTTAATATTGTATTGTCATCTGAACCAAAACTGTATACAAAATTTCAGCTCCATCGGACGCTGGGAAGTGGGTCAAATTAAGCTTGCAAGATTTGTAACTAACTAACATGGCAAGTTAATCTATACATCTATACATCTATACAAATAAATAAAATTGGAGTGTCTGTTTGTAATATTAAAATAACCGCGTTTTACTACATGCATATCACTATATATACGGTACATATGCCAAAACAACATTTTTTTCAATTTTTGTCTGTCTGTCTGTCTATCTGTCTATCTGTCTGTCTGTCTGTTTATTCCGGCTATTCTCTGAAACGGCTGGACCGATTTTGACGTTACTGGCAGGTAGCTGATGTAATAAGGAGTAACTTAGGCTACTTTTATCCCGATATTCCCACGGGAACGAGAACCACGCGGGTGAAACCGCGGGCGGCCGCTAGTAATAAATAAAATCTTGTAATAAAAAACAAGATTCAGCCAAGTGTTTTGCTTATTGACAGCTATCTCGAGATTCTCGAGGGGACAATTAGTGACATCAGGTTAATTGGGTGATAAATAAAGGGCTGAGGAAGGAAAATACTGTTTAGATAACAATCTGGACTTGACTCCGTTTCCGTTAGGTCGCGTGTTTTTAAGTTGAGGGAAATGGTTTGTTTCTTTAATTAATTTATTAGCTTTGAAATAATAAAAAACATTGGTTGCTTGTACATATTGTATTCGGTTTGGTTGGTGGCAGGCGTGGCAGGACTTGTTCTTAGCCCGCCTGGCTAGCTACCACCATCTTATCTAATTCTGACAGTTAGAGCTAAGATAGCCAATTCCTCAGTGATTGAGGATTCCGGGAATAGTGCGCTTCCAGCCTTATCACCACTTAATATCAGGTGTGATTAAGGCTAAGTGCTACCCCGTTGTAAAAAAAAACTACATGTGCGTCTAATGTATCCGTACCATAACAAACATAAGATTAAATGTCTAATATGAACTTATAAAAAGTCGTCAACAATTCGTGTCGTGACACAATGAAACCGCTACCCCATAATGATGACGTGACGAAATATTCCCAAGGGGTAATATTAATGAGACCAAATGGTTTTCTCCACCAATAAAAGGTGGAGTGTTTATTTAGCTTGTTCCGTTTTATTTCACATGTTGCTTTGGCGGGGTCACGCCACCCCTTTTTCCTGCCGAGTATTTTTTATTCATACCTGTTATTTTTTTAAGATTCTTGTCTGTTTTATCGTGCATAAGTAATGCCCGTTTGCACTAAACTCGGGTTGAGCTTGTCATAGATAAGATACATCTTAGCTTAGAAACAGCCTAAAACAGCCGAGCTAAAATTTTTGTTTGCACTGACAGACTACGTCGTAAATTAGTCATCACCTTGCTAAAAGAATGAATGAATGAATTCAAATCAAATTCAAATATTAATTGTTTATGGATTTTAAACCTGGCGAGGTAAAGTAGGTCACTGGATATTTTTTTGGTTGAAACTTCTCATTGATTCCTTCGTAAGTTAAAAGGAGACAAAAGCTAAGGCGTTGTCAATTTTATTTGGTAGGAGTAATTCACCGAGAAAAGAAAAAGTCAACTGAGCTCAACTGTCAGGAAAAACATAAATACAGTGCGCAACCTTTTCTGTTCCGGTGGCCAAAACTAGAACTAACGAGTTTTGTTTTTAATGTCATTTTGCTAATACTTTCATGTTTTGCTGCTAAACATAAGCGCCGCTGTCATGGGAACAGAAAAGATTGTCGATCTGTAATGTTTTTTTTAAATAAATGATGAATGACGTATGTCACATGTGTTGTGTTTCTTTCTAGCAAACAAGAATACAAAAGCCACAAGCTTTTCTGTTCCGGTGACAGCCGTGACACAGGAGTCACTTGCAATACGAAATTAGCTGTCAAAATGGACTGTCGTATGAAAACAGTTTTAGTTCCAAAGATAATCACCGGAACAGAAAAGCTTGTCGCACTACTCTTTGCTCATAATGCCACAGACAATAATCACTGATATAGGTATTTCTTAAGCCTTAGGCGCTCGATATTGGGCCCGTAAGTTAAGAATAGCCAAAAGTGCATTTAAGAATGTCCTAAGGTTAGTGCAAAGCAATTTTTTGTTAAGAATCTCTTAAGTTAGCTAGGAAAAGACTTAGGCGATTTTTAAGTTTAGTGCAAACGGGTGTAAGTGTACGAAAGATATTCACGTATTTGGTCACTACTATCCATACTAATCTTAATATTATAAATGTTAAAGTGTGTTTGTTTATATTTGTTCCTCTTTCACATCAAAATGGAGCAACGAATCGAACGACGTGATTTTTGGTATGGGTATAGTTTGGGGGCCGGAGAGTGACATAGGCTACCTACTTTATATCCCGGAAAAATATCGCATTCGCGCGGGACAACGTCGTGTAGACCACGCGGGCACAGCCGCGAGCGGAAATCCCCAATTTTATTCCTTTAGCATTTTATTTCGCTATAACGGTCTCATGGTTCAGTATTTTGTTATGAATACCAAAATTAGTAGCCCAGCTATAATGGCGTTCAAACAAACTAACTGTTTTAACTTATTCTATTAGTAAGGATAGAAACTAGCTTTCCGCTCGCGGGTATGCACGCATGGACTAGATGATGTTGTCCCGTGGGAATGTGATATTTTTTCCGGGGTAGCCAATATGCTATTCTAGACCATAATCTATTTGGCGCAGGGGTAGGATACCTGCCTTCTGCGCCAGAGGTCTCGGGTTCGAGTTCGCGGGCGGAAAGCTAGTCCTACTAATATCCTACTATCCTACTAATATTATAAATGCGAAAGTTTGGATGTTTGGATGTTTAGATGTTTGGATGTTTGGATGTTTGTTACTCAATCACGCCATAACGGCTGAACGGATTTGGCTGAAATTTGGGACATAGATACTTTGTAGCCTGGAGAGGAACATAGGCTACTTTTTATCCCGGAAAAGTATCACATTTCCGCGGGATAACGTCCGTCGTGTAGTCCACGCGCGCGCAGCCGCGGGCGGAAAGCAAGTTTATACTATATGGCTTTCTGTTGACATTAACTATGAATTTTACTATTTGTGAAATATTTATAAAAATAATTCTAATCTCATAAGTAACAATATTTTGCATGCCTATTATTGGTCATGGTCAAACATAGTGATACTTCATGTTTAGTTTTCATACCATCTATATTTTTCCACCTATGTCTACAAATAAATGAATTTGTATTTGTACCAAAAGTTGTTACAAATTAATTCAATTTCGTGACGATTAAGTTAACAAATGATAAAATCTAAAGTCCTATTCATAAATTGGTAGCTGTCAAGTCGTTTAAAATACGATTCGGAAATGCCACAGTTATAAATGAAATAAGACAATTCGCCAAGAATCCGTTTCATTAACGCTCAGAGTTCCGACTGTCTCATTATATTTAATTTCGCCGGTTCAATGGATTTACGATCACCGTGAAACAATCTGAATATCCTTATCAGCCTCAGGGTGAATGCTTAGAATGTTAATGGGGCTCAAAACGTTGCGACTTTTGATCGTAGAGTGTAAGAGAGAAAGATGATTGGAGTGAAGGGGAGAGCAATATATCTTTGATAAATCCAGGGTGTAGAGAACATAATGAAATAGATTAAAAGTCATAGAATTAATTTTAAATGAAATTCCAAAATCACTGAAATATTGAAAGTGCAACAGTCAAATTAAATGTTTTTATAAACCACTTTTTTAAATTGAAATTGATATGTATGTGCCCTTAAAAGATTTTTAGTTTTCGACAAAAATACTGAAAATCTTATAAAAATCTAAAAAAGTTATTAGTCAAAAATAAAATAGTAAAAGCCGTCCTGAATAAACTCCCCGAAAGAAAAGCATGTTACTGAAATACTGTTGGATACCAAAGTTAATGGATACAGAAAGAGGAATAGCAAGACCGATTAATGAATGATACAAGGAAAACTTTCTTAATGAATAGGAATATTGATGACGAATGTGATACGAAACATTACTTGTGAGATCTTTTCCTCTGAATGTGTATGCTTTTGGAAAAACAATAAGGGCCTAATCTGTAAAGTCAGGCTACACAGATACCGAACCGAATGGAAACTAAGTTTGGTAACCAAAACGGTACTGAAACTTAGTACTTAAGTACCTACTTGTTTATTATTCGTCACAGACGTTTATATCGTTTAATTTATGAATTAGACAGTGTGTGTACTCTTGAATTGTCGTTTCTTATTTTACCGTACGCCGTAGGTAATAGCTACATACACATGCCTATACATACATCTATTTCTTGTCCGCGAGCCTATTCCCGATTTCCGATCCGATATATATTGTAGCTCCTGCGTCATTATGAAGCCCTAGTATTATGGGATATCTTGATAAAAAAAAACTAGATACTGAACATAAAGTTGATTCCGTTTCGCTATTATTATAATGAAATAGCTGCTTTTCCTCCTACATAAACTCAAGCCTATTCCCGATTTCCGACACGCACCTGTTTAATCTGTCTGTATTGTAACTGGCGGCATTATGATGCCAGTATTACGGGATCAGCCAGGAAGGGAGGAGGATTTGCATTAATTGTAATGCTGGACCTCAAATGTTTATCACGTTTTCAGTTTTGGTTGGGAATGAAAGTTCTATTCCGATTCGCTTCTTTGTCACTGTAATCTTTGCAATCACAACCTTTTTTTGGAACGTTACGGTTAAGACAATAGGGTTTAGGCTCAGAATATATAATAGTACTAACGTGTTTAGGTTACAATTAGGGTACTACAGGGTAGTGTGCTTGGTCCACTGCTATTTATGATTTACATTAATTTTAATGTCAAAAGTCAAAGTCCAAAATTCGTTATTCAAATAGATTTACAAAATTATATGTATACCTTATCTGTGATGTTATACATACTTTCATTTTGTAAATCTATTTGAATAAATATTTTTTTAAATAATGCTGACATATCTGTCAGTAGGTACATCAAATGGTTATTAGTTGTGTTTGGTAATTAAAGTTCTGTGTTGTTTTATTATATTCTTAGACTCGATGCGTTAACGTTATAGCGGTATTTTTTTAATAATAGAGTTGGTTGGTAACGCTGGTAACAGTACTAGTTAAAATGTCCCGAGCGGTTTTTTTAATAATAGATTAGGTTGGTAAAGCTGGTAACTGTAGTTAAAATGTCCCGATCACAATAATTAATCTAATATTTAAAACACTCCTATAAAATAATCTGGGACTTAATCGAAGATACTCTTAAGCAGATTAATATGTCCAGGCCTAGAACTTTCGAGTTCTGATTCATCTTTTCAAATTTAAGTAGCAAAATATTTTACGGAGCTTGGATTAAATTCTTCCTACTTTTGACAGTTAATATAATTAATTTAATACTGTTCTTCGTCATTAATCAGTGTAAGAATGATCTCTACATAGCATAAACAATGTTGCTTCTCACTGTTTGTACTTACACTTATATATTCCAAACTACGCAACGGATTTTAATTCTGTTTTCATCAATACACAGACTAATGTGAAAGTGTGTTAGTTTGTTTGTCCGTTTTTTCACATCTAAACGGAGCAACGGATCGACTTGATTTTGGGATGGGGATAATTTGGGAGCTGGAGTGGAGAGTAACATAGGCTACTTTTTATCCCGGAAAACATCACATTCCCGCGGATAACGTCGTGTAGTCCACGCGTTCGAAGCCGCGGACGGAAGGCTAGTTTACAATACATGCTTCATTTTTATCTACATTGCGAAGCGGGACGTATCCCTAGAGGTTTTATATATGCTTTGTAATTGACAATATTACATCCCAAAGGATTTTTTCCATGGCGAAATTTCTGACAGTATTTTTGAAGACTTACAATTAAAATATGTAGTTTAAAAAACTAAAATTACACACTTTTATTTTTATTAGTAACAAACTAAAAAGTAGAAAATAACCGTCTATTCAGTGACTGAAATTTTAAAGCGTGGTGCGCGTTGTCAATTTTAAGAAATTACCTACTTGATGTTTTGCAAAGAGCGCACCACGCTTTTTAATTTCAGTCACTGAATAGACGGTTATTTTCTACTTTTTAGTTTGTTACTAATAAAAATAAAAGTGTGTAATTTTAGTTTTTTAAACTACATATTTATTTTTAACTTTTTAGTTTTATAAATGGCAAGCCATGGATGGATGGTAATGGATTTCACAGTCCATTCATGTCTCTTTTCACCCCGTAAACATTATAAGTCAATGCCCCGTAAGGAAAAAAAGGCGTGATTGTATGTATTTAGTTTTACAAATTCAAGTAGTCTATTAAGTACCGGAAGTGCGAGCCAAACCCTTTAAACAAATGAGCCCAAACTCGAGGGGTTTCCTAGTGGCCATTAAGGAGTGTCACTGACTTTCTTCCTGCTCCATCATCACACCCGCACCACCAAGTGTAGCGAATAGGTGTCATCAGAACGAAACAGATGAGCCCAAACTCGAGGGCTTTCCTAGTGGTCATTAAAGAGTGCCACTGACTTTTTCCCTGCTCCATCATCAGACCCTTACCACCAAGTGTAGCGAATAGGTCTCATCAGAACATAAGAAATGAGCCCAAACTCGAGGGGTTTCCTCATCAAGGAGTGCCACTGGCTTCCTCCTGCTTCATCATCAGACCCTCACCACCAAGTGTAACGTAGCGAATAGGTCTCATCAGAACGAAACAAATGAGCCCAAACTCGAGCGGTTTTCTTGTGGTCATTAAGGAGTTTCACTGGCTTCCACTCAACTCCATCATCAGACCCTCACCACCAAGTGTAACGAATAGGTCTTATCAAAACGAAACAATTGAGCCCAAACTCGAGGAGTTTCCTCATTAAGGAGTGTCACTGACTTTCTTCCTGCTCCATCATCACACCCGCATCACCAAGTGTAGCGAATAGGTCTCATCAGAACGAAACAGATGAGCCCAAACTCGAGGGCTTTCCTAGTGGTCATTAAAGAGTGCCACTGACTTTTTCCCTGCTCCATCATCAGACCCTTACCACCAAGTGTTGCGAATAGGTCTCATCAGAACATAAGAAATGAGCCCAAACTCGAGGGTTTTCCTCATTAAGGAGTGCCACTGGCTTCCTCCTGCTTCATCATCAGACCCTCACCACCAAGTGTAACGCAGCGAATAGGTCTCATCAGAACGAAACAAATGAGCCCAAACTCGAGGGGTTTTCTTGTGGTCATTAAGGAGTTTCACTGGCTTCCACTCAACTCCATCATCAGACCCTCACCACCAAGTGTAACGAATAGGTCTTATCAAAACGAAACAAATGAGCCCAAACTCGAGGGGTTTTCTAGTGGTCATTAAGGAGTTTCACTGGCTTCCACTCAACTCCATCATCAGACCCTCACCACCAAGTGTAACGAATAGGTCTTATCAAAACGAAACAATTGAGCCCAAACTCGAGAAGTTTCCTATTGGTCATTAAGGAGTGTCACTGGCTTCCTTCCTGCTCCATCATCAGACCCTCTCCATCAAGTGTAGCGAATAGGTCTAATCAGAACAAAACAAATGAGCCAGAACTCAAGGGGTTTTCTTGTGGTCTTCAGTCACTGAATAGACCGTTATTTTCTACTTTTTAGTCTGTTACTAATAAAAATAAAAGTGTGTAAGTTTAGTTTTTTAAACTACATATTTATTTTTTACTTTTCAGTTTTATAAATGGCAAGCCATGGATGGATGGTAATGGATTTCACAGTCCATTCATGTCTCTTTTCACCCCGTACACATTATAAGTCAATGCCCCGTAAGGAAATAAAAGGCGTGATTGTTTGTATTTAGTTTTACAAATTCAAGTAGTCTATTAAGTACCGGAAGTGCGAGCCAAACCCTTTAAACAAATGAGCCCAAACTCGAGGGGTTTCCTAGTGGCCATTAAGGAGTGTCACTGACATTCTTCCTGCTCCATCATCACACCCGCATCACCAAGTGTATAGTAGCGAATAGGTCTCATCAGAACGAAACAGATGAGCCCAAACTCGAGGGCTTTCCTAGTGGTCATTAAAGAGTGCCACTGGCTTCTACTCAACTCCATCATCAGACCCTCACCACCAAGTGTAACGTAGCGAATAGGTCTTATCAGAACGAAACAAATGAGCCCAAACTCGAGGGGTTTTCTTGTGGTCATTAAGGAGTTTCACTGGCTTCCACTCAACTCCATCATCAGACCCTCACCACCAAGTGTAACGAATAGGTCTTATCAAAACGAAACTATTGAGCCCAAACTCGAGGAGTTTCCTCATTAAGGAGTGCCACTGGCTTCCTCCTGCTTCATCATCAGACCCTCACCACCAAGTGTAACGTAGCGAATAGGTCTCATCAGAACGAAACAAATGAGCCCAAACTCGAGGGGTTTCCTAGTGGCCATTAAGGAGTGTCATTGACTTTCTTCCTGCTCCATCATCACACCCGCATCACCAAGTGTAGCGAATAGGTCTCATCAGAACGAAACAGATGAGCCCAAACTCGAGGGCTTTCCTAGTGGTCATTAAAGAGTGCCACTGACTTTTTCCCTGCTCCATCATCAGACCCTTACCACCAAGTGTAGCGAATAGGTCTCATCAGAACATAAGAAATGAGCCCAAACTCGAGGGGTTTCCTCATCAAGGAGTGCCACTGGCTTCCTCCTGCTTCATCATCCGACCCTCACCACCAAGTGTATCGTAGCGAATAGGTCTCATCAGAACGAAACAAATGAGCCCAAACTCGAGCGGTTTTCTTGTGGTCATTAAGGAGTTTCACTGGCTTCCACTCAACTCCATCATCAGACCCTCACCACCAAGTGTAACGAATAGGTCTTATCAAAACGAAACAATTGAGCCCAAACTCGAGGAGTTTCCTCATTAAGGAGTGTCACTGACTTTCTTCCTGCTCCATCATCACACCCGCATCACCAAGTGTAGCGAATAGGTCTCATCAGAACGAAACAGATGAGCCCAAACTCGAGGGCTTTCCTAGTGGTCATTAAAGAGTGCCACTGACTTTTTCCCTGCTCCATCATCAGACCCTTACCACCAAGTGTTGCGAATAGGTCTCATCAGAACATAAGAAATGAGCCCAAACTCGAGGGTTTTCCTCATTAAGGAGGGCCACTGGCTTCCTCCTGCTTCATCATCAGACCCTCACCACCAAGTGTAACGCAGCGAATAGGTCTCATCAGAACGAAACAAATGAGCCCAAACTCGAGGGGTTTTCTTGTGGTCATTAAGGAGTTTCACTGGCTTCCACTCAACTCCATCATCAGACCCTCACCACCAAGTGTAACGAATAGGTCTTATCAAAACGAAACAAATGAGCCCAAACTCGAGGGGTTTTCTAGTGGTCATTAAGGAGTTTCACTGGCTTCCACTCAACTCCATCATCAGACCCTCACCACCAAGTGTAACGAATAGGTCTTATCAAAACGAAACAATTGAGCCCAAACTCGAGGAGTTTCCTATTGGTCATTAAGGAGTGTCACTGGCTTCCTTCCTGCTCCATCATCAGACCCTCTCCATCAAGTGTAGCGAATAGGTCTAATCAGAACAAAACAAATGAGCCAGAACTCAAGGGGTTTTCTTGTGGTCTTCAGTCACTGAATAGACCGTTATTTTCTACTTTTTAGTCTGTTACTAATAAAAATAAAAGTGTGTAAGTTTAGTTTTTTAAACTACATATTTATTTTTTACTTTTCAGTTTTATAAATGGCAAGCCATGGATGGATGGTAATGGATTTCACAGTCCATTCATGTCTCTTTTCACCCCGTACACATTATAAGTCAATGCCCCGTAAGGAAATAAAAGGCGTGATTGTTTGTATTTAGTTTTACAAATTCAAGTAGTCTATTAAGTACCGGAAGTGCGAGCCAAACCCTTTAAACAAATGAGCCCAAACTCGAGGGGTTTCCTAGTGGCCATTAAGGAGTGTCACTGACATTCTTCCTGCTCCATCATCACACCCGCATCACCAAGTGTATAGTAGCGAATAGGTCTCATCAGAACGAAACAGATGAGCCCAAACTCGAGGGCTTTCCTAGTGGTCATTAAAGAGTGCCACTGGCTTCCACTCAACTCCATCATCAGACCCTCACCACCAAGTGTAACGTAGCGAATAGGTCTTATCAGAACGAAACAAATGAGCCCAAACTCGAGGGGTTTTCTTGTGGTCATTAAGGAGTTTCACTGGCTTCCACTCAACTCCATCATCAGACCCTCACCACCAAGTGTAACGAATAGGTCTTATCAAAACGAAACTATTGAGCCCAAACTCGAGGAGTTTCCTCATTAAGGAGTGCCACTGGCTTCCTCCTGCTTCATCATCAGACCCTCACCACCAAGTGTAACGTAGCGAATAGGTCTCATCAGAACGAAACAAATGAGCCCAAACTCGAGGGGTTTCCTTGTGGCCATTAAGGAGTGTCATTGACTTTCTTCCTGCTCCATCATCACACCCGCATCACCAAGTGTAGCGAATAGGTCTCATCAGAACGAAACAGATGAGCCCAAACTCGAGGGCTTTCCTAGTGGTCATTAAAGAGTGCCACTGACTTTTTCCCTGCTCCATCATCAGACCCTTACCACCAAGTGTTGCGAATAGGTCTCATCAGAACATAAGAAATGAGCCCAAACTCGAGGGTTTTCCTCATTAAGGAGTGCCACTGGCTTCCTCCTGCTTCATCATCAGACCCTCACCACCAAGTGTAACGCAGCGAATAGGTCTCATCAGAACGAAACAAATGAGCCCAAACTCGAGGGGTTTTCTTGTGGTCATTAAGGAGTTTCACTGGCTTCCACTCAACTCCATCATCAGACCCTCACCACCAAGTGTAACGAATAGGTCTTATCAAAACGAAACAAATGAGCCCGAACTCGAGGAGTTTCCTACTGGTCATTAAGGAGTGCCACTGGCTTCCTTCCTGCTCCATCATCAGACCCCTCCACCAAGTGTAGCGAATAGGTCTAATCAGAACAAAACAAATGAGCCAGAACTCAAGGGGTTTTCTTGTGGTCATTAAGGAGTTTCACTGGCTACCTCTTGACTCCATCATCAGACCCTCACCACCAAGTGTAACGAATAGGTCTTATCAAAACGAAACAAATGAGCCCAAACTCGAGAGGTTTCCTATTGGTCATTTAGGAGTGTCACTGGCTTCCTTCCTGCTCCATCATCAGACCCTCACCACCAAGTGTAGCGAAAAGGTCTCATCAGAACAAAACAAATGAGCCAGAACTCAAGGTGTTTCCTATTGGTCATTAAGGAGTGCCACTGGCTTTCTCCCTGTTCCATCATTAGACCCTCACCATCAAGTGTAGCGAATAGGTCTCATCAGAACAAAACAAATGAGCCTAAACATGAGGGGTTTCCTAGCAGCCATTGAAGAGTTCTATTGCCCAACTCTTGACTCCATTATCAGATCAGCTCGATGGTAGCAAATTATTGTATTGTCATCGGATTCATATAGTCATGCAAAGTTTTAAATCAATACGACAATTAGAAGTAGGTTAAAATTGAATTCCAAGATTTTCTTACATTGTGACTTAGTTACAAGTGAAGCTAATAAAAGTGTGGTAAAAAAGAAATTTAGTTCCCATATTAACTTAGTTATGTTTAATTCAAGCTGACGACCGTTGACGTCCCGTGAGGCGAAATTTTAATACAATTCTGCACGTTTCATGGTCTTTATCCAGAATGAAATGTGGTTAACTTGTTTTATGAAATGTAGGTTACGCTTTTAACATTAAGCTGGAATAATCCTTTTTGTATTGTAATACGGTCTGCTTAATGCAGCTTTGTCACAAGGACAAGTGTTCAATTATTATTGTAAGCACTATCAGATTATTTTCCGGCTCTTTTTTACTCTTTTTACAAAGTATCGAATATAGATTAACCCAAAACATGTATATAAGTTACTAACGGCTAACTGCTACTTTGTCAATATTTTTTAGTGGAATCATATTTTCCACGGTAAAAAATCTTAAGCAAAAAGACTTTTTTACTATACTTACTTACTATTTTTCCCGTGAGAATGAAATATATTGCGGGTAGTAGTAGTAGATAGGTAGTAGAAGGTAGAAGCCCGTATGCTGTTTTAGACTATAATCTATATTTAGGCTAATCCAGTTCCGTTTAGGCGTTTCGCCCTTATTGAGAAACAAACTTCCAAACTTTCGTACTTATAATGTTAGTTGGATATGCGACAATTCAAAACACTATTAACATTTTTGGTTTATCGCTCATTCGTTAAGACAATTTAAAATAAAACATTCGGACACTTGATCTTAACCCTGCGGTAACGCAATACATTACAACAATTGCTATTAAAGCCCCGGATCCGAAAGACCCCGGATATACGAGCGTTACATAAAACGATAACCTCATTATTGTACTGCCCCTACGGACTAGAAATTGGAGTTTTAGTGTGTGTTATGTTAGTGTAGGGATGTGACGGCATATTTAATGTAATTAATTGTATTTTATTTTTGTTTTGTTATATTTGAGCAAGGAATAAAATAAATAATTTGATCAATATAAGTAGCATAAATAAAGCTAATGGGGGAAGTCGATGGGGATAAGTGGAATAATCCCTAGTTTAGATTTGTAATTTGTCATTTCTTGGATTATACGACCTATAGATTTGATTTATAATGGAAAAAAATGGATTTGTTTTTTTATCAGACAGAACAGATTTCCCTAAAATCAATTGGCGGATATTGACGCTTTTCGTTGATTGGTGATTTAAGCTCAATATGTTATCAATGTAAGAAAGTAGCTTAAGAAGAGAAGCTTATTTTATTCAAATAAATATTCATGTGCGATTTTAACTGTCCAGTTGTTGTATTGATTTTTTTTAAATTTAAGTATCATCAGTATGTTAACCGCTGTTAATAATATAAAAAAAATATGAGATAATCGCCTGGTCATGACAATTAATCCTAAATGCACCCAACACTTATCAAACCGGAATCTTCGCCCAACTATCGCACTTCCCACAAGTGGTACAATATCGATCAAACCCCGAACATCCCTAGAACCTAATTAATTACAGCAACTAATTACCAGTCCGCCGAGTGCAATAATTAAGATGTATCCATGGACGCTGGAGGGTTAACTTGATAGCCGTTTTAATGTACACCACTGGCTATTCGGTGCTATTAACGGGTTAGGTCTGAAGTGTTCCCCGGATTTAAAGTTGGACTATTAAACGAAAGACGTGTAAGGTGAGATTGGTTTGTTATTGTTAGATATAAGAAGAAATACGTACATATTGTATAGTATTAATATAATAGTGTTCCGCCCGCGACTTTGTCCGCGTTCTATTTGGTACGGTTTATCGTACTCCCTAAAAATATTTTTTTTTGTAACAAACAGCAAGTATTTACTACGCTACTTTATTTCACAAATATATTGTACATAAAGGTATTATACATATTTAAAAGGAATACGTTTGCTTTGCAATAAATAAAATTTAATCACATGGTTGTGATATTTCAAATAATCATATTCATACAGAGTTAAATGTCTCATTTTATATCAACAATAACCCTTTTGTCCGGACATTACGGTACGTAAAGTACCCCGTTAGAGAAGGGGTTGAAAACGCACCACTGCGCTTCTTGCAGGGTTGAGTACGTTAATATGAGACTCGATGGCTTGAAATAGGATCATTTATGTGTTACATTGCTCTGAATGTATAAGGAAATGCGAGGGTTATTTATATTCAAAATACATTAACAATGTTGACATTTGTTCCGAAATTTTCTTTTCATTTCATTTAACCGAATTTGCGTATAACCTACTTGAGGTATGGCCGGTTTACATGAAGCCCATTAGTAATACTGTCTAGATTCGAATTACGGAACCTAAAATCGGATCCAGTAAGTAGTCATTTAATTTACTCCATACCAGGGCTAACGCTAGCGCTGAATTTGCATGTCAAAATGTTTACACGAAGTCAGCGCTTGAATGTAATCTATTTCGGTGCCAGTCAATTAATGGATCCATCCATGTACCTAAATCAGCCATTAGGTATCTTAGCGTGATTATTCGAGCTTGTTAGGGGGCCGTTGCAGGGATATGTCCTAATATCCCTGCAACGGCCCCCTAACAAGCTCGAAAGCTTGAGAGGGGGCCGGACAAAGGGAGGGAGTCTCCTCACAATCTCCCCAAAAGGTCACCCACTCAAGGTGGGCTGACCAGATTGGAAGACCGAAAGCAGGTGCCATTACCAACTAAACCCCTCACAGGGATCTCTGGGTCTGATACCGGTGATGTGACTGTGTACCACTAGACCACAGAGGCGGTAAAGCTCTATTAAAACTACACACAAAACAAACCAGATACGAGTCGCAGTCAACACAGAAAGGCAACTGGAACCGTATTCAATAAAACTGCAACGTTTCGAATAAAAGTTTACAACACACGCGTCCATTATCGTTACGAAAACACTGAAACACGTTACCAACAACTTTGACTGAAATAACGCCGAAATGACGTAGGGCTGTCGGTGTGCACACGAATTTAAGGAAAATAATTTATTTACTTATATCAGTGGGTCAAATAGATGAAGCGAATTTGAATAGGCAGAAAACAGGTACCTACGTACGTACCTCATCATCATCATCATGTCAGCCGAACGACGCTCACTGCTTGGCATAGGCCTCCCCCAATGATCTCCACAACGATCGGATCCACAAGTACCTACATACCGACAATTCGTGAAGTTTTCTCAGACATTAAGGACCTAAACTGCGTCACGCGGACGCCCGCGCGGTTCCATACAAAAGTTCTCCGTCGCGGGCACCCGCGCGGGAGCCGTCGCGGGGAAGCGGGCCCCGCGCCCGCGCCTTGTGGCCCGTTTCCCCGCGACGGTCGCCCGCGCGGGTGCCCGCGACGGGGCCCGCCATCGGGCCAGCGGTAGCACGCACGGGCTTGTTCAATTAATAGTGCATTAGTGCTAACTCACCAATGCTTATTTAATTTATAAAACTAAGGGCTTATTTTATTCCTAGGATAATAAAATTGCTTGTCAGAACGAAACCCTTAAACATTGATGCCTTTATTTTTAACCGACTTCTAAATCAAAAAGGAGGAGGTTCTCTATTCGTCTGTATGTAGTGTATGTCCACCGATTACTCGGAGACGGCTGAACCGATTGAAATGGTTCAAACATTATTACATCAGGTTGGTTTCCAAGTTGGTCCCATTTTTTGAAATTTTGAAATCGGTTCAGTAGTTTTCAGGAAATCTTGAAAATACTGTCGTTTTCGTTACCACTTTATGTGAATTTAATACGTATCTTTAGGCATAACTCCTTTGTTTATAAACCGATTTAGATGATTCTTGTTTTGTTAAAAAAATTAAGTTCAAAAACTAAAACCCGACTACTGAAAAATGACGCTTTAAAAATTATGAAACAAGAAAATATTCTCATCTGAAATTGCCGTGGTCGTATGCCACTTTTCTCTAGAATGAAAATATTGTTTTGTTATAGTACCTACGACTAGGCATACGACCACGGCAATTTCAGATGAGAATATTTTCTTGTTTCATAATTTTTAAAGCGTCATTTTTCAGTAGTCGGGTTTTAGTTTTTGAACTTAATTTTTATTTATATTATTTTGGGGTCATAATTTTGCGCTGTGTAGTGCCGGCACATAAAAATAATAGCACTACCCCCTCTCTTCTCCTGGGGGTTTCGTAAGAGGCGACAGAGGGAAAACTGCCATCAAGAGAAGGGCAGCAGCGTCTCCATGTAACAGCAGGACATACTGCGATCGCCAATACTTGGCAGGCCAAGCGTGGCAATTATGGCAACCCCCCTTCCCCCCCCCCCCCCAAATGGTTTTACACCAAAAAAATCAGCCCCCAGTCCACGGCGGCCCCGCTATTCCTAGCTACTAGCGGCTAAAGTAACGGCGGACAGGGGGTGCTGAGAATCCCCGGGTAAGACCAGGCTACCAACACAGATGACTTGACCTGGCAACCTACAACACGAGCATATTGCGGACTGACTCGAAGCTCATAGAGTTGGAAGAGATTGTTAGTAGATAAGTTACACTGGGACATCATTGGATTATCTGAAGTCCGAAGAGAACTCGATTATCCTGCAATCCGGTAACTTACTTTACCACCGAGAGGGCGAACAACAATCCCTACGTGTTGTCCACATTCCACAAGTCCCTAGTCAACAACGTGATCACCATCGGAAGCGTGTCGAGCCGGGAAGCGTACCCGATACTCAGAATATCGAAACGGTATTGCTAAATGACATACAAGTATACGCTCCGACCTCGACACATGACGATGACGAAGTGGAGTCTATGTATGAGGAGGTTTCGAAACCCATGCATAGCTATAAAACCCACTACACGGTTGTGGTGGGAGATTTCAATGCTAAGTTGGGGCAACGTTGCAGTGATGAGTTGAGAGTGGGGCAATTTGGATTTGGGCAACGGAACGATAGCGGCCAGATGTTGGCAGACTTCATGGAGACGGAGAACCTCTTTATGATGAACTTCTTCTTCAGGAAGCCCGTAACCGGCAAATGGAAATAGCCCGGACGGTAATGTCAGAAACGAGATCGATTTTAACATGTCGACCAAGAAGCACATCCACTATGATGTCAGTGTGATTACCGCTGTTAAGACAGTAAGCGATCACCGATATGGTCAGAGGCACATTGAATATCAATGTTAAGTTTGAAAGATCGCAGCTGATAAAATCCACGCTCCGACCAATACCGGCTCAAATTTAAAACAATGGCTCTCAAGCAGCTTAAAAACAACAAGGCGGCAGGCAGGCACAACAGAGCTTCTGAGAGCGGGCGGAAAGCCGGTATTTCCCTGCACGATCGAATCAGAAACGATGAGATTCACAGGAGAACTAAAACAACCGACATCGCTCGAAGGATTGTACCGTTGAAGTGGCAGTGGGCGGAACAGATAGCCGTTGGGGCGGAAAGAATAGCGATCGCGTACCGGTTCCGTGGGCAGGCCCCCTACAAGGTGGACCGACGATCTGGTCAAAGTCGCAAGAAGCCGCTGGATGCGGGCAGCGCAGAATCGATTGTTGTGGAGTTCCTTGGGGGAGGCCTATGCCCAGCAGTGGGCGTCGTTCGGCGATATGATGATGATGAATTTCGTGATAAAGTCAAAATTCAATTTATGCAAGCAAAGCCGCAAGCAACAACTAATAAAATATATATTTTTGAAACGAGCTCACCAAGAGCTTTCATTTGATACCTAACACGATATTCTTCTCAAAAAAAAGTTTTTTAGTTCACAACTTTATGTCTTCTAGAGGGCGCCATATTCAATTTCATGAGACGTGACATAGCCTATAACCAGCAGACAATCAAGACGCTTCCAACGATACCTCAATTGTGAATATATGATCAGCAGTTTAGAAGTTATGCGGCAACAGATGAACATACATACAAACATACATACATACATACATACCGGTCAAACTCATAACCCTCCTTTTTTTGCTTTGCCGTAGTCGGGTAAAAAGGGGATACCTCAAGGTATTTTAACCGACTTCGAAAAAGGAGGTTTTGAGTTTGATCACATACCTATTTACCAGAAAACACGCAAATTGCCTGCACGATGCACTAAAAAGAGTGAAATAAAAATTATTTTTATAAAAAAATAAAACCGCCTTCTAAAAAACCACATAAAAAAAGTAAGAAATAATTCCTCACCAAATAAATAACGTAAGTACTTTGAAGTCGGGCGGGTTTTAACAAAAACAACAAAAAATTGTACATGTTTCACGCCCGACTTCAAAGTACTTACGTTATTTATTTGGTGAGGAATTATTTCTTACTTTTTTATGTGGTTTTTTAGAAGGCGGTTTTATTTTTTTATAAAAATAATATTGGTAGTAATTTTACTTTCAACTTTAAATGTAGATGGTTTTATTTTCAACGGGTGTAATGTTAAGAATAAGAAAAATAAGAATACTTAATTTATTTGTAAAGAACAAAGTTTGTTACAGTTATTTATAAGTTCAGTATGTCCCTTTCTAAAAAATTTACTACATTATTACCATAATACTGGTCATTAATACAATACAATAACTGTCAATACAATGGAATTAATATTCACAATTGAAATATTAATTTATATTATAAGATGTTTTTCAAGAAGCCATGACTTTAATTTCTTCTTAAAATAGTTCATTGGAAGTTCCCGGATAGCCCTTGGAATGCGAATATAGATTCTCATCGCATTAATAGAACAGTTTCTGTGGCAAAGTGTGCTTTTACATGCGGGAGTTCTTAGCTAGATTTTATTTTTAGAATTTACTATTTTCAGAGTTTTACAAAAATGCGGATGGTTTCTCACGAAAATGCCTACTTCTAAATAATTTTATATATTTACTTCAGGTTAGTCTGGCCTTTTGAATCACTCTTTCTATTGATGAAAATCTATTAAAATCCGTTCCGCTGTTTGAAAGACCTAAGCGTACAGACAGTAGGAACCGAATTCGTTTTATTAATAACTAGCGGCCGCCCGCTGTTTCACCCGCGTGGTTCTCGTTCCCGTGGGAATATCGGGATAAAAAGTTAAGTAGAGTAGTAGTAAATTGTTCTAATTGAAAATTGCTTAGACGGAAATTATCTCCTGTTCAGAGATCAGTTTTACCTCCAGATCGAGTTGCAATGGGTAGCCCTCTCGCGCCGGTCATTGCAAATATCTGGATGGAGCACTTTGAAGACATAGCATTAGCTACTGGACCCCAAACTGTCAAACTCTGGAAGAGGTACGTGGATGATATTTTTTGTGTAATCCACGGAGGTCAGCAGGAAGTCGAACAATATATAAATCACCTTAATTCCATCCACCCTAAAGTAAAGTTTACTTATGAGATGGAAAATAACAGAGCCTTGGCATTTCTAGACGTGCAGATCAGGGTAAGACACGACGGTACTTTATCTCACTCTGTTTACCGGAAACCTACACACACAGATAGATACCTACACGCCTCATCTCACCATCATCCTCGGCAACTTCAATCCGTGATGACGTCGTTGACCAACAGAGCTCATAACTTGTGTGACCCTGAACATCTTCAGTCGGAGCTTGCTCATGTTCAGGAGGTACTAAAACGAAACGGATACAAGGTGTCGCAGCGATACAATAGGCATAAGAAAAGGGTAAAATATCCGGACGTGAGTCGTCAGGCAGCATTTTTGCCATATATCAAAGGCGTAACGGATAAAGTTGGAACAGTGCTCAGAAAATTCTCCATCAAGACTGTATATACTCCGTTATGTCAAATATCTAAGCAACTGCGATCGCCAAAGGACGTAATACCCTTTCAGACTCCGGGTGTATATAAAATCGATTGTAGTTGTGGTAGTTCATACATTGGACAAACAAAGCGGACCATCGCAGAACGTGTCAAAGAACATATCGCAGCTGTTAAAAATCGACAGACGAGTAAATCCGCGGTAGCTGAACATCTTCTGGAAGCTGGAGTTAATCATTGGATGGAGTTACATGATCCAAAAATCCTCTCCACCGATCGTCATTACCATACTAGGATGGTACGAGAAGCGATTGAAATCAAGGAGTATAAAAAAAAATTTCAATCGGGAGGACGGGTTTAAATTGTCATCAGCGTGGAATCCAGTGATTAACAAGTGTAAGCCGCGAGTTTTACCGTTCAAAACAAACCCCGATACTGTGAGTGTTGTGTGCCGTAATCCCATCACTAGCGATGACAAAAACAAAAAAAGTGACAATTTGAGGGTGGCCGAAGATCTCCAAGCCCGCCCGAACAGACGTCGTCGCGCACCGCCAGTCTGCTTGTGACCACGGTTGTTGCAACACAGCCGAAACGTCAAGCTGTAAGTACATAATAATATGTACTTCATAATAAATGTCGCGTTGAGTCCCGTTACTCTTGTTTATAATTATAATGGAACGCGAAAGTTTAAAATCTTATAGTAGTGGAAACTTAATTACTTCTTATTACATGAGCTACCTGCCAGTGAAAGTCCCGTCAAAATCGGTCCAGCCGTTTCAGAGATTAGCCGGAACAAACAGACAAAAATTGTAAAAAAAAAAATTTGGTATATGTACCGTATATATAATCATATGCATGTACTACATGCCTATGATTATATAAAGCGGTTATTTTAATATTACAAACAGACACTCCAATTTTATTTATTTGTATGTATAGATAGATAAAAGTAGATATGAAAAACCACATTAGAGGGTAAATTGATATTCATGGTCGCCAACCCTAGCCCGCGTGGTCACCTTGCGACCGCGTGACGTCATCGTGACGTATCCCGGTCAACGACGACGTTCCGTTACGCGTAACGACGTCGTTACGCGGCTACGATGATTACGACACGTTTTACGGAAGGACATGTATAGATTTATTAGTGTCCTTGCGATAATATTAAATTAGTGTGAAGGACAAGTGTATTTTATTCTTCTTCGGAGATATATAGTGACTACCATTTTATTACAAGCTTTTTATTAACTTGCCATGTTAGTTAGTTAGTTAATATGTTTTCACTTCTCATGCTCGTAAAGTGCGGGTTTATGTTGGATATAGGCTGCATAAAATTTTTATGTATAATCTAAAATAAAGTAATAAAAAATCTAAAAAATGTATAATCTAAAATAATAATCAAAAAAATTAAAAATAAAGTAAAATCTTCGTCTAAGTCACAGATTCAGACAAAGGTCGTCAGGTAAACAGGTCACACACGCAATTAAATTTCGTTAAATAAACTTGTTAATTCATTCGGTTTCTTCAATTTTGTACTTAATCCATGTTAAATTACTAAATTAATAAAACTAGGCAAAATAAATGAGTTTTCTAAGAAATAAGTATTTCAAGAGCATAATGGTCTACGATCTATGCTAAAGTCACTGTGCTGCCACAGCCACGTATAAAAAAAAAAGAAAAAAAAGTCTTCTTTATTTTTCTTTTTTGCAATATTGTTATTTATTTTCCTCGCACTCGAAGTGAAAAGCAGAGTGTATAACTCGTACATAAAACCCATTTTACCCTCGAATTGACTATCCACCCGAGCCGTAGGCAAGGGTGGATATATACGTCTCGGGTAAAAGGGTACGTTTTATGCACTTGTTGTACAATCTACTATAGTTAGTTAGTGGGAGACAAATCTTGCAAGCTTAAGCTTCCCAGTGTCCGATGGAGCTGAAATTTTGTATACAGGTAAGGTAAGTGTATATATTCTTTGATACAGGTTTGGTTCAGATGACAATACAATATTAAAGTACAGTCAGCATAAAAGCTTGTCTTAAAACTTGAAATTTTTACTAAAAACTAATGTGTTATTTTGTCTAATGGAAAATACAAGTTGATGAAATCACAATTTGAATAAGCTGTGACCATAAACTTCATTTATTATTTTGTCGATTTCATTACTTTAATGTAATATATTATTTGTGTAAGTATGTACATTTTGTTTTTTCAAAAGTTCTGATGCATTTTCTTACGACGCAATGACATATTATGAAATATAGCTTAGCAAGAATATCTTATATTTTCATTGATTCCGTTTTAATGCCTTCTAAAGTGGACAGCCACCTGCTGACTTAAAATAAATATAAGTAGTCATATCGTTAGTCTATGCATTTTTTTTCATAATTGCATTTATCTCTCAGAAATATGTGACTAGGCTACACTTAAATAACGAGTCACACTTCAAAATCCAATACAATCAAGTCAACAGAGGTCTATATAAACAATCGAATTGAGCATCCCCTTTCACATGGGTAGGGGGCACGCGACGCCGGCCGAGGCTGGCACCGAGCCGTAAACGACAATGGCAAGACGGGCGCCAGGGTATGGCATGGGAGACAGATACGTGATGGTTTTAGACAGGGTTCGGAAACCAGGTTAAAACTCGCGAACAGGTCGCAAGGAAACTCCATACAATTTTAAAAGAGCATTATTATTCGGCACTTGGATAACGAGTCACACTTCATAATCCAATACAATCAAGTCAACAGAGCTCTATAAACAATCGAATTGAGTATCCCCTTTCACATGGGTAGGGGGCACGCGACGTCGGCCGAGGCTGGCACCGAGTCTTAAACGACAAGGACAAGTCGGCGCCAGGGTAGCTATGGGAGACAGACACGTGATGGTTTTAGACAGGGTTCGGAAACCAGGTTAAAACTCGCGAACAGGTCGCAAGGAAACTCCATACAATTGCAGAAGAGCATTATTGTTTAGCACTTGGATAACGAGTCACACTTCAAAATCCAATACAAGTCAACAGTCAACAGAACTCGAAATCACTATACGAAATCTTGTAAGCTTAATCTTCTTCTTCTTATCGAATCGATAGCAAACTAAAACCTAAACGGTGTCAGACCAAAATTCGGCTACGCGAATCGCAGCGTTGGTAGCCTTCATTAGGTCTTCCCGCGTGCAGCTGGTTGGACACGCAGGACACGATGTCAGATGTTCCATGGTCTGAGGAACAGCACCACATCTAAGCTTAATTTAAGCTCGAAAGCTTATTTAGTAAATTATTATTGAAATCTTTCATAATAGGACGAATTGTGGAATAATCGACTAACCTCTTGGTGTGCGCTATATTATTAACGTTGACGAAATAAATGTTATCGGCACCATTAAATAATGATATTGTTTCAGGGTGTCCCCATAAATGAATTTATGGTTACAATTAATGTTGTTTTTTATGTCACCGCCATTTCGATTCGTCATCAATATGTTATTGTGTCATAAATATGTGTTTATTTGTCCTTAATACGTCACATTTCTCGTCAAAAGTGTTAAGAGGATTGTGTAGCAAACGGTCTCCTTATAAACGGCGGTAACGTTTTCCACCCTCTAAACCTTAACATAAGTACAGCAATTAATTTCGGTATGTTGTTGAAATGCATAAGAACTAGGTCTGTACGTTTTTTTTTTATATTTTTTAATATGTGGTCTTATCATTTTTTTTTATTTAAATAGAATCTTTGAATGATCCTAAGTGCCTGTTTCACAATGTCCGATTAGGAGATACTTTCAAGTTTACTTGACAGTTTTGTGTGGCCTATCTGTCAAGTAATAACTAATCAGAACTTAGTTAAACATTGTGAAACAGGCTTTTAACACAGAACATATAATAGTACTAAGGTACAGAAGGCGCACTCTGCAAACTCATTCAAATAAAAATAAATCTTTCGGCATGAAAATAAAGTCAAATCCCGCTCCTCGCTTTGTCATCGCTTGCCTACTATTATAATAACCTAAAGTTCGCGCATGGAAGCAAAACTGCATCCAACAGCTACGCGAGAGAGTTTATATTTCTCTGAAAGTCTTAAACAGCTCGCTCGCTGGTTAGGGTTGCGAGCGACTTGCGAGTTCGGTTTTGTTGTTTCTTTTGTTCTTTCTTTTATTTAGGCACCCGTAAACACAACAGTATCTTTTATACGGATTATAAGGAAGTTTAGTAGTCATTGTT
The DNA here is from genome assembly GCA_949710035.1 of Crambus lathoniellus. Classification (NCBI taxonomy): domain Eukaryota; kingdom Metazoa; phylum Arthropoda; class Insecta; order Lepidoptera; family Crambidae; genus Crambus; species Crambus lathoniellus. Next base: position 10,370,708 of record OX453322.1, read on the forward strand.
GCATGCATAAAAATCACAGAAATGTTCGTTCGTTTTACGCGCGCAACGTGGAGCGTACGAGCCGAGCGGCATCCTTCTGCCATACGCCTGCCCGGTAGGCGCGCCGGCCGAACGTACCTAAACTGCGGAGTGACACCCCCCTGTCCATAATGCCTAGGAAAAAATTAGATAATGTATAAAAAATAACCCTGTACATTTAATACAAAAATTAACACCACCCTAAGACCGCAACAGGCACTTAAGCTGACAATTTGACTTTTTGTCTTACCTTTTTGATGTTTCACTGAAATCGTCCTTCCTAACCCTAAAGTATAACGCTTCACTCCCCTCAGACAGAGGAAAGGAGTGGTCGATTGCACCCCTAGCCTGAGGCGAGGAAGTCCGATAATGATTGGGACCCTTCTCGGTCCAATAGACCCCGTAACGTAGACTCTCGAAGTAGATATATTGGCATCCCGGTTAGTGTGGGTTTAAATTGAAAGGCTATTTTTGTTAACTGGTATTTTTAATCAAAATAATACGCTACGGATGCCGATAAAATATGAAATTAATGTACACCAACAATAGGGTTTAAAATGTTTGTATTAATTTCAGAAACACGGCACAGGTATTTATTTTCAAATATTTTTGGAGATATAGCTCATCAAACTTCCTTATTAGACAAGGACAGCTCTAACCACATGTGACGACAGATGTGCTTAGCGCCATTTACCCGTCATATAAAATTTAGTTTTAGAAAGAGATCTAGCTATCTCTTTTCACTATTCAGCAGCTCATTACTTGTTATTATTTAACATTTTGAGTATTTTTTTCACTTTTGTTATTCTTCAATGTTATATTTTGAAATGATCGATCCCCTATTACATCGTTTTTTAGGGTTCCGTAGTCAACAAGGAACCCTTATAGTTTCGCCATGTCCGTCTGTCCGTCCGTCCGTCTGACCCCAGTCTAGCTCATAGACTCTTAGTACTAGAAAGCTGTAATTTAGCATGAATATACATATTTATCACGCCAACAAAGTGGTAAAAAGTAAAATTTTGAAAAATATTTTTTTTTTGGTTACCTCCCCTACATGTGAAGTGGGTATGTATTTTTTTTTTTCTTGTCTAACCCATAGTGTGGGATGTCGTTAGATAGCAATTTATAAATTGTTGTGGGTTTGTAAAGACAGTTATTTGATTGAGGCATTTGTTTGTGAATTATTAAGCTTTAAAGTGCAAAATTTTATTAGTGTCCCCCCCCCCTACCAGCCAAATGGTTGTTTCTGGATACGTGAAAAAATTCACGATAGTAGTACATATGACGAAGTTAAAAGGAAAACTATCACAGCTAAGTAGGCTTTACAAGTTTTTGAGATATAACACATTTTCAAAAACCGCAAATATAACTTTGTCATTCATACGAGTACTATGAAAAACCAAGTTATTTTATTCTGGCAAAAAATGACAGTGGTATTTTTGCTAGGTGTACGTAATCGGTACGTTAAGTGGGTACGGAACCCTTCATGAGCGAGTCCGACTCGCACTTGGCCGATTTTATTAAAAGCAGACCGTATATCCATACTAATATAATTAATGTGTAAGGAACTCTTGTCTGCTAATTACATTTTCACGCCTAAACCACCGAGACCAAGGTTGTAGTTATCGGGGAACACATAAGCGTTTTGCGATAAAACTGAACCGAATCGTTACCGAAAAAAAAACATTTCTGCATTATGCATTATATGCAGTCATTTCGGTTACAATAGTGTTAATCTATATAACCGCCTATGTGTTCTAGTGGTACACACCACCGGTATTATCAGAGCCAGAGGTCACGGGCTCGATTTCCAGTGGGAATACATATTGTATTCTGTTTGGTTTGTGGTAGGACTTGTTCTCAGTCCGCCTGGATAGCTACCACCATCTTATCTAATTCTGACGCCATAACAACGATGTTCTCAGCATTCTTGTGTTCCGGCAGTTAGAGATAAGACATAGCCAGTTCCTCAGTAGTTGAGGATTCCGGGAGTAGTGCGTTTCCATCTTCAGCCTTATCTTCACTTAACATCAGCTGCGATGAAGGATGAACGATGTTACGATTAGATAATATGTTTTTAACCGTATCGAAAGAAAACACTGGCTGGCTTATTAACATGCCCGCAATCGGTGAGTATCGTAACGTGGCAAAAACGGTTCACACGACGACGCGCGCTTGAAACCAGAGGAATTAGTAGAAGGCAAGAGAACTAGCGATTTCATAGCAGCACTAGATTAAATTCGAACTTCGAATCTTCGAATCGTTTAAATGACAGTGAGTCGTTTGATGACAGATATGTTGTCTGGTCTGGAGGCGAGATAGGGATTACTGAGGTGACGGGTCATGTCAGGAGAGAGGAAGAGGAGTGCTTAAAGCTATTCGTCGCGACTTTGAAGTTTAACGCCCGGGACGGTACTCATCTGCAGATGATTTATGGGTAACCATTACATAAAAAACACAAAATTTAACAAGTACGAAGCTACATATATGCAATGCACACTGTACTTCTGAAAGGAAAATTTTGGTAATACTACAGCTGCAGCATTTTACTAAGGAACTTTCTATTATTTTTAATTCTTGTCCAAACGACTTATTTTAGGGTAATTAACCTTAGCAATGTTGACTGGCTTTCTAGACAAAACTCTTTGCAGCCGATAGGGCTAGGCATATAGGATTGGGAATCACTGGACTTATTTTTTAGAGTTTACCCAGATGAACCCTATTCGCTTGCTTCTTGAAGAGGTTTGAGGCAGGGCATTCCACCCCTTGGCAGTTCGCATGATAAAGGAGAACTTAAAGCGCTTTGTGCGTTAGTTTGGAATGGCAACTAAGTACCTATGGATGGTTACCTGGAGTTCGTCTGATTACCCGGTGGGAGAAAGGAGAAGGCGGAAGGAGGTTATGCAGCGCAGACTCAAATTAGACTCAAATTATAGTCTGTAGAAAACGGCGACTTCACTACGGTGACTCAAAACTATGCAGGTTTTTGACCAGGTCGTGGTCGCCTGGCTCTGCGTTCCACCGAATCTTGTGTAGCGAATTGGTATTTAGCTGTGCTATCTCATTTATCTCTACTTCATGAACGAATAGGAAAGTGTCAGTAAATATCGCTTAAGCTTGTAACTTGCAGAACACATCAAACGTGTGGTTTTTCCGTAAGCGGGAAAACTTTCACTGGCGCGTCTTCCCACGTATTTTCATTTAAAATTGCGCTAACAACTCTACAACCAAAAATAGACCTTATCACAACCCCACTGAGCTCACGCGAACGCACCAACAAATCATAAAATAACTTATAACCGTTGTTAACTAAATTGAATCGTGAGGTCTTGGTAATAAGTGAGGTAATTGAATGCGGTTGGAAGCGGAAAGACTTAGATTATGCAATGTTGATTGCAATTAATTTATTGCTACTTTTCACATGTGTACGTAAGGGTCTGGATTGTATAGCTTTGACTTTGATGCTGAAATCACGAGGGTTTGTCGAGATTCAATTAATATCTCGGCGTTGAAAGTTATTGTATGAAAATTTTGAAGTTGGTTTTCGGGTTATCGTGTTCACCTTTCATAATTTTTAATAAGGGTAGCGGTTAACACGTTCCGCCTTTGTAACGGCATAGACAGTAAAGGTGGAATTCATATAATGGCAGTACGGGTATCGCCGTTTTCACGAAAATCAATCTAAAAATCACTACGGCAACAACCGTCGAATTTACATTAGAGTTTCATATAGAGCAGTCTTACTGCCATGCTGTACAGGAGGCTTGTGTTCCTACTGTCAAAAACACGTGTACACTAAGACCGTTTTAGGTATATACATACACATACACCAGGGGCTACACACATTGACAGTACGGTGGTGGCCGTTGTGTATGTGTGAACGTTACTTGGACGCGTGAGTCAGTGCTTCGCCGAGAGCGGTATAGGTGTACGAAACATTTGTATGAAAATTATTAGTGTCATATTGGAGTGGAATACCGCGTCGGAACGTGTTAAGCCACAGGCGTAGCGTACCCTAATTTATTTTTATCTAATTTTTAACAACTGAGCAAAATGTTTGTTAAAATGTGATTTCTGATAATTCGAAGACAAAACCCACAGAACACAAGAAAGGGAGGCGGGTATTGCGTGTGTATAAACCCTTTGCTCATTGTAGCAAACCCTTCATATTAACGATGGGCGATTGTTCAAAAAAATAACAATCGAGTAATTTGAATGATTTAGGAACTCCCAATCGAATGATTATTCGAATGAATCATTCGTATTCGCCCATCTCTACTCCATAAATTACAGTTCATTTTTTTCCACGCAAACATACACACACACACACACACAGACACACTCGCACACACACAGACACACGCACACACACTAAAACATTTTCCGATTATTTACTTTTCCTTACTATTATGTAACGTAGTGTGTTGTTCCTGGTCCAAACCAAACTTAATAAAATTTGTAATGTATAAGCTATATTGAAGCACTATTTATATGAGCCGAACCACTGACTTTCTTAACACAGGTTTTCCTAGCACGAAAGTCAGGGGATCAACTTACACAGGACACTGATGTTGCCATATAGCTGTAAGTTTCTGTTGTGTCACCTTTACATTGTAAATTATGGCTTTGGATTAATAAACTTTATTATTATTATTATTATTTTCCAGCGCTTCATTCTGTACCCCGAGTGTAAGTTTGTCAATGTGCAAAAACGTTACTATCGGGTTTGCGTCACGAATTCTATTATAGATCTTATTTCTTTACTATAAAACACAATCTATCTGTCAAAATTTCTCCCGAACGCGATAAGTATGAGAATTTAATAACTTATACTCTGTTCTGCAGGGCTAGCACAACTTAGCGCGACTCTTTGTCGCGCTCCTTCCGACCAATCAGCACGTCTCGCCTAGTCACGCGCGCTATCTACGAGCGATCTGATTGGTCGAAAGTGCCCGCGACTCTTTGTCACTCGAGTCGCGCTCAAGTTGTGCTAGACCTAATGTACAAAATACTCTAATGCTCCTTCTGACCTCATTCTTGGAGATTTTGTTTCAAACCAGTTAATTTTTAACTAGACTCCAGACACTCGCAGACCCCGAGGGCAGGTCATGAATCGATCAGCTTAATTTACGGAGACTGCGGCACAACTGATTGCACTTCCTCCTTGGTAAAGTGTATCGCCAAAATGACCCCTAACACTTTCATCTAAAGGTCTTCCTTCTTGGGATAAGTGATCCGCCAAAATGATCTCTAACTCCTTAAGCTAAGATCCACTTTAGAGCTAGTAGCTGAAATGAGGTTCATGAGGCAGTGCATCGCCAAAATGATCCCTAACACCTGAACATAAGGTCCAGTTTCAAGATAGTGACCGAGTTAGGTTCAGACGTCATTCGTCTTCAGACGTTTTCGGTGCTAAGATATTTACGAGTCTTAGGACACTTAAGAACAATGAATAATAAATAGAACACTTAAGATTAAAATATTCATACAACCAAGCAAATTAAAATGTTTGTGTTTTGTTAATAGCTTTTATGCGGTTTTTGTTTTATTTAATTAACTAGCGCTCCGCCCGCGACTTCGTTCGCGTGGGATTTAAATATTCACAAAAGTTTCATACAGACTCTGTCTCGTATTTTACCCCTGTAGGGGGGGAAATTCCAAAAACCCTTGCTTAATGCAAAGAACATACATGCCAAATTTCAGCTTCTTGTGCTCATTTTTTTGGCTTTGCGTTGTCTGTCAGTCAGTCAGTAACGGAAGAGTTTTATACGCAACATTATTTCTTCTCCACATTAACGACCTGTTGGTGCCTGGTACATTTGATTATGCCGATGACAACACTGTGACTAGCAGATATCTTTCAGATGCAAGGGCTACTAGTGATGAAGTCCAGTCTTGTCGAGAGTCCCTAGTTGAGCAAACGAACCTGGCACTTAAGGCAGTCTCCGATTGGGGAAATTGTCAGTCGGAAAACTTGTCAGTTTCAACGCCACCAAAACGCAGGCGTATCTTTTCTCAGGTAAACGGAGTCCCTTTTAACTAGCTCCAACTTTCCAAGGTGTATCCTTACCAGTAATTGATAACCTACAACTTCTTGGCGTTACTCTATCATCTGAGCTGAACTTCGGTGAGTATATCGACTCAATTGCTAAAACTACTGCAAAAAATCTGAGCGTCCTCGCAAAGGCTAAGCGATACTTCTACTCAGAGCAACTGCTTATTCTATACAAAGCACACATTCGTCCGTGCAGTACTGCTTTCAACTTTTGGATGACTCCGCTAAGCACCAACTGGCAGTTTAAGGTGCGATTGAAAACCGCGCAAAAAAGGTCATTGGAGACACAACTTTTAGGCGCCGAACACATCGCCCTCGCGGTTGGCGTTCTGAGGTCGCGTTCTGCGTTCAACGTTCACAGGTTTCTTACACTGGCTTCTTAGTAGTTCCCATTTGAATGTATGGATATTGCGACCCCTGAATGGAACTCTGACTGAACGCCATAACAATAATGTTTTCAGCATTATTGTGATCCCGGCAATTAGAGATAAGATAGCCAATTTCTCAGTGATTGAGGATTCCGGGAGATGTACACTTCCACCGGCAACCTTATTACCACCTTACATCCTGATGTTATCCTGATGACAATCACATTGTGACATCACTCACACCTGTGTGATGAAGGCTAAGTGCTACCCCGTTGTGGATACAAAAAAAGATCTTAATTATGTGCAAAGTTTATCTGTTTGTATCCAGGCTATATTTTTTCGCTATCTATTTACAAATATCGGGTTATAGCTAGAAAAAATCATTTCCCTTTTTCCGGATGGCACTAAAACTTTTTCAAGCGGCGTTATGTACCACCACTGTGAGGAGCCCGTGGCGCAGTGGTTAGCGCGCTCGGCCTGCGATCGTTAAAGTTAAGCAACTTTCGCAATGGTCGGTCACGGGATGGGTGACCAAAATGTTGTTATCTAGAGCTCCTGCGTGCCTCGGGAGGCACGTTTAGCCGTTGGACGTTCAGCCATTGCTGCATTGGCAGTCGTTAATACATACCGCATTGGGCCAGCTTGGTGGGCCATTGGCCAATTCTCCTTATCCATCCATAAGGAAGGCGTGTGCCCTAGCAGTGGGGACATTAAATGTCCTCCCAACTCTGTTTCAATGTCAGTTAAACGTTTAACTATTCATTGACATAAATTGTTAAAGTAAAAGGGTTTTAATTATGTTTTGTTTACATTTCCAAAGACGATTTCAGTATCCGTAGAAATATATTTGTAATGAATAAAAAATATATAATTATTGAAAAGGCAAATTAATTGTTAAACAGCATAGTTTACTTCATTTCACAATATAAGTAATATATCTTATATTAAGGCTCGTGATATAATAAACACAAAAGACCGACATTCTTATTGCTCTCCCAAGTTATAAATAAAAAGCTGTCATTTATCCCCAGACCTAAAGTATAGTGCACACTGTATACTAAAGATTTAGTCATAAGTCGTTTACAGTCTCAAGATGCCATAAGTCTACGCCTTATCTTTTCTCGCAGGTTCCGAATGAAAAATTATAGCCCTCCTGCTCTTGCTTGCTTAGGGTTGCCACCACTGTTTGATCTAGGCAAGATTAAAACTTAAGTTACTCAGCACTTAATTTTATCTTAAGCTCTTGCACTTAAATCAGCTTGTAACGGTGTTAAATTTTACTGAATCATAGTTAACTATCTACTTTATTAGATTACAGTTTTGAAATAATAACTTTTCATAAAAATAATGTAGTATTTATCGTCGTTTTAGTGTAGTTGCAAATTATGATAATTATTATGATTTTGGTCATGTTGATTTATGCCTATAAACACTTCCTAATCCTATTGCAAGGACTATTTAACTCTTTAGTGTCACCGTATTTAATTAACTATTTGGTTTAAAAGAATGAATAAGATGTCCATTTTCGATCTACTTAAATATAAGTTTTTAGGAAAAACCGGAAACAATAGTAAGTACATATATTCGTATATCGAAATCGTGTGAATCACATCTAAAATTGAGGTGCGGCCGTTAATTGTGTAATTTTTTTACAAAAAAAAAGAAAAAAAAATGGGGCATGTCGGTCATGGGTTTACCGAAATGGGACCATAACGGCCGCCGGCCGCGCATCCAAATAGATTCCCTAAAAAGTGCTTTTAGGAACTCACAGTTGACAACCCTACGGCCACCTGCTGCGACGTTCAGCTCCGCTGAAATAGCAAGATAGACTGAACTTATCAGCAAATGACAATAGAGCTCGTAAAAATGCTACTTTGACGATTTATTCAATAAACCGTTGAAAATTTATTATGATGAAGAAAATACCTAATCTTCTTTTTCTTGGATTATGCTGCTAGTTGATGAAGTAGTCTGAACGGTTATTTTAGTATATTTACTTTCTAGCCACCCGCCCCGACTTCGCACGGGTGCAATGTAGATATTATTATGTTACCAGTAATGTGTGATATCTGGGATAGTATAATATTCCTGGATAATGTATACAAAAGCCTATTTTTTACTACTTTCCCTTTTTTATTATAGTGAGGGTAAATACAGTCTTTATTTAGATACATAATATGAATATTTTATCTGTCGTCGTAGGATGATTTGAGAAATCTAATTTGCTTAAATTCCTAGGGATTTTGTAAAAACACGGTGGGACGACCCAAACAAACTGAAAATAAATAAATAACGGGTAGTGTGTTTCTCAATCTTACTAAAAACAAGAAAATGAGCTATGATTCTTGTGAGAATCTTTCTATGGAGTAGAGAGAGGAAAACATATATATATACGTAATTAACAAATGATTAGCAATTTATGATGAAAGTTTACATTAATATATTTTTATGGTATTTATAAAATTGTGATTGACGATAAGCCTTCCCTTTTTGCTGCTCAATAAACTTTTTTTTTTCTCTCCGAACGTATAAAAACGTAACACTAATAAATTTGCCTCGCCATCAAATGATCACTCTTCATTAGCATCTCCTCGATGTTCTTTTGTCTGTTAACTTTTTCGACCATTTGCATTAATTCCCTTTGTTTCAGGTAAGTGGCGCGATTGGACAAAGGTATGCTGATTGCGTCCGAATCGGACGGAAGAGCTGGGAATCCCCTTCCGGTGGTAGGTTTTGCTTATGATGATTGGCCGAATTTCGCACTTGATTTGGTGTGCGTTTGTTGTGTGTACAATGGATTGTACAAATTGTTTATGCAATTTTATTGAGGAAAAAAACAATATAATTTCATTTTGAGTTACATCCGTTTTTGCAAGATTTTATTTAACTTGCAGTGTATGTAAGTATGTATTAGAGTTTGCCACCTTTTTATTGTAAAAATATTTAACTTTCCCCAAACAATAGCAAAAAATAATTAGTACTTTTGGGACATTTAGGAAAAAATAGTACACATTTGTTCTTGATCATTAAGGCAAAAGCGAATGGCCTCAAAATCTCAACTAACTCCGGAAGGACAAAAAAAACCTATACTTACAGAATTGCATTGTGAATGCAGACAAATAATTTAAAACCTTAATAAAATTAGCAGTTAAGGCGATACTCGGAAAAATTATGCTGAAGCGAGATAGCAATGTGAAAACGACGCGCGCGGGAGCGAGACCGATTTTGCAGATTAGGCAAAAAAAAACACAAAATCACTTCGTATTAAAAAACAACAGCGATTTTTAAAAAATGCTTCTATACGATCCTAAATATTATTGGTTTCCACTAATTAAACCAATTTCTAATAGTGTAAGTAACCCCATTTAAGAATAATCTTGAATTTTCGTATTTTTTAGAGGTCTTTTCGAAAAGAAAAAGTGTCGAGGCAAAATCATAAAATCATGTTTTTGAAACTATACGATTCTAGATAAAGGTATGAAGAAATATATATCTTATTACCAGATTTGTAACAACTGTAACCGTCCTATAGTTTGAAATCAAAAAGTACATACTTTTTCCGAGTAGCGCCTTAACATAGTTTTGCGTAGATTTTTGAGTTAGGAAAATTACTTAGTATTTAATTGTTTTGCCATAAAATAAAATTAATGCCATACCACTTGTGTCATAAAAATTCATTCTCTTACGCACGAGAAATTATGGCAAACAGTCGCGCAATTAAGTAAATGGTATACTCATCAATATTAAAACGAAAAGATATTAATCGGCTCACATTGTTTTCTATTTTTAGTTCCCCGGTTTAAAAGGGCGGTCCGTGTCATAAGCGAGAGCGTTTGGCCCTGCGCAGACGAGGGACTTTTGTCCGCCGACATAACCTAAAAGTAAATAAAAAATTAATATTTCTTACAATCACACCGATTATCTAAGCCCGTAGTTGATTTCTTAAGAAACTGTGTCTACGTGAACTTGATAACGGATAAATATATACTTAAATACTTTTTGTTTGTAAATACATACTTAATATACATAGAAAACATCCAGACCAAGACAAATACACATGTTCATGCACACAAATATTTGTCTTGTTCGGGAATCGAACCCGAGACCTGTGGCGCAGAAGCATTTGCATTTGCGCATTTGCGAATGCAGCATAAACGAAGATTGTTCTGCCCATAAAGCTCCTCCTGCCACCTTGCTAGATCTTTATGAATGAAATAAACGCCGTATGCATTGAATTCGTTTCGGAAATTACCACTTTTTAAGTTAGTCCCTCGTCTACGTATAGCGTTTTGGTGATTAGTTGGTTCTCTGTCATAATCATCTGGTAAAACTTTTTTGAGTTGTAGTGTATTATTTATCATGTGTTTTTCTCATTCTCATTGAATATTATTGTTTTATTACCTATTCACTTTTTAAATTATAGTTATATACTACAGAATATTTTATTGTGTGTAACAAACAACACATAATAATCATTGTTGATTTTAATGTCTTTGGGTGTCAATGAAGCATAGTTTTAGTTTTATTTGACATTTTAAAACATTTTTGTAACAGGGACGTTGTGCCTTCTGCATGATATTATGCTCCTCGTTTAATGTTAGACAGTTATTTTACTTGTGGCTTATTCACTAACGTTAGTTAGACATTGCACATCACCCTTGTTGTATCAATTTAAAACGATATACCTTTTTTCCGTGAAGCTATTCCTTTTTTTGTGATTCCGCTTCGCTTAGCAACTTGCGCCACCCACCCCACAGTGCACTGCAACTGTTGTGCTGTACGTTGCGTCGCAAACAAAAGTGTAGTCCAATCCTCTAATGGAGTGGAGGAGATAAGCTCTACTCTTCCTCATTTCCACTCAAAATGAACTTTAAGTCAATGACATACGAGCGGTCATGCTCGGTGCAATATTATTCAGCAGCAGGTTCAGCTTTTTATGATACTTGTGTGGAAAGAAAATGTGGTATTGGTATTGAGCGGAAGCTTTCAAAATGTACCTACTCTTACTTTTCCTTATTTTTAACTAAAATGATCCTTATGCCAATGATATAGAAGCGGCCGTGCTTGGTGCAATAATAGGCCACGACTTCTTAGCCGCTTTGGTTTTTTGTGATAGTTCTACGGAAAGAAAATGTGGTATTGGTATTGACGTAAAATTTGCGAAAGGTGGATATATAACTTATGTTACTTTTTTTGCCCAATATAATTTTAAATAAAAGCAATAATGTACAGTCGGGGACAAAGTCGGTGAACCACATCTTACTTCTTTTCGTGTGGCTGCCGTCTCACCTCACCGTTCAGTTGCAGTCCCTAATGTCCCTATCCGTAATTGCTTATGCATTGTACTGCCCTAGTTTAATACATAAAAAAATAGTAAAAGGGTCTGCGCGTGAATGGCGAGGCACCAGCCACGTGAAAAGAAGTAAGAGGTGGTTCACCGAATTTGTCCTCGAGTGTACCTATTATGTAACAAGTATTTAATGATAATAATGAGTCTGGTCAGATTATTTAGTCAGTTTTAAACTTTTGACTAAATCCTTCATCCAATCTGAATAATTAAGAAAATGCGTACAAAGTTTTTATACGCCAATTTTCTGCTTTTTAACGACACCCTTATTCGTTTATTTTTATGTCGGATCCTAACTGTCTTATAAACCAAAAAATATTACTGGAGTAAATGAATATTTTTAATCTCCGTCCAAACTTTTTAGTACTTATACTAATTTCTCCCTAACGTTTTGCATTTATAATATGGAAACGCAAAAATACAGTTCTAATTGAAATCTACTTATATTAAATGTTTTTTTGACCCCACTGTAGCGCTATCTAAATATTTACATTGCGATAGTATCATAGTATTGGATAACAGCAAAGCCATGCCTGATAAGGATGGTTAAGGTGATAACACATTACTATCGTAAATGAAGTCTTAATATGTTTATCAGTAGCAAAATAACTTTATAGTGAACAAGACGTTATTATGGATTTTACCGGTAAAGTTGTTATAGTTACTGGAGCGAGCTCAGGAATAGGAGAGACGACTGCAAAACTTCTAGCTGCACACAATGCAGTTCTTACCTTAGTTGGCAGAGATGATGAAAGGCTGGGGCGAGTAGCAGAATTCTGTGCATCAGCTAAAGGAATAACACCGCTTACAGTAAAAGTAGACTTAACCCAAGCAAGAAGCTGTGAAGAAGTAGTAAACAGAACAGTTGGTACATTTGGAAGAATCGATGTCCTTATAAACTGTGCTGGGAAATTTGTTTTCAGTTCACTATTCGATGAAAACATTGATTCTTTCGACGAGTTGTTCAACATGAATCTCAGAGTGCCTTACAAACTTACCCACCTTTCATTGCCACATTTGGTCAAAACGAAAGGCAATGTTGTGAACTTGAGAGCAGCTCAAAAGTTAGCTAAACATGGGTTCATGAATTTTTCTATAATGAACGCTGCTCTTGAAAAGTTCACTCAGACTGCTGCCGTTGATGTTGCAGCCAGTGGTGTTAGAATCAATGCTGTCAGCATAGCATTAACAGACACACCCATATTGAAAAATGCTAATTTCAACGATGAAGAGAAAGATATACTGCATAATATAATGAAAACTAATTACAATTTAAATATACTGCAACCGGAAGAAGTAGCAAAAATGATGGTGTTCGTTGCAAGTGGTCTTTGTCCTAATTTAAATGGTGCAAATATATATCTTGATGGAGGTGCAAATTTTAAGTTTTAGTGTTTATTTTTGCTGATAAGGTATTTATAGACTGTTGGTTAAACATAATTGTTGTGTGTTTGTAAAGAGATAATGTTTTGCATTGTGCAAATGATGTCAAATTTTGTTAAAATCTGTGATCCTCAACTCAAGAGAACTGATTGAAACTACATTTTTCTAATTTGTATTTTTATTTATGTCCCTTTATTTTCGAAGAATATGTAATGGATATTTTTTTAACAGACACCTCTTATGTCTTCAGAAAGAAGGAAAGTTTTCAGTACCTATGTAACAATTTTGCATTCTTGAAAAATGGAAAATACTTCATTTTATAATAAAAAATTCATTGTAAATGCAAAAAAGTAAAAATTCAAATGATTTTGCATTCGTTGATTTTTGAAAAGATTCTACGTTTCACGCATATCGATCGATGTAGACAAAATTTTGATTATGATTTTAATTTTATATTTCATAATTTTTGTTTATTGTGTTTAAAATGCGGTATAAAACAGAATATAATTAAACTCACGTATGACCTGAGTGCACTCATAAAGATAACATTTTTATGACCTTGATTGAGTGCAGGAAGTTATTTGTAATCATTGGTCATTAGCTATTGGTAAGTTTGAATACCGCTTGTGAAATTACTACATGATTATTTTCAGTCTTTTTATCTCTACCCATAAACCATCCTATCACTCTGATTAGAATAGATATAAAAAAAGAACCTAACTGAAATATTTTTTGATAAGTATTCCAAAATATATATACTTGCCAATTCGTCATTTGACAAGTATCTTTGAGACTGATTTAACCATTTTCATATTGCGAAAGGTTTGTTTTAAAATAAATTCATTTTCAGAAGGAACTTCTTATTTAAATATAATTTGTTGATTATAAAGAAACCGTTTAAAATTCCATCGGAACCGGAAAGGTTTCCTAAATAAATCTGGAAGGTCAGTGGTATGCTTAGGGCTTGATTTACAACGGCAAACCGGAAGCTCCAAAACTAAACCTACACTTTTGAAGTCAACATTATAAAAAGAAAAATATTTTATCTTTTGTGTTTTGTTTAGGCAAACTTCACTTTTAATATTTACAAGACTAAGGTCCGGTTGCTCGAAGCTTGGTTACGTTAACTATAGGGTTAAATTATGGTTAAAGTAAAATTAACCGGCGGTCAAATTTAAGAAGCGTTGTTGAAGCAGCGGGTACTTTAACGAGCAGTCAAATTACAGATTTAACGGCGGTCAAAATAACCGACAGGGTGGGGGTGGTTTAAATTTTGCAATTAGTATTTAAGGGAAGGTTAATAAAATAGTACAGACAACACTATTAACCCTAAGATAACCAACGTATTTTTCTTTTACCGATGTCAAAATTGACATCAGTTAAATTTTAACTTTTGTCAATTAGCAACCGGACCTTATATTTCAGTTATTTCAGTTCAGTAGTTTTCAGGAAATCTTGAAAATACTGTCGTTTTCGTTACCACTTTATGTGAATTTAATACGTACCTTTAGGCATAACTCCTTTGTTTATAAACCGATTTAGATGATTCTTGTTTAATTAAAAAGGGGATACCTCAAGGTATTTTAACCGACTTCGAAAAAGGAGGTTTTCAGTTTGATCACATACCTATTTACCAGAAAACACGTAAATTGCCTGCACGATGCACTAAAAAGAGTGAAATAAAAATTATTTTTATAAAAAAATAAAACCGCCTTCAAAAAAACCACATCAAAAAAGTAAGAAATAATTCCTCACCAAATTAATAACGTAAGTACTTTGAAGTCGGGCGGGTTTTAACAAAAACAACAAAAAATTGTACATGTTTCACGCCCGACTTCAAAGTACTTACGTTATTACCCCAACCAAGAGTGTCTCATTTCCACCGGGAGACATCCTATACATCCTAAACGATGTTATCAGCATTATTGTGTTTGCAGTTATAGATAAGAAAGCCAGTTCCTTAATAGTTTAGGAATTCCGGGAGTAATGCGCTTATTCAGGTGTGATAAATTTTAAGTGCTACCCCGTAGTGGTTTAAACAAAAAAAAATAAGTACCTCCGCTGTATATGAATGTTATTTCTGAATCAATAGGTTGCTCACTATGTCTTGTCGTATTATGTAACGAGTCCCATGTTCAGTTCCGGCCCGTGGCGTGCATTGAGGGCGCAATCGGAAATAGCCATTAATCGATTCGGTCGTGCCGTGCCGCCTTTATTGTCGTGTCTGGATGGATCGGACGAATGCCTCTATGACATCGGTTCGAAGAGTTGAGGGAGGGACGAGGGTTGTCCGTTTGTGAGGGAATTGTCGAGTAGCGAGTCGATTTGAATGTGAAAATTATTTGGGACACTAAATTTTTTAGCACTTGGGTATTATTCAAGTAATCCTTTCAATCGATATAGTTAGTATTTAGTAGACCTTTAGTCGTTATTCTTTTCATCAAACTTCTTTTGGATTCAGTGCTTGGTTTTAGATTATCTCGAGTTTAATTCATAGGCTTGCAATATTTCCAGCAGCCAGAAATATAATTAGTTAACTATTCACCAATAAGTTAAGCAGATTTAGATTTCATTGGACCCCCTGTTAACTTGTTGGGTATAACTAAACTGGGAAGCACTTAATCAAAATAAATGTCTTATCAAGACACCCATTTAGCAAACCAAACTTTGGAACCCAGATCGTGTTTCAATTTAATCAAAGCCAAGTATCACAAGAAAAACACCAGTTGCTGTTCCTACCAGTAGTTTAACGGCCATTTCTAATTCATTTACAACTGTTATCCATAAGTTTGCCGTTAAATGGAATGCTAGTTACAAATTAGCAACATCTGGATTAAATTTTACTGCCTTCAGTTAACGGAAGTTTTGGTTGGACGTGTCGGAGTTACGATCTCGGAGGGTCGCGCAATTTAACTTGAAGGTAGATGGACGGAAACGTGTCGTACCTTTAATGGGACCAATTGTTTTGTTAGTTTAGGCAGGTTTATTAGGGAGTGTCCTTTTAAATATCCACTTTATGAAATAGGAAGTTTAACAGACTCCTAGTTAATGTATTAATTTAGTGGAGAGCTTGTTGCAAATACATAGACAGACAAGGCGTTATATCACAACAAATAACATACGTAAATACCTACTTTGTTAATCATGAAATGCTGTTCTTTTAAGATTTTGTTGTTTTTGTGAGAAATCAAAAGGCTCTTTTTATTTTATTTATTATTTATAATGTGCCTATTAATTTAGCTATGCTTGACCGACCATACTAGATTTTTGGGTATACATACATTACATAAATGATTCGTAAGGGGTCTATAGTATTTTGCTATATTTTTTCAACTTAAAATACTAGTTACTTTTTTAATTTAATTATTTGCTTAATTTTTCATGTTTATGTTAAGTATATTTAGTATGATATATCATACATAATACAACATAATCAAAATCTGCATAATCAAAGTATTAGGATACGTATTTTTATAAACATCATATTTAATTATTAAAGTTCCTAAGTCAAACAAACTCCGCAACATTTATAATATCATTAAATCTTTTGTCAGTATACTTGGCGTTTACCCATGAAAATCTTTTTAATAACGCAGACGCTCAATCATTTCGTCTACTAAGCTAATATTTCAGCCGAGAAAACAAGTATCATAAAATTTAATAAAATGAATCTTTACAGTAAAATTTATGTGCATACTCGTATTATAAATATTGTCTCGGCCGGCGTCTGCCGTCTTCATATCGCTCGAATCACGTCACTACGTATCGAGTACGGCCCAAAGCTATCAAACACCAATAACTTCACCCTGATCGACAGCTGATCGACATTCAACTTTATTACCATCTAGATACGCTTCAGTATCTAAAACAGCTTCTGCAACATTAAACTCGGATCTCGCTGGAAAGTTGCCAGATACGCTGACCATTTTTACTTGAGCCATATCGCAAGTTTTGTTTTTTGTACTCCGTACATTTTTTCGTATCACCTAATAATTGAAAGTTCAAGTTAAAATTGACTCGTAGTTCTAAAAGTTTGTCGCTCAATCGTTTCTGCTGTTATTGGAGGCATTTGCTAATCGTCTTACCATTTATTCCGTCAAAATGTAGATTTGTATTGCCATGTTAACATTGTTTAATGCTCGTTCGTTTTTCGACACTTTGGGTTTTTCAAGAACGTTTGGCATGTCTTAAAGTCTAATTTAGTAAGTCTGATCTGATGGTAGTTCAACTTTGATCTAATATTTGTCTCGGGTAAACGATGCAGCCAAATCTCCTAGTAAAATAAGCAGGGTTGCTTACTTAACATTTACCAAGATCGCTTTAAATTTTGATTGTTGTTGAAGACAGATGCAAATATATTTAAGTATTTCTCCAGCAATGCGTGTACGATAGATGTGTGTGATAGATGTTGAGCTACATTAGAATATAATATGTATTACCAAATATGCCATCGGGTCAGTATTATAACCAGAGATCGAAATAGGTAGAGCTATTTTGTCTGCTTGCAATATTTTTTATTGTTATTTCATTAAAAAGAACTAAATTCCGCGATTTGTTAATTACGCTAGAAGACGTCTCCATTGACGTAAAAATTAATTCCCATCTTTATGAGACACCAAAAGAGCAAGTTTGTATAAAAATTGTGCGTCAAGTCAGCCAAGCTAACAAAGACAATAGTCACAGAATAGTGGAGGGACGAGGTATTGCAGGCAGCCCAATACTTGAGTTATTGAAGATTATTTATAGAAAAAACTCGGGAGTTTTACAGCACTACCTATATTCCGATCTCTCATTATAACTTTACCTATAAACAAAAAACATAGTAAGTAGTTGACATAGAATTACTAAATCATTTGGCATCAAATCCGATGCAAGCGTGCGATGAGTAAATAAACATTGCTTCTTATTATAGGCTACTTAAAGGCTGGAATGCAGGCGGAGCTGTCGAACTGTGCATTTATCAATATGTTTATCTCTCTTCTTGATCCTTATTTACTATCGGTTATGTTTTATGTGTGAAAGGGCAGTGGTTGGATAGTCAGATCTGACGTCTTTGATTCTGTAATCTCTTGTTAGAAATCTGTCTGAACTCAGGAACTGAAATGGAATGGAATGCAACAGGCCGAAAGAAAGTATCCTGACCGTCAGAGACTAAATAAAACAACTTTTCCACGGATATTTTCACGCTTTATTTAACACGTTATTTAGTGATTGGTTGTGTTATTTTAGAGGATTTTCAGTTTTTTCCGATGTTTCGGCACCTTTCCAGGTGCCGTGGTCATGGAAACTACCCACTCTAAGATGTGCTTACGTCAGAGACTAAATAGAAAATGCTTTGTCGACTCTTCATTTGTATATCATGCACGAAAAACTCTTGTTCTCGTATTGTATTATTGTATGTATTATTTTGTTTGAAACCTAGAGGAGCACCTCTTTTGGTCGTTCAAAGAACATGGATATTTGACAGCAGCACTTTGATAGTTTTGGTAGAATTTTGACGGATGGTCTAGTTTACTATTTTTTTTCATCTACAACGGGGTAGCACTTAGTCTTCAACAACGGGGTAGCACTTAGTCTTCATGTTGTTAAGACACCTGATGTTAAGTGATGATGAGGCTGAAGGTGGAAGCGCACTACTCCCGGAATCCTCAATCACTGAGGAACTGGTTATCTCATCTCTAACTGCCAGACACAGAAATGCTGAAAACATTCCTCTATTCCACTCTAATCCATTGGTCAAATCCATTAATGGATTAGATTCCGCTTACAAGTACACTCAAATCCATTCCTATAAACTCCTCTCGATGTTATGGCGTCAGACTTAGATAAGATGGTGGTAGCTAGCCAGGCGGACTAAGAACAAGCTCTACCACCAACCAAACCGAATACAATGTATCCCCACTGGGAATCGAATCCGGGACCTCTAGACCACAGAGGAGACTATAGATTCAAGATTCAAATTTGTTTATTCAATTTAGATTGTTATTTACAATACTTGTGAACGTCATAGAAGCTACGCCATCGGTTCGCAAACCCTACAGCGGGAGGCCTATACGATTACCATAACGAGAATTTTTCGTGCTTGGGGCACTGAAAATCAAACCCGACTCTTAAATGGTATCAGCATTATGTATGATACGACTGGATAAGTCATTCAAGTCTCCTAATCTTTAGAAATAACTGTTGCCTATACGAAATCCAGTTTTTCTGTACGCAGAAGATAAATGTTGTTTTTTATTTGAATTCGTATATATCCAATAGATCAAACATCTGAAGCGGCTCAATCTCATAACTATCACTCTCTCCAACAATATTTCACCAGCTGAATGAATCTTGGACGTCCGTTTTTCAGCTACAGTAATTTCGTCAGGGAATTGAGCCAAAGAATAAATAAATAATACGGATGCTTGCTTTCAGAAAGTAAGATACCCTTTTGAGATAACAATGGCGGTCACACTGAAATAAGCCTTATGTGTATTGTTATGAGGTTTTACTGCTGAAATCCGAGGCTCCTTAATCATTTTCATCTTTATTTAATTAACAACAGTTATTTGCCAAAAGCTTTGGAAGGAATAAAGTTGGAACGATTTAATTAATATAAATTTCAGATTGCAATGCGTTTCGTTTTTACAAGCTTTTTACAAGCTTTTTATTAACTTGCCATGTTAGTTAGTTAGTTTGTTAGTTAGTGGGGGACAAATCTTGCAAGCTTAATTTGTCCCACTTGCCAGTGTCCGATGAAGCTGAATTTTTTTATACAGGTTTGGTTCAGATGACAATACAATATTTATGTACAGCCAGCAAAAAAGCTTGTCATAAAAATTAATAACTTGCCATGCTAGTTAGTTAGTGGGTGACAAATCTTGCAAGCTTAATTTGACCCACTTCCCAGTGTCCGATGGAGCTGAAATTTTGTATACTGGTGTGGTTCAGATGACAATACAATATTAAAGTACAGTCAGCAAAAAAGCTTGTCATTAAAATGAAATTTTTACTTAAAACTTATTGTTAACTTGCCATGTTTGTTAGTTAGTTAGTTAGTGGGGGACAAATCTTGCAAGCTTAATTTGAACCACTTCCCGGTGTCCGATGGAGCTGAAATTTTGTATACAGGTTTGGTTTAGATGAAAATACAATTTTTAAGTACAGTCAGTAAAAAAGCTTGTCATGAAAATGAAATTTTTGCTAAAAACTTGTTATTAGAAGCTTTTTATTAACTTGCCATGTTAGTTAGTTAGTAGGGGACAAATCTTGCAAGCTTAATTTGACCCACTTTGCTGTGTCCGATGGAGCTAAAATTTTGTATACAGGTTTGGTTCAGATGACAATACAATATTAAAGTACAGTCAGCAAAAAAGCTCGTCATAAAAATGAAATTTTTACTAAAGTCTTATTTCATTCCTCAAGGAAGTGCTAGTTCTAAGATACCGACTGCACCCATACGGTGAGTGGTGGGGGTAAAACTTTTAAATTTCCGCCTGTGAGTCTCAGTTGTTCGCTGATACGCGCCGCTACCGGACGTGCCGCCCCGCACGGAAATTAAATTAATATAGTACGATAACATTGGGATATCGAAAGTTTAATATTATTTGAAAGCACCATGTTTGGATTTTAAAATGGAATAGTTATTTTAAGAAGCATGAAAGGTTTCAAGATAAGAATATGCATGATAAATTGTATGGAAGAAAGGAGATGTTACATTGAATTCCGATTTTGAGCTCTGAAGGGTTTGACGAGTTTAATTAATAAACAATCAGATTATTAACAAAGATACAAGAGCTTATTTGACATTATAAAGATCAATAATTAAACAGTCGGGGAAAAAAAGGGATTTAAAGTCAATTAGAAAATTTAGAAAAAATAGCAGATTGTCCACGCCACGAGTGGCCACAATTTCATACTAAAATTTGGGTCTAACAGAAATAATTAATAGATCAGCAAAATCACGATCACCGTCTCTTATTCGGTAACATTTAGGTTGCTAATGGCTCGCAAACGTTACCTTAATTTGCCGCACCGTTATTATATATGAGATGAAAATTTAATCTAGTCATTGGGAACCTGCGCGATATCGCAAATGACACGGTGCTGAGTAATGGCCTGAAATATACCGGTAATTAGTAAAATACATACGACAGCAAATCAGACTTTACCGTTTGATCTAACTAAACATTCCCTTCTGTCGCTCGTAATAATGCAGGTTTTTGCAGTGCATGTGTAAAGGTTGGCTGGCGTGCTGTTCTATTCTATCCTTCTTAAAACAACGAACGAATCGCGTTTCGGTTTCGGTACAGAGAGCAATTATGCGAACAGACTGTGTAACCAAAATCGCTAGCAAAATCGCGGTGAATTACTGGTACAGTGACACAAGCTTTTCTGTTCCGGTGACAGCCGTAGTAGAGGAGCCACTTGCAATACGAAATTAGCTGTCAAAATGGACTGTCGTATGAAAACTGTTTTAGTTTCAAAGATAATCACCGGAACAGAAAAGCTTGTCGCACTATACGCGCTAGCGCCGCTAATGTGTGTCATGTGTACGCTGGTATTTTACTGTGCAATTTAGTATTCGTCGACGTGATTTATATCGCACTAGCAGATCCTCGCGGTTTTACCCGCGTGGTATATACCCGTTCCAGTGGGAATATCTGGATAAAATATAGCCTATGTCACTCGGGAAGAGTGTAGCTTTCTAATGGTCCAAGAATTTTCGAAATCGGTCCAGTAGTTTCGGAGCCTATTCGTTGCAGACAAACAAACAAACAATTTTATTTTTATTTAGATTATTTTGTTTTTGTCCCTCCCTCCCTCTTAGCAGACGCTACTTCGCGTCTATCTGATGTAGCTTTCAGTTTGATTGCTGTCGACTGTACTACCTACCCGATGCAGGACAAAATTTCCAACCAAATCATGGATCCGCTCCTGACCCGATGAGTCAAATCAAATAACTGTCGCGACTGTTTTTATGAAGCCCGTGATGAATCTCTAATAGCAGTTTGTGATGTGACTGTCACATAACAAGGGGTATTAAAACACAGTGTGAGAGTTCTCGTAAATTCAAACCTTGGCGAGTTTTAATAGCATCTCACGAATGTTTTAATGTCGAGTTGTGTGCAGTCCCATTCACTACACTATCTACACTACACTCATATTTGTTACCGTCTGTCTATCTGTCACCATGTTGTATCTTAGGAACCGTGATAGCTAGACAGTTGAAATTTTCACAGATGATGTATTTTTTTATATTGTCAGAGGAAGGCCTCATAACGGACACGCGAACGCAGTTGCAAGCATATACTAGTTTTAACTGATTGGCAAAATAAAATTGAATGAACGCAAAGATACAGCCTCAAAGAAATAACATAATAACCGAGTAGTAAGTTATTTACGAAAATCGCTGGAAGCCATAAATAAAATTTAAGTACCGAGCAATACTAAATTAAAATTGGCGTAGCTAATCTCGAGTATAATTATTTAAATTTATCTTCAAAGCGTCCATACTAATGCATAAATTATTTCAAGCTCATCGTTTACGTTTACTGCTCTCGTAAATTAATCGCTGTCATACATAACTATCGTTAAATAATACAATACACATGTCTGTGTGTACGACACTTGACAAGCGTGCGTATTCTTAGGTTCAGACTATTGTTTCCTTTTGATATCTATTTTTATAAATAGCAGTATGGGTTGCCAACTGCTGTGTAAAACCATAGAGTTAAGAACGATCTGCTAAATAAATTCGCGTTTTTAAATAAATTCATTGAAATCGTCATCTACTCAAATTATTGTGAATCAAAAATGTATTGATTAATCGTAACCTTTTTAATCTTTCTTGGTCATTGACACTGTAAATATTACATCGTACTGTAATAATATATCGGAGACTAGACAACAAATCAAAACATGGTAAAAATTCTGCTTTTCGTAATATTTATCCTAACCTTGGTGGGATTTGCATACCGAGTGACATTGATGACTGAAGACAAAGCAAGGAAGGTCCTTTCTTTGAACACGAATTGATTCATTATTATGAATGAAGATTAAACATTAGTGTTGTACAATCCCATAGAGGTCCAAAATACTGTTATTCACAACGTAAATAAAACTAGTGTGTAGGTCGAGGAGGATTGTACATGGTCCTAACCGAGTCGGAAGTTTCGGTTGGTTGACCTGGAACCAGCTCAGTACGAGTGACAGGAGCAGGGACTACGGAGGATCGGAGTTTTGAGTTTGCAGCAGCAGCTCCAGCAGTGACGTCAGCGGATCTGGGTGCTACCACGAAGCGAGCGATTGCGTAAGCGGAAGCGTTTAGTGTGTTGTGCTGTGATGAAACTGTGAGTACATTTGTGTCATTCATTAACTTAGAATAATTTCAAGAAAGTTAGAATTTGGAAATTTTAGAAGTGTTTTCATAGACTTAGAATAATTTCTCCAAAAGTGAAATACGGGGAATCCACGCTAGTTTGCGGAGCCAAGTGCGAAAACACTTAGAAAAATTTCGTAAATTTTACGATTGACTTAGAAAATAATTTTGAATTTTCTCATACGGTGAATAGTTAGAATAACTATCGAGATGGATGCCTACGGTAAAATGCAAGATGATACTAAGTCAAAGGTTCAGAAGGGAAGGTCTAACTTTAGAAAATCTCCGAAAGATAGGATCTCTTTGTCATACATAGAAACACGTCTAGAAGCCTTAGAAAAACAGTGGTCTTCTTTTGATGAAACACATAAGAAGATTATAATGGAAGTTTCTGGAGACGTACTTGAAAAATCTACTTATTTTAAAAATGACATGTATGATGAGACCGAAGAACTGTACATAAATTACAAGTCGGAGTTAAAGGAAGCCATCCTTAGGTTAAAGAAAGATGTTAATGTTAATGAATTTTATGATGCAAATGCAACTAGCAGCACCCAATCCTTTACTGTTAAATTACCGAAAATAGAAATACCTAATTTCAGTGGCAAATACACAGAATGGAGTAGTTTTCGTGATTTATTTTTGTCTTTAATTCACAACAATAAGGGATTGGATGACGTTCAAAAGCTGCACTATTTGAAAAGTCACTTGTCTGGCGAAGCCGAGCAAATGTTAAGACACATTCCTATCACGGCATGTAATTATAAAACTTGTTGGGATCAGTTAGAGCATCGTTACAACAACAAAAGGTTTTTAGCCAATTGTGTACTAAAACGTTTTATGAACCAAAAAAATGTATTGTCGGAATCTTCAAGTGCGATAAAGGAATTACTGGACACAACTAATGAGTGTTTAAATGCTCTTACTAATTTAGATGTAAATGTAGATTCCTGGGATCTTATTGTAATTTATATAGTTTCGTTGAAACTTGATACAGAATCTCGAAAGTTGTGGGAAGTAGAAGTCAGTAGGTGTAATGATGAATTGCCTAAACTTGTTGATTTCAAAAACTTTTTGAATCATCGTTTCAGATCTTTAGAATTTCTAGACAATAAATCCACTAAACAGAGTAATGTTCGTTATAATGTTCCTAAAACAATGCATGCAATTCCTGCTGTATCATGTATATTTTGTTCCGATGCTCACAAACTGTGTAATTGTAAGAAATTCGCAAAGGAAGATGTAAATGTACGTCGTACTTTTGCCCAAACCAACAAGTTATGTTTTAATTGTCTTGCTCCGAATCATTCGATATACAATTGCCGTCAATCAACCAGCTGTCGCATTTGTAAAAGGCGACATCACTCTTTACTGCACCCAAAGTTAGGTCCTAAAGATGATCAGGTAAACACTTCCGTAGTGGAAGGGGGCGCTCAGTCGTCCAATGTAGAATCATCTCAAGGCGAGGCATCAAATATAGTATCATGCTTTTCTAATGCAAATAGTCAAGTATTATTGGCCACTGCTTTGGTCAATGTAGATACGAAAAATGGAACTTTTTGTATCAGAGCTCTTTTGGACCAAGGTTCACAAGCTTCATTTATAGCAGAGTCTGTTGTACAAATGCTTGGTCTTAGAAGAGTTTCAAACATGAGCT
The DNA here is from genome assembly GCA_949710035.1 of Crambus lathoniellus. Lineage (NCBI taxonomy): Eukaryota > Metazoa > Arthropoda > Insecta > Lepidoptera > Crambidae > Crambus > Crambus lathoniellus. The sequence continues at coordinate 10,395,899 of OX453322.1, forward strand.
ACATTTCAGGGTTAGGTAGTGATCAAGGTTCATCCTTGCAGTCTAAATGGACCGTTATGGTCAAAATTCAGTCACGCCATGACCCCAACTTTATAGTTGAAGTTAAAGCTCATGTTCTTAATAAGCTCACTTCTCTTTTACCTGAGAGGAAAATGTCTGTTCCGATGTTTTCTCCTCAGATTCCTGCTATAGAGTTAGCAGACCCGAAGTTTGATACTCCGAGTAAAATTGATATTTTACTGGGGGCGGAAGTGTATGGTCAAATTTTAATGGATGGAGTTGTCAAAGGTCCACCAGGTTCTCCAATTGCGCAAAATACCAAACTTGGCTGGATCCTTTCAGGCCATATATTTTCCCCTCCAAGTTACGAACTTTCACAGACACGTAATGAAATAATTAGTATGCACACTCAATTGAGTATGAACGATCTCCTGAAAGGTTTTTGGGAGCAAGAAGAACTGTCTTCAGCTGTGAAGAAATGTCTGTCTGAAGAAGAACAGCAATGCGAAGAGCTGTTCGCCAAAACTACTTCTAGAGATGATGAGGGTCGCTATATCGTGAAATTGCCATTCAAAAAGGTGGACCCAAGTTGTCAATACGGTAATTCTTATGATATTGCGCAAAAACGATTCTTTATGCTCGAAAAACGATTACTGAAGAATCAACCACTGAAGATTCAATATTCCGAGGTTTTGGAGGAATATTTAAAATTAAATCACATGGAAGTAGTGCCGGAAGTGGAGAAAGCTAATCCCAAGGCTGTGTATCTTCCCCATCACGCTGTCGTTCGCAATGAGAGAAGCACCACTAAGGTTCGGGTCGTGTTTGATGCGTCGTGTTCGCTTAATAATGGAACTTCGTTGAATGATGATCTCATGGTAGGTCCAACGCTTCAACCCACACTTCGACACCTTATTTTACGTTGGCGCTGCTATCCTATAAGCCTGGTAGCAGATATTGTGAAGATGTACCGTCAAGTCAAGATAGCTGCTGAGGATGTTGATTTTCAACGTCTATTATGGCGTAGCGATGTTAATTCAAAACTTCAGCATCTCCGACAATTACGTGTAACATTTGGTACATCAGCGGCACCTTACTTGGCGGTCAGATCCTTACAACAGCTTGCACATGATGAGGGAGATAAATATCCTTTGGCAGCTAGCAGAGTCCTTAGGGAATATTATATGGATGATCTTATGACAGGCTGCGAAAATATAAACGAGGGAGCACAGATTTATCAACAAATGAACGAGTTACTTAAACTTGGTGGTTTCCAGCTTCAGAAATGGAGTAGTAGCAATAGTGAGTTGTTGTCAAAGTGGGATAGAGAAAGTAAGAATTCAAAGGAAACTTTAGAGCTAAAATTAGATACAGTTATCAAAATTTTAGGTCTCACTTGGAATAGACACCAAGATGAATTTCAATACACTGTCCAACTTACAGCACTGGAAACACCCATAACTAAGAGGAAAATGATTTCGGAAATAGCAAAACTGTTTGATCCCCTCGGTTGGCTAGCTCCTGTGGTCACCACTGCTAAAATATTTATTCAAACAGTCTGGCTGTCAGGGATACAATGGGATGAAGAATTGCCATGTGATATTTTGAAGGCATGGCTTGAGTTTCGAGATGAACTTACACATCTCGCTCAATTTAAGATTCCAAGATGGATTGGCACTAGCACCAACGATGTTAGCAGAGAACTTCAAGGATTCTGCGATGCTTCAAATGCAGCATACGCAGCTGTAGTCTATATGAGAATCGTTGATTTTAAAGGTGATGTGCATGTACGATTACTTGCCGCAAAGACGAAGGTTGCTCCGGTGAAGCAAGTCTCGATTCCTCGGTTGGAGTTGTGCGGAGCGGTATTGTTAGCCAACCTGCTTCAAGAAATTGCAGAAGTTTTAGAGATTCCGAAGGAGTGCGTGTACGCCTGGACGGACTCAAGTGTAGTCCTTTCATGGTTGAGCAGTCATCCCAGCAAATGGAAAACCTATGTCGCGAATCGGGTCTCTGAAATATTAACGCTTATGAATAATACTCAGTGGTCACATGTCAAGTCCGAATCTAACCCTGCAGATTGTGCGTCGCGAGGTATAAATCCGAGCAAACTATCGGATTTGAAGATCTGGAGAGAGGGTCCACAATGGCTGCAAGAAAAGGTTATTAATTATTCAAAGGGACAATTTAAATTAACGGATTTAGAAAAGAAAAAAGAGCAAATTTCGTGCCACACTATTCAGTCAGAGTCAGAATCTATATTATGTCGTTATTCTTCATTGAATAAATTATTAAGAGTTGTTGCATACATACGTAGATTCCTTAAGTTAAAGAAAGAAAAATTTACGCCTTACATATCTAGATTAGAAATAAAAGAGTCATTACTTACCTGTATTCGATTGTGTCAAAGGAAAAGTTTCCTGGAAGAAATAAAATGTTTACAAACTTTGGGAAAGATAAAGAAAAGTAGTAAACTTACCTCACTGTGTCCGTTTCTTGATGCTGATGGTATACTCAGGGTGGGCGGTCGCTTACAAAATGCTGAAATAGATGAAAATATGAAACATCCAATATTGCTGCCGTATCAGTCGCACTTCACAGATTTGATTGTGGATGATGCCCATTATCGCACTCTTCACGGCGGTCCACAATTAATGACAAACTTTTTAAGAACGCAGTATTGGATAGTTAATGCGAAAAATCTTGTTCGCAAGGTCGTTCGGAAGTGTGTTGTATGTCGTCGCCATTCTGCACAAACAAGTCAGCAAATGATGGGACAGCTACCTACAGAACGTGTCACAGTCTGTCGACCTTTCTATCAGAGTGGGGTTGACTACGCAGGACCCATAGCTATAAGACCGTATAAAGGGCGTGGTTATCGAGCCGTTAAAGGATATATAGCCTTGTTCGTATGTATGACCACTCGTGCAATACACCTCGAAGTCGTTAGTGACATGACATCCGAGGCATTTTTAGCAGCTTTTAAGCGTTTTGTTGCACGGCGAGGTCACTGCGCAGATTTATGGAGTGACAACGGCACGACCTTCGTGGGGGCCAATAGGGAGTTAAAGCATTTATTCCAAACGGAAAAGTCTGAAGCCGCTAATGATATTGCTGAGTGGTTGGCAACAAATGGTACCAACTGGCACTTCATTCCACCTCACTCGCCGAACTTTGGAGGGTTGTGGGAGGCTGGAGTGAAGTCCACAAAGCACCATCTAAAAAGGGTTATTGGTAACAGTACCTTGACATTCGAAGAGATGTCCACGCTTCTGTATCAAATAGAAGCTTGCCTTAACTCGCGTCCACTTTCTCAAATTAGCAATAATCCAGATGATCCGTATCCATTAACTCCCGGCCATTTTCTAGTCGGTGAGCCGTTGCTGCTTATACCCGATGCAAACTTTGAGCAGAGTAACGTGAGTACTCTTAAAAGATGGCAGTTTGTACAGAGACTACTGCAAGACTTTTGGAGACGATGGTCTCATGAGTACTTGACTCAATTACAGCATAGATATAAATGGTCCTATATTGCTCCTGAACCTTCTGTAGGGGATGTCGTGTTAGTAAAGGAGGATGACCTCCCACCGTCCAGATGGTTGTATGGCGTAATTAAGGAAAAACATGTTGGTGCGGACAATCTTACGAGAGTCGTAACCTTGCGATGCAAGGGGTCTCTAGTAAAAAGACCTGTATCCAAACTTATAATTTTACCTGTCACTTAATAAATGTAAATACCTACTACTATGTTTTTTTGTATTTTAATTTAGTCAAGTATGTGTATGTGTTAGTTATGTATTATTGATGTATTGCATACCTAAATTTTGTTGTTTTTGTTAAGTTTCTTATTTGATTGTGTTGTTTCTGATGGACGTTCCGTTCATGGTGGGCGGAATGTTAAGCCGTTGTATTTAAATATAAGTTGTAATTATTGTACATAGATGGCGTTGTGCCAAACGTACGTAATGCTGAACGGCGGTGTTAAGATTTTTTGGTGATTGATATAGTCTTGTCGATGCACCCAATAAATTATCCTCGACCAACACACTAGTTTTATTTACGTTGTGAATAACAGTATTTTGGACCTCTATGGGATTGTACAAGTGTTTACAAAGATCTCGCAATATTTTGTTTTTCTGTTGTTATTAATAGTTGCTGAAAACACCATTGTTTTTGGTGCTTTTATAGAAAAGCTCTAGATTTTATTTTTACAGATCAAGATTCTTACCTATGTTACTTTTTGGTGGGTTTACGGTGAGCTGCTCCCGTGGGAGCAGTATTCACTGCGAGCTAACTAATCTATTGTGACTGCCATTTCCTTAAATGTTTTGTTTTAACGCAATCTTACCTTCATCTATTTTTTTTATTGCACCTACAAGATGGACGGACTTTATCAGGTCCTAAACTAAGTGTTCCCTTACAGAATGTTCACGCAGTGACATAAATAGAGAGAGATGGAAGAGCACGCAAGAGCCGCTACCAACGTACTGGACGATTATGACCACCAAAAAAATAAAACTGCCTTCTAAAAAACCACATCAAAAAAGTAAGAAATAATTCCTCACCAAATAAATAACGTAAGTACTTTGAAACATGTACAATTTTTTGTTGTTTTTGTTAAAACCCGCCCGACTTCAAAGTACTTACGTTATTTATTTGGTGAGGAATTATTTCTTACTTTTTTTATGTGGTTTTTTAGAAGGCGGTTTTATTTTTTTATAAAAATAATTTTTATTTCACTCTTTTTAGTGCATCGTGCAGGCAATTTACGTGTTTTCTGGTAAATAGGTATGTGATCAAACTCAAAACCTCCTTTTTCGAAGTCGGTTAAAATACCTTGAGGTATCCCCTTTTTAACAAAACAAGAATCATCTAAATCGGTTTATAAACAAAGGAGTTATGCCTAAAGATACGTATTAAATTCACATAAAGTGGTAACGAAAACGACAGTATTTTCAAGATTTCCTGAAAACTACTGAACCGATTTTAAAATTTCAAAAAATGGGACCAACTTGGAAACCAACCTGATGTAATAACGTTTGAACCATCGGTTCAGCCGTCTTCGAGTAATCGGTGGACATACACAAAAAAAAACATACATACAGACGAATAGAGAACCTCCTCCTTTTTGATTTAGAAGTCGGTTAAAAAAGGGTTGGCATGTTTAAATCACTTTGATTAAAATCACGATTTAATCCAAGTGATGTTTTCAATAAAAAATACACAATAAAAAAACATACATACAGACGAATAGAGAACCTCCTCCATTTTGATTTAGAAGTCGGTTAAAAAAGGGTTGGCATGTTTAAATCACTTTGATTAAAATCACGATTTAATCCAAGTGATGTTTTCAATAAAAATTACTGATTTAATCAAATTGTTTTAAAATTGTCGCCAAGTAGACTAAATTCGCCTAATGTTTTTGTCATTTGACGAATATAGTAGCCCATCAAAAAACGATTTTAGCAGAGTTGTTGACAGGTCCAATATTATATGAAAAGATCGAGGGTATATTTGCGGCGATTTCGAATGTACAATCGTATATTGTACCAAAACTGAAAGATCGTTTAAATACGATTTAAAATTGTTTCTACGGTTGCAACACGGGCTCGGGGGTTGTGAAGGCTTGACTGACAAGAGTGTGAGTGTAAACGTACCATTAAAGAGGTTTTTGAAGGTTCAATAAAAAATCTAAATTATAGTGATTTCTTTCGATTTATTGCAAAAAACCGTGATTTTTTTTCCAACTCTGCCTCCAGGAGGCAGTACTGCTAAGAAGTTTTTTTAAAATTAATTATTTACGCTACCTCGCATTATGACTGCTTTTGAAGCGGACATAGTCTCATGCGCTATTGCATTACAAATAAAGAAATAAGTAGCATAATTTCTGTGCCCGCTCTATTTGGTTGTTAAGTCTATGGCACGTCCCCAGATATCTGATTAATCGTTTTGGTGCGATGATTAGTGGTAGTTAGCTAAGGAAGGGTGAAATGGCTTCATTTAGACGCGTATTATGTAAGTAATATGTCTTGGGAAACTAATCAGGAAAGCGGTTATAGGGCGCTTGTCAGTGATTGTCAAAATTTTAATCAGGAATGCATACCGATCTACCCCGTACAGGGATTTATAAATCGCTATTTCTTATACGTGGAATTATATGGATTTGCGTGCGAATAAATGTGATAGAATAAACTTTCAATAAATGTACCTTTAACATAAAAAAATTAACTCGACCATAAGTTACTATGATTTTTACCATGGTGGCGATCAATAGTGGTGGCGATCAATAGTTTCTGCCTACCCCCATGGGAAACAGGCGTGAGTATATCTTTTCGAGTCCACTATATTTAGCAGGCATACAACTCTAGATAAGTTCTAGTTCGATAAAATAATTTATGAAGGAATATTTACAACGCCTACTTACCTGTTCATACCTTAATTATCGCTTCAATTCAAACTTAGCCATCGATTTTGATGATTTCCCTTTAGCAGTGTTGTTTACCTATAAACTTGTGGCACATTTCGTTTGCGCCGGGCTTGGACTTCTTACCTATTGAAGTCTTATTTAATAAATTTTGTAATTTATTTAACATCATACGCACAGGATTTAGATGGGCAAACCATGTGCGATTCAATACTTCATTAAAATCAATTTTTATTGAAGTTGGTTAAATAGATAACCTCCTCCTTTTCAATTTTTATTGAAGTCGGTTAATTAAATAACAGATTTAGGTAAAAATTCCTTCTCGTATCTTAGACTAGTACTCTACTTGTTACTTAAAGCATACATATTGACAATAATGACTAATTTCAAAACGTATTTAAAAATAAGCTAGGTAATATAACAGTTTGGTTGCGATCAAATGTCAAATAGGCCTGTGCCAAGTCAACAATAATAACGTTATGTTATTTAGCGGTGATATTTTACCAGTGCCAAAGTCACTGATGCGGAATGCGTTACAATCACAGTGATTGTTACGTGCTAATATTATAAGTGACAAAGTGAATCAGTCTGTCTGTGTTCCCGAATGAATCACTGAATCAATCTTGAAGAAGGGTAACCTCGGACGAATAGATGCAATGCAATCGCGTACGAAAATTGCATTTATCTATATATATAAAAATGAATCCCTATTTCCCTTGGTCACGACATCACGCGTGAACGGCTGAACCGATTTGGCTAATTTTGGTCTTGAAATGGTCGTGGAAGTCCAAGGAAGGTTTTAACGATGAGAAAATAGGGGAAGGAGGGGTAAGTAGGGGTAGAGTAAAAGAAGGGTAGGGTAAAGGCAGGGTAGGGGTAGGGTAGGGGTAGGGGAGGGGTAGGGTAGGGGTAGGGGTAGGGGTAGGGGTAGGGTAGGGGTAGGGTAGGGTAGGGTAGGGGTAGGGTAGGGTAGGGTAGGGGTAGGGTAGGGTAGGGGTAGGGGTAGGGGTAGGGTAGGGTAGGGGTAGGGTAGGGTGGAGTAGGGGGTAGGACCACGGGAACGAAGTCACGCCGGGTCAGCTAGTAAATATATAAAATGTAAGTGATTAAGGCGGTTCTCACACTGATGATTTTTTTTACACGTAACGTAGAGTCGGGGACAAATTCGGTGACCCACATCTTACTTCTTTTCGTGTGGTTGGCGTCTCACCGTTCAGTCGCAGTCCCTATCCGTAATTGCTTATGCATTGTACTACCCTAGTTTTTAATACATAAAAAAATAGTAAAAGGGTCTGCGCGTGAATGGCGAGGCACTAGCCACGTGAAAAGAAGTAAGAGGTGGTTCACCGAATTTCTTATTATACTTCTTTTTATTTTTGTTTTAAGACTAGTAACGTGTGTTACGTAAAATTTTTTCAAAAAAATTAAACCGCCTTCAAAACAAAACTGCAAACAAAAACTCATTTCCCAAAAACACGTAAAAGTGAAAAATAAATTGAATCATTCAATTCAAAGTACGAAAGTGCGGGACTTTTTCTAATTAATCTTGAACTTACTGATCTGATTGAAGTCGGTGTCAAGCCAAATAGGTATTAATATTAATATGTATTTGATAGGTTACAATTTACACCACTCTGCGCATGAGATATTGTGTGTTATTGTTTCACTATTTTGAAATGAAATGAAATGAAAATGAATTTTGAAATTGAATTTTAAGTATTCGTTCTTGTTACTTTCGGCTTGACACCGACTTCAATCAGATCAGTAAGTTCAAGATTAATTAGAAAAAGTCCCGCACTTTCGTACTTTGAATTGAATGATTCAATTTATTTTTCACTTTTACGTGTTTTTGGGAAATGAGTTTTTGTTTGCAGTTTTGTTTTGAAGGCGGTTTAATTTTTTTGAAAAAATTTTGTTTATTTTTCCTTTTTTAGTGTAAGAAATCTACTATAAGAAACCGCATAATCAGCAATGGTAGCTCAATGTGCAACGACTATAGCCCATATCTAAATTAGAACACTCAGACTAGCACCACCCTCCAACTCTTAACTGTTATGCAGTTTCCTTCCACCATCAGCTAACCTAAATTACTTGAAAGCATACAACCTAAGTTCTATTTGCGCTTGTGGTACTTAAAAACATACTTTAACTCCTAAGCGTTAAAGAGTTTTACCTTCCATCATCAGCTTAACTAAATAACCTGAAAGGTAACAACTACACATATTTACGTATCAACGATATTTAAAGAATTATCCTCCAACTCCTAACTATTGAGGAGTTGTACCTTCCATCACCAGCTCATCATCGTGAGATGATGACTACCAGTGGCAAATACTTGAAAATTACTTATGAACCTTAAAGGAATCGTATTGCGCCCGTAAAATATTTAGTATTTAATTAATGTTTTCGATGGCCATATGTGGTCTTCATCATCAGTTACTCTTCACCAAATGGTGCTTACCGAAAGCAAATGCACGAGTTACTTAAGAAAATACCAAAATCGCTATAGGAGTGCCTATAATATTTGAAGAGTTCCCTTGATTTCTCCAGGATGCCATCATCAGATCCTGACCGTATAACAATGGGACCAATTTGTAACTATATGCTTTCAAACCAAAAAAGAATTTCTAAAATCGGTTTATAATTGACAAAGTTATGAGGTAACAAACATTAAAAAAAAAAAAAAAAAAAAAATTCAACCGAACTGAGAACCTCCTCCTTTTTTTGAAGTCGGTTAAAAAGAGATTACGATGATTAACTTCAAACCTATGGCGAGTCTAACAGATGCTCCCAAGATATTTTAATTAATTGGTTACCCGAAATGCCTTAATAAATTAGTCAGTTTTTTCTTACGACATCATATTGCTTGCGTTTCTTTGATTACTCGAGTAAATTAGGGGATAGAATTTTTTTTTGTGAACAATCGTTATTAAAGTGCTATTTATATTAATTACTAGCAACCATAATTTTTTTAAGTAATGTTTAGAATGTAAAATTTATTTTAGGGCAGTTGTAAGGGAATTACAACTTACTCTTAACATTTTTGACGACCGATTTGGCGCAGGGGTAAACTACCTGCCTTCTGCGCCAGAGGTCTCGGGTTCGATTCCCGAACAAGACAAATATTTGTGTGCATGAACATGTCTATTTGTCTTGGTCTGGGTGTTTTCTATGTATATTAAGTATGCATTTACAAACAAAAAAGTATTTAAGTATATATTTATCCGTTATCAAGTTCACATAGACACAGTTTCTTAGCCACTCAGTGGTTCCTTGCCTCCTGGAGGCAAGTATTTTTACCCGCCCCAATGGTTCCTTGCCTCCTGGAGGCAATCTGACAACTAATTAAAATACTTTAATTAATTGTGTCAAATCACTCTCTGTTCCTATCCAACTTATAGTAATCTTAATCTAGACACCTTATTTTAATCGTAGAACAAGAAATTGGTCCAATTTAATAAAAATTTGGCGTATTATATTCGATTGAAGTTCGCCGACTTGCTTGCCTCCAGGAGGCAAGGAACCATTGCATGGTTTAGGCAATGTTAGCTAAGTATGGAAAAATAAAATATAAAAATATAATTAAATATATTGTACTTAATATGTTGTAATACATTAATATATACTTCTCGTGCCCTCAATACCCATAAAAAGTATATATTTAAAATTTATCTACTTTCAAAAAAAAAGTCGATACGAAATCGATCCATACTTTTGTAGCCCGTAAGGGTGATTCTTTACTTACATTTTTATATCTTTAATTAAACAATATTCTTCTAAAAGAGAGTTATCTTTTTTTTACTTTTATCTAATAACAACATTGTAAACTATTATTTAAACACAAATTGGTCTGTAATAATTGTTTATTTATTAGTATTTATTGCATGTTTTAAAAAGAAATCGGGAAAATATTTCCTTTTCTGCAACTTCAACTCGCTGTTTCTAATTAAATCGTAATAAAAATCCATCTACAAATCATATAATCTTATTGCAAATTTAACTAGCATTATAAATCAATAATTAGTTTTTATTATATCCTTCTAGTTTTTGAGTAAAACTTAATTTAAAGCCGAGCGAGCGAAGCGGAGCGGAGCGGAGCTGTGCTGAGGAACCATTGCCCCGTAAGCATATTTAAGCGTGCGTAACCATTGAGTGGTTAAGAAATTTACTATGGGCTTAGATAATTGGTGTGATTGTAAGAAAATATTTATTTATTATTTAAAAAACCTTTTGTCTTTGCTATACTTACACAGTCTCGTAAATGTTTAACTTTATTAGTACTTGTGATTGTAAAAAACCACCACCCGTGCAAGTAACTTACACAGGCGGGATTCAATTAAGCCTTTCTTATTTGGTCAGACAGAGCATCGGGCCGAATTCCCGGGGGCGCAAGTTCGAATCCCGCCTGTAGGTTACTTGCGGGGCTCATGGCTTTTAACTATCACAATTTTTCCTTTACTTACAGAATATAATAATTAATTTGTGAATGCATAAAAATAGTTTAAATCTTAATTTATTAGCATTTTTCATAAATGAGTTTGTACTGCTTCCATAAAAACCTTCTCTCTGACGTCTGACCGCTGTCATGTTAAAATCTTTAAACAACGTGTTAATGAAAAAGCGCAAAACCTCTTAGACCATACATTCTGGTCAAGTAGGTATTGAAATTTTTTATGAAACAGCTACTCTTTTTTTTGTTGAGCTGCAGAGTTGGCCACATAGTAAAAGTTTAATCCATTGTGAATGCAAAAAAGTAAAAATTTTAATAACCTTGTATATTGTTTGTGTATCTAGTTTTGATTCAGTCTTCTCAAGAATGGTTTGACTCAGAAAGTTAAAGCACCGTCTTAAAAGGTCTCAAGGTCGGACACTCCACAAAATTATGACATTTAATTTTACGCGGACGAAGTTGCGAGCAACTGCTGTTTTATTATTATTAATGTGTACCTACGTAAAATTATTATTTTGTCACTTGTTTTAACACCAAATGCGAAAACACTTGTCCGAATTGCTATCTGTTATCTTATCACCGGTTCATATATCATTTAATTACGGACAGTTTAAGCTACGTAACCTAAAATAGAACTGATTGTAGATATTATTGTTGTGTATTATTTATTTTTATTAAAAAAAATGTCAGTCAACATTTCAGGTTTTTTATCTTTTTCCGAGGTGTAGCTAAAACGATGTTAGGGATAAGGGTTAGGTATCGTTAATACCCTTTATTTTTTTTTCCAAATCCGAAACAAATACAAGACCTTAGGTGGGGATTGAAACCATTACGGATGATTCACGTTACACCGTGACGGGGCCGAGCCGGGTCCCGCCAAGGCACGGCCGAGACACGGTCAATTAATATCTATAGTATACTTTCGATACTAATGCCCGTATTCTAGAACGACAGATCTCTTCTCAAGTATAGTTAGCATGGGATGAATGTATTCGTTGCATGTATTTGCATCCCTTTCTAACTGTACGACTGACTGTAGTTAGTTAGAACGTATGTTTACCACTTATACGTTCTAGAATACGCTGGGAATACACGTCCGAATTTTCTCTCCGATATATAGTCTGATCAGACTTGATTTTGATTGGTTGTTTCTGATCAAACTTGATTTTTTGTTAACAACCAATCAAAATCAAGTCTGATCAGACTATCGGAGAGAGAAATAGACTTTCGTGTGTCGTCTAAACGACTGATACACAAATTGTATCAAACAATTTGGGTTAAATTTTTTGTTACAGATAGCTATTAACCGCTCAGAAAATGCACCTTTTTTGATCAATAACCCACCTCATTTGCGTCACGAAACGATTCTTCATCAGCCAAATACTCGGCCGTTTAAATTTGGCTTCAGTTTATATTCGTAGCGCGGTCACTGCTCTACCTCAACGTAACCTGTTTACACGGACAGACGTCACGGCGAATCCCCCTGTATATGAGAGTTTGACAGCTGTCATATTAGGCGCGAATGCACGAGCGGCGAGCTTGACAGGTGTCTCAATGGTGCTACAGGTAATACGCAAATTTTGTGGCAGTATCTCAATTGGAAAAGCCCGTGGTGCAATGGTAAAAATTTAATATTTCGAGATCCTCCGTGCTTTGGAAAGCACGTTAAGCCGTTTGTCCCGGCTGCGTTTACAGTCGTTAATACCCACCAATACGCTCCGATATAATAATGTTCATGGTCACTTATTTCGGTTGAAGTTAAAGAAAAGACATGTTGTTAGTTCCGTGGTTGGTTGTATATTGGCCAAATTCAATACAATTACATTTTACTTACACCCGGTTTGCGAAACGCCAATTAAAATTAAAATTACCTAATTCCCAATTAATTGTAGTTTGGGTTTCTGAAAGAAAAATGTGACAGACTGTCAACAGTCTGTTAACAGTCTGTCAGTGCCCATACAAATCTAAACCTAATTGTGAGATAATTTTCGTTTCAGAAACCCAATGTGCTTTTAATTGGGAATTAATTGTGACAGTCTGTTAGCTAATTTTAATTTTGATTGGCGTTTCAGAAACCGGCGGTTATTCTAATACTTACAATTTTCTGCTAAGTTAACATTTCTTATGTTGTAGTGATAATACAAATAATTATGTTGCGGTGCAACCATAAAATCATACATACTTCAACGCATCGAGCCAGCGTGGTTGGCCATGGCCAATCTCACAATGATCTCAATAGACGAACGTGATAACCCGTTTACACGGACAGACGTCACGGCGAATCCCCCGGTATGAGAGTTTGACAGCTGTCGTATTAGGCGCGAATGCACGAGCGCGCGGCGAGCTTGACAGATGTCTAATGGGCTACGGGTAATACGCAAACTGGGTGGTAGAATCTCAATTAGAGGAGCCCGTGGCGCATTGGTTTATGTGGAAACTTTCCGCTACATTACTCGTAAGTTGTGTTACTGCTTAAACTTTTACTGGGTCAATGTTTGCTTTATTGGTTTAGGTGTCCCATCTCAGTAATTGAAAACTAACAAGTATTATGGAACTAACTAAACCGTTAATTTGCTATCTAAGCCGACAATATTTACGGTTTGACAGGTTTAAAATGGATTGATGAGTGCAATGACGTACCTACATGTTAGGTACCTAAGTAAATTACCTACTTATTAGAGCTTATTAACGGTTAAATCTAGGTGTCTGTAATTCTAACATCAGAAACTGAACACTAAATAACATTATGGAACTAACTCAAGCGTTTATTTACTATCTGGAGTCGGGTATGACAGGCGTCAAATGGTGCGCGCCAAGTGACATATGTCAGGCAGGCGTTATGTTAATTATGTCACATTTCTGGTGATGATTGCTATGTAATCCTCGTTTATTGGAGGTATGCCTGATCAACTACCTACCTTACTAAGTCTATGTAAGTGTGAGTGCGGTTTGAGACGTACAGCTTAAGACGGATACATACTTGTGTAGCGCGGTGTGTTGACGCACGGCACCACTATTCTGTGACCACGCGTATCGGTTTCATACATTTATTATGGTTAGAAACACATTAATGCAAAGCGGCCGGCGCGTATCTCTCTGTCTCTGTCGTGTCCATACTAAGTGTATGAAAGAGATATGCTTGCGTCTCGTCAAAACACAGAAGTCCGTTTCCTACTTTAGTTGAGTTACTGCATATACTCGTACTGTGTAAATTTTTACTGTATTGCTTCTTCTAGTCTCACTAACTAAACACGTAACTTAAATTGTGTAACTAAAAAGCATTTATTTACTATCTAAAGCCGACTGGGCATTGTGTTTGACAGGTGCCAAATGATGCGCGCCAAGTGATATGTGTCAGGCGGTGCGCTAATTAGGTATACTTAAGTGATTTTGGCGGCGTTTCTTTGTAGGCAGATTGCTTTCTTTGCCTTGTGGTAATGATTGGATACAGTACATAATAAGCGTCTGGTTTGATCTTGTGTATCTGTGTTGCTATGTTTAAAGCAATAGTGAACTGCAGGTTATTTAAATAGATGTGAATCACTAAGTCTAAGTAATAATTTGTGTACTGTAAAATGAATAATAATTGAATTGAATAACGAAGGAGCTAAACATGAAAGTTGGTACTTAACTTACCATCTCGCTAGTAGCTTTGAAAATAAATAAAATTAACAACTGATTCAAAGTCCTTCTTGGCCTGTGTTTATTAAAATAAATCAAAATTTATGATGTATTTTATTTCTTGTTGATCTACAATCATGCAGTTTTGATCATGAAGATCTCACAGCACAGCACACCCAAAGTAAAAAAACAAGAAAATCTTTCTGTATTTTGTAAGAAATAATCTATAAGTACTAATATTATAAAGAGGAAAGATTTGATTGTTTGTTTGTTTGCATCGAATAGGCTCCGAAACTACTGGACCGATTTAGAAAATTCTTTTACCATTAGAAAGCTACATTCTTCCCGAGTGACATAGGCTATATTTTATCCCGATATTCCCACGGGAACGGGTACCACGCGGGTGAAACCGCGAGGATCCGCTAGCTAGTACGTAATAAAGAACAAACTGTCGTCGAATAGATTGGATAGGCGCTCGAATAGGACCTTTTAAAGATCTACTTACACATTCACATTATTTTGTACAAATTCAACCTTTTCCACCGTACATTAATATAAGACTTAAGTTAAGCTTCCTTGGCCTGGCCACGTAATTTAGTAATTAGAGTACCTACAAGATACTTTGATCTGGAATAATTAAGAAATACTTGTTTCAGTAATTTGTTTTTTGTTTCAGGTAAGCGAAGGCTGTTCGTTTGGAGCGTTGGAATGTCTAGACATAGGTATAATAATATGTATATAGGTATCTGGAGGACTTTGAGAAACATGCAGTTAATAGGTAGGATTCAAATAATAGGTGTAAAACACAGCTGTTATACAGGGTGCCCCATTAAGATCTGATACTTTGAGAAATACAAATATCAAATCAATCAATCTAATAAAAATAATAGAAACATGTCATCGATTTTAGTGACAAGAAAAACTGCATTCATAGTTTGCAACATTTTATTGTATTTGAGACATTTTGAGTTTGACATAAGCATTGTTCAAGTTCACGTGTTATTATATTTTATAATTATATTATAATTTGTGTCGAAAAACCTAAGAAGTAAACGTATACCGCTTGTATCGTAGCGACGTAAAAATGATAATGTGTAAAAAAATAAGCAAGCGCTATCTCTCAATAAACTCTCTTCATCGCCATCCAAAAAAATAAGCAGAAAAAACTTCATCCCCTCACGAGATTAACGTTGCGCATGAGACTAACAAAAAATAATAACACCTTACTCGCACGCGTCCACAAAAACTCGGTTTTAGGAGCCGAAACAAGACGAATGACAACCCTGCTCCCGCCTTAATAAATCATGGGGTTAATATTACAGTAGGCGAGGTAAACAGTAGATCAACTCTGTAAACTTCATGTTTGATTTCATGATTGGCCTTGTACTCACGCTGACTTTTGCTCGATCCAAACCAAGTTGAATTTTCATTTAATAATGTTATGTTATGTTGTTATCCTTTTTTATTTCCGAAATTGTTTTAGTTAGGTACTACATAAAAACTATCTGCACTTATGCCGACAAAGACGATTCGAAAACTCATTCGTACTACTGACTTATTTTTGCATTAGGAAAAGTTCATTATTAGAAATGAACCCAATTTATGAAAATCAAATTAATTTATAAGCGCATATGCATGTGCTTAAACATATTGAGGTACGCAATAAGATTGGTAGATAAGCTTTATTTAAACAAATAATGATTACTTTGACTTTACTGAGGTTATGTGAAGTTCGAACTGAACTGTGAACTACCCTCGTACTAATTCTGATTTAATATTTTAAATTATTTTTATGCATTCACAATGCAATTATGTTAGTATTGGAAAAAATGTCACAAAAAAACCACCAGCCCTGTATTGCTTTCACGCGGGTGGCTCAATGTTTCCTATATTCGGATTTTATTTAATTTACAGTAACTAGATAAGTATTGTAACCTTAGATAGTAGTAAAAATAAAAACTATACCTACTGTCTACCATCTCTACTGTGTCACCCATGAACCCGGTTATATCATTACCCTCAAAAACATGAAGACAAATAGAGTGTTTTCACTAATTCCGAAAGAAGCTTACCTCGAGGCCCCGGGCGCTGACGGATCTTTTATTATGATTTACTCCATTTCTAGTGTTAGGGGGTGCACTTGATACGGAAATATGCCCTTTATTATTTCTATTAATAGAAATAAAAAGTTGGTTATCATCATTATCCTCTTTTATGACACGCGCTACTTTTTTGTCAGATACAAAAAAAATTGTTCCTTACAAGTACAAGACAAAAACTTAAAGATGTTTTTGTGATGTTTTAAGTTGTCTGTTTTTTAATTTATATAATGGTCATTATTTGTTGTGTTTAAATTGTTCATAGAAAGGCTGCTAATTTGCATTTTATAGTTGAGTATATGAAATTCCTGTTATAATAGGGATGAAAAATAAAGTTTCGCAATATAGCTGTTTAAAGTATTCATGATAATTTCATAACCCGTCATAGTCAATCCTATGAAAGCGTTGAATATCTACGTTAATAGAGTTTTTAAAAGCAATTAATTTTATCCAGACACCTACTGTTATAGATTTATCGCTTGAATTCGTTGAGAATTAAATTCTTTGGGGACTTCATTATTATACACTCAAATGTAGGTAAGTAAATAATACGCCGGCTGACAAACACATTCACATTTATTAGAAAAATAAAATACCCTATCATATAAAAATCACAACCGAAACACAAAGAAAACCTTGTCACAATTTCTTAAGTTAAGGAAGAACCGCCATCGATCACGATACTAGCACCATTCATATTAGCGAAAATATCACTTGCCACCAAACAAATATAAAGAGCTACTTCTTTAGGCTCCAGAACTGCTCCACAAGGAAGAAACGCTGATAAACGGTCATAAATATTCTGATGGGTTGGATCATCATAAATATCCAGACTTGACAAAATATTCGTCCTTGTTAAACCAGGGGTCACAGTGTTGATTCTCACACCTTCTGTAGCCAATTCTGCTGCAGCCTGCTGAGTGAATCTCTCCAAAGCAGATTTTGCGATATTGCTCACCAATAACCCCGGCCTGTATTTATTTGTCATCGAAAAAGCCATGTTTATTATATTCCCCTTTGTCCTGACCAAATGCGGTACAGCCAATTGTGATAAATAGAAAGGCACTCTCAATGTAATAGCCATTAAATCGTCAAAGATGTTTATGGATTCGTCAAATACTGAAGATAAAGAGAAATGCCCTGCACAGTTCACTAATACATCGATTCTTCCGTATTTCTCCACTGTCTGGTGCACAACTGTCTCGCAACTCCCCGGATGTGTTAAATCGACCAAGATTTGAAGAGGTTGCATTTTGCTTTTAGTTTCACATTCCTGAGCCACTTTACCGAGCCTCTCCTCATTCCTTCCGACGATAGACAGCTTAGCGCCGTAGCCAGCGAAACTCCTTGCCGTTTCTGCCCCTATACCGGAACTGGCACCTGTTACTATAACCACTTTGTCTTTGAAGTTGAAATATTCTTCCATTGCTATTATATCAAGGTTCTTATGTACCTAGTCAGAGTTATTTATTATCTCTTCACTTGTTTTTATGTTTTCTTCGTTACTTTTATTACTGGTATCTTCACGCTAAGGTAGTTAAATAACGAATGATAAGGTATTCGTATCGTGTGAGCGACTATCGCTTTGGCCTTGGAAATGGCTCTTTATCACAGTTCGACTGGGTGACTGTTTGATAATAAGTGCAAAACTGATAATATATTTAGCTGATGTTTATCGTATCGTTGTTTGTGTTTTGACTAGTAGGCCTGTTTTGCTGTACTTTTTTCTGTTTTGATAAACGTAAGTCTTAGTTTTGGCTACAAGATATTGTGGCAAGTACTTATCTGATATTTAGACTAAACTTTTTAGGTTAAGTATTTTTTCACCTGCATACTTAAATATATGTATATGCAGCGGAGTTTGACTTAGGGCGAAATAGCGACTAAGTATACTTACCAATTTTTTTGACTTAGGGCGAAATAGCGACTAAGTATACTTACCAATTTTTTGCCGTTATAACTTCAAAGATGTAAAAAGTACTTCATACATGTACTATGTATGTACTATGTACTATAAAGTACTTCATCAAAGCACTTCATACATGCTTCAGCCACACAATGATCAAAAATCACACCGTGTGGAGCTACATAGGGCTGTCGCATGTAATTCGCGTATTTTCATTTAAGAGTGTCTTAGGTCTAAGAAGACCTATATGACGGGTATAAAAAAGACAGTATATTTATCTTGTCATGTTTTATTGTCATTGTCGTCTATAAATGAGAAGAACCCCTACTTCTTGAGCTTAAAATTTCATTTTGACATTAATTTAAAGCGGCTTTTAGTTACTTTTGAGACTCGATTTCTTAAGGTAGAATTTTTTATTGAATTTTTATGTTATCGTTTACATTAATACCATATTTATACACCAGATAAGAAATTAAAATAAGTCGAAAATAAATTGTTTATACTTTTTTTTGGAAAATAACCGTCAATAGAGTTACTAATATAATAACAAAAGCGTGTTTTATTTTGACATAATGATGATGCATTCATAGTTTTTTATTTTGATTTTTTACAAAACCTAACTCAAGTCATTGTGTTCTGTTGTTGTCCACTAAAAATAAGAGCGATTTTTTTTAAATGCATTTAGTTCCTTGTTAAGTGTCAACCCTAAATCTGAGCGAACAATAGCCCGTTTTCATCAGCACTCTTGCTTGTTTCAGCGGCGCTATTTGGTCTGGCGTTTATTAAAAACTAGTCTGTGGTTAATGAATTATCCGATGTTACATGAATTATCCAATGTTACATGAATAATCCGAATTTACATGAATTATGCGAAGTAACGTGAATTATGTGAAGCACATTAAATTATGCGATGTATCATAACATTCATAACATAATGCACACACCCCTTTAATAATAACTCGTTTGATGTTTGCTTTAAGTCTCGCCGCTCGTTTATAATCTCTAATGAGTTTAGAGAAATTTGCATAAACTTGTTGGCCGCATATATTTATGTTCCTTTTTTTAAAACGTTGCTGAAAAGCCTTGCTGCTTAGTTATAGAAAATATTCCTTACTTCCAAAGTTAACATACAAAATACTGCATTAAAATTATTATTCCAATTGAAAAAGTCAACTTATTTTAATTTTTAGTTTTTTGCATTCACAATGCAATTTTTATTACAGAAAAATGGAAAATGAAGTATTTAGAAAAAATCGACCCGTCTCGCAACTAGCTCCGATGGGTCAATAATGGGTCAAAAAGTCAATCCTAAGTTCACGCAGGCGAAGTCGAGGCTGTCACTAGTATGGAATATAATATAAAGAGAGAGAACAATACTTACTTATATTATAAAGAGCTGGTAAACTTTGTTAGTAACAAACCGTTGAAAGTCATCTCTGGAATTGCAGAACCTACTTTTGAGAATTCTTTCACCACAAGACAACCTGCATTATTTCTGAGTGACGTCTAGGCTATCTTTTTTTTACCCGATCTTTGTGATTTTTGTTTATTTTTTATTGTGTTTTTTGTTTTTCATTAACAAGTTTTATCGCTAAAGTTTTGAGCGTATGTAACCCTAATACGAGCATTTTCAAAAAAATTGCTTACATGGGTTGATTCTCTGTTAGCTTTAAGAATTTATTTTAACAAAAATATTTTTATTATTTTTATTTTTATTATCTTTACACGGCAAGGGGAACGCATGTGAAACCACGAGGCGCATCTAGTTCATAATAAATGACGATCAAATAATTTTTACTTTTTTGCATTCACAATGCAATTTTTATTATTGAAAATCGAGTAGGTTGTACATACGAGGGGTACATTGAAAGTTTTGCGTAACTAACATTCGAAATTCAAACATTTATAAGCGGCCAGGAGCGCAGAACTTTCAGTGTGCCCTATGTATTAGAAAAAATCCACCCGTATCACAAATAACTTCGATGGGACTCGAACCCATGACCTTTCACTGTAATACTTTATATTTTCAGTATTTTCAATAGACGATCACCTAATATTGGATTGACGGTATTACACTTTTATTGCGTATCGTTGTAATTTAATTTCCTCTTGTAGCTAATCAATACTAATTAATTATAATATTATAACAGATACTTACGTATCTGTTATTCATCGATTATCGTTAATACATCGATTCAGTTCCTCAGTGATTGAGGATGCCGGGAGTATCACCACGTAACATCAGGTGTGATGAAGGCTAAGTGCGTGCTATACCGTTGTGAATAAAAAAAAAGATTTTACTAAGTTATTTTAATTTTTAGTTTTTTGCATTCACTATGCAATTTTTATTATTGAAAAAAATTGAGTTATAATGTACTAACGTACTAGAGAAGCTATCCCAAACAAAAATCTTGTAGTATTTTTGCTAAGCTAAGAGTTAGCCACGCGACCAATCGAAAGCGCCCGTGCAGAAAGCGGCAACCAATAGTAGTGCAACCAGACATAGATCAAACATTGCAGAACAGACATAGCTTTTGTGCGTGTTTTCTGCCTACAACATTTTATGAGAATTCATATTTTATTTTATTAATTATTTTTTAAGATTAAACATTGACATCGTGAGAGAAATACTTACTAATCGAGTTTATTTTCGGTACTTATATACGTTTAAATACATGAATACTATTAATTATTTTACATGCGTTTATTTAACTTGCAGTATAAATGTAAGTTCAATGTTCAAATGTTCAATAACAAAAAAACATCAAACTTCCATCAAAACCTGAACCCAAGTAATCACCTAAAACCTAGTACCTAAAACGTTTAAACTGTCACTTCTGCAACGCAAAATAACCAATTTTGTTAATCTATGACTCTATCGAAATATGGCCGTCGCTTAATTTTTCGGCGACCTAATGAAATAATTACTCAGTAGCATGTTATTAGATACTTTAGTGAGTACTTACTAGTGAAAAGTAATTCCTTGGGCTTTATTAGTATTTTTTGAGTTATTTAAACAGTACCTCAACCCACATATCGGCATTTTTAAATAAAATAGAACAGAGTACACACACGTGTTGTTGCGTCTACCGCTTGCCACAGACTAAACGAGTTGAGTCCACGTGGACTCAACTCGTGTTGCAAAGATTCTAGTTGAGATGTCTCCTCTATTCTTTTATCTCAATGTTGAAAAATTGAAAATGATGTATGTAGAAAAAATCGACCCGTCTCACAACTAGCTCTGATGGTTTTTATTATTGAAAAATTGAAAATGATGTATGTAGAAAAAATCGACCCGTCTCACAACTAGCTCTGATGGGGTGGTCGTGGGTGCAAGTCCCATCGGAGCTGGTTGTGAGACGGGTTGTTTTTTTTTGAATACTTCATTTTCAATTTTTCAACAAAAATCTGATTTAAATATGTACCGACATCCTCGACTTAACTAATTCCAAAACGTGGACTAAAATAGTCCTGGGGGCAATTGCGTAGGGTAATCGTATTAATTTGACAGTTCATATCGTATTCAATCGGCTGCAATTTCTATGGAATGACATTTATTATGATACAATATGAACTGTCAAATGAATACGAGTGACTTTACGCAATTCCATAGTTTGTTTAAAACTGGTGCTGACCTTTAATTTTCCAAATGAAAGACAGAATTAGCATCAGTTTTCAGGTTTTCAATTCAGGTTTAACTTTATTCCACGTTTTGGAATAAGGGGGCTAAGGTCTATCTACACCATAGCACACTTGTTAAAATTAGTAACTAAAATAATTTGTGTTACCATTTTTAGACAAAATAAAAAACACGCTATGTTATTATTTTTATAGAAAGGTAAAATGATAGCACGCGTTAATGCGTTTTTTTGACATGGTAGATACACGTATGAAAAAATATGTTGGACGTTTCAAAAATTTTGTTTGGTAAATCCATTTGAATAAAAAGTTTTTGACTTTTGACTTTGATAATCACCCTCGATCAATAGTATCACCTTTATTGCTATACTAGTGGACCCGCTAAAATACGTATCACCTACATCTAATAAAGGTAAAAAAGGGTTTTCTATATAAAATTACCAATTATGGATCTTTGCCATTTTTTAATATACTCCAACCCTAAACTATAGCGAATATGTCATGTCTTGCCATTTCGGATTTTTCATCCCTTCAGCTAACAAACAGCAATTCATTTATAAATACATATATTCAACCACATTAAACGGGTTCGGTTTAATTCTATATCAGATGCTGTGGTTGCATTGCAGGTGAATTTTATTAAATACATGTGTTTATTCCGACTATTTTAAATAAGGACCTTGATTAAATAACACCGAGAGTTAATTCGGTTAACCAGTTAGTCCGGTATCTCGTACACAGATTATTACAAACTTCTAAAAGGATGTTTATTGCTATAGGAGTAAAGCTTATATTTGAATTGAAGCTTTGTGATATAAATAAAAAAGTTAACAGTGATTTTTAAACCATTTTACTTCAAATCTAATCCTCTTTATCACAGGAAGCATCTTCAACAATGATTAATTTAGTCAAACCAACACGAACCAAACCGAATGTAGTTATTTACACTTTTTATCACTCGTACCAAGTTTCCTGACAAAAATATTGTGTTATTTCAGTAACTTCGTATCATCATTAGCATTACAGTGAATCATTAAATTTTGCCGTTTTCCTGCTTCCATTAAATAACTCACAGCCATTGTAAGTATGTAGATTTTTTACATCTTTTTTTGTTCAAGAAACGCAAGCTGCACCGTCTATCTGTATGTTAGATCCGTTTAGATTCGGGCACATATCACTAACTGTGAAGAGAATCGTATTTGCTATTTCCTGAGGCTCTAGAATTACAGGATTCGGTAAACTCTTCGAAATTGCATCGTAAGCGTCATCCATCATATCATCATCAACATTCAAATTCGACAGCAAATTAGTTCTTGTTATTCCTGGACGCACTGCATTCATCCTAACACCTTCAGGAGCCAATTCTAAAACTCCAGCTTTAGTAAACCTTTCCATCGCATCTCTTATCATAGAAAAAGGTAAAAACCCAGGTCTGGTTCGCATCGGTGAGGCAAAAACATTCACTATATGCCCCTTTGTCTTCTTCAAGTGTGGTAAACAAAGTTGTGTCAACTTGTAGGGTACTCGCAGGTTCAACGCCACCAATTCGTCGAACACAATCATTGAGTTGTCAAACAATGATGTCAACATCGCTTTGCCCGCGCAGTTGATCAAAATATCCAGTTTCTTGTACGTTTCGACCGTTTTCCTCACCACTTCCTCACAGCTGTTTTCTACAGTCAAGTCTAATAAGGCACACACTGGCTTGTTACCGTTCGCTCTTTCGCAAGCTTCGGCTACTGCTAGTAATCTCGCTTCGTTTCTCCCGACTATTGTTAGTAAGGCACCTTTAGCAGCAAACAGTTTAGCAGTAGCTGCTCCTATTCCCGAACTCGCTCCTGTTACAATCGCGACGCGCCCGGTTAGATCCATTGCGTGTTTCCGCGGCCGCGGCGTGGAGAATACTGAGGGGGGCGTGCGTTGTACAGCCACTTTACCGGTTTCTGACGTAATATTATGGTCATAATTGCGTCGACCTTCGCAGGTGCTCTCACCGAGATTGAGCTTGACACGCCTGCGTGCGTGGTGTCATGGTAAACATTTAATGATGAGTTATTATCACTGGGCAAATTTTTATTCTTGATTTTCACCATCACTTATTATTAATACACGACTCATTTCAATATTAGCAATTCGCTATGAGTATATTACAGCTTACTATTCTTATTTCGTGATAAAAATATGTGAAATATGTGTAAAGTTTTTGCTTAGTCATTCGACCGACCTTGACCCCGCGTTGGTACATTATAATACAGCGGTTTTCACATATTTTAATATTAAGTTATAACGGACATACTTGAATACTATCTATCTATATGTAAAATTGTAATAGAAAAAACCACCAGCCCTGCAAGTTGATTTTCAGACGGGACCAACTTGCATTGCAATGCAAGGCAGGTTGGTCCCGTCCGAAAAACAACGTTGGTGGTTGTTTTACTATGTCTTTTCCTATAATTATAGCATTAATAATGCATAAAATGCATAAAATTAATTAAGAATTTAGGTTGTCTGTAAGTCAGTTTACAGACGATAATTTTACGTGATAACAATATGCCGCTGTCTCTCTTCGCCTCACAAACAGAACGCTTAGGCCGATCGTGCTTCTCTATCGTTATCGGATCGGATCTGCTAGTTTATAATATTCGTAGGAGTAGGATTCTATAATCTGTTGGTAATAAGTATTTCTGTCTTTCATAACTTAATATTTTTTGCATTCCTTACCAAAGTAATAAATCTAGCTTTCAAATTACTTGCCTAGCGTATTGGCTCTGGAAAATTTAAATCATCTACCGTTTTTCATTCACATAAATTTGCTTTTCTTAGTTCATTAATTATTAAAATACCTTTATTAAAATTATTAGGGGCTTTAATTTGTGGTAAAGTTTTGGTAAGTATAAAATTAAATAATGGTAGATAGACGTGTTTACTCAAATTGCTTTGATGTTCGGATAATTTAAAATGGGTTGAAATATGTACAACGCTAGAATGGATTAATTATGTATTATGCAGGTTATAATAC
Source organism: Crambus lathoniellus (assembly GCA_949710035.1). NCBI lineage: Eukaryota > Metazoa > Arthropoda > Insecta > Lepidoptera > Crambidae > Crambus > Crambus lathoniellus. Next base: position 10,421,057 of record OX453322.1, read on the forward strand.
AATCGGTCGTCAATTAACACGGGTCTACCCACCCACACCTAAACCACAACCCGTGGGCATTTTGTATTGGAAATGAATAGTACAATTCACACGTACCACATTTTGCCGTCATTATCGACCGCGTGATCACTCACGCGCTACCAACCACAACGCAGCCACCAGCGACGACGCGCGACGCTGCGAACTAGCGGCCGGCCACATCGCATACGACGTAACCACATCACAACTACTAGCGACAATGCAACCACATCGACATTTTGTCGCACAACCACAACGCAACTGCAAAAAGCTTCATTGACACTATTCACACGTACCACATTTTGCCGTCATTATCGACTGAGTGACCACTCACGCGGTACCAACCACAACGCAATCACCAGCGACGACGCGCGAAGCTGCAAACTAGCGGCCGGCCACATGGCATACGACGTAACCACATCACAACTACTAGCGACAACGCAACCACATCGACATTTTGTCGCACAACCACAACGCAACTGCAAAAAGCTGCATCGACACTATTTACACGTACCACATTTTGCCGTCATTATCGACTGAGTGACCACTCACGCGGTACCAACCACAACGCAACCACCAGCGACGACGCGCGACGCTGCGAACTAGCGGCCGGCCACATCGCAAACGACGTAACCACATCACAACTACTAGCGACAACGCAACCACATCGACATTTTGTCGCACAACCACAACGCAACTGCAAAAAGCTGCATCGACACTATTCACACGTACCACATTTTGCCGTCATTATCGACCGAGTGATCGTACCAACCACAACGCAGCCACCAGCGACGACGCGCGACGCTGCGAACTAGCGGCCGGCCACATCGCATACGACGTAACCACATCACAACTACTAGCGACAATGCAACCACATCGACATTTTGTCGCACAACCACAACGCAACTGCAAAAAGCTTCATTGACACTATTCACACGTACCACATTTTGCCGTCATTATCGACTGAGTGACCACTCACGCGGTACCAACCACAACGCAATCACCAGCGACGACGCGCGAAGCTGCAAACTAGCGGCCGGCCACATGGCATACGACGTAACCACATCACAACTACTAGCGACAACGCAACCACATCGACATTTTGTCGCACAACCACAACGCAACTGCAAAAAGCTGCATCGACACTATTTACACGTACCACATTTTGCCGTCATTATCGACTGAGTGACCACTCACGCGGTACCAACCACAACGCAACCACCAGCGACGACGCGCGACGCTGCGAACTAGCGGCCGGCCACATCGCAAACGACGTAACCACATCACAACTACTAGCGACAACGCAACCACATCGACATTTTGTCGCACAACCACAACGCAACTGCAAAAAGCTGCATCGACACTATTCACACGTACCACATTTTGCCGTCATTATCGACCGAGTGATCGTACCAACCACAACGCAGCCACCAGCGACGACGCGCGACGCTGCGAACTAGCGGCCGGCCACATCGCATACGACGTAACCACATCACAACTACTAGCGACAACGCAACCACATCGACATTTTGTCGCACAACCACTACGCAACTGCAAAAAGCTTCATCGACACTATTCACGCGTACCACATTTTGCCGTCATTATCGACCGAGTGATCACTCACGCGGTACCAACCGCAACGCAGCCACCAGCGACGACGACGCGCGACGCTGCGAACTAGCGGCCGGCCACATCGCATACGACGTAACCACATCACAACTACTAGCGACAACGCAAACACATCGACATTTTGTCGCACAACCACAACGCAACTGCAAAAAGCTGCATCGACACTATTCACTCACACGTGACCACATTTTGTCACATTTTGTGGGTGTGGTACGTGTGGGTCGACACTAATTAAATGAAAGGGGTACTATATGATTTTCTTCTGAGTCGTTAGCATATTATTAAAAACGATTCATTCATTCATTCATTCAATCGGTTCATTAGGCTCAGTGAGCTGCAGCGGACGGACACACCGACAGCAGTTTAATAGGATTCCGGTTTTTATAGCGAGCGCAAGGCCGGTTCAATCGGGTTTTAAAACTGAAACGCTTTTTGTAATCGGTTTTAAATGGGGGCTTTCAGGTGGGGGTTAATGTAGTAACGGAATGCATTGTACTAATTCCAGTTTTATGGTAAACTAGTGATCGTATTTTTTTTACCTTAACGGAGTTTCACTTAGCCTTCATCACACCAGCCGGCCTAGCATGATCGGCTTTTATCACGCGATATGGTATTATAGCACGTCATGCTGTCTTGCTTACCCCACTAAGGTGTAATCCGTGTAAGCGAGACAGCATGACGTGCTATATTATATCGCGTGATATAATGACGGTCATGCTAGGCAGGCTGAAGTTAAAGTGGTGATAAGGCTAAAGGTAGCAGCGCACTACACCCGGAATCCTCAATCACTGAGGAACTGGTTATCTCATCCCTAACTGCCGGAACACAACAATGGTGAAAACATCATTGTCTTAGATAAGATGGTGGTAGCTAACCAGGTGGACTAAGACCAAGCCCTACCACCAACCAAACCGAATCCAAAAATATCGAATTCGGGACCTCTGGGTCTGAAACCGGTGGTGTGAACCACTAGACTACAGAGGCGGTTAAATACGACTAAAATGTCTGCGATTACTTTGAGGGTTATACATAGGTCAAAGAGAATGATGAAGATGCTCATGTGTGATTTTCATATGCCTTATCGATTCTCCAGAATCGTGCTTTAAAAACTATCATATTTGTATTTAATTTATCTTTGCTACCGTGTCTTAAGGTTATTTTCATGTAGTAATTAAGTCAGATTTTTAAAGAACCAGTGCTTTAATGAGTTAATATAAGTATGTTATTTTAATTTTCAGTTTTATGCATTCACAATTCAATTTTCATTATTGAAAAATGGAAAATGAAGTATTTAGAGAAAATCGAAAATTTGTGAGACGGTTCGATTTTTTCTAAATAAGTACTTCATTTTCCATTTTTCAATAATATAAGTATTATAATCTGTAAAAACAAAAATTAGTTATTATACATTTACTAAAGATAGCTCCCTGCGATTTTAACCGCGTGGTATCCGTTCCCGTGGGAATATTGGGTTACAATATAGCAATGTCACTCAGGAAGCATTAAGATTACTAATGGTAAAGAATTTTAAAAAATCGGTCCAGTAGTCTTTGCGTTTACCCATTACAAACATAGAAACAAGAAAAAAACAAATCTTTCCTCTTTAAAATATTAGTATAATACAGACTATTACAATTTTATTATACTTTGTTCATAACAGCGGTCGGCGTTATTCAACCCTGCACCAAGTTCCAAAGAGACATTTGAATGCAAATCGAGAATGATGTTATTAAATTCTGCAAAACGAGCCATTATAACTGCCTCCGCGAACACAAAGCCTGAAAAACTAGCCTCTGGATTTATGAATTAGTCCTCTTTTCAGCCCGCTTCCCCACACCGGAACAGGATATGGTTTTGAGGTTGTAACGTAGGTAATGGCAGAGCTAAGCGTCAGCTATAGGTATGTTTTGACAACTGTAGTGTTGTCTTCTACGATCTATTCTAAAATTAAATAAAAATGAATGTTGCTAAGCGCAAAACTCAAGAACGGGTTTTTTTTTATATGTTTCTTAAGTTCCACGGAAGGTTTTTATGGAGAGAAAAAACATAAAAATTGCGTGGACACCACACTTCTTTTGCCATACAAACCAGCTATTGATTACAGTAACACATTTTAGCCTACTTACTGCTATTTTCGAAGCTAAGTTAGTATTAAATAGCGCTACATTGCGTTGCTTACCAGTGGCATTCAGCCCTTTTTATAATTCGCTTTAAACATCAACTTTTGGCATTATCATGAAATTGTGGCTTTGTGGCAGCTTTAATGGGAGCAGACCATTTTTGTGGGACAAAGGAGGGAGGAGGGTTCTTAGACTTGGGCTTAAGGGAGTGATGGTTCTTTGATTTTTTAAGAGATGCAACAATAAGTGCATTACGGCTTTCTTTCAAAGCGTGACTGATGGGTTTTTTTGAGAGGGCGCAAGGAAAGTAATTGTAGGCTTTAGATTATTGCTTTTTCATCATTATTAAGATTCAAGATTCAAGATCCAAAATTATTTATTCAATTTAGATTGTTATTTACAATACTTGTGAACGTCATAGAAGCTACGCCATCGGTTCGCAAACCCTACAGCGGGAGACCTTGGAGAAGAACCGGCAAGAAACTCCAACAGCCTTATTACAAAAAAATGCTTTAAAACTGGTTTAAACTGAGACTAATAAATCTACGATTGTTACCGTACTAAAGTTAGTGCGGGTTCAAAATGTGTCCTTATTACAAATCGTAGACTAACGGAGGACAAGATAAAACCATTTTAAACCGTGGTTTATTTATTAAACAAATATTAAAAACAAAAATTATCATTCATTCATTCTTTTACACAGACTTCGTTCAATATAACTCGATCTAGCTAACATCACACCGGCAGGTTATACCCGTCTCTTTCGTTCGATTCTGCCATGCCCGGAGAGTGAGAGAGACGGGTATAACCTGCAGGCGTTATGTTAGCTCGACAGAGTTATACGACATTTCGTTTCTCTAAGCGTTGATATGAACTTCACACTTTGGATGCATACATAACTTTAAAACAATAACGAAACAAATGGAAACAAACCATATCACTGTTCTTTCTCTAAGTTTTAATCCCTTGAACGAGCACAAGTAATACTCTTAGCAAGTTTTATAATGATTAATCGGAATACTTTTTAACTAACCTGCATGAAACGGAACGGCTAAGTGGCGCGACTCGACTTGACACGACACGAGTACGATGAGACGATGACGGCCAAATCAAATGATACGTTTTGTAATTTGTTTATGTTACGTTAGTCGTTAGTTCACATTTTACGTTACAAAAACTTTGTTGTTGAGCATACGATGCAAATAATAAAGAAACAACTTGTTCTCTATATTAATAGTGTACTGTTTTGTGTGGTGGAACCGAAGAAAAAGAGGGGTGAACATTGGAGTTCTGAAGAAAAAGTTAGTGAAAACATCGTTTAATGCATTAGTACCTTAGGTAGGCACCTACCTATGAAATGCAGTGCTATTTATAATTTCTATTTTGATTAACGTGGATTTTCTTTTATTTTAGGATTCGGAAGTATTACGACAGCTGATTTCTCAGTCAGCTCTATCATAATACTAAATATCTTAGAAGACAAATCCAATAAAACATCCATTAATTTAATGAAAACAAAAGAGTGGAAGAACATGTCAGTCAAGTAAGTGCACTTAAACCTTATACTTATTGGACACTCCGACCATTGCTTTTACCAGTGTCTAAGAAAGCACAAATAAAATTGTTTCTGAAATAGTATTTTTAATAATGATGCTTACTTTTTTAGATTTAATGAGATAACTGGCCTGTCTGCTCACAGAAGGGAGCTAGCAACGACGAGAGGTGGTGGAAAACCACCATGACCTTCTGCAGAAGACATGCAAATAATGGCGATCGCTCCTCATGACATTGTCAATGAAGTAAACAACTATGAAAGTGATACAATGGTAAATAAAATTGCTTGTTTATGCCAATGCACTGTGCAATCATTCTATCATTCATAATAGTGTGAAAACATTTGATTTTTTACTCATTTTAGATTCCAATGACTACAAATACAAAAGATGTGTTTGTTGACCCTAAACCTGGCTAGTTACGAAGTGCCTAACTGAAGAAACAACATTCATTATTGATAAAAATTCCTGCCTGTTCAACCAAACAAACAAACTCCGGCTTTTTAATATTAGTATAGACTAGCTTTCTGCCCGCGGCTTCGCCCGCGTGTTCTACACGACGTTATCCCACGGGAATGTGATATATTTTGGGGATAAAAAGCAAACTAAGTTACTCCTTATTACATCAGCTACCTGCCAGCGATAGTCCCTTCAAAATCAGTCCAGCCGTTTCAGAGATTAGCCGGAACAAACAGACAGACAGACACACAAAAATTGAAAAAAATATTATTTTGGTAGGTATGTTTATCGTATATTATTATATAATCATAATATGCATGTAATAAAAAGCGGTTATTTTAATATTACAAACAGACACTCCAATTTTATTTATTTGTATAGATGTATAAGTAGATTACAACAAACATGACCGTTGTGATACTGATATATAAAATTATCTTTTCAGGTACCTACTTGTTAACAAGAATGAAAATTGACAAATGAAAATTGTTATAATGTTTATTATTAATTTGAAGGACTGATATTCATAGGAAAATTTTGTATTAGTTACATACATATTAAAATTGAATATTTAAAAATGAGTTTCAATAAATTGCCTTCTAATATTTCTTCTAATATGGTTTTGTACTAAAACCATCCAAGATGCAGATCAGTCTTCAATATTCTTTTCACCAGGACACAAGTCTTCCCTCATATCTATGGCAATATTGTGGAGGACTGCAGTATCAGTGTCTCCAAACATGCCTCTCAATAGACACCGAAATTTTTGCTTCCACAAGCAAAAACACCTTTCGACAGTATTCTGAGTATGGATATGACACCTGTTGTATCTTTCCTGTTGTGGTGTAGAAGGGTTCAGCACTGGAGTAAATAAGTATGGGGTCCAGGGATAGCCACTGTCTCCTTGTAATATTCCAGAGAATGCACTAACTTCAAACCTCTGTTTTAATCTACATTCTCAGAATATTCTAAGAGTCATGTACACTGCCACACCACCTGGTAACTGAGTCCATTATTTTCAGGTCTGCATCACATCACAAACCACCTGAAAAGTAAAAGCATATTAGAACTTAACATTCTACTCTTATAACAGGTTGCCAAAATCTGTTTTAACAAGCAATAAAATGATGCAGCAACACAGCCTCTTAGAGCTGTTTTTAATAGAAATTAGTTATGTTAATCTACCTAATTAGGAGAACTTCTACCATGAGTTTTCTGTGACTATCTCGCTAGCGATGGCGTAAGACAAATGTATGAGTTCTTTGAATAACCACTAAAAGCACTGTTCAGTTTAGGCATACATTTAGTCACTAGCGCATGCATCACAGTAAACTCATGGTAGGCCCGAGCAATCTCAGCTAAGAAATATTATCTATATAATGATTTATGCCTCACTTGGAAGTTATAAGATAATTAAAATATAGAAATATTTTCGTAATTTACCTGCACATTATTTGAAAAATATCTGGCCCCCATCGGCATTTATTTTCTTTATTCAGAGCACCAGAGTACCTACAGTCAATTGCACCTATGACTGTAGAATAATTCCTACTGCGCAATTCTTCCATAGTTTTCTCCTGTTCATGTAAAGTAGCAGGCATTTTTATAAATCTTCGGGACATCTGTGATAAAATTTCTGGTACTTTTTTACAAGTTTTGCTGATGACTGGTTAGATAGACGTCGCTAACACATCAAGAACTTCCAAATGTATGTTAAAAATCAATTTTTAATGATTTGTTAAAGAAAAACCACTGAAATAAATTGAAATAAATTGAAATACGCACGGAACAAAATTAAAGATAACCTCAAACGTCAAACTTAGTCCATAGATAAACTAGGGGTCTCGGCGGTTTAACTTTAGTACCATAGATAGTCCACGGACTAATGATAAACTTCGTTTTGTAATAACGTTTTACTTAATCCGTGGTTTAAACTCTGTTTAATCCCTGTACTAATTTTAGTCTGCGTTTTGTAATAAGGGGGCAAGGGTTGTTTTTTTCTTCCTGTTTTATTTCATACAGAGTCGTCAAATTGAAAAATGACCTTAACATGGTATGACTAAGGTCAGTTTCCATCACAATTACACAATGGGTTATGATAAATACAGTTAAGTATGGGCGAACTAATGATCATAGCGGTGAACAATTTTCAATTAGGAACTCTACTTAAAGCTTTAATATTACTTAGTTAAAAACAAAAGACAATTCTACTATATACTGCGAGTTGCGCCATACATGTTTCAAATGTAATTCTTAATAAAATGAATAAAAACAAAAGAAAACACATTTTAAGGCAAGCAGATAAGAGCAGACCCATTCCCACTGGCAGTACCCGATCACGAGCATGACGCATGAACCAGCCATCGCTTCGCTCAACCATATTTTAGGAAACGCAACGACCCGCCTCAGAAACTATCGGATCCTCGCGGTTTCACCCGCGTCGCGTGGTACCTGTTCCCGTGGGAATATCGGGATAAAATAAAGCCTATGTCACTCGGGAAGAATGTAGCTTTCTAATGGTGAAAGAATTTTCTAAATCGGGCCAGTAGTTTTGGAGCCTATTCGATGCAAACAAACAAACAAACAATCGAATCTTTCCTCTTTATAATATTAGAATAGATATAGATATAGATAGATATATGATAATCACCATTGTTTTGAGTCCGACTACTGATTCCGTGACTATCTTCGTTAAAAGAAATACATAAGTATACAGGGTTGTTTGTAAAACACCAACAACCTCGTAGGAGTAGATTACCTACATCATAAGCAGCAACTTTTGTTCTACGACTTTTCCGAAAAATACAAAAATAATACGATTTTCCATGCAAATTTCAGAACAGATGATAAAGTTTTAAATGAAATGATACATCATAAACAGCAACTTTTGTTCTACGAGTTTTCCGAGAAAGAAAAAAATCTGTTTTTCATGCAAATGTCTGAACAGATGATAGTGTAGGAAAAATGTGATAGTAAAAAACCACGAGCCCTATAAGTAGCTTTCAGGCGGGAATTGTGAACATTGTGAATGCATTAAAAATAATTTAAAATCAGGTGATAGTGTTTTGTATGAAAATTTTTTTTTTTTTTTTCGATGATACGCGTCGGATGATACGCGTCGGCGATATGGATAGTGATCGTATCTGGCCAGTGATACGTATCTAGGCACGCCTTTAGCCTGGCCGCACACGGACCCCCGACCACGACCACAAAACGCCGCCACCGAACTATTTCTTGTAGTTTTCATACATTTTATATATGAACTCGCCCGCCGCCGCCGCTAGTTGTCACTTGTTTCTTCTTCTAGCTTCGAGTGGTCGCGTGTGGCTCTTGTGCTGCGACGGTTAGTAGCGTCAGTACTTCTCGACATATTCATACACGCCATAGTTATGTTCTCACCAAACAATATATCCTTTAGTCCGGACGTGTTTATAGCCCCATACAACATAATGTACCTGTAATGATGTCTCGGCATGCTAATAAATCTTGATCTGGGAACGGAACACGGCTAAAGGGCAGAACGCATTAATAGGTCAATATTGTTGAGTGTTACTTAAAGTTATAGCTTTACGAACCCAAACCCCTATCTTTAAAGAACCAACCGAAGTGGCACAGACCTTGTATCATTTTAGTACAAGATAGAATGAAAGAGTCCGCCTCTGTGGTCTAGTGATACACACCACCGGTATTAGACCCAGAGGTCCCGGGTTCAATTTCCAGTGGGGGTATATATTTTATTTGGTTGGGTTAGGGTAGGGCTTGTTCAAAGTCCGTCTGACTAGCTACCACCATCTATACAAATAAATAAAATTGGAGTATCTGTTTGTAATATTAAAATAACCGCTTTTTACTACATGCATATGATTATATATACGGTACATATACCAAAATATCATTTTTTTTAATTTTTGTCTGTCTGTTTGTTCCGGCTAATCTCTGAAACGGCTGGACCGATTATGACGGGACTTTCACTGGCAGATAGCTGATGTAATAAGGAACAACTTAGGCTACTTTTTATCCCGATATTCCCACGAGAACGAGAACACGGGTGAAACCGCGGGCGGACGCTAGTCTTACCTAAATCTGATAGGATAAAAAAAATGTTGGGCGATTCATTCATAAACGTTATTTTTATTTAATCTATTTGAATAAAGAGTTTTTGGGTTTGAGTTTTAGTTTCTGGCGCCCCATAACAATGATGTTTTCAGCATTGTAGTGTTCCGGCAGTTAAGAGAAAAGATAGCCAGTTCCTCAGTTTGCAGAGTCCGGGAGTAGTGCGCTTCCACCTTCAGCTTTATCATCATTTAACATCAGTAAGCCTAGCATGACCACCCAAAACGCGATATGTATCGAATGATAAAGCGACTTGTCGACATTCAAACGTCAAAACCCATAGTCTTTTGACAGTTAAACCGGATTACTTATCATATCATATCCCATTTTGTTGGTCATGCTAGGGGGCTGGTGTGTTAGTTCCTTTGATAGAGTTGGTACATATGACAGCAGACTGAAAAGTCTTACCCTCAGAACGCCCCTATGTCTAACTCGTAAAGTTTTCATAGTGCAAGTAGAAAGTGTGACTTTTTACTATTTTATTTACTGTACGTAAGAGTTTAAGCTAGCGTTTTTAGTAATTATTTTAATTTAACGCCCGCCCCAAGTAATAGCTAAAGTTTATAGGCCAAACGTGAGCGCGGCCTTAATTCAGCGCTCCAGTTAAATTTATGCATCTGTACGAATTTCCTCCGGTACGGACGGACGTGCAGACAGCCTGATTTATTACTAGATAATTACTTTAATTGGCGGTTAAAACTGTGTGTAATGTAAAGACATTTTGAAGTTTAAGTTTGCTTAATGTTCAGTGAGTTAATTATTTTATGTTATCAATTTTGCAAGGGTTTATATAAAGCTCTGTGTATACTTGTACTTGCATGACGAAATTTTTGTCCGACTTAAGAGTTTTATCATAGCTTTAAAATTTGTTTGAATTAAACTTGTAAGGATATTAAATAGAAGTTTATTAGTTTTTAATGGTTTTATTATTTTTTTATCACAGTACTAGCTTTCCGCCCACAGCTTCGCCCGCGTGGACAACACGACGTTATCCCATTTTCCGGGATAAAAAGTAGCTTACGTCACTCTCCAGCCCCCAAACTATCCCCATACTCTAATTTGACGCGAAAGTCGGACAAAGAAACAAATAAATAAAGAAACTTAACACACTGACTGCCGCACTCAGAGACGCCAGTTAAATTTAATCGGCAATTAAATATCTTTCCTCCTTAATTCAATACTGGACATGAAAAAAGACAGAAATAGATTTAATTGACAATTTAAGTTAGCTGGCGTCTCTGAGTGCGGCAGTTAGTATGGATTTTAAAGGCCGACATTAAAAGAGTAAAGTGATAAAGGGTTACAACCTTTAATAATAAAAAAATATACTGTATGTTACGGAACCTACTAAATATTGTGAATTTATGATGATAAAATAACTACGGGTATGAATAGGGGATACTTTGTCTATATGTTTCTGGAAAGCTGTCCAGGAACCAGCAGGCACACTCTCATACCTTCTTCTTCTTCTTTTTATGTGGCTGTGGACGTTAGTACTATTATATATTCTGTGGCTTTGGTGCCCTTTTGGATTTCGCCAATATCCGGTTTAAAGCAATGTTTTGTTTTTCTACAGACTCTGCTTCTTCAAGGCTCTTAAGAAAACAAAGATGTGTATAGAGGTGGTATTTTTTTTTAAATATATAAAACTGGGCAGGCATTTGACCACCATCTTGTTTATTAACAGGATGTGGTCTAAGATGTCGCGTGCTTGCCCAGGAGATGCCTGTTCACTCTGGCCTTGAAGGTACCAATAAAATGTCATTGAAACTGGTATCGTATAATCTGTGTTTGTATTTTACTCAAATGGAAATAAATCACCCAGCATTGGAAACGCTCCGCGAAGGGTCTGCGGTGTACCACCGATCACACATGAGGGGGTCTTTTAGACCATTTGTGGCTCGCACTATTACTTTACGCTTAGTTTAATGGAAGGACAGATTTAATCCCGTTAGGGTGAACCTGGAATATTGTCTAAAGGGGATGAAGTAGTCTTGAATTCTAGCCACTAGTTCCTATCAAATGTTTTATAAAGTCATACTTACTTTACAAGTCTTTGTGTTCCATTCCAATAGTAATAAATTGCGAAGTGTCTGCGGTGTACCACCAATCTTACATAAGGGAGGGGGGGTCTATTAGACCATTTGTGGCTCGCACTGTTAAGTACTCGTACCGTAAGTTTAATGTTCAATAGAAGGATAGTTTTAATCTCTATAGGGTGATCTGGAAAATTCATCAAAAGAACCAAGTAGCCAAGTAGGTACTCTATTTGTCTTTAGTACATTTATATTTTGTGCTTATTAATAAAAATACTATTTTATCTTTGAAAAAAATATTAAGTCAGTCTTCCTTGTGTTTCATTCCAATAGTAATAAATTGGACACACTTTGCGAAGGGTCTGCGGTGCCTCACCAATCTCACATGAGGGCAGCCTATTAAACCATTCGTGGCTTACACTGTTACAGTACGCTTAGTTTAATGTAAAATGGACGGACAGTTTTAACCCCTACTTCTGTTGTATGTAAAGGTGTGCTATTATGTTATATTCGTATATTATAGCATATCGTTATGCTACATTAAAATATTAGGTTATTTTTAATGCTATAATATATTAGTACTTATTAAGTACCTAATATAATAAATAACCTATTATAACCTATGTTAAACTAAAAGTAGTTATTAATGTTTTTTACACTACTTAATGATCAATTACTTACTATTAATAAACCAATTCTTTATTATTTTTTCCACTATTTTACAAATAACAACACGAAGAAATTCATATTACGCTATTAAAAACAGAATTCTTAAGTACTTTTTAAGCCGAGCGAAAGTGAGTTCGCGATCAAGAATTCCACAGGACAGCATTAGTTAAATATTCTAATAACAGTTATAAATGTTATAGACTTATAGCAGAAAAATAACATGTTCATTCAAATCGCATGTCGTACGTGATTTATGATATTAGTCCTTATTGATAAGACATTAGAGTCTGTCTCAACTGTTTCAAATATAACGCGTTATTTGGTTTTCCAACTTTCAAAATTCAACTCTATTTCTATTTGATAGAGTTGAATTTTGATAGATTTGATTACCAAGAAAAGAGAGAGCAATACTTGCATCGCGTGCGGCTGGAATAACGGCTGGATAGAGAAGGAGAACACAGTTCATTCGTTCATTTGTTCATTTCGAATACACTAGATGGCGTGCGGCGGGCACCCTGCTTGATATAATTTAATATAGCAATAGCAGAATAAGTTATATTTTTATATTAGGTGCGATAGTTAAATTTTTATAACGTTATGCTATATGCGTTATCGAATATAACGCACACCTTTAGTTGTATGTGATTTAATTTTAAACTCATCAATTGCCATTGATGAATAATTAAATACGTCACAAGTAGTAAATTTGTATTACGTTAAGATGAGTTGGAAAAGAAGTAAACATGGCACAGCGATGGCCTACGTGTTAGTTAGGTCGGATATTTTCCTAAAAATTGAAAAACACAATACTGAAGTTCTTACATCGTATCGATTAAAAATACAACTGGAAACTCAACATCGCTCTACAGACATAACTGACTGTTAGCGACCGCAACCGGGTCGCGCGACCGACTCCAGCCGGCCTAGCATGAGCGGCTTTTATCGCGCGATATGATATGGTACGGCAAGTTGTCTTGCTTACCTCACTAAGTAAGCCTAGCATGACCACCCAAAACGTGATATGTATCGCATGATAGAGCGACTTATCGACATTCAAACGTCAAAACCCATAGTCTTTTGACAGTTAAACCGAATAACTTATCATATCATATCGAATTTTGTTGGTCATGCTAGGGGGGCTGTAGGTATAAATTTATATGCTATTTATACGCAGTCGTTTGCGTTGTTGTAGGGCTTCATAAAAATTTATTACAGTCGGTCGCGCAATCTGGTCGAGTTCGCAAACAAAAATGATACCTTGAGTATGTGTGCCAACGCACAAAAACAAAATAATAAGACACAAAAATACTTACTCAACATATTTCTCAACAAACAAAAAACTCAGTTTATGCAAAAAGTTAAAATACGCTAACAAAACCTTCATTGTCCACCTTATCAGGCTTCCTTGCGACATAGAGGGCGCCACGACCGCAAACAGCGAAACGGCGGAAATGGCAAACTTCCATGGCCCCACTTCCTGTCTCCGAAGTTGGTGAATGGCCCCGGATTGGTCATTGTGCCGTTAAAAGCCACTCCAGACTGTTTAAAACACAAATCAGCCTTTAAGAAAAGTTTTTGGAAAGAGACTTGAAGTAAATTGAATTAGGTTTCTTGGAGTATTTAAAGGTTACATGGAAAATAGCTTTGATGTGGGAATTCATATTTCTTTGGAGGAAAATCAAAGCTGTCGGTCACGTGTTCATAATCCCGTGACCTTTACTTTTCTACTTCTTTCTCAACCGGCCGCCCACACTTTTTAAGTGCTTGGTTCTTGGTAGGGATTTAAAAAAAAAAACAACGGGTTGCACCCCGGGAGTGCCGGCGGCTCCCTAGACTTTTTTTTTTTAGTTTGACAAAAAAATGCGGACTAGATTTGAACCGAGGTATTCTGGGTTCAATGCCGCCCATTTTCTAAGCTGAGCTATTACAACTTTGGAAACGGTGGCGAAATTTGCCTTCGTATTCTAATGACATCGTAACAGTTTTTCGATCACGTGTCCTGACGCGAGTTTAACATTTTTTACCCATCACAAAAGTGCACAACGCCGCTAATGAAGTAAGATAGGATTCACCGTAATGAACAAACTTACTTACTATCTTACTATGCAAGCAATTTATCAAACAATAATTTTAAACTGCGCTTGCCAGGAGTGCGCATCAATTGATTAACCATATAAGGTTTAAGCAACTTTCGCAATGGTCGGCCACGAGATGGTTGGCCAAAAATCTATTATCACGAGCTCCTCCGTGCTTTGAAATGCACGTTTGCACTCGTTAATACCCACCAATCCGCATTGGGCTCGCGTGGTTATGTCCCATTCTCCTTATCCATCCTTAAGGAAGGCATGTGCCCCAGTAGTCTTCTTCTTTTTATGCGGTGGCGGTTCCCTTTTGGATTTAGTTAGTTGGTTTTCAGTAGTGGGGACATTAATAAGGCTGTTGATGAGGAACTAACCTGCGCGCGTATGTACCTACTCAATTATTGCTTTCTTATGTTTTAATTTCTATATCCTACCTACTAACTTACATAGCAATAACTGTTTATAAAATTAGCCTATTGGGATTGTGCAATTGCAAATAGCACAATCATAATAGGCTCCCCGCATAATAGGGTATTTTACTGTTGTTGAAATGTAGATCCTACTAATATTATAAATGTGAAAGTTTAGATGTTTGGATGTTTGGAGGTTCGGATGTTTGGATGTTTGTTACTCAATCACGACAAAACGGCTGAACGGATTTGGCTGAAATTTGGGATACAGATACTTTTTAGCCTGGAGAGGAACATAGGCTACTTTTTATCCCGAAAAAATGACAAATTCCCGCGGGATAACGTCCTGTAGTCCACGCGGGCGAAGCCGCGGGCGGAAAGCTAGTATTTAATAATGACGTTAAAAAATATTGCAATTAAGAATACCAAATGTGAAAAAATAATTTGAATCTGTTTTATAATAAAAGAATTATAGTCTGTTTGATTTTGACTATAGCTGTATCTTTCTAAAACGAAATCTTCTATGGCGTGAGTATGACGCTACTAACCCACTGACGTCACTAAGATAGCGTCCTGTCCTTGTCTAATTATAAAGTTTGAAGTCCTATATCTTTGAAAATATTTAAGATAATTCAAAATGAAAACTTGTTTTGTGTAGCTAATATTTCGAAAAACATTTTAAAGAAATAAAAAAAAATCAGTAAAATACCGTATTACAGCCCCGCCGGAAACTGTGGAATTCCGACGAATGTACGTACAACCATTCCCGAATTGTGGTTACCGCAACGTGATGTGTGCTTAGCGCTGCATCGTGTTAAGGAATCCTCAACTATTATTCTACTAGCAGTTTTGTATTTTTGGGATTAGCGTTTAAAAAAAACTAAAACTTCTGCTTTAATCTATTATTTTTCTTTATTCGACGACTCGCACCGTTGTTCTAACCTCGTGGAGTCCCGTGGGAATACCACGTCACCCAAGGAAAATGGAGTTTCCTACTGGTGCAAGAATTTTCAAAATCGGTTCAGTAGTTCCATGCATACCTCATACATGCAAAGAAACAAAAAAAAATATACTGGTGTTGTAGATATACCTTATGAAATAGCATCGCGAAGGCAAATTGCACAATCCCAATAGGCTTCCCCGCATAATTCCTAATTTGCGCAACCCCGCCGGAAACTGTGGAATTCCGACGAATGTACGTCCAACCATTCTCGAATTGTGGTTACCGCAACTTGATGTGTGTTTACTTAGTGTGTTTAGCGCTGCACAATGTTAATCTTGAAATACTAGTTGAGGCTGCTAGCACTATTGTATTGTTGTGATTAGTTTGTTGAAACAAATAAAACATCCTACCTTTTTAAAAAAAAAATCTTTATTCGACGATTTCATCGTTATGTTTCAGTTTAGAGGTCCCGTGGTCGATTCCTGAACAAGACAAATAATTATGTGCATGAACATGTCTATTTGTTTTAGTCTGGAAAGGCAAATTAAACTTAATTTGAAATTAGTTGGTGTGATTCTGAGAAAATATTTATTTATTTATTTACCTCACCTACTCGTATATTCTATTTAAAACTATTGCCTTTTTAACAAACGATTAATATAATTATCTCCTTTAACATCATCATCATCATCAGCGATACGAAGCCCACTACTAGGCACAGGCCTCTCCCAAGGATCTCCACAACGATCAGTCCTGCAATGCCCGCATCCAGCGGCTTCCCGAGACCTTCACCAGATCGTCGTTTAGTCGATCGATTCTGGCAAACCCCCCCAAAAATGGCTACACAGCTAGTAAATTATCTCCTTTCCTCCTCTTATTTAGCTAGTGGCTTTGAAAACCGACTGAAGAGCTTCTCAGATTAATCCGAGTGCCATTTCCTAAATCTAATTCCGGAATCCCTAAAAAACAATCGAAAGGTCACTTAACCCTTCGAAAAGCAGCTTTTAACTGGTAAATGTTCGGGCTGAGATCAGTCGCGGCGGTCGGCGGAAAAACTCGCTAAGTTTCTAAAAGCCTGTTAGGGCAAGGAAGTTTGGGAACAATGGAGTCGCTTTTGTACTTAGGGTGGGGCTGTGGATGCAGCGGTTTTGAAGCTATCGCTTCTAAGCCGTGTAGTGCCGGCTTATACAAATAATAGCATTACCCCCTATTTTCCCGTGGGTGTCGTGTCGTAATAGGTGACAGAGGGAAAGCTACCACTAGGAGATTGGCAGCAGGTTCTACCTGAAACAGCAGAAATGTATTTATTTTTAAAACTAGCTAAGTTTTTGAAAGCCTGACAAGGAAGATTGGAAACAAACTTTGTGAAGTTGGGAGTCGCTTTTGTACTTATGGTGAGGCTGTGGTTTGGGGGCAGCGGTTTTGCTACTGTCACCTTTTATGGCATGTTGTTCACGTATTAGTGTTTCCAATTAATTGTAAGCATTGTTAAGTGAAACTGCTGTTGTTTCCTGTCCTTCAACAGAAAAATATAGACAGTAGGTAATAATAACTATTACAAAAAGTGTGCAGTAGGTATGTAAGCAATGCAAAAGTAATACCAAATTCATTATGAAAAATGTATTTTAAAAAATATATTTTGGCATCTTTTACCAGGGTTGAGTTTAACTGTTAGTACATTATTGAAGTTATATTTAAAATGTGGTATTATTTAAAAGTTTTATAAGGTTTTCACTTGCCACGTTTTTGGAGGTACTACCTACAATAAAAATTGTTATCGATATTATTACTTTTTTATTTCAAAATCAAAACTTTTCAAAGTTTTTATAAATAGGCGCTTTGTTATGTGGACAGCAATTTATCACTTGCGAATTGATCTAGAGGCAGCTTATATGTCCCGCTTTACGCTAAGCTAGTCGCTCAAATCAGAGCCGCTGCCTATCTCGAATTAGGTTATGGTTTGACGTGTAGAGTTTGTGAGCTGGCTTTCAGAAAGCGCATTTAGCGGAAATGGTTGTAACAATGGTTTTATGGGGGTGCTCGCTTTCAGACAAATGTTTGATTCTATTGGCTTATCAGTTTATATGATGAGATTTTTTTTAAACTGAGGATAATGCTTTCCTTCCGGCCGCGGCTTCGCGCGCATGGACTACACAACATTATCCGGGATAATGGTTTTATGGTGGGTGCTCGCTTTCAGACAAATGTTTGATTCTTTGGCTTATCAGTTTATATGAGATTTTTTTTTAACTGAGGATAATGCTTTCCTTCCGGCCCCGGCTTTGCGCGCATGGACTACACGACATTATCCGGGATAAAGCATAGCTCTCAAACTATCCCCATACCAAAAATGACGTCGATCCGTTGCCCTGTTTTGGCGTGAAAGAGGGCAAACAAACCAACAAACACTTTCACATCTAGTAAATTGATTATATCAATATTCAACTAGTGCCGTAGTTTTAAAGATACTTGTTGTATTTTCAGTGAAATTATAAGAAGGCTAAGTTTTTTCTTAACTTAATTTATTAAATGCTAATATTTTTATTTATTGAGTTCGGAGGAAATTAGATTTATTACCATCTGTTTATTTCGTTAATTCCATCCAATTCCAATATGACTACAGTTGTGAAAGCGAACGGACAATTTCCGTGACAACTTGGTAATATTTACGTTTGGTAATAGGGTTGTTGCCACAACCTTTTTATAATTATTAAAAATATTATAATCTAATATATAAAATTCTCGTGTCACAGTGTTAGCATTACCATACTCCTCCGAAACGGCTTGACCGATTTTTATAAAATTTTATATACATATTCAGTAGGTCTGAGAATCGGCTACTATCTATTTTTCATACCCCTAAGTGATAAGGATTATCCAAACCTTACATTTTTTTTTAATTTTTTAAACAAAAAATTTTTATAATGTGGCATTAAAAAATACATACAACCCTTAATTTTCACCCTTCCATCACCAACCCCTATTTTTTAATAGTTGTTTTAGTAATTTAAGGGGTAGGGTAGGGTTAGGGTTGGGGTAGGGTTGGGGTAGAGTAGGGTTAGAGTAGAGATAGGGTAGGGGTAGCGTGGAGTAGGTGGTAGGGCCACGCGAACGAAGTCGCGCCGGGTCAGCTAGTTTACATCTACATTTACTCTTTACTATCAAATGTTGGAAACATTTTGCAATATATTTATCAATTAATATGGTGTTTCAAATTTTAACCATTTTTGATAATTGTTGCTGTTACAGTTCCCAAAGAAGCTATCTTAAATGTAAATGCAATGACACTTTTGTTAAAACATGATGTATAATCATTAGTATTTATAAATATAATAGCTTAGATGATCGATTACGTATTATTATTCATTTTATTTTAATTTTTAGTTTTTTGCATTCACAATGCAATTTTTATAATAGAAAAATGGAAAATGAAGTAGGGTACAATGATTGGCCCTTTAAGCAATTTGCTGAGTTTGACCTCATGTTACTCTGTGTATTGTCGTCTATTTCACTGCCGAAAAATGTAGTACCATTCCGAAAAGACCTAAGAACAATTTAAATATGATTTGGACTCACCATCCTGGTGTTAAGATATATTTTTAAGGAATTTCTGTAATAAACACCCAAAAGTAGTATTATTGGCCTCCTGAAGCACAATAATTGACCTAGCTATCTGATAATCAATGGCCGGGCCAATCATTGCACACGTGGTGTGCCAATGAATGTAGTGGAATAAGTAATAGTGATGCGAAGCAAAGAAAAAATGCAATGAAAAGAAAGAAAAAAGAAATAAACAGAAAGATCAAAATGCATCTTTTTATCATCTTTTTTTATTAGGTAAAGTTAGCTTTAAATTATCTTCTCTTACCTAAAACAAAAATTGCAATAATTAACAATTTCTTGACAAAATTATAAGACAATTCCAGTACTAAACACTTATAATTTAATACAAAAATGGATTTGTATTTAAATAAAATACCTACACTTTACAAAACAATGAAGAAGATAAGTGTACAGTTATTTAATTTTTGATGGACTGATGAAATAAAAAAAATATATATTTTAAGTTAAAACACGCACATCACTACTATGTCTCTTGGGAGCCGACATGATGATTGGCCCTGATCGAATACAATCATTGGCCGCGGTCAATCACGCCAAAAGCACAATGATTGGCCCTGCCAGTTTTTGTTTACAGAGTGTTTATGACGGTTTTTGGACCAATTTTAAAAATAACTTTTATAACTCAACACAAATTAGGTTTAAAATACAATAGAATATTGTGAAACCGTGTTTTAATTATTGGCCGTCATGCCATTCAATTAGTCGTTCATATAACTCGTAAGTATAGTGATTGGCCGTCTAAAATTCTATTTTTGAGGTCAGGTTACCGGTTTTATTTGAGTTAATTAGCACTTAATCAACCTAACTAAATGAAAAAATCAGCTCCTTTACCATAACAAATTATAATAAACCAGAAACAAAGCAATAAAGTTGCACGGCCTTAACAGATTTTGCTAAGAATCCACATCACATCGACGCGATCGCAACAGACAAACAAAAATACTTTTTTTCTCAGTATTGCTGCTAATGAAATTATAAAACTACTACATGCTGTTGCCAATTATGAAATGTAGGTTGTATATTTATATTTTGTTAGCTTTATTTTTGCTGGTAATTCTTAATATTTTGCTCTAAAAGTCAAAAGGCCAATCATTGGTAGGGGGCCAACAATAGTACTCGTTCCTATTTAGAAAAAATCGATCCGTCTCACAACTATCCATCGGAGCTAGTTGTGAGACGGATCGATTTTTTCTAAATACTTCATTTTCCATTTTTCTTTTATTCATTTTATAAAAAATAAGACTGTAATTATTAAACGCAAACCGCAGCAAAACGTTACCAGCCTGAGTGCCAAGTGCCAACCCTACCCAACTCGATTCCAAACCATTTATGCTGATGAATACGATTTTGTCGAATAAAATGACATTTGGTGTTCAATATTGTAAATTGCTTTATGAAATAAAACACTTGTTAGTACCTGAACTGATAAAATTGTAGCATTCATTCATATATTTTACAATGACATAGAGGCAGACTATATTTATTTTATTTAATTCAATAAATTAAATTCAGGCAGTGCCCATAGTATGTGTTAGTAACAATAATATTAGGGTAGGGTTAGTAAAATACAACAATACCGAAATCCTATTAATAATGGATTTACACGGTTTAATCTGACTGTGTGACTGACCAACCCTGTAGAAAAAAAAACTCTAAGTACAATTTATAGAATAATAACTATTTGTACAATATAATATAACGGTTGACAACTTTTTGTATGATAGCAATCCTGTAACGGTAAAAACACAGTTGTAATGCAATGTTCGAATAACAACATGATAGAGAAATAGATGTCCAAATAAGTTAAGATAGAATGATAATTTTGTTAGGTCATGGCGATGGATAGTATCTAAGAGCAGAGACCAATTAAACACAAATATAATTTTACACTATGGTAATACAAGATATATATGTCATTGCCAATAAAAAGAAATAAACAGTTGAACTAACCTCGTAATCCTTTGAAAGCAAACACCGTTCTCATTTCAAATTCAGTTGGGCGCGCAGTGCTCGAGTGTTTTTCAAATGTCGAATAAGGAACACACTCAATCCTTCCGGTTGGTTCGCAGATTTGAATTGCGATAGGATTGCGTTCCAAATTTGAATCGGGCCCGATGGTTGGATGGTACGGATCGCGAGCGTGCAACGTTTGATGCATAATCTTTTAGGGTTGTCAAATCCGTAAATAATATTTTGTATCATATATTTTTTTACTACTTAATAATATATTCATTAGCAGAGAGCAAGGTTTCACAATTTTCATATAGGTAGTCTAAAGTATAATTATTTTTCTGTTATTACCTATCGTATTCATTCAGTGTATTCTAATCCCAAAGAAACGTAAGTATTATATCGCATTAAACCATCCTTGAATCGATATGCATTGATGATTTTTTGAAGATTTTAAACTTCATTCATGTTAACTTAATCTGTACTAAGCAATTTCACTATAAAAAATAATGTTTTTTAATACTTGAAAAGATATCCGATGCGCGAAATAGGCTAAAACTCCCATAGCCTTCTTTATCCTACAAAACAGTTTTTTATTTGTTCGTAACTCCCTCATGTCCCCGTAAGTTAGAGTTTATTTATTTTATCGACGACCGGCAGTATAAAAAGAGTTAAAGATAAGAAACTTTGAGGATTTCGGTTGGAGCAACCCTATCGCGTCGCGGGTGAATATGTTTTATGCTCGGAGTACACTTGGAGCTTTTAATATCTGCATTTGGTTGGGGTTTAGAATTTAAATTTAGTTTATATGTTCACCTAATAAAAGGATATTCTTAACCAGTAAACATTTACATAATTATTTTTTGCATCTGGTTTTATTTTTATTTATTTTATTTTTATTTTATTTATTTATATGGTCTACAAAACAGATAAACTATAAACTTTTACAATGATGTGTCAACATATAGGATTACAATCTAGTACAGATCTATACTTTAAGTTGATATTGTTATTTTTATTGAACAGATAACAATGATGGACAAAATAATCAGGAATCAGGGTATTTTTAACCGACTTCTAAATCAAAAAGGAGGAGGTTCTCTATTCGTCTGTATGTATGTTTTTTTTTTTTTTTTTTTTATTTTTGTGTATGTCCACCGATTACTCGAAGACGGCTGGACCGATTGAAATGGTTCAAACGTTATTACATCAGGTTGGTTTCCAAGTTGTCCCATTTTTTTGAAATTTTGAAATCGGTTCAGTAGTTTTCAGGAAATCTTGAAAATACTGTCGTTTTCGTTACCACTTTATGTGAATTTAATACGTATCTTTAGGCATAACTCCTTTGTTTATAAACCGATTTAGATGATTCTTGTTTTGTTGAAAAGAGGATATCTCAAGGTATTTTAACCGACTTCGAAAAAGGAGGTTTTGAGTTTGATCACATACCTATTTACCAGAAAACACGCAATTTGCCTGCACGATGCACTAAAAAGAGTGAAATAAAAATTATTTTTATAAAAAAAAAAACCGCCTTCTAAAAAACCACATCAAAAAAGTAAGAAATAATTCCTCACCAAATAAATAACGTAAGTACTTTGAAGTCGGGCGGGTTTTAACAAAAACAACAAAAAATTGTACATGTTTCACGCCCGACTTCAAAGTACTTACGTTATTTATTTGGTGAGGAATTATTTCTTACTTTTTTGATGTGGTTTTTTATTTAGTTTACAATTTATCTCAGAGTCAAGATATCGTATACTTGAATAAAGTTAAGTTTTTTTTTTGTTTTACTGTTTCCGCTCTATTTATCACGGCTCAGGCAGGGCTTGTTATCTGGTATATGTCCTATACTGCCTTTTAGTTTCCTTTTAATCATTTTGCCGCTCTAAGCGTCTCTCCATATCCTAAGTCCGTAGTTTCTAAAAACTTAAGTGAGTGGTCAGTTTTAATATTTGAACGCAAAACTGTCTAACATTTTACCTCAACCACTAAATACTCTAACACCATTCAAGTTGCTACTCGATTAACCCTAAACGAGCATACGTGGCGTCGAAACAATTTCGCTCGAACCCGCGACCGTGTGACGTTTAATTATTGCACTGCAAGATGAATTGGCGCCCAACGCGTTGCTCGAATCGAACTGTCAAACGGTACGAGACCGCCAATTATTTATCTGTGCTCATAATACTGACGTGCCGGTTAATTTTGCGCGGGAAATGGTGAATGCACATTCTGATGATTAAATACCTCATTTAAATTAACCTAAATTGGTTGATGCGCGTTTTGTTGCAATAATGGAGTGACAAAATGACTTGGCTAGTGAATTTTTGCTAGGCAAGAGTTTGTATTTTCGATCTCTATTCCATAGATACACTAATAAATTTTCCCTTCACACTTCGTTTTCATGACAATAGATGCTTAATGATGATAAACTAATATACCTTATAAGGCCTTAACATGTGAAAAATTTGTTCCCTTCATATGAAGCATAAGATACATGTCCATTAATGTGATAAACGTAATTAATGCACTGCAAGATGAATTGGCGCCCGACGTGGTGCTCGAATCGAACTATCCAATTATTTATCTGTGCTCATAATACTTACGTGCAGGTTAATTTTGGGCGGGAAATGGTGTCTGTGCATTCGAATGAACATAAATTGTGTGATTAATATCTCATTTAATTGCCGGACTCAATGCAGTAGGTTATTACTCTGTCTGATTTCGTTGGATTTCATATCGGTTGTAGGTACAAGTGCTTAAAAGCGGAGCAATTTTTATGATAGTATTTTGGTATATTTACAAACTCTAGAAAGGCTAGGAGGAATTAAACAATTTGATTTTAATCGGTCAACAACAAAATCGCATCTGTATTGTTCTTCATGTAAAGAAAGAAAGAAAAAATATGAATTGCCACACACAACAATATATTGATAATAACACATCGGTCAATAAGTCCAGAGCCTAATTAGAAAAACATTTTTTATTCAAAATTCTATTTTATTTATCATTATAGACTCCTTCAAGAGTGATACACTCAGTCCAGCGCCGCTCTAACATTTCTATGCCGTTTTTATAAAACGATTTGTCCAACCCTTTAAATACGCTTCAGTTTCGGCGATCATTTCTTCATTTGAGGCAAATTTCTTTCCGGATAATTTTTTTTTAGGTTATTGAACAAATAGTCGCTGGAGGCTAAATCTGGCGAATACTGTGGGTTAGCAAGTAACCCAAACTTTACAGTTAAACTCTTAAGTTTCGCCGTGGTGACAAATTGTTTCAAAAAAAATCTAAGTGGCGCCAAAATAATCACCGTAACTTTTAAACAATTATTTAAACGTTATGAAATGTTCTTTTAAAAATAAAAATATTTTTTCCCTAATAGCGCTATCTATAAGTCAGGCTCGGGACTTATTGACCGACGTAATATATAGAATGTGGCCACTCGATGCCAGTTGTGTCCTCTCATGTCCGACGTTGTGTTCTGGAAGCTTGCAGGTGTCGCTCGTAGGACGTGACTTGTTTTGTGCAGTTGCAATGAATGTATCACGTCCTTTAGATAAATCCTAAATTATCAATATGACCTAACCTCCTTTTCCTTTCAAAAGAAAGGCCTGTGCCTCAGCATATTATTGGCTGATGATGGAGCATACTAGTATTTTAAATTAGTGAGAATTCATAACCTATTTAAACCACAAATTAATTTAAAATTTATTTTATTTTTCAGGTAAGTCGACGTTCTGCCTTTACAGCTTTATTAACTTGTAAGTATTTAGATATTATATTTGTAACATATTGTAACTTGTTTTTACTAATTTCAAATCTCTGTTATTCGCCATTTATAAAATCATTCTCAAAGAAACTTTCAAGTAACTCTCATTAAAAGTAGTAATTACTACTGTAATAATTCTTAAACTTAATTTTTATCAGCGGATTTTGATATTAAGTTTAACAACTCTAATCTGACACCATTAGCCTTTACGATGCTTTTACGTGTTTTGTTATGCGTTGCCAACCTCTTGCGCGGAGCAACAAAACAGTGTGTATGGATGGATGGATGGACACATCCACAAGACAATTACGGCTTATAGGTACTGAACAAGGAACCTAAGCAAGAGGTTAGGAATTAGAAGATTGTAACACGTCGCCAGACAAATTTTAGCGTAGTCACTGCAATATGCCTATTTTTAAGGCGACCGACGCCATAACTATGATGTTTTCAGCATTATTGTGTTCTGGCAGCTCTAGAAAGGTAGCCAGTGCCTTAGTGATTGAGGATTACGGTACTTAGTGCGCTTCCACCATCATCCTTATCACAACTTAACATCAGGTGCGATGAAGGCTAAGTGCTAACCTGTTGTGGATAAAAAACACTTATTTCATTACTGAAAGCTTGACATGCTCCTTATATCTTGTCTCCTGTCGTTTTTGGCAACTCCATTCTTCATTTCATTAGCGGTCTCGAGACTTGATGGGTAATTCTTCATTCGTAGCGCGGGCCAATCAAGTGAGTTGATCACGCATGCGTATTAACGTGGAGGTAGTCGGTAACCGCAACATCCTTTAGCTTTTAGGGGCTCAGTTAACTACCGGTTTTGGAATACGGAAGCTAGTGGGATAGAGAATACTTAAATAGCTGGTAATGTTGTATGTAGATATTTGCACCACTAATTTTATTAGTGCAAAAGTGTTTGTTTTGCTTCGGCAAGCATAGATCTCCGTTTTTTTAATCTAAACTTAGAAGGCCTATGTCCTAGCAGGTTATAGCAGGCACCTATTAGGCTTGGCGGGAGGGCTGGGCGCGGCGAGAGACAGACCTTGTCTGACTGAGTCCAACATGCCGTTAGCGGTATACGAAAAGACTGTATTTGCCCTCACTATAAACAAAAAAAAAAAAAACAAAAGGCTGATAAATTTACATATAATCATAGTTCTAAAACTGTTAATCCAGGACACACTTTTTAAAACTTACAGCACTAAAAAGATATAGCAAAGCACCTTTTAGTAAACAAAAGAAAACGCCCGTAACGAAAATCGCCACCGACTCTCAAGCGCCAGGATGAAAACACACGACCGTATGCACCGGACTTTATTGCCTGCCTGTCTCGAAGATTTGATTAAGTACGGTGGCAATGATTTGATTCTCTATGGTCATGGATTCCGGGAGTAGTGCGTTTGCACCTTCAACTTTATCTTCACTTTACATCAGGTGTGTTGAAGGTTAAGCGCTACCCCGTCGTGGAAAAAAAAACAACAGCAACAGTCAGTTCTGATTCAGAAAACAAAAGAAAACGCGGTAATGAAAAAGCGCCGAAATGAAAACACACGACCGTATGCACTGGACTTTATTGCTGCGTGTCTCGGAGATTTGATTGAGTACGGTGGCTGTGATTTTGGGAACGATTGGAAATGATAAGACCCGTCAAAATGTTTTTCTGAATAATTTTACAGCATTCGAATAGCCTATTAAATAGGATAATATCGTTTATCTATCAATTTTTTTTTATAGATATACAAGCGTATGATCATCTAACCTTTCTCCCCCAGGGTTTGGCAGACAGAGGTCATATCTTCCCTCGTATGAATAAATACCTGTCTATTTTGTTCATTGCAGTGTTTTGAATAGAAACGCAGTTGACCTGTAAGCCTATTATTAATATACTTAGTGAGTTATATTATAACTATTCAATGAATATGCTCCTGAATATTCTTGGCAAGGGCACTTAAACATCATGGTGTTTTTAATATACCGGTTATGTAGAAATGTATTTTTTAGCATCAATATCAATATTATCATGTTAAAACTCATTGCAAGTCAATCTATTAAATTCATATTTAAGCTTATTTTAACAGCCCATTGGAAAAAGAGGGATGTTATAAGGGTGATGAATGAGTCTGTGTTTCTGTATGTCTTTCTGTGGTATCGTAGCTCCTGAACAAATGGACCGGTTGGAAACAAATTTGAAAGCTTACGTGATCGAGATGGTTCTTAGCTACTTTTTTTTATAGAATCTAAAAGTAATTAATTTAGGCAAATATTGATAATATTTGATAAATTATGTATGTTGGTTCTCATTCAGTTGTTTTTTATTGTGTAGAGGCAAATGAATTGTTGGTCATACAGCCAAACTTTAATACTGTCTTTGTCTTATCTTTTTTTTTGTGTAAGTACCTATTTTGATTATTATAATTTTTGTAAGTTTTTCATGTCCAAAGTCGTCCACCAAATAGGTCCCTACAGAATACCAGCGTTGCAGTGTCAGCCTCTTGTCGCTGCAACATTATGCTGAGGATGTAGGCCCCATCCTGAGTTGGCGACATGCTGTTTTTTCTTTTCATATTTTTTATGTACATACTTATTACTGTTTTTGAATGTGTCGTCAATAAAATGTTTTTCTTTCTTCTTTTTTTCTCTCTCTCTTTCTCTTTATAAATGTCCTAAATTATCCTCAAACAGAGTGCACCCTACTTTTGCAGGGCCCGTCTTCAAGTGCCCTCTTCAAGTTTATAGCTACTATTAACAGCCTTCTGTTTTGTTTTCTCCAGATAACGCGATGGCTAGCTTCTTTATATTTTCTCTATCTCTTTTGTGAGGCAGTGACCTTTTTAGAGGCAACATGATTTTATGAATGTGCTTAGATTTATGTTGGCATTACTGTTGTAAAAAGGTTTTATTGCGAGAACGATAACGATAAATGAATAGGGAGAAGATATCTTATTTTCATATTGTTGATATTGTGGGATTAACTTTCATTCAATAGACTACTTCAACTTTCAATGGACTATTTTATTTATGCTAAAAATTCTTAAATAAACTGAACTCGCACTGAGAGGTTCATTTTGCAAATAAATGACTTACTTACTTTGTTTTTGTAATCAATAAAATCAACCAATTTGTATCAAGCGTGGTCAAGGGATAAACCAAAAATAAAACAAAAACACTTACGAAATTAACTAATACAAAACCTGTTAAATCTATTTAAATGTGTTAATTTTGTCAATAAACAATACTATGCGATTATTATAAGAATAGGACTGTCAAACGGCATTTTTGATCTTTGTTCCTTTTCTTGCACATCCTACACCCTGAAGTGGAAGCGAAACGCAAACAAATATGGCCGTTTCGACAGTCCTATTCTTATAATAATCGCATAGCACACGTTTCAATCCGTATATAGTATTATTTCAACAAATAAAACGTGCAAATCGTGAGCGAAAAACAAAGTAAGTAAGTCATTTATTTCTCCCCCAATGTTTGCTCAAACTTTCGATGTGTGCAATTATTACTTACGCCATGTAATCCCTACCACTTCTATCGCAATAATCCGTTTCTGATCTGATCTTACGTAACGGCATCTAGGTAATTTCTTTCAGGCGATAGCGATTAATCATCTGCGTCCCTTATATCTGCCAATGTCAAACGTGACAAGTGTCTACGTGTAATTAATTTTGGTTCGATATCATCGCGATGACACTATGGAGGTACAGACGAGAGATTTTTCGAGACGAGGTTTTTTTTCTGTTAGGTATTTTTTCTTGTTCGTAAACATTCGTAGTCCGACTCTGATTTAGAAATCGTAAATCGTATTCAAAGTCCTCCTGGCTAGCTACAGCCATCTTATCTTAGTCGCCATAACAACGATGTTTTCAGCATTGTTGTGTTCTGGCAGTTAGAGATAAGATAGTTCCTCAGTAATCAAGGATTCCGGGAGTAGTGCGCTTCCACCTTCTGTCTTATCATCAGGTGCGATGAAGGCTATGTGCTACCCCGTTGTTTTTTTAAAACTAGCAATATAGTGAAGGTGATCTCTGTTTCTTACATTTCCATGCTTGATAGAGTTAAAAAACTTATGAATTAATTAATGTAAAAGATACGTGATCTTAGGTTAGTCCTGATAATAGAATTCGAAAATTAAGGCCTCAAAGCACGTTCCATGATGACACTTAATAATAATTATAGCTATATAAGACAGGGTTGGTTTTACTAATTAGATATTAGAGCTTATCTTCTCACTGGTATTTTCAGATATAAACAAACTCCTTTTATTTTAGTTTAAATAGTTCATAGCCCAACAAATAAAATATTATCTTTTACATAATTTAAAACTAGCTCATTCATATAGAGCGCCTCGCATTACCATATAGATTACTTTCCCCTGCGTTCTCAACGGACGCAAACTTTACTTACCCCCGTGGCAATTTGCACAAATAATAAAATATCCCCGTAACGACCCGATCAGAGGATGAATGAAGCATCAATTTGTTCTGACGAGTCATAGTCAGATCGCCAAATATGACCAGTCACGCGGCAAATATGACCTTCGTGTCAGTCAAAGATATTGGCGTTTGTTGGAGAGATGTTATGAGCTGGTAAGATTACCTGTAGCCTAATCGATTGTCTTATTAATATTACCTTCCTACGTCACTTGGGAATAATGTAGTTTCTACTGGTGTTACTTATGTTGACGGAAAAAAGCTTAATCTTCTTAGCGTGTCGATCGTTCGGCTTTATTCGCCATCGATCGTGGTGAAAGGATCAGCCAGTCTACGATACGGACTAGGTTGTCCGCTCACACTGTTGCCCGGGGAGCTTCCTTTCTTCACCACTTTAGCTTCATGATTAGTTTTTTATCGCTGAGGATGGATTCCATTAACACGTCATAGAGAAGTTCTTCCATCCGATGGAAGAACTTCTCTCTATGTTGTGTTAAGGACTTGAGATATAGGCAAGTTCGAAGCTTCAAATGCTCTTGACTTGCCCAAGTTTATTTATAACTTGAGTAAAAATGCTATGGTGTCAAGTAGTCCGAGTAATTATTTTGAATTTGAATAGTAATACAATATCCCCGTAACGACCCGATTGGAGGATGAGCCATCAATTTGTACCGACGAGTCATCGTCAGATCGCGCAGTCACGCGGCAAATATGACCTTCGTGTCAGTCAACGATATTGCGATGTGGTTATGAGCTTGCTGATGTTGTGGCAGTTATTAGATTTTTAGATTACCTGTACAATAATAGCTCTTATTTTGAAGATGTTAAATGTTATTTTAGTTCGGAGTTAGAGTCCAAGGAACATAAGTCGAAGAACTGTGATTTCCCTATTTTTTTTTTATTTCAGAAAATACCTTAAATTAAATTAGATACATGTGTATCGGTCGGTACGGATAAATATTAGTTCAGAAAAATCTAGAATTCCACCTCAGATCGAAAAATCCACTGGTTTTATATGCAGTATTCTAGCGAAGAGATACAAGGATTTTTGAAGTGAAAACTTCTTTAGCGGCGTTGGATGGGTAAAAAATGTTAAACTCGCGTCAGAGGTCACGTGACTGTCAGATCGTCAGATCGGATACGTGACCACTGTTACAATGTCATTAGAATATGAAGGCAAATTTCGCCACCGTTTCCAAAGTTGTATTAGCTGAGCTAGAAAACAAGCGGCATTGAAGCCAGAAGACCTCGGTTCAAATCCAGTCCGTACTTTTTCTTTTTTTTGTCAAATTCCTTTTTTTCGTGAAAAAGTCTAGGGAGCCCTCTATCAACGCATCTAATTCATCTCTGTATATTTTCTAAAAATCAACCACTTAAAAAATTTAAGAATATCAAAAATGCACAATGTTAATATTCAAGTTTTCACTTCTGTCAGCACTCCCGGAGTGCAAGTAGTGCAACCCGTTGTTTTTTTATTTCGTCCTCTGTTTTAACTGACCATCATGCAGCACACGTAAGTCTTGTTGCCTGCAGCTTTCAAACAAGCTGCTCTCAACTGCAGCTTTTAGTTTTAAATCCATTTACCGGTTACAAAGTTGCCGGATTTGACTAGTTGTGAAGTTAAGAATGAAGGGAATTTATTTGGTTCTTTAGGTGTACTGTTTCTCGCTTACTCCAGGAGTTTGAGAGTGAATGAATGAATAGTTTGGTAGTGTTATCTCTATTTACTTCTTTGTGAAAGCTCGGAAGGAAGAAAGGGGTAGGAATGAGGGTTTGTTATCATTTTAAGGTTCTTTGGCCAAACATAACTCTATGGGAGCGGGAACTACACGGGTAAAACCGCGCAGCGTAGCTAGTACTTGCTGAATATTTATTAAGGCGAGGTTCCATTCAAATTGACTTTGCAATTTCTAGTATATTTCCTATGACTATAAAACCTCTAGCCGATTTTTGTTGTGCAAAAAACAACAGTCCCTTGTTCATGATACACTTAAACAACGTAATAACAAACAGAAAATTTTGCACATTAATATTAGGTAAATATCGACCGGTAATACGTGTCATTACTAATAGAATAGTACATGACCGAATCGCCTGGCCGTGGCGATAAATATTGTATGGCGGTATTTCAAAGGTTATGATCGCTAAGGGAGCCATGGCGCCGGTATTTTATAGGATAAATCCTAAATTCATTCTGCGATTCACTTTCCGTGAAGATGGTGTTTTCATCGTTTACCCGGAAACGGCCTATTCTGGAAATGGACACAGAGTCAAACTCAAAGGATTTTTTTATTGTATCTAAATTGTGATTATACAATACTTATGAATGTCATAGAAGCTACGCCATCGGTTCGTTAACCCTACGGGCGGGAGACCTTAGAGAAGAACCGGCAAGAAACTCGTCAAGGGTTCTTTTTACCTGATTCCTGAGATCTCAAAACGACTTATTCCAAAAAGGACCTGTTCCGAAAAATTATTCTATGACTTCTCTCAAAACATAAATGAACCCAAATATGTGATGATAAAATAAAAATAAAAAAATATTTATTTTAATTTTTAGTTTTTTGCATTCACAATGCAATTTTTATTACTGAAAAATGGAAAATGTAGTATTTAGAAAAAATCGACCCGTCTCACAATCATCGTCACCGTCCCATCGGAGCTGATTGTGAGACGGGTCGATTTTTTCTAAATACTTCATTTTCCATTTTTCAAAAATATATTTATTTGTCAATCAATACTTACATGTACTTATTTTAAAGAAAGAAAAAATGAAAATTTCAGTTGCACGTTTCCATGAGTTTATGGTAAAATAACGGCATGGCAGTAATACACGGTTCACTTTTGCCATTAAATTTGGATGAAGCAACCAAATTGAACAATGTAAACGTAAAAGTGAATCAATCAATGTCAATGAGCGCCTTTATTTCTGCGCCTTTCAACCAAAGTGAATCAATTTGATTGAACCGTGTAATATAAGCTTTCCGGAAAAATTATCTGTGCAAAAGGTTTCCGAAGAAGTTACAATTTATTTCAAGCCGCCACTTAATGTCGTAACGATGGATTGTGATGGAAAGATACCTACGGAATACGAGCATGAAAAAGCTAACTAATGCGTCAATATCGACAAAGGTATGCATTAAGGCAATAATTAAAAGATACCTATCTTATTCAAACTGTTGGTCACCTGCGACAGAATGCACGCGACACACCACTTAAGCGCGGCTTACCTTACCCGCAACTTATTTACAGAGCAATTTTTAAATAAGTAATGCTTACGCTCTGGCTTACACTGACAAAACCCGTGTTTGTGAAAAAAGCGTTATATTACAGACACAAAGTGAAAAATATGCTCGCCGTGTAATTATTCACAAGCTGTGCTGTGTGTCGTTACTGCTACGGGTACTTTAAATAAAATATATTTTGTTTTGATATAAATAATAGTTCATAATAATTTCATTCTGATGAATATTTTTAGATAAACAAAAGTACTTATTTACCTAGACATATAGGTTATCTAGAGGATACATTTTAAACAGAAGATTAGTGCAATTAATTCTTTATGATGGTATTGTACCAAAGCAATATTTACTGTAGGTACATGTTATCCACTCAATGGTTACGCACGCTTAAATATGCTTACGGGGCAATGGTTCCTCAGCACAGCTCCGCTCCGCTCCGCTTCGCTCGCGCGGCTTTAAATTAAGTTTTACTCAAAAACTAGAAGGATTTAATAAAAACTAATTATTGGTTTATAATGCTAGTTAAATTTGCAATAAGATTGTATGATTTGTAGATGGATTTTTATTACGATTTAATTAGAAACAGCGAGTTGAAGTTGCAAAAAAGGAAATGTTTTACCGATTTCTTTTTAAAACATGCAATAAATACTAATAAATAAACAATTATTACAGACCAATTTGGGTTTAAATAATAGTTTACAATGTTGTTATTAGATAAAAGTAAAAAAAGATAACTCTCTTTTAGAAAAATATTGTTTAATTAAAGATATAAAAATGTAAGTAAAGAATCACCCTTACGGGCTACAAAAGTATGGATCGATTTCGTATCGACTTCTTTTTTGTAAGTAGATAAATTTTAAATATATACTTTTTATGGGTATTGAGGGCTTAACAAGTATATATTAATGTATTACAACATATTTAGTACACTATATTTAATTATATTTTTATATATTTTTTTTCCATACTTAGCTAACATTGCCTAATTCACGCAATGGTTCCTTGCCTCCTGGAGGCAAGCAAGTCGGCGAACTTCAATCGAATATAATCCGCCAAATTTTCATTAAATTGGACTAATTTCTTGTTCTACGATTAAAATAAGGTGTCTAGATTAAGATTGGTATAAGTTGGATAGGAACAGAGAGTGATTTGACATAATTAATTAAAGTATTTTAATTAGCTGTCAGCTTGCCTCCAGGAGGCAAGGAACCATTGGGGCGGGTAAAAATACTTGCCTCCAGGAGGCAAGGAACCATTGAGTGGTTATCATGACCAGCTGTATAATGCCAGAACAGTTTCTATAAGTCAACCAATTTAATCTGTATGTATAAAAACGAAAGGTGGCTGACTGATCTATCAACGCACAGCTCAAACTACTGGACGGATCGAGCTGAAACTTGGCACGCAGATAGGTATTGTAGGCGTCCACTCTGAAAGGATTTTGTAAAATTCAGCCTCTTATAGCTGCTGTACACGGATAGAGTAAACGGTAGAGTAAAGGGGTAGAGCAGCTTGCCCTCGGTGGTAGCTACTCTACTCTACCAAATTTCAGTACCTACTCTACCAATGATATATACATAGTTAATATGATAGTTAGTAGTCTACCCCTCTAGTCTACCGTTTACTCTACCAGTGGACAGTAGCCTTTAGGGTATGATACGGGGATTTTAAGTTCGACTTATCTATCAACACATAGCTTAAAAACCACGGTACGGAATACGTTGAAATTTGGCACGCAGGCATCGTCTAAGAATGGATTTTGTCCGATTCAGCCACTAAGGAGATGAAACTAAGGTATGCTTTCTTCGAATCGCACGCTGGCAAAGCCCCGGGCAAAAGCTTGTGAATGATAATACCAAACCCATAAGTTACAGTACTAAAGATGTATGAAATAACAAAATTAACCAAATGGAACAAATAAAATTTTATACCTCCCATTACAACCCGGGTAACTGTCGTTGCTTAAAATATTAACCGAACAATTGACTGCTTACTGGTAATACTTTACCGTGCCAAGGAGGCGGAGATACGATCCAAAGTAATATCCAATCTTGGGAGCACATTTACTGCTAGTGCACTGTCTTAATTTTGTATCAGGGCAGATATTGGCGCCCAAACGTGGTGCCATATTGGTTCTAGTGATACTGGAGGAAATAAGCTCTTGCTTTTCGTGTTTGTGGGGTTATTGTGTTGCTTGTTGCTTTTGTACATGGAATACATTTTTAATGGAAAGTGTGGAATAATATTTTTATGTTAGCTGTATAAATTTTGATTTCAGAAGTGCTGTATCAGCCTAAAATGAATAAATGATTTGATTTTGAAACAAATACAGAAACTGTTGCTATATTGAAACATTTTTGATTGATTGTTATTTTTTTAATTAATTTTGTACAAGTAAAAAATAACTTTGTCTCTAACTTTTTGAACATGACTCTTGATACAATTAGCCAAAGATGGGTTTGAACTTTGAACCCCGTGTGAAAGCAGTTTGAGCCTTTTTTTCTTAGTATAAATATCAACACCAAACTGTTGATTGCTGATATACAAGATATACAGAAACACCAAAACTGGTTATTCCATAATAGTGAATAAGATAGGTATCTTTTAATATTGATTCACGAATCAACATTCATATTCACTTCACAACTGATACTTAGGGAGATAATAAGTCGTTACTAAGTGCTCACTACCTTTCCTACACTAACAACTTGAAACACATTGTGTAGGAAAGTGAATCATTATAAGGTTTTCAGTCGCTTTAAGTTCTACAACTCCGCTTTCCCGACTCCAAGGACACAGTCTAAAGTAATATCGGATGTTCCGAGCACGTGATATCCAGTGCAGTGACTTAATTTTGTATCGGAACAGATATTGGTTCCTATCTTGGACGATATTGCTGTGTTCATGTTACTCTAAATAGGTTACTTAGGGCCCTTGCACACGTCGATTTTCGTACAAACGCAACGCAAGTCGAACGCGCGCATCAAACACGCGCGTTCGTCAGCGCGTAAAAATAATGTCGTGTGTAAGGGCCCTTAATCGCTTGTTACTAACTTTAAAAATTTGTATTAGGTTATGTGACAATTTAAATTAGCTGTAATATGGCATGTTGTGATCACGTGATATCTAGTGCAGTGACTTAATTTGGTATCAAAACAGCCCAACTTGGAGCCACGTAGAATACGTGTTAATTTGTAGCTATCGAAGCTATGTTGCTGTATTCGTATAAATTTGAATGAGTTAGTTTATCGCTTGTTACTAACTTAAGGTGCATGTAGTCGTGAAACGATCATTTTTGAGGCCCTTAAACTCATAAATTAGCCTACTGATGAATCCAGAATTAATATATATTAAATATTGATATATAAACTTCAATCTGAGCATTAAAAAAAACATAGTCTTAAAGATACTATTAAAAAAAACATTGAAATGAAGCTGTTTTGAACTTGAAATATGCTACTGCTTCTAAACTACAAGTGATATTTTCACGTTTCTTCAGGAAAAGATTGCTAACTTGTTTAACTTAAAACTGAGCATTTTTCGTTTTAAAATAATACATAGTTTTGACGAAACGTGTGTTTAAGCTGTTTTGGTGCGGGTAGCGGGCGGGAAAATTAGGCCACTTTTCTATGCCCAAGGTCGTTGGCGATACCACGGGCCTTAAGATAGTTGTACAAGATATGTGACTATATTTATTAACTTGTTATAACTTGTGCACATGTATTTTGTAACTCTTGATTTGTATTATCTTTTAATTGAATACCGTCTTACAATAAATTACTTGAGGCTACACGATAATTGTCAGTTCGTATTGCAACCGTACCTAGAAACCTCATATTGCTCGCCTACCCCTGTATAATTATCATGTTCAGAGCTGTCTAATAAAGGCCTGTGCCATTTCGCACGAATGTCGACTATTAGTTGATGCTACTAGGAATCTAGGTATAAATAAGTATGTACGACATGTTACATAAAATTGTTACCGGTAAACTTGATGTAATTTAAAGGATTCATTTAAAATTGTAGAAATGTTCCAAATAAATCAAATGAAAATGATGAATATTGTCAGTTATTGTGTATTGTGTTTTCTATATAGATTTGTTTTTATTTACCTTGCAATTATTGTTATTATGTAGGCACGACTGTTATATTGATTAACCCAAAAAAAACTGTATATGGTTTTCGTGTAATGTTTTGCAGAACTGCGGTTTAGTCATTAAATACAATAAATATGTCTTTCATGGATCTGGTGATGTTTCTTTTACCAAATCTTGGTTGTCCAGATCAAGCAATGTGTTCTCATAAGTCGTTGCCATTGCTGATAATACTAATACTACAGTAAAGCATGCGATATTCGAACAGAGATAAATCTTCATAAGAAACTGCTGTATTTCAATTCTTAAGTATCAGTGGTTATGACACTGACGTTTGCCGCTACTGTAAACAGGAGAGGGAAACGCCCAGGCATCTTTTGTGTCACTGCGGGCCCCTTATCCACAAACGCAGTATCCGTCTGGGTCGACACATTATGCGCCCGGAGGAGATTAAAACTCTCAAAGCTAGGAGTATTCTAGACTTCTTAGAAGCCTCCAGGCTGAAAGAGTTACTTTAACCAGGTGGCAAGTCACAACATAACTTTTGGGTCGCAGTGACTACATCTCCTACGGGAGATGCATATCCCCTTATATTCAAATAATAATAATCAGTGGTTAGTGGTTCTTTTTCTTTAATTTGCAACTTGTCTAAAGTTGACTTAATTAATCGTCAAAACTAAGTTTACAGTGAAGATAAGTACGTACAATATCAGGTTTTATTAAGTGTTGGGCCATTTATAGTTCTTCGCCATGAATAGAAACTATGTGCGTTTGTGTTATATTATGTTATTTTCATGTCCATCGAGATTCTCTGTTCAAAGTGATGGCGCTATTTTTATTTTTGGGCAAATTTTGTTTGTTTGTTTTGTTTTTGTATTTTATTTAAGTTATGATATTTCTTTGAAAGTTTTCTTTTACAAAGTTTCTGTACGATTTGTTCACGCTACGTTTAAGAACCACGATTTCCTTTGGTGACATAAGAAGAAATTTATCGTCCCTCACAGGATGTTTTATTGCTGTGCGAACATTTTACAGTGTGTACTGAACACAGCTGTTTTGAGGTGTAATTTGATATTGCTTGTAAGTTGTGGCTTAGGGGAGCTAATTTAATTTATTAGAGCCTGCTTTACGTTTCCTGGACTTCGTTTTATGTAATTAGCTGTGTATACAATGTCTTAATTGCTTCTGAGAAAGAATAGTGCTTTGTTTAAGTTAATTTTAGCGACATCAAAATTAACCAAGTCTCACTGTTTTCACATTTTTACACAAAGCTTGTCTCTTCTTACCATTATATAATTTTTAGTAAACGTTTCTTCATTTTTATATTTCGAAATATTGACGATGGAAGCGTATTTCGAATGAAAACAACCCACGGTTAGATATTAAAAAAGCGGTGTATTGTTTTTGTCGCTGTTTCTTCTTGTATGTACCTAACCGCATGTAATCTTTATTTTAATTTTTAGTTTTTTTGCATTCACAATGCAATTTTTAAAATAGAAAAATGGAAAATGAAGTATTTAGAAAAAATCGACCCGTCTCACAACTAGCTCCGATGGGACGCATCGCATCGCATGTAATCTTTAATTATTTTCCTCTTTTGCATTCACAATACAATTTTTTATGATTGAAAAGGAAATTAATCTTAAAATAATTATGTGTGTAAGACATCGGTTACACGCTAATTCTGGCGTGAGTTCAGTCTCAATCAGTCTCCTGTCAGTTTTCTGGCATTCGAAACGGACTGATGAATATTATTTAAAATATTTAATTTTCATCAGTCCGGACCATCAGTCTGCCAGTCTGAATGGGTACACGATAATTCTCTCGACATTCTGACCAGAATGATGGACTGAACTGACGCCAGAATTAGCGTGTAACCGATGTCTTAGTAATCT
Source organism: Crambus lathoniellus (assembly GCA_949710035.1). Lineage (NCBI taxonomy): Eukaryota > Metazoa > Arthropoda > Insecta > Lepidoptera > Crambidae > Crambus > Crambus lathoniellus. The sequence goes on from OX453322.1 coordinate 10,460,110, forward strand.
TTTCAACTTCTGTACTTCGTTTCTGCTAATGTTATCGTAAAAGTCCTGTTTTAATAGTGTTTCAATTGTATTGTTCTTTTACACAGTTCTTGTTACATTTTACCGCAAAAGTTTCCAAAGTCCACTTATTGTCACTTGAAAGCAGATGTCCCACCACCTGTGGGCACGTAACTCATATTGTACGTGACGAGATATCTCGGAACGGATCGGGACGGCTCGGAACGGCTCGGAACGGCTCGTGTCTGCCCGGCACTCAGTATTCGGCGACCGATGCGAACCGATGACTACTTTGATGAATTCGAAATTTAAGCTTGGCTCTATAGATTAAATTTAAAAGAAGAGTAAGTATATTATATTGAAACTATACTTTAAAATTCGAATACTTCACTTTTTAACCGACTTCTAAATCAAAAAGGAGGAGGTTCTCTATTCGTCTGTATGTATGTTTTAAATTAAATAAACAATTTATGACTTTCTGTAATAGAAGACTCTTTATTTTCAGATATACTCGTATTAGGAATTTGTTTTGATATTTAGTCAAGGGCGAAAAATAATTACGATAGCCTAGACTCTAGGCTATTGTAATTATTTAAAGATTTTCAATGGATTCAATTCTTGATAAAATAATATTTGAATGGTCTACGACGTTATTTATTTTACTTTAACGTACTTACCTATTTCTTTTAAAGTAAATTCTAAGTTACTACCAGTGTCGGCTGGTAACTTCCCACCTGTTAGTTCGTAGGTACATCTGTCTGTACGTATACGCTCGACGTGTACGTGCCAACACGTACGTACTCGTTCATGTGACGCTTCGGAGCGTCGCGTCTGCTCCAGGAAATTGAGTTGTGCTTAGGAGGTATAGAAGAAATTGACTGTAGCTTTAACATTTTTGAAAGGAGCTAAATATAGTCGTGCGTTTGAGGCGTTAAGAAAATGACTTTTTATTTTAAATGTTTTTGAAAGATATAAAATAGAAGCAGCAAATCTGTAAGATTTAAAATATTGTCTCTACTGGAGACAGTTTTTGTGCGAATCAGAGAAATATATCAATTCGCTGTCATCCGTTACTATGATACGTATATCTATCTTACTAATATTTTAAATGCCAAATTCTGGATGAACGTGTTAATGTTTGTTAGGTACCTACTCAATCTCTAAAAAAACAGTTGGACGGGTTTGGATAAAATTTGGAATAGAGATGAATATAAACTCGAATAGTAAGTACATATACTACTTTTTACTCCGGGAAAACATGTAATTTTCCACGAGAAAAAAAACAACAGTTGGTCGTAATCGGCCATGATATTCGATTTTTGTATGTAAAACTGATTGCGGCCAACTGACAGGCCGTTGACTGCTGGCGGACAGATTGTCTGTGGGGCCCTTATCTCTGATGCCATAACAATGATCTTTTAAGCATTATTGTGTTTCGGTAGTTAGCGATAATTAAGCCAGTTCCTCAGTGATTTAGGAGGAGTTTCAGGAGAAGTAAGCTACCACCTTCAGCCTTATCACCACTTAACATCAGACGTAATGAAAGCTAAGTGCTAGCTACCCCCAACTTTTTCACAAAAAAAAAGGAATTTGACAAAAAAGAAAAAAATACAGACTGGATTTGAACCGAGGTCTTCTGGCTTCAATGCCGCCCGTTTTCTAAGCTGAGCTATCACAACTTTGGAAACGGTGGCGAAATTTGCCTTCGTATTCTAATGACATTGTAACACGTGTCCGTCTTACGAATTTTCGATCTGACGGTCACGTGATCCTGACGCGAGTTTAACATTTTTTTACCCATCTCAAAAAGTGCACAACGCCGCTAAAGGAGTTTTCACTTAAAAAATCACACCATCACTAACCAAAATAGACTCTGCAGAAATACGGCCAAATAACGAAGATATCACAGTCTACCAATTTAATTTGAAAAAGAAGACATTTCTCATTCGCCCGATATACTTACTCACCAGTTGGCTCTGCGATTACGTTAATCTATTAGTTCCTCAGTGATTGAGGGTTCCGGGAGAAGTGCGCTTCCACCTTCCAGCCTTATCACCACTTAACATCAGACGTAATGAAAGCTAACTGCTATCCCGTTGTGGATAAAAAAAATCATATCATCGCTAACCAAAACAGACTCTGGCAGAAATACGGCCAAATTACGAAGATATCACAGTCCACCAATTCAATTTGAATTATTTGAAAAAGAAGACATTTTCTCATTCGCCGGATATACTTACTCACCAGTTGGCTCTGCGATTACGTTAATCTATTAGTTCCTCAGTGATTGAGGGTTCCGGTAGAAGTGCGCTTCCACCTTCCAGCCTTATCACCACTTAACATCAGACGTAATGAAAGCTAACTGCTACCCTTTGTGGATAACAAAATCATATTATCATCGTTAACCAAGACAGACTCTGGCAGACAGAAATACTGCCAAATTACGAAGATATCACAGTCGACCAATTTAATTTGAAAAAGAAGACGTTTCTCATTCGCCCAATATACTTACTCACCAGTTGGCTCTGCGAATTCTGCAATTATGTTGATCTATTCAGAAAATTAAAACCGATTTATCTAGTAGGATGGCCGCAGTCGTCCTGAAATTTTCTGCATAATTTCGTCGTAGATTCGCTATGAAATAGAGCAAATCTTGGGCGAAGCTTAAGAACTTTGTTTCTCATTGCTGTTTCTGCTTTAGTGCTTACTTCATTAAGTGAAACAACTGTTGCAGTTACATTTAGTTGCGTTTTCTTATTTCGTTTTTCCAAACTTTTTTTAATTCAAATATCATATTACTTGCAGTCCTTATACTTGGTTTTAGTTAATGAAAAACATATGAAATTAATTGTCTTTGAATAGCCAAAGGATTCCGACCGTCATAATTTTTTTATTTTTTATATTTCCTTTTTTATTGAATTTTAAGTGATTTTCGATTCGCGGGGCGCTCGCGAGTTCACAGTTCACTGCCGGCTGCCGCTGGGTCCGCGCGAAGTGTATCGAGCGCGGCCGAGCAAGCGTTAGCGTGCCTATTTCGGTCGAGAATCCTCGCCTTAAAACTGATGCTAGTTCTTTCATTTGGAAAATGAAAGTGACAGCACCAGTTAAGTACCAGTTTTAAACCAGGACGATTTTAGTCCACGTTTTGGAATAAGACTGTAAAGACTTTATAGATAAATTACGAGTGTATGCCAACTGTTGCATTTTAAATCTCATATTTGTCACCAGCAATTTTTATGTACGCCGACTAAAATGTCCCCACTTCTGCGCCTGAGGACTTACTTATGCGTCGAGAAGGAGAGTAAGCCATGATGACTGATGGGTTGGGTCACTCTGTGTCACGTGGACCCGTCCGCACATCCGTCGAGATAATACATTTCTTGTTACCCATCATCCCGTGATCTACTGTAGAGAATTTAGCTTAATCACTTAAACTAAATCACGTGTCGGACCGTTAAACAGTCATCGAGGTTCTTAAAATGTTAAAATAAGGAACATAGGTAATAAACCGACCGACTAAAAATTACTAAAGGATATTTTTCAGTTTTGTATGGAGCCTCGGCTAGGACTTTGTACACTATACCATAGGCAAACAAAAGATAAATGTAATAACTGAAAACTAATTATATCGCTACAAGCTAACGCGTTTGATGGTACAAAAGATTCAATATGGCGGTAAAACGTCACACTCACATTAAAAAAAAGGTTAACATTGACAGATTATCATCAGTCGTCAATGTCATCGTTTTTTCGTACAGAAACATCAATGTTTCCGAACGTGATTTAAATATGGTTGCCAGTGTGATCATGGATGGCAAAGAATTTTTATTTTAAAGTTTATTTTTGTACCATTTATCCAGAAAGACAATGAGAATTTAAATATTTTATATGACTTTACTATATTTTTTACTATTAGTACGAATAGTGTACAAAGTCCTAGCCGAAAATGAAAAATGTCCTTTACCGACTAAAATACTAGGTTTGTTTGCGGAAAAAATAGTTTTAGGTTAGGTTAGATTGACCTAGTATTTTTGTCGGTAAAAAAATATTTTAGTCGATCGGTTAATTACTACCCTTAAAACAATAGTCATATATAATCGCTAGCTTTTCTTCATTTCATTCCGTTATTGTCTGCAAAAGGGTGTCTTCGCTTAAGATGGATTGTTCTAATTATACCATCTCCTCATACCCTTTCAACCGGAACCAAGCGATGCAGCTTCATAAATAGGCATGGGCCCGAGATAAAGACATAGTACCTATCAATCACAAGCGTGATATATTAACCGCGCTACGTTACACAATCACAACGCTAAAGACTGGTGTGTATTGTATAAATATATGTTTACAAGTTACTACCTACCTACCTTATACTATACATCATAGGGTTATCACAAGAAAGCTTTTTAATTGTAATTGTATTTTCTCATGACATTTACATGGAAAAATAAATGTCTTTATTTAATTATATTTTTTATATGGCCTTCAAATTAACGCCTATGAAATTTGTGTATTACTTACTTAAATAAATAAAATAAGGATGACGAATGCGAAACGTTTTTATAATCGCATATTACGCATTACGCTTCTAAACGTTAATTACGTTTGTAGAGATACCAAAGTACCATGATATTAAATACTTTTAATATTATTATATTGTAGGTAATATAATAATATGCCTTTTAAAACTAAGGTATTGATATTTGACACGTGATAAAATAGAAACAGAATTTCAAATTATGTCAGATTCTTTGCTATGAGAATATTGGCAACCCTGTCCATAACAGTATATATTTGTTGTCCAATCTGTATATAATACAGAACAATTAATCCTGCCGGGAACCACCCAGGATTATAGAAATGATAAATGTGTCTGAATTGACACGTGTCATTGTATACCTATATGTATGTAGGTATTAAATGCCTTAACAGTGCATCAACACTTGGCAGGTGTCAGATTTGTGGGCAATTTTGGTTATAGGACATCTGTATCTGATGGGGAATTGTCTCACTCAACACCTATCGCAATCTCTTTCTTTTCATAATAATATTTAATGGCGTACACAGGCAATTTTTCTGGCAATAATTGCCTGGCAACTGTATTGGATCAATCTGGAGCAATTAGGTGGAGCTATGTTGCTCCATATTTCCTCGGTATTGAATGAAAAAGTAGCTACTACAATAAATTAATATGCACAATTCAAAAGATTATTTATAGCCAGGCTCTCGCGGAAGACGGACCCAATCCGCTGGCAGAGAGCGTTCCGCTAACCGGCCGCTTCAGATACCGATGCACTCCAAATATTCGGTGGATGGTGCGAGGCATGGGAAAGTGGCGTTGCTAATTTCTACATTGTCAAATAAGTTTTCTTAGATAGTATTCTCAGGTATATATAGGTCTTTACGTCTAATGCAGACGATCTACTCAGTGTCTTGGAGGCATCTTTTTTGGTGGCTAAATAAACCGATGCGAGAGCGACAGATTTTTCCGCAGGCCTGGCAGGGGAAGTTTGCGGCTGATGTATTAGCGCCGCCCTGGTGTCGTTTCTCCCTCCTGTCAGCCAGTGTACTGAACCAGGTGTCATTGCACAATGTCCAACCCTCTGCAACACGCTTACGCCACTCGGATCGCTTATCTGCGATCCCCTCCCAGTGCCGATGATCTATTTTAAAGGCGATCATGTCCCGCTTGGCGCAATCTTTAAAGCGAAGCATTGGCCTCCCTACGTCTCTTTTTGCATTCGCAATTTCACCCAGCAGGACGCGTCGGGGTAGTCGAAAGGGTTCCATTCTGTGCACATGCCCTAGCTAACGCAGGCGCCTCTGTTTGAGTGGGTGATGAAGCCTCTGTTTCTCAGGTATTCCTCTTCAAATTGCGATCAATTTATTAATCCCTACCATTCAAATGGTTACCTATTTATAGCCCGGCTCTCGTGGAAGACGGATACCGACGAAGACAGCGATGCACTTACAAATATTCGGATGGTTCGAGTGAAAGAAGAATGGCGTCATTATTAATTAAATAAATTTTGGGCAAATTGACACTGCTCCAACCAATCTCATATTAAGTAGCTTAAGCACTTGTGTTAATATGATAATAGGAAACAACGGCGGGTATTAGCTCGTACAGTCACGCGAAATAACATAGGACTACGTAATATTACATTATTAATTGACTTTTATGGCACAGATAAATTTTGTTTCGGAGCGCTTCAATTTGACAAAGTTCTGAGTTGTTTTCATTTTATTGCTCATGACTCTACTTCCAGACACGAGATATAGAACAATTAGTTTTCTACCTTTAACCGACCAGACATAGCGGTACCTTGAAAACCTCCGTCTGCTACTCGACCATGATAGACGAAAAAAAAATTTGTTCATTTAATTAAGAGGTTATCAGTGATAATTAAATAAATAACTATTGGACACGATCATAAACATTCCAATTCCAAACTAAGTAGTTTAAGCACCTTTATTATGGCACATGTAAACAATAAAGGATGAAGGGAATGAACAAACACCCAGACACGAGAAAAAATTTAAAAAGTTCGTTTCCAACATTTACCCGGGAATCGAACCCGGAACCTCCGAGTCTAGCGGCCGGATTATTAATAATGACTTTTTCATTATTGAAAAAGAAAACAAGCAATTTAACAGCTGTAAGTTCATCGCTTGTACCACGAATTCTTTGCGGCTGGTTCTCGTCGCGCGCAAAAATAGAGGCGCATATAATTGTGCGCTATTTCCGTCTGCGATCGGGCACTGATCGATGTGAGGATCAATCTCTTGGTACACCGGCAGGTCGATATACGGTGACCGATACAATGTACGTTGCTTTCTTAATAAAAAGTATTAGTAAGGTTAAACTCCGAGCTCCATGCAATGCATAGCTTCATCATTTAGTTTTTAACGACTTTATAAAAGGAGGAGGTAATGTAAGTACCTGAGCAAACTCGAGCAAAGCTTAGTGATGAATTTATCAAAAACAAATGATACTTGTTTTGACAAGCTGGCTGGCAAGTCAAATAGAAAATCGAAATTGCTACTGAAAATAAATTAATAGATTATCCACCACATTATCAAAAAGTAATATAATATCAAAGTCGAAAATACACCGAAACCAACCCAACCACACTTACCTCTACAAAGTACAAAACGATAAAATTCAGCACATTTTTAGAAAGTTCCGCACAATTCTAACCAGAAAAGGCGAGTGAAGTGTCCCATATGGATGCTGGGTGCGCAATACTTGGAGTTTCTAGTTTCTAACAAGGGCTTCGGGTGTGGTCTAAGTCATGAGTAGGACTTTCACCCTGAAAATTTAGGTACGACAGCTACGAAGATCTTCGATTCATTTATCGACTATTTTTGTTTTTCATTTATTTACTACTAGTAGGAATTCAACCGTGGGATTATGGGAATTAAATGTGCCGATTTCACTCAGGATGAATGTAGCCTTTTAATGGTGAAAGAATTTTAAAATCGGTCCAGTAGTTTTGAGTTTACCCATTAAAAACAAAATTCAAATGTTTTCTCTTTTACAAGCTTTTATTTAACTTGCAGTGTATGTATGTATGTATGCATGTATGTCCGTTCGGGTCAAATCTTGCTACCTAAATTTGACCCTAAATTTGAACCTAAATTTGCCAGTGCCCGATTGAGCTGAAATTTTGTATACCTACAGGTTTGGTATGGATGACAATAAAATATTAAAGTAAGGCAATGATATTTTATATGTAGATACGTTATCTGAACTAAAAAGTGGCGACGAAAAAGTAAGGTAATTGCCCGAAGTTTACTCAGTCACACACAGACCCTTGTCGTGGCAACGCGCTGTAACAATTTTTCGATTACGCCTCAAATAATAAACTTAATGCCTTCCTGTGTTTAGAGAAGTTGCAAAATCTATGCCGGATCTTTAAAAGACAAGAAAATTGATTCATTTCATACGTCATTCTTGAAATTATAAATTTAAATTAAACATTAAATAATTAGTGATGACTTTTGCGCTGTTGCCAGTTCGACATGCATGAGCGAGTAAGCTTGTAAAGTTTTGTGAACGCATGAAAGAGACAGAAAACTGACACATAAGACAGTGCTTGCAAATAATTGTTTATCTCTTTTTGACAGTGGGGGTTTGTGTATATATGTCTCTGACTAACATTATTTTTGGTGAAAAAGAGATAGATATGCGGAAATGCCTGTTGTTAGGAAGAGATAAATATATTTTGACTACTTGTGCTTGTTTTTTGATTCTTGTAGGTACGTCATGAAAAACAAATTCGCCATTTTAAAATGCAATTTATTCGAGTGTAACGTGTCTATTAATAAAACGTCATTGAAGTAAGGTCAACAAAAAAGCTTGTCATAAAAATGAAATTTTTACTAAAAACTTTTTTATTTTAATATAGATATACCAAGAACTGTTACATTTCGATCTAAAATTCGGAATAAGGGCTTCGCTTGTTTTTTTTTTGAGGAGTGACATTTACGCAAATTACTAAACACCTACCAAAAGAAAAAGAAACTATTATGTTATTAAGGTAGACAAAATAAAGGTCACTCAAATAAATAAAGGTGATCAATTTTATATTATTACTAAATTATTCATTTTATAAAAATATGAACTAAGCTTCTGACTTGGACTACAACAATCTAATACAATAATTCATCTTTCTTCTATTTCAACATAAAATGAAACACTTCGAGACATTTTTGTTAAAGATAATAATGACAAAGTTTTTTTTAGGTATGTATTTATTAACAGCTGGTACACCTTTCTTTAAGTATCTCAGTTCGGTTGCATAAAAAAAGAGGCTGTAAACTTAAGATGTTCTTTTACCTTACACCCTAAGCACACTATATGAATATGATCCCTAGATATTTTCAACTGTTTACTACTTCCTACGATAGATTTGTAATTTCCAAATATCGAATCCCAGCTATAGCAAAGGGCGTTCCATCTGGCAGGATAGCCACGCCAGCAGTATGTCAGTGGAATGACAAATGAGTCTGCAAGCGAGACTGCGCTGCACCGAGTTGCGAACTCAGCAAAAACTATACGCTCGAATAAGACGGATGGCTTCGGATAGTGCGGGGAATAAATTAATGCTTTCTAACGAGCGAGATGCTAGGGTACGGATATCTAAATATACTGTGCATTTCTTTTATCTCAAGAAGGCAGGTGAGTTTAACGTATTTTATTGTATTGCGTGTCTATTTATAAAGCATTGACGTGATAAAAGAACCTGTGTGTGATATCAGTATAAACATTACGCTACTACGCTATTTACGCTAGTACTGTAAAGAGGAAAGATTTTTTGTTTGTTTGTAAAAGATAAACTTAATTTAGATATTTCCACGAAACGCAGAGCAGACAGTATTTATAAAGTAAGACGAAAATACGATATTCGTGTTTAATCTGTAAGTTTGTATATTTTTAGGTGCTAATTTATTTTAATTTCAATGCCAATCAGATTGGTAAATCGAACAACATTTTTGACATCTTAGTTACCTAACATCACAAAAGTAAGTTTCTTTCCAAAACATTTTTTTCAATCAAAGTTTAGTTCTTTGTTACTAAATCACAGCGAAACGGCTCAAAAGATAGCGATGAAATTTGGCACAGAGATAGATTATGGTCTAGCTAGAATAGCTTAAAGGCTTTATATACCCCGTAAAAATATAAAATTTCCACGGAAAGACATCGCGGAAAAGAGGCGAGCGGAAAGCTAGTCCATATATGAAGAAACCTGTGCTCCAGCAAGACATTAGAATGACTGATAGAACTATGATAGTACCGACATGATTTCCCCATGGCTTTCCAATGGCAAAAAATCGTTTAATAACCGAATGAATATCGCAGGAGGTGAGCCAAAGCATCAATCACGACCGTGGGTCACGGGCATTATGTCGTTAGCATTACTTGTTCGAGCTAATCGATACTGACGACTCGATCGTGTTACACTGGCTTTACTGAGCTCGTAAAGCCAATGTTAATGTGTTAAGGCGAAATTAGACGGTTATTTTTTTTGCCTTCGCGATGAAAGCTTTGCGGCTTCCGATTGTTTTCACTAGCATGATAGCATCGGTCATCATTCACAATTCATTGCAATAATGAATCACTAATATAACCGCAGTAGGGACAACCTGTCCAGGTGGGGATTCTTGGTCGACGCGGACTTAGCATGTAGATGTGGTGCTGTTCCTCCGACCATGGAACATCTAACATCGTGTCCTGCGTGTCCAACCAGCTGCACGCGGGAAGACCTAATGAAGGCTACCAACGCTGCGATTCGCGTGGCCGAATTTTGGTCTGACGCCGTTTAGGTTTTAGTTTGCTATCGATTCGATAAGAAGAAGAACCGTCTAACTTCGCATTTACCTATTATTTATGACGACGACACGTAGAGAACAGCGTTGTGGTCAGTTATCATAAATTGAAGATTGGTTATTTGAATAGCTCCGTGGTCGAGTGATGAACGCAACGGTTTTTTTATGAAAAAAAAAACTATTTGATATTTTCTCTAAGCTGGGTGTATGTGTAATAATGATGATAGTACGTGTATATAATTTGCTACAGCTTTCCAATGGCAAAAAATCGTTTAATAACCGAATGAATATTGCAGGAGGCGAGCCAGGGCATCAATCACGACCGTGGGTCGCGGGCATTATGTCGTTAGCATTACTCGTTCGAGCTAATCGATACTGACGACTCGATCGTGTTACACTGGCTTTACTGAGCTCGTAATACCAATGTTAATGTGTTAAGGCGAAATTAGATGGTTCATTTTTGTGCCTTCGCGATGAAAGCTTTGCGGCTTCCGATTTTTTTCACTAGCATGATAGCATCGGTCATCATTCACAATTCATTGCAATAATGAATCACTAATACTGAACCGTCTAACTTCGCATTTACCTATTATTTATGACGACGACACGTAGAGAACAGCGTGTGGTCAGTTATCATAAATTGAAGATTGGTTATTTGAATAGCTCCGTGGTCGAGTGGTGAATGCAACGGTTTTTTATGAAGAAAACTAACTCTTTGATATTTTCTCTAAGCTGGGTGTAAGTGTAATAATGATGATAGTACGTGTATATAATTTGCTACAGCTTTCCAATGGCAAAAAATCGTTTAATAACCGAATGAATATAGCAGGAGACGAGCCAGGGCATCAATCACGACCGTGGGTCGCGGGCAATATGTCGTTAGCATTACTCGTTCGAGCTAATCGATACTGACGACTCGATCGTGTTACACTGGCTTTACTGAGCTCGTAATACCAATGTTAATGTGTTAAGGCGAAGTTAGATGGTTCATTTTTACTTTCATTTTCGATGGTTCATCGATGTAAGATCGAAAATGAATTGTCTAAATTGTCGTTCATAGGAGTGTGCCTTCGCGTTGAAAGCTTGAGGCTTCCGATTGTTTTCACCAGCATCGGTCATCAATCAAAAAAGTTTCCAATGGGCCGCACTGTTGTGTTTTTTTTTAAGTTATCAAAGGATATTAAGCCGACCCTAGAACTGACAACCCTACTAACAAAAAGTGACAATGAGATCCCTCCAATGGCAACTGATCGGTCCCCATTCGTCAGCTACTTAATTACTGCGGACGACTTGAATATTGTCCTTTGCTTTCATCACAGTTCTTCTGTGGAAACTAACTCTGTTCATGCGTAGGGTTGTCGGGAAGCGATAAATGATAGGAGGCAAATTAGTGGTACAAAAAATAGAAATAAAAAAATACAATGCGATGAGGGAAATTAATGCGAAAGGATGCGAAATGAGATAGAGAATGGTATATAAGCATCCTTTTGCCTCCAAAAGGATGCTTATATACCGGTCCTTTTGAATTTGAATTCCGTCATCCGTCTTGTTCCGTTGCATGCAGTGGTCGCGACAAACTGTATTGACTCTTTCGAATATTTACAGCTTCTTCTGAGAACGTATTAAATTGATACGGAAACATCACAGCTCACATCACAGTATCTTGAAAAAAATAATGAATGATTGTATTATATATGTAGTTTACTTCCTTATTACATGAGACAAAACTGCATGTTAGCACCTAGTATAGATGGTCCACCAAAAATATTTTCATGTCAAAAAGTTATCATATCTCATGTAGAGCTAACTTTTGTACAAATTTTTGACACACACCTAACTTCACAAACTCTTCCTACTCCTGAGTCAAAGTATGTGGTTTGGTTGTTTGTTTCGCTACCGTCAAATGGGCGTAAGGTAAAAATTTCTTCACTGTTCATTACTTTTCTGATAAAAAATAGCTCTTGCAGTAACCAAATTGTCATACTAGTGTTTTTATAGAAAATAAGTTATATTTTAAAACATATTTAAAAAGTAAGAGTTTCAATCTTTCGTATAATATCCGATAATACCTATTCCAACCTTACGTCCTTTGACCACAGACCAGTAGGTCTAGCACAACTTACCGCGACTCTTTGTCGCGCTCCTTTTAACCAATCAGCACGTCGCCTTAAGTCACGCCCGCTATCTACGAGCGATCTGATTGGTTGAAAGTGCCCGCGACTCTTTCTCACTCGAGTCGCGCTCAAGTTGTGCTAGCCCTACTGAGCCCTCAGACCGCGCGATCTTTCAAGCTCTTAATAACATCGTGGCCTTTGTTCAAAAGTATGCTTATCCCTTTTGACAAAAAAACGTTGGAGACACTCGCTGTTACAAGAGCGACTCGACACGAATCGTTTGTTACTTAAACAAAAATTGTCTTTGGGTTTGATGTTGAGTTTTTAGAGGTACTTAGGGAGGTACGATTGTTGTTTTAAGACACTATACTTTTTCGAAGCTCGAGCTTGACAGGTAAAAATAGGTGATCAATATCCAGTGCAAAGTGGATAAATAATATCAAAACTTGTGTCTCCAAGAAAATGTTTCATACACAGAAAATGGAAAGTAAGAAAAATCTTTCTGTGTTCTGTGGTTTCATATTAAATCACTTTGTTAGATTCAATGCGCTTGTACCTACTATTTCAAACAAATTTTAATAGAAGCCACGTTAACGGATGATAACATGATTCATTAATTATTGGCACATAATAAAGTACCTACATTTTTTGTTAGGTATTTAGTTCAGTTGATTTGTTTTTCAACATTTCGGAAATTCATTAAGTACTATATTTTCAAATAAACTTTAGTACATTTAAGGTTGCTAAATGGACTGCATGGTATATTGCAATGCTAGTTTTCAACTCTTAAGATAAAGCTGTATTAATACATTAAACGTAATACATTTTAAAACGACGAAACAAATAAAGACTTGGAGAAAACAAATGTCCGCCGCTTACTCAAACACTTCGATCTTTGGCCCCACACATTTGATGATTTGAGAAGTGTTTCTTAGAAATTTCTGTACATTTAGAGCGCATGCCCACGAGACGGTTTTTCGCCGGACATAGAGCCGGTGCATACAACTGTCTTTATTATCGAGGTGTTGACTGACAAAGACAAACATAAAACCGGCTCTGTGTCCGGCGAAAAACCGTCCCGTGGGCATGCGCCCTAAGGGAAAGGACTGCAGGGTATATTACAATGCTATTTTTTTAATTCTTAGTATAAAGCTGTACTAATACATTAAACGTAATACCTACCTTTTAAAACGACGAAACAAATAAAGACCTCTTAGCCACTTAAGCCAATTAAGAATACATTTGAAAAACAAATGTCCGCCGCTTACTCAAACACCTCGATCTTTGGCCCCACACATTTGTTTTGAGAAGTGTCTCTTAATTCTCGACACAACATAGCAACTAGCATGTTACGAATTAGTCACTTTGCTAGCGGTTCAGATTTTATTCGGGTATTTTCGGATACTGTCGGATATTTTTATCTGACACATCCGGACGAAAATAGTGCGTCACTTCACTATTTTTTGCTGCATTTTGAAAGATGTTTCATATTTAGTGACTGTTGTGGCACGGTACTAATTTTATTACTTATACGTTTAGTTTTATTCGAATGAATTTGGCTTTATCGTGCTCCTTATGTAGCGTTTGAGTAGCCTATGTCCTTAATAAAGATCTAATATATTTAAATTACCGAAATTAGGAAAGATAAATATAAAAAACACAGTAGTTTTTACAAAGTTAGTATTGATTTCATAAGAATAGCATATATCATATTTATATTGTTATTTATTTGATATTTTTTTCTAATAATGTGTTTTCTTTCTTTACAGGTAAGGCTGCCGTTTTCAATAATCAACAAAGGTATTTCAGGGTTGCAACATAAAGTATTTCCAAGTTTTTTGTGTGTGTAGGTGTTATCCAATTTTGGAGGTATAGGTATCGTCAAAAAAGGGGCTTGAATAATTAGTTTGTCGGCCACGCTGGAATATTCCGTGCCGATATCCGAAGGTGTTCTAGTCAAAAATTCATTGGCGAAGCACCGGATGTAGGTTGACCATGTTTCCTCCGGTCGTAGACAAAACATATGGCAGAAATACACGCTTCACTTTTGCCTTTCAATTTGGATGAAGCAACCAAATTGAACAATGTTAACGTAAAAGTTAATCATTCAATGTCAATGTGCGCCTGTATTTTAGCGCTTTTCAACCAAAGTGAATCAATTTGGTTAACCCGTGTGATATTAGCATAAGTAGGCAGAGGGCGTGCGTTAAACCTTTTGCTTAATACAGCAAACCATGCTCAGGTTGTCGCGGCAACAAGCTTGTTTTCAATTCCATGCTTCATTCCGTACTAAATGCTTAATAATATGCTACTTCTAACCCGATACGACCGGACTAATTTTTTTTACTTATTTAAAATGTTTTTAGAAATTTCAGCAAAACGACACAGGTACCGTAAAACCGGATTATTTTGGCCTTGGGGGGCTTTGACCCAAAGCAGATTTATAATAATCAACTGAGCATAATAATACTTCGCTTAATCCTTCGACAATGGCCTGCAGCTGATAGATAAAAGATTTTTATTTTCAAATATATTACATAGGTATTTTCAGAGTTAAATAAAATTTCATATGGCGGGGGTATGTATGGCGCTATCCACTTGTGATATCACAAGTTGGGTTAAATGCTCTAAGAGATAGCTAGAATCATAGAGAAATGTTACAAGTGTGTCTTGGTGAGATCTAGACAAACCTAAAATAGCTTTTTATTGATTTTAATAGATTTAAAGTGTTAACTTTATGAAAGAACATTGTTGGAATTCTATTTTTTTTATCCACAAAGGGGTAGCACTCAGCTCTCATCACACCTGATGATAAGTAGTGATAAGGCTGAAGGTGGAAGCGCACTACTCCTGGAATCCTCAATCACTGAGGAACGGCTATCTTATCTCTAACTGCCGGAGCACAACAATGCTGGAAACATTGTTGTTATGGCGTCAGACTTAGATGAGATGGTAGTAGCTTGCCAGGCGAACTTAGAACAAGTCCTACCACCAACCAAACCGAATAAAATATGTAACCCCACTGGGAATCGAACCCGGGACCACTGGTTCTAATATCGGTGGTGTGTACCACTAGACCATAAAGGTGGTTAAAGAGGATTCGTTGAAGAGGGTCCATACCTTCTTCAACGAATTCCAACAAATCTTTAAAAAATAAACATTACCAACATACCCTTAAAAGAAGAAAATCATGGTAACCGCGAACACATTTCCCGTATTCTAGTGAAAAATTCAGGGACGCGTCTAAGGGCCGGCGCACACCGGACGACTAATTTATTCAACGCCCCTGAATTGTACGTTACGCTTATTTACTGCCTATTTGCTAGCCAATCTGTCGGCTATGTGCCCGTTAAGTGCGCTAACGTTTCATTTATGAATTACTTTGAATAAGTAAGGAAGGGAGGTTAATATATTATGGCAGTTGAAGATTAGCTTTGGAATTTGTTTGCATCTATTCTATCAATATCTATTTAATACTAGGTATACTTTACATACTAATCTATAATAATATTATAAACCGAAAGATTTGATTTTTTTTTTGTTTGTTTGTATTTTTGTAATGGATGAACCCAAAAACTACTCGACCGATTTCAAAAAGCCTTTCACCAGCAGGAAGCTACATTGTTCCCCATTGAGATAGGGTATATTTTATCACGATATTCCTACGGGAACAGGAACCATGCAGGTAAAATCGCGGGAGGCCACTAATATATAAAGGAAAAAGATAAATATTTTTTGTTCGTGATGATGACCGATTTTAAAAATTATTCTACCAGTCTAAACTACACTAGTGCTTCGCGCGGTTTTACTCGCGTGGTATCCGTTCCCGTGGGAATATCAGGATAAAATATTTCGTATATCACTCGGGAATAATACAGTTTTCTGCTGGTGATACTTAAATATTTAAAAATCGGTTTAGTAGTTTTTTATTTTATCCATTACCTACAAATAAAGAAATAATCAAATGTTTGCCCTTTACACTATTAGTACCTACCTATAGATAGGTAGTATAAATTCCATGTACCATTACGTAAAAGTATTCTGCATTCATGCCACCCAAAGAGGAGGCAAAAAGGCAGCCCCTCTTTAGGCTGTTTTTTTAATGCATGCAACTAACTCCGGGCCGAGCCGTGTGATCTCGACCGCGAAACCGTTGCAGTTTAATTGTTTGAAATAAACCTACTTTGTGCGCGGTCGGCTGCTCGCAAATAAGGTTTTTTTTTTCAATAGTGTCGTGACAAAATAATCTAGTTTAGTGTACAAAATGTAGTGGTGGTGTGGTATGAAATACGATATTTGTAGTGTTGTTATCGTAATCTGAGTGAGATTTTTTAGGTATCATCATCATCAATGTGTAATTTGGTTGTGTGTTTGTGACGGTTGGTCAATGTAGATGTGTACCCATATAATTACAAATGTGAAAGTATGTTTGTTTGTTTATTTGTATGTTTGTCCGTCTTTCACGTCAAAACGGAGCAACGGCAACGGATCGACGTTTTTTTTTGTGAAAACTTCTTTAGCGGCGTTGTGCACTTTTTGTAATGGGTCAAAAATGTTAAACTCGCGTCAGGTCAGGACACGTGACCGTCAGATCGAAAATTCGTAAGACGGACACGTAACCCAGATCAAAAACTGTTACAATGTCATTAGAATACGAAGGCAAATTTTGCCACCGTTTTCAAAGTTGTAATAACTCAGATTAGAAAACGGGCGGCGTTGAAGCCAGAAGACCTCGGTTTAAATCGAGTTGTTATTTTTTCTGACAAATTCCTTTTTTTTTTTGTGAAAAAGTCTAGGGGGCCCTTTTCACTTTTGCTGGCACTCCCGGAGTGCAACCCGTTGTTTTTTTTGGTATGGGAACAGCTTGGGGGCTGGAGAGTGAGTGACATGACATGACATGACAGGCTACTTTTTGTTACGAAAAAATATCACATTTCCGCGGGATAACGTCGTGTAGTCCACGCAAACGAAGCCGCGGGCGGAAAGCTATAGGTACTCTATATAATGTAAAGACAAGAATTGAAAAACGTAAAAAGTAATTTTGCAGTCTGCCTGCACACAACACAACAGTAATATTATAGTATTCTTTGACACAACTATCAAATACTCTGTCAGCTATACGAATATACGAGCTAAGCTCAACTAACTTAATAGCTTTTGATCTGCAACCAGCACTATTAGGCTTGCCCTTTTCTCAAGCTGTAGGTAGGTATACCACAGATTGAAAGTTTGAATAAGAGCCTGCGCGCACTTGTGATTTTTAGTCGACCGATAATTTAGTCGGTATCGTAAGACGATCGTGATTAAACTGTCGGCCGATAGTTGGGCGATAGTTTAGTTGAATGCAGTGCGCGCGCTTACATAGTCCTTCATACACATAGCCGACCGGCCGATAGCTGTTGTGCTGTGCGATAGTTTGATCGAACAACTATCGGCCGATAGTTCGATCGGTCTATTTTTAATCGTCAGTGCGCGCACTGCCATTTAACTCTATACTGAATCCGAGAACGATCAAACTATCGCCCGATTAAAAATCACAAGTGCGCGCTGGCTCTAAATGTTGTTGGTTTAACACAGAATATTCGGTTTAGTTTGCTCTAAAATACTGGATTTTAATGTCTTCTAATCCTTAAATCAAGTGCTCCCTACATCAATGTCCGTTACCTTATCCAGAATAATACCTGTACCGAGTCTGCCGTCCATCTTCGACTAGGATTAAAGGTTTCAATGAGCTCTAGACATGGTTCAGGAGCTTAACGATATCGACACTCGATTAGTGAGAGAAAAAAGCTGTATTAAAATCCGGAGGTAATTTCACTTTTCTGGTGTTGCCTTGTTGATGAGTAAGTTGTAGCCTAGTCTATATTTTAAACTATCTACAAAGGCAACTAGTAAAACCATTCCTTGATTAAAGTAGTACAAATAAACACATCTTAGATTTCTGCGCGAACTGTCCATATAAATAAAACACTTTCCACGGATTTTTTCACGCAATTTATTTAACAACTTGGTTAAATTTTAGTTGAAAAATGGAAAATGAAGTATTTAGAAAAAATCGACCCGTCTCACAACTAGCTCCGATGGGGTTCGAGTTTTTGAACTCGAGTTTTGAAAAGAGAGAGATTTTTTCTAAATACTTCATTTTCCATTTTTCTATTATAAAAATTGCATTGTGAATGCAAAAAACTAAAAATTAAAATAACTAAATTTTAGTTGTTTTTAGAGATATTTTGGTTTATCCGACGTTTCGGCACCTTTCCAGGGGCCGTGGTCACGGATACCTAAACCAAAAAATATCTAAAAACAACTAAAAGTTAACCAAGTTGTTAAATAAATTGCGTGAAAAAATCCGTGAAAGTGTTTTATTTATAAAGTAGTACAAAGATTTTAGCGGATTATAGTGTCCATCAATACGAACAATTTTTACTATGGGGCTATATTTTTACATCGACCGGACTGAAATGTATGGAACAGCTGTTTTTTACTATGGGGCTATATTTTTACATCGACCGGACTGAAATGTATGGAACAGCTGTTTTTTACTATGGGGCTATATTTTTACATCGACCGGACTGAAATGTATGGAACAGCTGTTTTTTACTATGGGGCTATATTTTTACATCGACTGGACTGAAATGTATGGAACAGCTGTTTTTTACTATGGGGCTATATTTTTACATCGACTGGACTGAAATGTATGGAACAGCTGTTTTTTACTATGGGGCTATATTTTTACATCGACTGGACTGAAATGTATGGAACAGCTGTTTTTTACTATGGGGCTATATTTTTACATCGACTGGACTGAAATGTATGGAACAGCTGTTTTTTACTATGGGGCTATATTTTTACATCGACTGGACTGAAATGTATGGAACAGCTGTTTTTTACTATGGGGCTATATTTTTACATCGACTGGACTGAAATGTATGGAACAGCTGTTTTTTACTATGGGGCTATATTTTTACATCGACTGGACTGAAATGTATGGAACAGCTGTTTTTTACTATGGGGCTATATTTTTACATCGACTGGACTGAAATGTATGGAACAGCTGTTTTTTACTATGGGGCTATATTTTTACATCGACTGGACTGAAATGTATGGAACAGCTGTTTTTTACTATGGGGCTATATTTTTACATCGACTGGACTGAAATGTATGGAACAGCTGTTTTTTTTTTCGCGATTCCGTGGATAGCCACATAGTAAAAATTGTTCGTATTGATGGACACTATCATCCACTAATATCTTTGTTCTAATTAAAATTTAGAGGTGTATATGTATTCGTCGCGGAGCCGACAGCGCAGTAGTTAGCGCTCACTGCCTGCGATCGTTGAAGTTAATCAACTTTTTTAATGGTCGGTCCTGGGATGGGTGACCAAAATTAGTTATCTCGAACTCCTTAGTGCTTTAGAAGGCATTTTAAGCAGTTGGTCCCAGCTGCGTTTCCATTTGTTCATACTCGCCAATTTGTATTGGCCACAGGTAGTGGGTAGTGGGACTAGTGGGTGATCTGATGGCCAAAGGAGATCAGTCAAATTGGACGAAAAAGTAAAAGTATCGGCCAACGAAAATATTACAATATTTTTTTGTTATGACGTCAACAGCGTACGATTAGTGGCCAAGCAGTTATTCAAGTGACAAAATGCCTTTTTTTTTCATTTTAAAACTTTGAATAACTGCTTGGCCACTAACTACACGCCATCGACGGGTGTCCTAATTGGAATTCGTGCGATGCGGTCGCGCGTCTAAATGATTGGCGATGATCGCGTAGCTAGTCGCGTTCCATTTGGACAACGCTTTATTTATTCATAAGAAATGCCTCAGCAAATTGGTGCATTAGTAAAGAATATATTATTATACACTCACGCGAAGCATTAGGCATTGACGACCTCCGTGGCCGAGTGTGTACGCACCGGTTTTCTATATGCCGCTATCTCTAGAGGTTCCGGGTTCGATTCCCGGTCTGGTAAATATTGTAAACCAACTTTTCAATATTTCCTCGGGTCTGGGTGTATGTGTGTCATAGACGTCGTTGTTTCCAATTTCCATAACACTAGTGCTCCAACTACTACATATAATTTGGTATTGGAACAATGTATGTGTTGGTGTCATTATTTATTATTATTACATGGCTGATGATGATGATATACTCGTAAAAGTGTCAGAGCGTCATAAATCGGATATTTATTGTACTTAGGTACTTTATGCGTCTGAAAACTATGCATAAACCCGTGTTGTTTACGTTTGCTATGTAAACACTACATACCCAAACGTAATGAATGGTAATGTTAGTTTATCATTAAATGCAACAGATGCATTTTAATGGGGTTATTTAAAGGTTTGCTTCACTCTTGGCTGGATATTAACCAGATTCGACCCTGACGCTGATATATGTCAGTGCACTTGATATGTAGGTATTGCAATTGCAATGAAATCAAAGGGTTTAAGACGTTCGTGTATAATGAAAGGTAAACGCTATTTATAATGTGCGTTTCATCATTATCATCAGCCGTTATAAGTCTCCACTGTTGGGCACTAACTTATTTTATTTTATTTTATTTTATTTTATTTTATTTGGGGAGCTTACAGCATCATTTACAATACATCTTATTACGTAGATACTTATAAGCTAATTACAAGCTACCGCATATAAAAGCAGACTGAAATTTACAATTAAAATAACAGTAAACAAATACTAACTCTGCAGTAATTCAGTAGTTAAAATTGTTTTAACCTGTCTTACGCTAGTACAAAAAATATCGAAGCTGTTATCTGAGCAGATCTTATTGAAGAAATCACATGATCTTGGTATAAAACTATTCATTCTATAGTTGGTATGAGCGAAGGGAGTGCGAAGCAACATACTTCTATGGCGCAATCTATTATGGACAAGGACATGGATAATGCCATGACCCACCACGCGGGTCCAATGC
Organism: Crambus lathoniellus; assembly: GCA_949710035.1. Taxonomy (NCBI): domain Eukaryota; kingdom Metazoa; phylum Arthropoda; class Insecta; order Lepidoptera; family Crambidae; genus Crambus; species Crambus lathoniellus. The sequence goes on from OX453322.1 coordinate 10,481,488, forward strand.
GGATTGGTGGGTGTTAACGACTGCAAACGCAGCCGCTACCAACGGCTTTATGTGCCTTCCGAAGCACGGATGAGCTCGTGATGAAAAGTTTTTTGGTCACCCTTCCCGTGACCGACCATTGCGAAAGTTGCTTAACTCCAACGCGCGCTAGCCACTGCGCCGCAGACCTCAAAGTGCGCTTATAATGTGTTTATAGAAGCCGTCCATAAGTATGTTTATGTAGTGCTGTGCTTTTATTGAGGTTTTGCCTGACGTTATTCATCACACCTTCTTCAGAAAGTAAGTTTTATGAAATGCAATAGGTACCTAAAGGAATTATAAATCCGTTTTTGTTGCGTAAGTTAGTAGGTTTATGTAAAGCAAAAAAAACATATTTTACATTTTATTAAAAATTAGCGGATCCTCGCGGTTTTACCCGCGTGGCACCCGTTCCCGTGGGAATATCCGGATAAAATATAGCCTATGTCACAGGGAAGAATGTAGCTTTTTAATGATGAAAGAATTTTCTAAATCGGTCCAGTAGTTTTTGAGCCTATTCGATGCAAACAAACAAACAAACAATCTAATCTTTCCTCTTTATAATATTAGTATAGATTTACCAGAGACGATTTTTACAATGATAACAATCTCGACTTTCGTGGTCGAGTTGTGTACGCAACAGCTTTCAAAGTGCCGCTATCCACGAAGACCTCAGGAGATCTCGGGTCAGGTAGACAGTTCCCCACTTTTTTTTTATCGTCAGGGCAATGCTTTTACGCATACCCCTTCCACGTTGGTGTGCGGACAGTGGTTATGTGGGACTCGGACTGGATGGAGGGTCAGGAAGCGGCTCCTGTCCCTCCATCCAGTCGCGGAGACTCGATGGGGGTCAGAAAGGAGGAATACCCAGTAAACCCCTCACTACTTGCTCTCACCGCCGTCGGTGGGAGTCGTAATGTGGAGGGCCCGGTATGGCAAGCTCCCCCTACGACTCCGGCCGGCCCAGCTTCCCAGGCCCCCACGCGGTAGGAGGTGGCCGCCGACAGCTTAGCAGCCGTCGCCCGCATCGCACCGCTCCGCTAAGACGGAATGAGGCCTGACGCATTCTTGGCCCCACCCGCTAGACAGTTCCCCCTGACACCTCATGTCCAGGGGTCCGGCTGACCGAATCCAACATGCCGTTGGGTATGCGTAAATGCATTCTCCTCTTGATACTGATCTGGTACTTCAAATCCTATAATATGACATGCATAATCTGAATTATTTTAATGGCCCATAAACGTCAACATTAATGCATAATAACACTTAGCTATAATATTAATAGCGACAAAATCTCTTTATTTTTATTATTTAACCCATATCGTAAATGTCGCATGCCATTGAAATAGTGTTGCAATAATTTTCCATTAAAACTTGTTCTAAGTGCATCTGAGTAATAAAATGTATGAAAGTTTATATTTAGCCGGTTGCACTAGACGGCATGTCTTGACAAGCGGTGAAAATAGAACGCGTGGGCAGGGAAAAAATGTCTAGTGATGATGGAAAGCATAGATAGGAAGGTAACATAAATAAACAGGAATTTTAGTTTGAAACATATTAATAACCCGTGGTTTTATCTGCATGGTACCTACTCGTTCCCGTAGGATTATCGGGATAAAATATAGCTTTTGTCACACTGACTGGGAGAATGTAGCTTTCTAATGGTCAAAGAATTATTATAATCCGTCAAGTAGTTCTTGAGATTATCCATTACAAACATACAAACAAACAAACTATAAATCAAATCTTTTGTCTTTATAATATTCTCTTGTCTATTGAAATACGCATTTAAAGTCGTTGCGTAGTTACAATCTAAGACTAAGTTTCACTCTATGTAGGTAAACTCAGGTAAAGATACCACGACTCTGTTCTTGCGTGACACCAAATACATCTAATATCTATACATAAGTTAAATTATGATCATGTCGTGTGGTGACGGCTTAAGAATACACGTGTCACCACTCCATTACATCCCTGGGATGTCGTAAAAGCAGACTTAATGCACTGAACGCCTCGGTGAGAGAAGGAATACTCGAAACAAACCCAGTACCAACCCGTCTGGCCAGCGTGGTAGAAATAAGACAACATTCTCCAGTGAACGTCTCTACGTGCACTATAGTGCACGTAGAGACGTTCACTGGGACACGTTCACTGCTGGACATAGGCCTCTCCTATAGGAGAGGCCTATGTCCAGCAGTGGACACAAATCCGAGCTGATGATGATGAAGACGATATTATGATCTTTCAAAAGTCAAAGTTATTTACAATACTTGTGAAGGCATAGAAGCTACGCCATCGGTTCGCAAACCCTACAGCGGGAGACCTTGGAGAAGAACCGGCAAGAAACTCTTCTAGGGTTATTTTTTCTCCGTGTTTTATTGCAAATTGAAATATGACCTTAACATTATTATGAGACATTCGATCGAAACTGCAAACAGACACAAGTACCTACTCCGCGTGTCGTGTATTTTGGTCGTATCACACGCCTAGGGACGTAGGGACGTCTATTTACGTCGAACGCCGGGCGACGAATGCCGGCCGGTCGGTCAGTGCTTTGTTGACTTTGTTCAAATAATTTGTTGTGAAGAGAGATGAGGGAGTTCACACGAACAATGCGTAGAGAGAAAAGTTTTACCAACTTCTTTTTTTTAAATTTCAATTCAAGGAACTTTCTTAAACGTATTAGGTTAATACCCATACTTTAATATTTAAAACGTGAAAGAATTGTTTGTTTGTCCGTCTTTCACGTCAAAACGGAGCTACGAATCGACGTGATATTTAGTATGGGAAATAGAGAGTGACATAGGCTTCTTTTTATCCCGGAAAACTTTCATATTCCCGTGGGATACGTCGTGTAGTCCACGGAGGGCTATTGTATAATACATTTACTTCTATTTTGCAACCGTGCAAAGCCGGGCCGGGATGCTAATCTGATATACAGGGTTAATTTTTGAACACCATCCAAATTTTTAAGCTCGTCTCGGAATCGGTAAGTGAACAACTTTCTTCTAGAAACATGGGTCGAAAGACGACAAAAATTTTGGACTTTCCATACTAAATTAAAAAAAACGACCGATTTGGCGCAGGGGTAGGCTACCCGCCTTCTGCGCCAGTGGTCTCGGGTTCGATTCCCGAACAAGACAAATATTTGTGTCTATTTGTCTTGGTCTGGGTGTTTACTATGTATATTTATTTATTTATTTATTTATTAATTCTTTATTGCACATACAGCACATACAGCAAATGGCGGACTTAATTAATATTAAGTATGTATTTACAAAAAAAAAAGTATTTAAGTATATATTTATCCGTTATCAAGTTTTCCATGATACAGTTTCTTGATGAAATTAAAATGGGCTTAGATAATTGGTGTGAACGTAAGAAGTTATTTATTTATTTATTTATTTATTTAAATTGATCGCGTTATCACTCTGATTTGTATGAAGAGTCAAAAAATTTATGTCATATTTCGACCCATGTTTCTAGGAGAAAGTTGTTCACTTACAGATTCTGAGACGAGCTTAAAAATTTGGATGGTGTTTAAAAATTAACCCTGTATTTTGAAAACAAACTTACCCCATCACCCTTCTAGTTCTCTTATTTCAACAGAGAATGGCTAATTAGTACTAAAAGTGGCTGCAATGAAGCCAACGACCGCCTCTCTGATATCGATCAACATACAGAAATAACCCGTCTAGACATAGTAGGCAGCCTGTCCGGAATAGGTCGTATGCAACTTAAGTGATGTTCGATTTGGGTGGATGCAATTTATCTGGATCAATTCGAAAGGTATAGGTAAGTATACGTTTCTTTGTTTAGGCTATTTGGCGGATAGATAGCCAAAAAGTTCGAGGTTTTTTACAGCCGTTAGTGCTTAAGGCTATTGCGGCGATCAAACTCAGAATTTTCAATGTTTTTAAATTAAATTTCCTGACAAAGTATCATTGCTAGGCCTTCCAAAATATTATATGTGATAGATCTTTTCTTTATGAAGGGAAGTTACTAAAATTTATTTGCATCAAATAAATACAATGTACTAAAAAAAATATTTTCAAGACCCCTTTTTTCCGTCTTAAACTCAATTATCTCAATAACTATTTGAATAATCAAGCTAATTTTTTTTGTGTAAGTAGTTCTTAGTTATATCTAGGGAAGTTACTAAAAATTTTTTTTGTTATATTTATAGTCAATAACTAGTATCCCAAAATGCATTGTGCACCGTTTCGCAGCATAATTATTCAGTCTCCGCCTGGCATTGGCGGCGTTTGGACGTGGAGACTGTATCGCTCCGATTGCGCCAAAATTGAAAAAAAAAACTCACACTAGGATCCAAATTTTTTTCAATTATGCTTATTTTGCTAGGAAATATTGAAATAGCGCTTCAGGATTGGGTATAGATGAGTGCTTTGCCATTTATTGCATAACCATAGACCTATGTAACCTAGGACAAGTTATTTTACTCATTAGGTACCTAAAGCAAACATCAATAGTTTGAAATAAAAGTGACGGATAATATTGCCTAAGATACTTAAGAGCCCATAAAAGTTGTACCTATTTGAGTACCAATATTTTGTTGTGTTGTAGGTACATAATTAGTCTAAGTTTCTAACTTCTACTACTGTATATTAAATTTATGTTCGTTTTAGGTTCCTCAAAATTGAAAATGTGAGAAAGTTAAGATAGGTAGGTGTAAAAATTGCATCAAGAAATAAGAAATTCGCTTGTTGAAAAAGTTTTTTACAGAGACATAATGTAAAAGCAATTCTTGAAATAAAACCGACGTAAGAATTTTATATACCTAGTTGATATAATATCACCATTACACCAATTTTATGAGACTGTGAGAAGTCCAGCTTCTTTCCTTTGAGTGAGGAACATAAACCGCACCATTTTGTGTAAATTTCAGGTTCAAAACATTTTTATTACTGATTCTCTTATCCATTATTAGTACAAAATAGAGCATGCATACAATTTCTTGCAAGAAATGCTCTCGCGGTTTTGAAATTCGAAATTCGAAATCCCCACAACAATATCTAAAACCGATGGTTGAGGCGCCAGTAGCAATAAAAAAGAATGAAAGGTCTGTCAGCTGTATTGACAGTTTAAACTCTCAAATTTAACCACCGCGTCAGATAAGTTTGCGGAGTTCTGTAAGGAGACTTGCATAGTCGGAGTAAAATTTTTGATACTCTAATGAAATATTGCATAGGTACAAGTACTTCCGAAGGAGGAATATTTATTTCATTATTTAAATTTCATTGCACAAAGTATAAACAAATGGCGGGCTAACTTTAAACTGACTAACATATTATATCAAAGATAATAAACTCATAAAAATAAATAATCTCGAAGAAGTTTTATATACACTCTCTGCCACAAATGTCATTTATTAAAAGTTGGTGGCTAAAACGTCAGTGATTAGATTACAAACCCTTTGGAAGCGGCCATGGAAGAAATGACAGTTTTGTATAATAATAATAAATAATAAATTTTTTATTTCATACCACAATCAACTTATTAGGTAACAGGAACAATACAAACAATGATAATTATATTATAAAAGAAGACTGTGGCGGGCTGATACCTGAACTGGGAAGATTCCTGTATATCAGGTTATCAACCCTCCACCCCAAGGAATTACACCTATAAAAAATACAAATAGTGCCAAACATGGTTCACAAAATACAAAAGAGTAACATTAGTATAAGAAAAAAAAAGAAAACAATCGACTTAAGGAAAAGAAAAAAAAAAAAAAGAAAAAACAATAAAAATGGTCTGACAAATCCGATTAGGTGATTCAATACATGCGTGTGCGAATTAAAATGTGTTACAAATGTTGCAATTCAACTGCTTTTCGTTAGGATAGGAAGGGTATAAGGTATAAGTAGTACGAAACCAAACCGTTTCAGCTGCTCGACCCTGATGTTGTCAAAGCCAGCGGCTTTACCTTCTTTGAGCTTATCAAGGGCAAACTTGAGCTCTGTTTCTGTAAAAGCCTCGTCCAAGTGGTTAACTTCTTTACCAGGGTCACGTGTAAATTTCTTCTGGAGACTTTTCGTGGAAGCTTTCCCATTTTGGAGTAAGTAGTGAGCGATCTGGTTTGTGGTCACATTGGAATGACGATCAGTGATTTTAGGATCATTATTTAGTTTCCTTATAAAAAACCATGCCTTCTTGCTTTTATGCGTCATATCTACGCCTTCGATTAGCTTGTTTCACTTTTCTCTCGTTGTTTCGGATATGGCTTCTAGCAATTCATTTCCAAAATCGATGGTGTCCTGTGAGATGGGATCTAATTCATACTGGTCTTGGTATGTCATCCTATCATATTATATTTAAAAACATATATTTGATGCTTGGGAGAGCAAGCGAGATGTAGTTGGTATTTATTGTGACCTCTCCAAAGCTTTCGATTGTGTTAATCACCAAACGCTTTAAAACATTATGGTGTCTATGATAAATGGGTTAACCTTATGCAATCATATCTATGTGAAAGAACACAGAAAGTAGTTATCAACAAAACTGAGTCTACTGGAGCTCCTATCAACATGGGCGTACCCCAGGGGTCAATACTGGTCCCTTTTGCTGTTTTTAATTTATATAAACGACCTTCCTTTTTAAGCAAAGAATTTATGCGAGACAGTGCTATTTGCTGATGACACTTCCTTTAGTCTTTAAAGTTGACAGAGGTAATAATTGTTCTGACGAAGTAAATAGTACTTTATCGAAAGTTGCGCATTGGTTTCATAGCAATAATCCATTCCTTTACCGTGGTACCATTAGACAGTACCATTGATGGTACTGTGGCAATTTCTTTTTGCCGTGGTACCATCAATTAATCTATCATTAAACTCGAAAAAAACAAAATGTGAAAAAAAAAATCAAAAAATTGCACAAATTCAAAAGTCATGGCAAAAAATCGGTCATGGGCAAAGGATATTATAAAGTAGACGACTATTTGAAAGACCGTAATGCATGGATTTGATGTAACACATAACCTTAGCTAAACTGATGTAATATTATAATGAAAAAGTTGTAAAATTTAACGATATAAATCTTTGGAAATATCGTTACTCCAATTATTAAAGCTGATAAGTTTATTGCGCTTATTCTTCTTATCAGTTAAAAAAGTCTTGAACGAAAATATTGAAGATTCAAAAGAGCTTATTTATTAAGTCAAGTTGAATAAAGATATTTTTATTTTATCCTTCAGGTCGTAAGGCCTGGCACATAATTGGGTCCTCCGTATTGCACCACTCACTGTCTTCACGCACTGGTGATCTATATGATCACTGGCAAAGATTAGATCAGGGTTTTAACCCCTTTTCCAGCGACCGCTGTTGAATGATGACGGAAGTTTTGGATCATGGATAAAGATAGTAGGTATGTGTCCATCAACCCATTCTTCAACCTTCACTCCGTTGTCATCACTGGTTCTGTATCCCCAGTTCTCGCTATGGCTATTAAAATTACCAAGGACGAATCTAACCGGATGGGCGTTAAAGTTCGGCGTACAGCTGAAGTAATACGGCGCATTGGGAGGTTTGTAGACTGAAGTGACCGTACAGTTACTAAGTTCGGTGGTAAGGATCTCTATGTTACTGGTGTTAGTCTGATACACAGTGCGTACCTCTTTATCTGGCCTGGCGAATAAGCACTCCCATACTGTCGATGGTGGACTTCAGCTATGAGTTTCATCCCCTGAGTCACTTGTCAGATATGCTTTAACGAGTGTGCATCTGAGTTGCATAACCTCATTCCGCCCTCTCCTTTAAACTCACGCTCAGAGAATTAAGTACTCCTTCATCATGCCTTGAATAAGCTGCCGGCTTCTGTTTGCCCGAGTACCTACAACCCAAACCTCTTAAAGTCGCAAGTGAATAGGCATCTTCTGGGTAAATCTATTCACACAAAATTTTATTCAAGTACTATAACCAACCACATTATAAAACTACCTTTGCGAGTTCACTCAATTCACGCGACTAATTTAATAAACATTGTTTTACTGTTTAGAATTTTCCGAATATCAGTCAATCACTTTACAATGCAATGGATGCACCCATTATTGTCTTTTTTGCTGTCGCCCTTGGTTGTCATGTCACACATAACACAAAATTGTCTTGAGATTCATGTTAATGAATATGACAAAATTTTAACATATAGTTGTGTTGCTGTCGCTTCGGTATTAATTTTTAATTAGTACAAATATTTCAGCATATCGCATAATATTTAAACAGAAAAAAGAACCTGACGTTAGGCAAGTTTTTACGTTTTTTTACCCATTTTTAGAGCACAAGGGATATGATGCGTACATGGCGAAAAATAGTGACAGTGAAAAATAAAGATATTTTAAAATGAGTAATGAAAAAAAGGTTTTTTTAAAGTGGCTGATTTATAACCTTACGTGGCAAGTTTACATTAGTAAACAAAGTATCAATTATTTCAGTTGCGCTACATTTTGTTTAAACAAATTCGACGATCTCCGTGGCCGATTGGTGTACGCACCGGTTTTCTAGGTGCCACTATCTCTGAGGTCCCGGGTTCGATTCTCGGACGGGTAAATGTCGAAAACTAACTTTTAGATATTTTCTTGTATCTGGGTGTATGTGATCGTTGCTTCCAATTTTCAATGACACAAGTTATTGTATTATTTGATATTATCATTTTTGGTATTGGAATAATATGTATGTATGTACTTAAACAATATTTTTATTTAAGTGTTTTTTATATATTGATTTATATTATAGATTGATAGCGTGATTTTATATACTTAAACGGTATACTTATTTAAATATTGATTAACTAAGTAGATTTATTTTGTAAAAAAGTATTAGATGATGGGCTAGTATGAGTTATTTATATTTTTTCATATTAGATTATAAGTTTTATTAATTTGATTGGAATAAATCTGAAAATGTACCTACTGGTTAGAGCAGTATACATTATTTATTTTTTTCAGTGTAATTTGTAGCAAATGTTGTAGTTTTGTCTGCGAAGATCATTTCGATAATGGATATATTATCGAAATTATCTAGAGATAGAAAATAAATATAAATAGCTGCTGCTGTGTTCTGCATTTTGAAGAATCGTTTGAAGTGACTATCTTTGTTAATAAAAGCTTTTTTTACTACATACGAATAATATCTAAGATCTACTCTTCCTACAAACCGACGTTTACAATAAATATTCATAATAATTCTTCTTGTATTCTACATAATATAATTTCCTTAGTAAAAGCGCACATAGGTGATATTTTAGATGTAAATAGAATGCGTGCTGCATGCCGCGTCTACACGTATTTCTCAGTCTACGAGAGTGCCGCGGCCGGAGTCTTACCGATCCCAGCACCCCCTCGCTTGTGTAAGCAACGGCCATCGACGATATTTTTTTTACCTATGCTATATCCTTAATTCGTAATTTATGCCCGGTTTCAATTTGATCAGTTTTGCTTATGCTAATATTACACGGTTCAACCAAATTGATTCACTTTGGTTGAAAGACGCAAAAATACAGGCGTACATTGACATTGAATGATTCACTTTTACGTTTACGTTGTTCACTTTTGCCTTTCAATTTGGATGAAGCAACCATATTGAACAATATTGTCAACGTAAATTCAATTCAACGTCAATAGCCCGAGAGCCAAACTAATTCGCTCTATGGAGACTCAACAATAATTCTATATCAGTAATTTCTTAACATTGAAAATTAGATTATCTAGTTTAATAAATAATTCATTAGTAATCCACCAATATTTATGACAGCGACATTACAAAAAAACAAATACAAAGCTTTAAAAAATCTATAAAAAATAGGCAAAAATGGTATAAGTGTTATTCACTTTACATTTGAATACATTTATTATTATCTTTCGTAAAAGTATATAATCCCCCTATATTTGTAAATGAAAAACAAATAAACTTTAAAAAAAACTCTCTACGTAAACTCAAATTGGCATTACACCTATGTTAAAAATGCTATCAGAAACAACCGACTTCTTCCTAAAGTATTAGTTTCCCGTTTTATATCTTTATGGATTTCGACTTTGGTGCTTAGATATGGTTAACATAAACACATGTTAACGATAAAATTGGTGATAGCATATTTGCTGAAAGAATTGCACCATTTTCGGGGTATAACTTTTTTTTTATACCTTCCAATGCGATATTATGTTGGATTCCAAAATATAGTCTCTTAAAATTATATTTAAGGGCCGTTTACAAAAATTTGGCCTGTTATTGAATTTTTTACAAAAATATCAGATAGCTCTTGGGGTACAATGTGCGCCTGTATTTCTGCGCCTTTTAACCAAAGCTAATCAATTTGGTTGAACCGTGTAATATTAGCATTACGAATGGAATGTAGCAGTGACGAGGGTTCGAAATGTAGTAAAGGTGAGGTCATTGGTTGCATGAAATCGGACGACGAGCGACAAGTCGTTTGCAATAGAAACCCCATATTAGTGCACTATCGTGGCAAGTTACCGTGGCTAGAAGGTTTGAGATGGCTATACAGTTTCCCACATAAATGCATTCCCTTGTGAATGTTGTACCGGTAAGACCAGAAACAATGACCACCCATTTAGAACTTCTAAAATCTTCTATATACTAAGATGCCTTTAGAAGTCAAAGGAAGTGTTGTACATTAAACTGTTTGTGCTAAAGCTTGCTTCGTACCTTAAGCTCCACATTAAAAGTCCGCAGGTATGCTAACGCCTTCATAACGACACTACTGCCATCTCCCGGCAGTTGTGCCTTAACAGTTAAACAAGCATCGTGGGTGGGTACTTCTGAACTTCCGAGGTGACGACAGGGTTGGCAACGGACCAGAACTTTAGAAGAGATTTTTCCTTTTACGAGCATTTTTTTTGCTTGTGTTTGGATGACTTCCTTTGTGTTCGCAGTTGAGGGTAAACCTAGTGACCATATATTTGGAACTTTTTTCAATTAAGCTTAGCCTTCCTCTCAACACCTTTAAAGCCGCTGGCAACCAAAGCCATGGGAAGTAGGAATTGTTGTACATTAAACTGTTTGTGCTAAAGCCTTAAGCTTGCTTCGTACCTTAAGCTGCATATTAAAAGTCCGCAGGTTTGTCACTAACGGTCTCATAACGACACTACTGCTGAATGCAGTTAAACTCGCATTCGGGTACAAACGGTTTTTGAACTTGCGAAAAATTAAATATCAGCTGAGGTGGTGACAGGGTTGGCAAACGCCCAAGAAAATGAAGGTTTTTCTTTAGGGACATCGAGAAAAAATCTTGGTACATGTTACATTCTAAGTAAATGAAATGGTCGAGCTTGTGGCGCTTACAATTCATGTATCAAGTTTATTTTTATTGCTTTGTCTCGAATTTAAAAAGCCCTCAATTGAATGCATGATTTGAACGAGTATAGGAAAGTAAAAAAAACTTGTTTTTCCTCGTATCTTCTTGGACTTTTGTTTTTTTTTTTATGAGAGAATATAACCTTAGACCTATAGGAATTCAAGAGGAACACTATATTTTGACTATTTGGTTTTGGCCAAACAATATATATATTATTGTTGATTTGATTGACGGCAGACAAAAGACGTTGAAAACTCTATATCTACAATACAATACATAATATCAAAACTAGATCTAGATCGAGTTTAGAGAGAGATCTTCTAGACTTTTTTCTGCCCTGTCAACCCTATGCTCGCTTTATAGTTAAAGTCCTCATTTTCAAAAGTTCTCTCACAAAAGACATCGTAAAAGTGTAGAACCATTGTCTTTCGAAGTAGTCGAGTTTGTCAGACACTTTGATCTTGCTAGAATTATTATTGAATTGAATGTTGGTGATGGCGAGTTTTTTTTTCAATTTATTATTTATTCCCCTCTATGATCCCCTAAATTCTTTGTAGGTACTGATTAAAATTTTGTGGTGTATAATTCGGGGTTTAGAGGTTGAGATATCTTGACCATAAGGTTAGTCTTTGTATAAATACACTCGGGCCATATCAAAAACGCGGTGTGCAAAGATGAATCTTTCATATGAATGAAGGATTCATAATGCCTTCCTGATCAGAAGGTCTAAGTAGCTAAATGTCCAACAGCGCGAAACGTTTGATGAGCAGTAAGTCTAATTAGCAGAATGTCTATGTAGCAAAACGTCCAACTATCAAATGGTCTGTATAGCAGAACATCTATTTAGCATATCGTCACATTATCAAAATGTCTGGATACTCAGGCACAAAATTCAACACACAAATTACATCGGGAGGGAAACGGACACGGAATTATAATATGTACGTACGTACAGACTTGTACATACCTACAGATTCTTTGGTCTATGTAGCTTAAATCATATCTTTTTGATGGTAACTGACAATTTATTGTCAAGAATGCTATTTGATTAGCATTACATAAAGCTCTTAGAAAAGAAGCGCTTTGGCAAGATCGCAAATACAAGAATAAGTTATTTAAAGGAAATAAAAGAAGGAAGATCGATTTAATGTTTAATGCCAAATACAAAAGAGCTGCAAAAGTTTGAGGGCCAAAAAGATAGTCCCTTTGAATGTTTGATATCCTTGGTCATATCAAAAGAATAAGTAAATAAATGCAGGGGAATTTGTGCGCCTAATATCCTAATAATATTTATGGCGCTACTAGCTTTTTAATCCAGATTTTGTTTTTCTCAAATAAATGTAATGTAATTTACAAATGACTTTTCCTTTTTATCATGAGTGTACACATTTCACAAATGACTTTTTGCTAAATAGATGTTCTGCTATACAGACCATTTGATTGTTGGACGTTTTGCTACATAGACATTCTGCTAATTAGACTTACTGCTCATCAAACGTTTCGCGCTGTCGGACATTTAGCTACTTAGACCTTCTGATCAGGAAGGTCATAATGCTGCCCGCTGTTCCTCTTCGATTTGTTTAAATAATCATGACTGATGGAATTGATTGACGATTGCATGACCTTTGCCCCGCCGTATGACGATCTGGGCTGAAAATAACTATAATAACAATTTATAATAAAAAAATAAATACATAGTATATTGATTTGTTTTTGACGAAGCAATCCATGATTCCAATACCCAACATTTATACCCTTAACCGACAGCGTTAACCATAAGTGTCGTGTAGTTAACTTTCTCAATCCCGGCGACTGAAACGGTTAACTACTCTTGCGGCCGCGTGTACTTACTCTATAAAGTTGCATCCGGAAGCAGAAACTAAAGCCGGGTCACACTGGCCCACAGTTTGCGAACTGTTGTTTTACTTCTCATCTCGGTGTTATTGGCTTATCGTTTCCTATTGAGTTGTGTGCACTGGCCTTTAATGTGTTGGGTTATTTCATACATGAAGAGAATTTTATTCCCTGCATATTGTTTAATATCACTTCAAATAGTAACAATATAATAAGTCTGCTTATAAAAATATAGGGTAAGTATATTGTTATAAGCATAAAAAAATCAACATTTAATAGAAAAGGAAGTACTTAGGTTAATGCTTTAAAGATGTATTAGATACGTATAATTGTCATTTTTGTGTATGAATAAAACACAAATAGCGTGTAAATAAATACTCACCAGAACCTATTGTATTTGCTTTTATTTTACCATTAATTATTACTCATACATAATCATTAGTAGCTAAATCACTTCCATAATCCTAATATCATAATTTCCAAGTAAAACACATGTAACATGTCAAAATCTGTTCAACATGTCAATAAGAAAACCAAAAAAAGAAATATTAGCCAAAAAAACGTGTAAATCCAGACACATTCATCACTCGACCGCAGCTTGCTCACAGAATGTCACAACATAGTATGTCAAATAGTGCGCGCACGCGCGGGAGACGTGTGTTTGAATGTACCGGCTGTTTTGAACTATTTATCATTTGCTTTTTATGATCGCCATCTTGATTTTTTATTTTAGATTTTGGGCGTTACACCTAATTCGTCTTGCAGTATTATAAAGTTTTTCATCGAAAGGTCCCCTGACTGCAATAATAAATTAAAGAGTTTGTTTTTCAGTTTTTAGTGGTTATTTTTTGCAGTCGGGTTTTTTTAACCAAAAACTAATACGACATTCTAATAAAAATAAAACAAAATTCAATATCGTTTATTCAATTTAGGTTTGTTTAACAACACTTATGAACGTCAATGAAGCTACGCCATCGGTTCGCAAATCCTACGGCAGGAGACCTTGTAGCGAGAAGAACCGGCAAGAAACTCGCCAAGGGCTATTTTTTTCTCCCTGTTTTAACTTATAGACAGTCGTCAAATTTGAAAAGTGACCTTCACATAATAGTAAGGTTACTTTCCATCACAATACAGAATACCGCTTAAATTAAGTACAAATTTTGCTTATTACCTAAAACAGTAAACAATTTTCAACTAAACAAGGAATCAAATAGTTTAATGGACACACTAATCTTAATCTTATTCACATTGTATTATAGGATTAATGAAAAGGAAACTGCAAGCTGCGCTGTATATTCAAATTTATAAGTATTAACAAATAAAAGGAATTTTTGAATAAATTGAACAATTATTAGAAAAATTGCTGTTACTGTAAGACACGGATACCAAAATTACTATGAGACACACCAGCTCGCTCATAAATCAATATAATACTATTATAAACCATATCCCGAACAAGTAGACATGAGCAGACCCACCCCACTGGCAGCACCCGTTCACGAGCATGACGCATGAGCCAGCCATCGCTTCGCTCAACCATATTTTAGGGAACGTAACGACCCGACTCACTGACTGACTCAATGATGACAATAATGCGTTTTATTCCCCTCCGTCCACTAGGCTCCCATGCTTTGGATCCCATGGGATCCTGTCAGATATTGTAGGTAGGTACTCTAGAATTCTTAAAAACGTTTTTCTATTCTTGTCTATTCTATTACCTATACTCACCAGAAAGATCTGCTTTCTTAATTAGAGAAATTTGAGTGTTCTTCTCAACTGAACATTACAGAGTTCAGACATGTCAGCCACATCAAAACACATAGTAACCTCATGCATACGGAGTGACATATTGTGACAAATGTGGTAACAAGTCTACGGACATATAAGACAACTTTCGAGAATTTAGCGTTGTGGCGCTTAGAGCATTGGCCCTTAGAGATTACTTTTATTTTGTAACTAGTGTCTCCTCGCGGTTTTACCCGCGTGGTACCCGTTCCCGTGGGAATATCGAGATATAATAATAGCCTATGTTACTCGGGAAGAATGTAGCTTTCTACTGGTGAAAGAATTTATAAAAGGTGTGAGTGGCGACTATTCTTAATAGTTTCCCTTTAATTTCGCAAAATGACTATCTATTATATAGAAATGTAAAATAGGTCTGCAAAAACTTACATCATTTCATTGCGAATGCCTCTAGAAATTCTGTAGGCCTAGCATTTACCACGAGAAAATCTGTCGACTATTATTTTATCTGGTTTTCAAAGTGATTTTGTCCCGCGTTCACTTATTATTAATGTAAGCAAGGTAGCAATACGCGCTGTAGACGACACAAATACATCTCGTGGTGCGAACGCTATATAACGGGTATCCCAAAAGTAGGTATAGGATGATATGTCTCAATAAAATGCGAATGGATTGGAATTTCTTCGTAGTTTTATTTTATTTTAAAGAAGAGACTTGTACAATTTTATCTGATTAGAATATCTGCTAAATAGCCGCCACGGGCATTTTTGCTGTGTGCAAGTTTTTCATGACACTTTCACACATTTCGCTGCTAATTTCACACATTTCGCTACTTATTTCACCAATAACTCGGCGAATATTTTGTCTATTTTGTCTGATGTTTTGTGGATAGTTGGCGAAGACTTTATCTTTCACGTAGCCCCAAAGAAAGAAATCCAGTGGCATCAGATGGCAAGATCTCGGTGGCCATTTGATAAATAAATAAATAAATAACTTCTAACAATCACACCAATTATCTAAGCCCATGTTAATTTCATTAAGAAACTGTATCATGGAAAACTTGAAAACGGATAAATATATACTTAAATACTTTTTGTTTGTAAATACATACTTAACATACATAGTAAACACCCAGACCAAGACAAATAGACATGTTCATGCACACAAATATTTGTCTTGTTCGGGAATCGAACCCGAGACCTCTGGCGCAGAAGGTGGGTAGCCTACCCCTGCGCCAAATCGGTCGTCAGAAGAGGAAGAGGTGATTTGATATCACCTCTTCTTGAAATTACGAGATTTTTCGACCTTTCGACGACTGTTTGTAATTGATCGTGAATATTCGTTAAATATTTGTATAACTTCTATGCGCTGTTTTATTGTGAAACGCTCTACGATTAATTTTACATGTGGCAAGATGACGTATGTATGTCAAATTTCAACCCGCTATCTTGAATATTTCGGAAATAGCGCGAAATTCAAATCATATACCTACTTTTGAGACACCCTTTAGTATGTTCTAATTATTATCCTTCAACTATGGTACCTGACAGGTTATTACACACTTAGTTACAGGTTAATTAATATCTATTTTTGGCTCTATTAATTCCATTGTGTGTTTCGTGATAACTGTATTGTACATAATGGTTCTTACTTACTGTTAACTTATTAATAGCTTGTTATAAAGGCATTATATAATTTTACGTGCATTGTTAATGTTAAGTTTTTGGAGATACAAATTTGTCTTTTTTAAATGGCTTTTCACGCAGATTTCGGGTAAAATAATAAGCTTACTGATTTGATTCATATCATAGTAATCAATCGCAGCACTTGTGTCAAGCATGTCAAGATTCACATACCAATGAAATTATTACCAGCCGCGTGGCTCGTAATAATTATAGTAAACTAGCTTCCGCCCGCGTCTTCGTCCGCGTGGACATTCGAGAAAATACTTAGGGGACCAATAACCAGGATAAAAAGTATTCTATGTTTTAATTTCATAAAAATCCTTACAGCCGTTTTTACGTGATTAAGCGGGTCCTCCCTCACCAAGCGAGCAGCCTCGCGCGAGGCAGAACGTTTGCCATGTGCGGCGGGCCTCGCACGAGGCTGCTCACTTGGTGAGGGAGGACCCGCCTAATCACGTAAAAACGGCTGATCGGATTTTTATGAAATTAAAACATAGAATACTTTTTATCCTGGTTATTGGTCCCCAAAGTATTTTCTCGAATGTCCACGCGGACGAAGTCGCGGGCGGAAGCTAGTAAATAATAAGTGTCTGTTTCACAATCAAAAAGTTAGTTCTGAGTAGCTTAGGTACCAAGAACTTTTAGGGTACTTAACTTAAGATGATTTAGGTTTCTATACCCTATTTACCCCCTGGGTTTGATATTCGGAAAACTACGAAATGGGTTGCCTATTTGTTTTAAGAAGTAGGTAAGCCTACAAAGTTTCAAGTTGAAATGTCTATTTTAATGAATGAAAAATCAGGGGATTTTTCATTCAAAACTTCTCCCCTATTTCAACCTTTTAAGGGTTGAATCATGTTCAGCGTGTTAAACATCAAAATAAATGCCATTTTTGCAATCGTCATCCCATAAAACCTCAATTAACGACATCCATATCGATTTTTAGGTTTATTTATCCCATTTAACCTCTAAGAGGTTGATTTTCGAAAAAAATCTAAATAAGTGTTGGCTTATTTGTTTTACTTTCCGACCATAAGCCTAAATAAAAAATTTAATGAAGGACTTTCCAGATACAACATTTCATCCCCCTTTTTACCCCTTCGAGGGTGGAATTGTCAAAAACACTGACGCAGGAAAATATTAATTTTCAATTGCCAGGCTAAATACAAAGTTTGAAGATCCTAACTTCAAAACTGACGGACTTTCATACACATATGCATCCCCTATTTTACCCCCTGGGTTTGATTTTGGGAAAATTACGAAATGGATTGCCTATTTGTTTTAAGAAGTAAGCCTACAAAGTTTCAAGTTGAAGTGTCTATTTTACCCCTCATTTTTCATTCAAAATTTCACCCCTATTGCAACATTTTAGGGGTTGAATCATGTTCAGCGTGCAAAACATCAAAATAAATGCCATTTTTGCAATCGTCATCCCAAAAAACCTCCATAACGACATCCATATCGATTTTTAGGTTTATTTATCCCATTTAACCTCTAAGGGGTTGATATTCGAAAAAATACGAAACATGTTTTTGCTTATTTGTTTTACTTTCCGACCATAAGCCCGAATAATAAATTAAATGAAGGACTTTCCAGATACCACATTTCATCCCCCTTTTCACCCCTTCGGGGGTGGAATTGTCAAAAACGCTGACACAGGTAAATATTAATTTTCAATTGTCAGCCTAAATACAATGTTTGAAGATCCTAACTTCAAAACTGGCGGAC
The DNA here is from genome assembly GCA_949710035.1 of Crambus lathoniellus. Taxonomy (NCBI): domain Eukaryota; kingdom Metazoa; phylum Arthropoda; class Insecta; order Lepidoptera; family Crambidae; genus Crambus; species Crambus lathoniellus. The sequence goes on from OX453322.1 coordinate 10,499,841, forward strand.
TTTCATACAAACATTCATCCTCTATTTCACCTCCTTAGGGGTGGAATTTCCAAAAATCCTTTCTTAGTGGATGCCTACACTGTATAACGTATCTATGTGTAAAATTTGAAGTCTCTAGGTTCAGCGGTTTGGGCTGTGCGTTGATATCTCAGTCAGTCAGTCAGTCAGTCAGTCAGGACTTTGAATTTTATATATATAGATTTATATATATAGATATAATTATTTAAATAGTAATACAACAAAAAAAATTACTATGGGTCTCATAAGAAGGCTCAAGGTCACCCAGTGAGCAATGGAGAGAGCGATGCTTGGTATTTCCCTGCTCGATTGAATCAGAAATGATGAGATCCGCAGGAGAACTAAAACGACCGACATCGCTCGAAGGATTGCTCAGTTGAAGTGGCAGTGGGCGGGACACATAGCGCGGAGAACCGATGGCCGTTGGGGCGGAAAGGTTCTCGAATGGCGACCGCGAACCGGACGACGTTCCGTGGGCAGACCCCCTACAAGGTGGACCGACGATCTGGTCAAGGTCGCGGGAAGCCGCTGGATGCGGGCAGCGCAGGACCGATCGTTGTGGAGATCCTTGGGGGAGGCCTATGCCCAGCAGTGGGCGTCGTACGGCTGAAATGATGATGATGATGACAACAAAAAGTCATTATTTACGCCAGATACAAAATAAATCGATAGAGCCTCTATGCGTACGTTCTTCATATCAATTAAAATGTGTCCTGAATATTAAAACTGTAATGTCTTGTTTCTCTCCACTTAAAGACTTAGCAGTATTTGTTTTTTTTTATTGTTTACAACGGGGTAGCTCTGTCGCCATCACACCTCATGTTAAGTGAAAATAAAGCTGAAAGAAGCGCACTTCTTCTCCCGGAATCCTTAATCCCTGAGGAACTTGCTATCTTACATCTAACAGCCAGAACACGACTATCCTGGAATCATTGTTGTTAAGGTGCCAAACTTATATAAGATGTATTTCATTAAACCAGGTCGTCACTTGGCGAAAGTCCCTACCCATTGTAAAAAAATATATGTGAAGCTTACTTCCGCAAAAGACAAAACATGCAAGAAAGCCCGCAAAAAATGCACATGCATACTAAGAAATTATCTGTGCACAAAACCTGCAGTTGCAGATAGCGAGACAGCTACACCCCTTGCACCTTCACCGATTCGATTAGACTACTCTACACGTGTTTCGCCCCAACCCGGGGCATCCTCAGGAGTTTTACACCGTGCGAAATCCAGCACTGAAACAATATAAGATGGTGGTAGCTAGCCATACGAAAATTGGGCAAATCTCAATGTAACTAACCAATAAAATTGGTTTACCTCACTAATTTATAGTTTCACCATAAAAAAATCAATACCCCGCAAGGGTTCTCGGTAATAACCGGGGCAATTACTAGTACTAATTTATTTACGACACACCCACCGAACGGGCGAACCACGTTGAATTTTTAACGTACGTAGGTACAAAGGTAATCGTATCGAATATTAAAGAAGAACACTATTACGCCGGGATTACTTGGAGGTATGTACTGGCATTGTGAAAAATTAAACATATATAGCTTTCTTCGCGGAAGAAAGCTAATATTTAATTTTTCACAATGGTTAGGGACTTCCGCCAAGTGACGCCTGATTCAATCAAAAAAAGTATGTACTGGCGGTGCAATGGTATATAAAGTATGACAGTTTCATTTCAAATATAAGCTCTTTATTATAAACTAGCGGATCCTCGCGGTTTCACCCGCTTGGTACCCGTTCCCGTGGGAATATTGGGATAAAATATAGCCTATGTCACTCGGGAAGAATGTAGCTTTCTAATGGTGAAAGAATCCTCTAAATCGGTCCAGTAGTTTCGGAGCCTATTCGATGCAAACAAACAAACATACAAACAATCAAATCTTTCCTCTTTATAATATTAGTATAGATGTAATACGGAGGGGACGAGAAATAAGAGAGAAGAAATTAATATAGGTACTTGTAGGAAATAAATATTGGAATTTATCACATACATTGTTGCCATCCCAAAGTTCCCAAACTATGAAGTTTGTCAAAACTGTACAATTTCTTCAATGAAAAGCGAATAGACGGAAACAAAAACAAAAGTCAGTAACTTATTGTTTGGGTGCCTTTCTTTATCCTTACATATAATAAGAAGAGGTTGCCGTAATAGAGCGGTTTCAGACTAGCGTTTTGTACGCGCGTATTAGCTCGTTTTTGGAAGTCCTACATGTGGGCGCGTCGCACCTTTTGCCACACGCGCAACTCGTACCCGCGTTGACGCGCTTGTAAGCTCGTATGAGACAAAGAGACCACTGACACCACTACCGATTCCAGCGAACACGCCGAATATGCCCGTGTAAGTATAGTCCATTTGCTTCGATAGTGTCGCCCTTTTATTTGTAAATCACTTACTTAAATTGCTTTTATATAAAAATATCCGAATTTTCATAATTAATTGACTTTGGTACCCAACTTGTGTGTATTAGCGTATTAGTTATATCTGCATTAGTAAGGATTTTATAGCAAGAGCCACAATGCCATGCGGGTACCGTACCGACACTATCTAACCGAACGGACTATAGAGTTCGCGGAACTTGACCACAACCATAGACAAAAAAACCTGCGCAGTTGCAACATTTAGTAAGTACAAAAGTTTTTTCTGCGCAGGTTTTTTTGTCTATGGTTGTAGTCAAGTTACTATACGCGAGTCCGGTTTTTTGAAGCGCGTAATGTAGCGCGCGTGTAAGCGCGTATGCCGAAACGACCGAATACGCGCAGAAAAAACGCTAGTCTGAAACCGCTCATAGAGTTCTGCTGGACATCATCATCATCAAGAAGCAATAATTTTCTTTCAGAAATATTATATATTTTCGTTAATTCAAAATTGTTGAGCCATTAAGATCTTTGAACCCAACTGTACAACAAATCAAACTATAATTACATTTAAATACCAATTACTCGTACCACAAATATCATTTTGACTACAACCTTAAAGGTCTTGTGCAATGTTCGTACATTTTCTTAGTTTTCATATTCCATTGACTTTTCACTTCGTACAAAAGCGCGAGGGCTGGTACATTTGAACAAATTAAGCTGAATAATTAAGAGGATTGGTATCTTGGCCGTTCTGACGCAGGGCTGCCCCAAACATTACTTATTCCACCTTTTGTATTATTTATGGCCAACGAAATTGGTTCGTGTTGTAGGCAATTGCTATTTGGTTGAGCTTTAAAATTACATGTTGTGGTGTTTTGTCTATTTTGAATTTAGCTTTGTTTAGGTAATGCGTCTGTTCAACAGGGCTATATTATATAGAAAAGCAGTAAATAGATCTACTATTTTCTGGGAAAAACGGTCTAATTATCTTAAAATTGTGACATGTGCTTACCTATCTATTTAGTAGAAAAATTATGGAAGTCTGAAATAAAAAATATCTTGAGAAAATATAAAAGAACTCCCGACTTTATCTACTCGATCGTCGTGCAAACGCTTCTTCTTTATTTTAGCCCTTTCTTGTGAAAAAATAATAAGTATTATCAAGAAACATTTTGCGCTTATCTATCAATTTATTACTTAGTATCGGCCGCATGAGTCTTTAACAATCGTAAACTAAACATTGTAGTAATAGTAAACATGATAGCATCTTCATAATATTATCATTACACAGTGTCGGACCAAAGAGCATGGAATTGGAATATGGTTGGTATACCTAAAGTTTCCCCAAGAGAGCCCTACTATGGAGAAATCAAAATATGGTGGCCAGTGATGAAACATATGTCAATCGATAGATAAAGTCCATACAAATTAAAAATGTATTTTGATAAAATCTCGAGAACGATATACTTTCGGAGATATTATTAATTTTTGCTTCGAAATGAAATCAATATAAACAAAAATCAAAACTATCAGTGGGTCTCTCTTGGGTGACGTAAGGTATACCAAGCCCATACAAATATCTTCCATGGTCTTTGGTTCCACGGATCACAAAATATACATGATATTGAACAAGTTTTTATCTTCTTATTCTTGTGACGTCGATACCAAAAACCTAAACAATGTCGGACCGAATTCGGCTACGCGTATCACAAAACTGAATATTGAATAAGCTGTTGTTATATAGACCACAATAGGAAAAATGATTTCGTATTTAAAAGCCCAATTCCAATGTAATTCAAAATATTAAATTTCCAATCTTCCTGTTGTATAACATATGAACTCTCGCTTTTCACTTAATAAATGAAATTATGGCAGCCCTACACAAAAGGGTGAACACTCGCATTAAATTTACATACAAAAACACGGTCCATTAAGAGGGTGTTTTGTATGAACACTGAAGTTTGTATGTACGAGATTATTATTTATGTTGCAGAGGTATTTCAATTCTGATTCCTGTGTATTAACTACGCCTAGAATTTTTTTGTCAGTTAGATTTCGCAATGTTATGCAAGATTTATTTTAATTTACAAATGCTACTAAAGTAGACCCCAACAACGTCTAGAATGTTTTGTCAGTTAGATTTCGCAATGTTATGGTAGGTAAGATTTACTTTAATTAAAAATGCTATGCTACTAAAGTAGACCATTTCAAGATAGATAGCTATTAGGTTATTTTTACTTTTTTGCATTCACAATTCAATTTTTATTATTGATAAATTGAAAATGAAGTATTGTAAGTAACGACGCCGTAGCTCAGTGGTTAGAGCAATCGGTTCGAGTCCCATCGAATCTAGTTGTGATGTGAGACATTTTCAATCTTTTCTGATAGCTAGGTATGAGATTGATATTAATTCATAGGTTCAGTTGCAAATAAGGCCCACCAGAACAGATGTAATAAATTTTAATTTTAAATATTGTTGTGTATTTGCATTGAAACTAGCCACAAACTAGCAAATTCTTTTGCATTTTGTAGCTCTCTTCTTGAGAAATATTTTTGGTTGTTTATTGTTATGTTCATAGCGAAGTTTCTTTTTCAATTTAACTGAAACTTTAAAAAAAAGTTTTTGGATTGCCCTTTTCTAACCTTCTTGGAACTTGGGCAAGAAACTTGAAAGCCGCAACAAAGAAAGACGCAGTCAGTAATTAGTGCGGTAGCACAAGCTGACAGTTGACGTAAGCATTTTATTCTGATGCATTACGTATTCGGTATCCCAATTCGTTACTTTACGCGGTACTAAATTCTCAACAGAATCGAATCAATTCAGCCACGTTTGGTGGGCGGAAAACTTGTGGAGTCAGTCCTTTAAAGACACAGGTACGAATCCCAATTCGTTTAGTGAAGGAAAAGGTATTACATACATGAATTTTGTGATAAATTGATAGGAGTGTTTAGAATGAGTTCTACGCGGTGCGGTGGCGGAAATGTGACGGTGGCACCAGGTCAAAAAGCTCCTCAAAACATTCCCCATTGTATAGACGGTAGAACACAGACAGAGAGATTAATATAATCTCTGCGGTGACTGTGGTTCTAAACCGTCCGTGAGTTTCGGATCATCGATAATACGATCTAATGCGTAAGAAAAACAGCTGCTGTAAGTTCATGAAGTACCCTCGATGCAATGCATTGAGGAGCTTGATATTATGTTTATGTTTTAAAGATTATTGAAATAAATGCATTTTTATTTATTTTGGTCACCCATTACCATTCATGGGTCATTTCATTACCAGCTTCGGCAAAAGTTGCTGTCGCCTTTGGAAAATAATAAAGCCTCTAATAAATGAAGATATTATTTGAAATAAATTTTAACAGAATATGTGAAATGTTTTACTCTTAACACTTTAAAGCACCGTTCACATCGGCAGACTTCAAATCGACTTCACAAATACAAATATTGACTCTGTAAGCGGCACTATTTGGACTACAAAATACTCAGTATTTTTCAATCTGTTCGGACAGATTTATATAGAGGCAGTTTTATTTAAAAAAAAATGGTTTTTGCATGCTCAAAATGTATCACGTCTATAACATTGAGACGGGACATGTTCCAAACAGAGTATTTGTATCAACTCGCTATTGATTGTAGCTTTTTACCTGTCACATAAACCGAAAGAGTAACAACACAACTTCTTAATAGACATAAGACAGTAGATTGTCTAACTAAATTGTAATGGTGTGAATTGATCGAGTCCTTTGAGATAGCTACGACTAAGTTAGTCTGTGCAACTTGGGTAATGTGTCGTTAGATTGACGGCCGCAACGGGCTTGCAATTCCAACTTCACGTTTTAATCATAATAATGTTGATAAATGATGAGCCGTATAGTATTTCAAACAAAATCAAATGTTTATGATAGAACTCACCAATGCAAGGGGGTATTTTACGGTACGGTAAATAAGAACTACCTTATTTGTTTATGACGCATGACGTCATTGGACAAAACAACTATTTTTTTCCCTTTTTTGTTCTATAGAATTACATAGGTACTAGTTTTTTAACCGAGTCTACCACCTTAAAACAAAATGGGAATCATATATTTTTCTTAAATATTCTATGACATTTATATGACCTTGAAATGACAACTTTAAATGATTAGCGATAAAAGAGGTCTTATTTTCTTTGCTCCATAAAACAATTTGGGAAAAATAAGTGTCAGGTAATTACATGTTCTATAGCATAAAATGAGAAAACGATATCTTATTTTTAACCGACTTCTAAATCAAAAAGGAGGAGGTTCTCTATTCGTCTGTATGTATGTTTTTTTTTTTTTGTGTATGTCCACCGATTACTCGAAGACGGCTGAACCGATTGAAATGGTTCAAACGTTATTACATCAGGTTGGTTTCCAAGTTGGTCCCATTTTTTGAAATTTTGAAATCGGTTCAGTAGTTTTCATGAAATCTCGAAAATACTGTCGTTTTCGTTACCACTTTATGTAAATTTAATACGTATCTTTAGGCATAACTCCTTTGTTTATAAACCGATTTAGATGATTCTTGTTTTGTTAAAAAGGGGATACCTCAAGGTATTTTAACCGTCTTCGAAAAAGGAGGTTTTGAGTTTAATCACATACCTATTTACCAGAAAACACGTAAATTGCCTGCATGATGCACTAAAAAGAGTGAAATAAAAATTATTTTTATAAAAAAATAAAACCGCCTTCTAAAAAACCACATCAAAAAAGTAAGAAATAATTCCTCACCAAATAAATAACGTAAGTACTTTGAAGTCGGGCGGGTTTTAACAAAAACAACAAAAAATTGTACATGTTTCACGCCCGACTTCAAAGTACTTACGTTATTTATTTGGTGAGGAATTATTTCTTACTTTTTTGATGTGGTTTTTTAGAAGGCGGTTTTTGTCTAATGACGTCATATTCCATAGAACAATTGAGAACTACCGTTATTTTATATGCATACTTCATGTTAATGTCATAATCAACCAAATGCGCCGTTGAAACCTAACTAATCGTTAGACTGACGACGGCCGCAACGGGCTTGCATTTTCAACTTAACTTCTCGTTTTCATTACGTAACGATAGGATGAACAAAATTGAATAAAATAAATATTCAGTCTTTTCGGCTCCTCTGGGATAACTGCGACTAAGTAAGTTGAGTAAGCAACTTGAGTAATGTGCAGTTAGACAAAAGGCCGCAACGGGCGCGCGTTTTCAACTTAACTTCACGTTTTCATTACGTAATGATAGGATGAATAATATTAAATAAATCAATATTCAGTCGTTTCAGTTCCTCTGAGATAACTGCGAGTAAGTAAGTTGAGTGAATAACTTGGGTAATGTACAGTTAGACAAAAGTCCGCAACGGGCGCGCATTTTCAACTTAGAACAGCGTTTTCATAGAATAGAATATATTTATTTGGACTTGATTAGGGTAACATGTTACAGGTAATTGCAGATGTCTTACATTTTTTAGCTCCTCCTATTCAGCCAACTACCTATCGTAGCATGCAAATCTTACAATAACTGCCTAAACTAAACCCTCGCCAATTACCTATTAAATATACAGGGTGGAAACTAATTATGGGCCCTGAAAGGAAACTGCCTTAAATCCTTTACATTTTTCTGAAAGGAAACATTTTTATTTTTAACCAACCTAAAGTTGAACCAACAATGGTTAAAAGTTACATTACATTACAAGCTCAGTGAATGGCTGTAAAAGTTTGTTGAATGGCCACCGCGCATTGGAACATGCACTTAATGAACTGTTTGATCGGAAATGTTGGATGCAAACTGCGAGGGAATCAAGCTTAGGGTATTTAGAATGGTATTGGCTTAACTGGCGAACTTTGCGAACTTTGGCATTAAGCGGTTCTTCTTGGAAAAAAGGCGGTTCAATGTTAAAAAATAATTATCTACTATAATATACTGTCACATTATATTGCAAATTTCCATTCTTTCATAAAATTTTAACGATATTTTGCTTGTTATTTTAAATTTTTACCTTTTTGTATTCACAATGCAATTTTTAGCATTGAAAAATTGAAAAAAATTATCCAATACTTCTTACTCGCTGTATAGCCAGCGTTAATTTGATCAATGTGAAGATATTACACCCTCAGTGAGTATTGGATAAATTCGACACTTCTCGTAACGACTCCGTAGCTCAGAGGTTAGAGCAGTCGCCCGGATAGCTAAAGGTCGTGGGTTCGAGTCCCATCGGAGCTGGTTGTGAGACGGGTCGATTTTTTACCACACTTTTATTAGCTTCACTTGTAACTAAGTCACAATGTAAGAAAATCTTGGAATTAAATTTTAACCTACTTCTAATTGTCGTATTGATTTGAAACTTTGCAAGTCTATATGAATCCGATGACAATACAATAATTTGCTACCATCGAGCTGATCTGATGATGGAGTCAAGAGGAGGGCAATAGAACTTTTCAATGGCTGCTAGGAAACCCCTCAAGCATAGGCTCATTTGTTTTGTTCTGATGAGACCTATTCGCTACACTTGATGGTGAGAGTCTGATGATGGAGCAGGGAGGAAGCCAGTGGCACTTCTTAACGACCACTAGGAAATTCCTCGAGTTCTGGCTCATTTGTTTCGTTCTGATGAGACCTATTCGCTACACTTGGTGGTGAGGGTCTGATGATGAAGCAGGGACAAAGCCAGTGGCACTCCTTTATGACCAATAGGAGACCCCTCGAGTTTAGGCTCATTTGTTTCGTTTTGATAAAACCTATTCGTTACACTTGGTGGTGAGGGTCCGATGATGGAGCTGGGCGGAAGCCAGTGTAACTCCTTAATGACCACAAGAAAACTCCTCGAGTTTGGGCTCATTTGTTTCGTTCTGATAAGACCTATTCGCTACACTTGGTGGTGAGAGTCTGATGATGGAGCAGGGAGGAAGTCAGTGGCACTCCTTAATGACCACTAGGAAACCCCTCGAGTTTGGGCTTTTTGTTTCTTTCTGATGAGACCTATTCACTTCACTTGGTGGTGAGGATCTGATGATGGAGCAGGGAGGAAGTCAGTGGCACTCTTTAATGACCACTAGGAAACCCTTCGAGTTTGGGCTCATTTGTTTCGTTCTGATGAGACCTGTTCGCTACACTTAGTGGTGAGGGTCTGATGATGGAGCAGGGAGGAAGTAAGGGTTCGGCTCGCGCATCTGGTAACTAATAGACTCCACTTGAATTTGTAAAACTAAATACATACAATCACGCCTTTGAGTTATAATGTTTACGGGGTGGGCAGATACATGAATGGACGGTGAAATCGATTACCATCCCCATCCATAGCTTGCCATTTGTTAAACTAAAAAGTAAAAAATAAATATGTAGTTTAAAAAACTAAAAAACACACTTTTATAGGAACAGACGAAAAAGTACAAAATAACCGTCTATTCAATAACTGAAATAAATATGTAGTTTAAAAAACTAAAAAAACACACTTTTATAGGAACAAACTAAAAAGTACAAAATAACCGTCTATTCAGTAACTTAAATTATAAAGCGTGGTGCGCGTTGTCATATTAAGTACTTGAATGCTTGCTTTGCAAAGGGCGCACCACGCTTTTTAATTTAAGTTACTGAATAGACGGTTATTTTGTACTTTTTAGTTTGTTCCTATAAAAGTGTGTTTTTTTAGTTTTTTAAACTACATATTTTCTAAAACAGTTCATTTTCAATTTTTCAACGACATTTTGCTTATCAATAGTATCATAATACATAAATTATGTGGTCGTCCAAATCAAAAGGGACCTTATTGCGGCCGGCATACATACGTCTTTATTGTCGTTGTTTTGTATTCGAACCGCCTCTGTGGTCTAGTGGTTCACACCACCGAATTCAGACCAAGAGGTCCCGGGTTCGATTCCCAGTGGGGGTACATATTGTATTCGGTTTGGTTGGTGGTAGGACTTGTTCTTAGTCCGCCTGGCTAGCTACCACCATCATATCTAAGTCTGACGCCATAACAATGATGTTTTCAGCATTATTGTGTTCCGGCAGTTAGAGATAAGATAGCCAGTTCCTCAGTGATTGAGGATTCCGGGAGTAGTGCGCTTCCACCTTCAGCCTTATCACTACTTAACATCAGGTGTGATGAAGGCTAAGTGCTACCACGTTGTGGATAAAAAAAAAAAAAAAAAAAAAAAACAACAGCAATAATGGCGTAAGTGCCGAGCGCCACAAGGTCCCTTTTGATTTGGACAACCATGATCATCATCATCATCATCATCATAATCAAAAATTAAAACCATGATCATAATAAGTTATTTTTTGGTTTTTTGGCATATCGTTAATAAGCATAATATTCAGTTCATGTTTTATTTCCTGTTACACATCAAATCAATAAAGAAAATGGTATTTACCCGTGCACAGCAAAGCAACTTTTGTATTTTGAAAAATGGTTTTCTTTTAAATTCAAGGCAGAATAAATAGCAGCCCCTACTTTCCTCGTCTTAAAACCTTAAGTCTTCCCTTTATCCCATTCTGGAGCTTTAATGATATATTTATTGTGTTTTAATTAAGAGTAGAATTTATCTAACCGCAATCTACCGAAGTGAAAACGTGTCTTTATTAAAAAAATATATATTTTATCCCACATTGTAATTGCATGTTAGAAGCCTTGACTGTGACATTTGGAACATGTTACTAAACTAAATACCAGTTGTACCAACAAAGTAAATAAATATAAATATTGGACAACATCACATACATTGTTCCAATACCAAACTGTAGTACTTAGCTTGAGCGCTAGTAGGTATTATGAAAATTGGAAACAACGACGGGTATTACCACATACCACCACCATGTAACACCAACTTGTGGCAATAAATGATATCACTATAAACCCAGGCCCAAAGAAATATTAAAAATATTTACCCGACCGGGAATCAAACCCGGGACTTCTAGAGATAGCGGCACCTTGAAAGCCGGTGGGTACCCCACTCGGTCATGAAGGTCATCAAATGGGATGTTTGTAAGTTTATGTAACTATTTCATTATTTATTACTCAATCACGCAAACGCAACATTTCGCACCTAAACGGCTGAACAAAATCAGATGCGTTTTTGCATAAATGGTCTATTAGACGCACCGGAATAGGATATTTCCACATGACTCTACTGAACCCGGGGCGGCGACTAGTAAAATCAATTTCTAGACAACAGACCCTCTTTTAGTCCCAGGATATTCAAAATGCAAACCTGACTGTCTTATCCGCGCCGTTCGGGAATATTTTGCGCTCAAATTGCAGCTCATTCTGGTTGTGAGATGCACCGCGCATGTAGTTCTAGTAGGTAGGTACTTAAGCTATTTAGTATGACTCCCACACGTTTTTTGAGGCAATAATTAGATTATAGTGATCACCCACAATCACTATATTATATAACGTTTACCCCTTAATCAAACCAGCTAAGAATTCAACCAATTTCTAGATAAGGAGGGTTTTCCTTCAGTCCCAGGATATTCTAAATGCAGACCCATTGCGACTCACTGTCTCGTCGCCGTCGCCTCATTCGGGAATATTGAGCGCGAAAATTGCAGCTTATTCTGTTTGTGAGATGCACCGTGCAGGCTCTAGCTAGTGCAATGATAATGGAAATAGAATATCTGACACAGAAAAAGAGTTTTGTGTTTAAACGTTGCTGCACTATATATATTTTTTTATCCCATAAATTAAGATCAAATATATCCTGACAGCTAAAAAAATATGTACCTATATGTGGTCGTCCAAATCAAAAGGGACCTTATTGCGGCCGGCACATACGTCTTTATTTTCGTTGTTTTGTATTCGAACAACAGCAATAAAGGCGTAAGTACCGAGCGCCACAAGGTCCCTTTTGATTTGGACGACCACACATCTTTACTTAAAATATCACTTGTCAGACTTCATTCGAGGAATTTTCTTCTTGCATAATACTCTAACAGAGTCGTCATTTTACAGTGACCTTCATCATTTTATAAGCTTTTTATTAACTTGCCATGTTAATAAGTTAGTTTGTCAGTTAGTGGGGGACAAATCTTGCAAGCTTAATTTGACCCACTTCCCAGTGTCCGATGGAGCTGAAATTTTGTATACAGGTTTGGTTTAGATGACAATACAATATTTAAGTACAGCAGCAAAAAGCTTGTCATAAAAATGAAATTTTTACTACTTATAAACTTATTTTTCGTATTAAAATTAAAGTAAGTATACAATTACATGATGATCAGTGATCGGATAATCGGATGCATATTTACCTAAAGTTAATATTTGGCTAACTAACTATGGAAGCGGCTTCTTAAAATATGTTTTTTAAATATAAATCCCGGGATTCCAGAAAATTCGGGAATGCAAAGCTAGTCGGTAACATGGTGTAAAAACGAAGCCTTTAGCATGTGGTATTTATTTTTATAAATTCCGGGATTCCGGGTTAACTTACACAACTATTCATACGTATTTACTTGAAGTTTAGTTAAGTTCCCAATGCGATTTATGAGTATGTAGAGTGTTGGAGGAAGAGTAGTGAGTGTTAGTTTAAATAAAACAATAAGTACTTACAATAATACTTTATGGGTCTATATACCCTTTTCGGGTCGCTACTTGCACACAAGCAGGTATATGTATAATTTGCCGTCTCACTCGCATTCATTAAGAAATACCATAGCTTTCTCTATTGTTTGCACAGACGTATCCGTACGCGTCAGAGTGAGACACGAGACACGCCGTGCTTTCGCCCGCACACCAACCCCGGGCAGGCCCCAGTCAGGGCGTTTGTGCACTACACTGAATTTTACCGATCCGGAAAAAAACGAATGCTTGTATTTTAATAATTAATCTCAGTTTCAATGTTTCAAACCCTAAACTACACGAAATAAATAAATTCTTACTATTATTAATGATTAATTATTAAAATACAAGCATCCGTTTTTTTCCGGATCGGTAAAATTCACTGTAGCGCACAAATGCCCTCACTCGCTCAAGGTCACGCGCTATGTGCCTACCGCTAAGTAGCTCGTAACCGAGCCGATCAGCAGTGGGCTGTGGCACGCGTTTCCCGCACAAAACGCTGCGATACAATTTTATTACGTACCTATATAATTATTAAAGATAAAATCTTGACTAACGTAACGATACGATGGTTCATTATTGTAAATTGTTCACACGATTCAGAATATTTTCGCTAGTAAAATTTAATAACCGTGAGTTCAAAGATGGAATAAAAAATATAGATCATTTTATAAAATTAAAGCACATTTAATTCACTCCATTGCATTATTCATAAATAGTAAAGTTTATTTCACTTCAGCCATTTTGTTTAATTTATGTTCTTTGTACAATCTTGACGATTTCGCTCGATGACGTACTCTCGCGAAGTACGCGGGAATCTCGACTCTTGGAGCGCGTCCGTAGAATATGTGTCTTCTTGCAGCGGTTCTGCAGTGGTTTTTGTAGGCTAATATAGCGTAGGTATTTTAGCTTTTGTATAGATAGAGGGATTTATCTGTTACGTAGTAACTATTTTCTAATCTTACCCCGGGCACACCTGTATTTCTCTACTGCGCAGCATTCCGCGCGAACTTCAGGACCGTCAAGTTATTTTGCGCGTACTGCACAAGCCGAGCTATGGAAATCTAGCAACGTTGCACGTGAATTGTCCATTTCTATTGACAACGCAAGTGACAATACGACAAATTTAAAAACAAGAGAAAGCCTACAATACTTACGAATGCCTGACAGCCACTGAAAATATTCCAACTTTTTATTACCTACCTAAAAATGACAAGTTTTAATATATTAAGTTTCATTATACACATTCAAAGTGAAATATTTCAAAAAGTACATCATTTACGACTTTTTGTCCAAGATTATTTGTTGTTTAAAAATGTTTTTCCTGTTGATTGGTGTATGTTTCATAGGTGTACACCAAAATATGACGTTTAGGTAACATACGTACTTGCTACTTTAAGTATGCCAATGAGTTACGTTCGTGGTAGGAGGCAGTGAAGTTACATAGATACTGTGTTTCCTAAACATTCAACTTACTTAGTCCTTTAATACGATAGGTAGGTACAGGTACTACTGTTAGTTGATCGCGGGATTTTATTGGTGATGCTGTTTTACTTTAATAATCAAGAACTTGAATGGTTTTTCTTTATAATTTCTTATTTATTATTCGTTTGAGATATGTTTCGAAACTTGAAAAAGTATGTGAAGAAATGTAAAATTATAAAGGAGTTATTATTATTTTTAGATATACTTTTGATACAAAAGTGCATTCCATTTTAGCCAACATCTGAATATAATATGTAAATACCAGATTTGATTCTATATAACCAAAACACTATATTTGTCAATTCCGAAATCACGGGACTTTTCGATACAAAAGTGCATTCCATAACAGCCAACACCTCAACTTTAGGTAAATATGCATCCGATTATCCGATCTCTAATGATGATACATGAGAATCTTTAGAAGTCCAGTTTCTAGGTGACGAAATCTGGTTCGCATGTGTAAACTTTACTCGAAACTACGACCCTTGGCTCAAAAGGCATGACCAAAACCAAAGCGCTATCGGTCCAGACTCGTTCCTATAAAATACATGTCAAGTCACGAGCAATAATATGTAAACACATAGGACTATGTTATATTACAATATTGAATAACTTTTGTGGCACAGGTAGTTTTGTTATGAAAGGTTTCAATGTGACAAAGTTCGCTTGCTCGTGAGTGTACTTACAATATTTAACCAAACAATTTTTTTTACTAAAACTTTTAACTATATCAAAGAGTGGAGTTTGAATAATGGAAACCGAATACAAAAGGAGATCACTACTCGTTCTGAAGTTAAATTCAATTTTATATTAGCTCTCCAAACTTCCGTCCAATACTTAAAAGGTGAAATGAGACGGCACGAGACGCGTTAGAATATTGTTTTCTATATTTTAAAGGGTTCCGTGCAATATATTTATATTTTACTTATAATCTATACTAATTTTATAAAGTGGTAAAGTTTGTGAGGTTGAATCTTCGGAACTACTGAACCGATTTCAAAAATTCTTTCACCATTAGAATGCTACGTTATCTCCGAGTGACATAGGCATAGACTTTTTATCTTACGCAGGGCTCGCGTCTTAGTCAATGCGCGTGAAACCGCGCGCGGAAAGCTAGTCGCAGATAAAGATGATAATCCAAGTAATTTAATTTCAAAAATTCTGACATTTTGTTGAAAGTTGATAAATATACATTTTGTAGGTACTCGGTTTGGTTGGTGGTTCTTATAATTAGTCCGTCTGGCTGGCTTCCACCATCTTATTTAAGTCTGTCGCCTTAGCAACAATGTTTCCAGCATTGTTGTGTTCCGTCACTTGGAGAAAAGATAGCTAGTTCCTCAGTGGTTGAGGATTCCCTTAAGTAGCGCGATTCTATATTCAGCCTTATCATCACTTATCATGAGGTGTAACGAAGGCTATTAGCGTTACAATGTTGGGGATAAAAAGAAACCTCTTTTTAGTGCATTTGCCTAGGGAACCTGTAAAACAGCGCCATCTAGCTGCAACGCGTCTAAATGGCTTGTCACTTGATTAACCGTTAAACTGGCACGTACAGTGCAACAATCTTTTCTGTTCCGGTGACAGCGGCGCTACGTACGTTTTTCTTTTTTTTGTAGCAATTTAACCGGCCCTGACTTCTAAGAACTTCAGCCGCCAGCAGCGCTATGGTTGGACATCAACTTGACAGCAGAATGACATTTAAAAAAAACACGCTAGTTTCACATTTTGGCCACCGGCACAGCAAAGTTTGTGGCACTGTACCAGCAATTGTTTAGGTTCCTGCACAGTATATGGGCAGAGGGCGCTGTTGTTATGTTTAGTAAATGCATGAATTTATACAAATATATTTATACTTATAGATAGTAGCATAGTATTTAAAGCAGCACAAATGTCCGGCGACTCCAGATATTGTCACGACACCGTTTGCCTTGCACTAAATAAATAACCAACCAAACAATCTATTCTTTCATTCGGCCAACACTTTACAGAACCCTAAGAGCTCCTCCATTTATAGACTCAGACAAGGCAGCGGCGAATAAAATAAAATATAAACGGGTGAAATCGAACGACGGACGATAAAATTTTATTAAAAAACTCGGTAATGTCAGTTGCAAACGTTATTAGGTATTCCTAGGGCTGTCGCATTGCTGTCCAGTAACAATACTAATAAATAGCTATTTTTTATATTAAATTAAATTTATCTGTGCTCTGAAAATACCCAGGCATTGTTAATGTGGCACCACGTTGTTATGAATATAATTCATTAATTGTGGTATATGTAATGGTACTGCAGAACGATATACAGTAATTGCAGAAAGTAATATTTACTATTAAATACTGTTATTGACGTTATTTAATACAGGGATCATATTTTGATAATTTATATTGAAGATTATTTTATATGAACTTTTTTAGAAATATAATTTATCTCTGCGCATGGTCAAAATACAAAAGAGGCATGTAAAAACCATGTGGCAATCACCACTACGATCTTTCTCTTGCTTTCTGTACTATTTTCAAATTTCTCTTCTATCATCATCTTATATACCTATTTAGACCTTCCATGCCACGTGTAAATGACATCATAACTTCCCACTGATGTGTGCGAATTCCGTGAATTATAACAATTGTTTAAATGAGGCATAAACAATTAATTTGTGACAACCCTTAGCCATCTTAAAGGGACTGGATTTCAATTTCAACAAGTGGGCTGTGGGATATTGCGTGGCACGTGTACTACAATGTAGTGCAGCTTAAACTGTGTGTGCTGCACATTTATTGAACAGAATGAACGCTATTTACTTTGTACTAGTAACCGCCAGCGCCTTCTCTCGCCTAAAATTCGGTTTTGTTGCGCTTCTGATTATATTGTGCTCATAAGGGATTACTACGAATTTTCTTATTATTTCTGACATGATGATTTCTACAAAAGAAGCCTATATGTCGTACTCCGACGTTTATCTGTCTCTATACCTGAATATTATATGCTGAAATTGGTCACTTGGAATCAAATGAGGTGTACTAGGTAACACACAAGAAAAACAGAGCTACTTTTCCATTTATATAGTAGAATTAGCGTTTCGCCGCAGAATATATAATAGTACTAACGTTTTTCCCTTGCGACTTCGTTTGCGTCCAATTCTGTTACCTATATCGCTCTCACACGTGACAAAAGGTGGCCTATGTTCTTCTCCAAGGTCACTGATTTTGTATTAATTTTGTATAAGTTGTTAACAGCTTGTCAGTTAGTTATGATTACTGATATTTTAGTTAATAAGTTTAATGTATGAATTTAGAGTCAATTTATTTCTTCCTAACCACACAAAGTTTGATGCCTGTAATTTGCAAATACTACTAAGCAATCATTTATTTCTCGCTTCAAAAACTTTAAATTGCCCAAAATGGTTGAATCAGCTTACTCCAATTTGACTGAGTAATAAAGTAATAACATTGTTACCCTTTTAGCTTATTACTTCCTATTTTTCCTGGGGGCCTGCCATCAGCTGTCATCGCAATATTGAAGTAATTCGTACCTACTAAAGGACGGAGCTATACACTGCGTATAGCGCCATCTCATTTACAATGTTTTTTTTAGTTTAACCGCTTCTGTGGTCTAGTGGTACGCACCACCGGTACCAGACCCAGTGGTCCCGGGTTCGATTTCCTTTGGGGGTATATAATGTATTCGGTTTGATTGGCGGTAGGACTTGTTCGAATTCCGCCTGGCTAGCTACCACCATCTTATCTAAGTCTGACGCCATAACAACGATGTTTTCAGCGTTGTTGTGTTCCGGCAGTTGGAGATGTAATTGAGAATACGGTATTTTACTGATTTTTTTTAATTTCTTTAAAATGTTTTTCGAAATATTAGCTACACAAAACAAGTTTTCATTTTGAATTATCTTGAATATTTTCAAAGATATAGGACTTCAAACTTTATAATTAGACAAGGACAGGACGCTATCTTAGTGACGTCAGTGGGTTAGTAGCCTCATAGTCACGCCATAGAAGATTTCGTTTTAGAAAGAGACAGCTATAGTCAAAATCAAGCAGACTATAATTCTTTTATTATAAAACAGATTCAAATTATTTTTTCACATTTGGTATTCTAAATTGCAATATTTTTTAACGTCATCATTAAATATCTACATTTCAACAACAGTAAAATACCCTATTCCGAGATTATTGCGCTTCCATAATAAGAAGGATAATATTCCTACTCGTATTTTTAAGTTTTTCTTTTATTCTACTTATTTCTTTTTACCCTACCTTTATTGTTATATTCGTTTCTGCCTACACGTTTCGTCTGTATTAGTTCAGTTATATTATTTTGTGACAAAATTTATTGAAATCCTCCGATTTGTATGCGACTAACGTATCACGTTTAGGTGTGACGTGACCGGACAGACAGATTTGTCTAACAACTAGGTTCATACCTATGTGTAATAATGGCATGTCCCTACTCTAGTTGGACATGGACTGGGAATAAATTTAGGGTGTATTTACATGTCTTTAGTAATGAATTAAGCGTAAATCGAAAACAAGCTAGTAACCATGACAACTTGAAGCAATCCAGAATAAAAAAATAGGTAAAATGTATGCAAGTGGGTATGTTGAATTGAGCAAAGGGCTCTTATACGCGCGCTTTTACTTCTTACTACGTTAAACGCCGTTCAGGGCCCTATTTCTCGAAACTATTAGTTTACTAGTATATTAGTTATTAGTGAAAAATTTACGATTTCTAATATTTTCTGTTCTCAAAAATAATGATTAGACTGGTAACTAATACCGGTAGACTAATAAAAATTATTAGTCTGGCTAAGCTGAATGCCACCACCTATGCCTTCTTACCTACAAAAAACCGGAAAAAGCTCCTGCCACTTTTTAACCAACATCAAAAAGAAGGAGGTTGTCAAGTTTGCCCTATATGTAATATGTGACATTGTTGAAATTGGATAGTATTTTGTATTCGGTTTCTTTCGACCTAAGTATGTACACTAATTGGCGGTAAAAGCGGATTATTGTTTAGATCTAACTAACACCCAGTTGCAGTTAATGCTAAATCTATTGCTATCAGATTTTATTACTTGACAACAAAAAGTGAAAGCAAAAGATTTAATGAAGCATTAACTATAATGGAGCTTTCTGCAACTGGCGGTGTGTATATAAAAAGGAAAGATTTGATTTTTTGTTTGTTTGTTTGCATCGAATAGGCTCCGAAACTACTGGACCAAATTTGGAAAATGCTTTGACCATTACAAAGCTACTTTCTTTCTGAGTGACATAGGCTATATTTTATCCCGATATTCCAACGGGAACAGGTACCACGCGAGTAAAACCGCGAGGATCCGCTAGTATTATATATATAAAATAGATCTCAAGTTAGTGTTTTAAGAAGCATAATAAAGGCGAAAGTAATTCTGTTTGGGACTTTTCAGACGTTTTGACAAAACAAGATAAGTGGAAAACCTTCTCCACCGTCGGAAGCATCCGAATCGGTCCACATTTTATAGATTTGTTTGGTAAAATAAACTAATAGTTTCAACTAATATTTTTTACAAACCTTTCGAGACTAATAGCTTTATTAGTGTATTTTACTAGTGTATTTTATTTTCATTTTATTCATGAAACCAAAACCTAATTGTCTCTAATAATATTAGCTAATATTTATTAGTTGGTAACTAATAAATATTAGCTAATATTAAGTAGCTTCGAGAAACGTACACTAGTAAACTTGTAAAAAATATTAGTTCATGGACTAATATTATTAGTCTAATAAGTTTCGAGAAACAGGGCCCAGGTGATCTGTGGTAAAAATGTTCCAAAAAGAATGTGTCACAAATTGTGCAGTTGTTTTGTTGTTGTTGTGAATTTCCAAAAAAAAACTATGAAAAAAGTGTCATAGAACATTTGTTGGGTTGAAATTTTTTAAAGATAGGGTTAAACCATTCCGCTAATGGTCCTACCAAGTAATTAAGCATAAATATGTGCTTAAATGAAAAAGAAATGTTGATTTTATTATGTTGTTGCCCTCTTTGCATTTATGCGTATCTTCTCTTGAATAAACTGATCATATTATTGTATTTTTTATTAAATGTGATTTTTCTCATTGTTTCAGGATGTCATACACACAATCAGCAACCCACACGGCCAAGTACACAGGATCGTGGTATTCAAGAAAAATGGCGTCCAAGCGATGGTTGAATATCCTTTTCAATAGAAAATAAGTTTAATTAAAAAAAAAACTCTTAGGTACTTAACGTTAGGTAGGTACGTATTCAATCCGATTCAATCTTTTTGGTGTGTCTGAACATCGCACGAGACGATGAGCAGTACCTACAGGCATGCGGGTTGGGGTGGTAAGGTTGCAAGTTTCTATAAAACATAGCGGGGCGTTTTTCAAAAAAGTTGACCGTTACGGAACCGGAATATTACTTTTTTTCAAATAAATGCTATACAAAAACGTTACTAACCTGAACGTTACGAAAGTATATTTTAGGACTTCACATCACTATATTTAATATAAATACACTAAAACTTATGATTCTAATAAACTTCAGTTATTTTTAGATACTTGGTGCAAAACTTTAAACGACTTTCGTGTTAAAACAATAATTATGTATCTTTAAAAATCAATGTACTAATCGGAACAAGTTTTTGACGACACACTGCTCTGAACTGTAAGTAACGGTAAATAACCAATCCTAAAAGCCGGAAAAAGAAACAGATAATAGATGCTAAACCGCCCAAAAATGGTTGCCACAGAAAAAAATATCTGAATACTTGGTATTATTTTAAAGTCGACAAAATCGTCGTTACTAACTGGGAATTCCGGTATCATCAAATTTCCAGGACAAAATAAAATTTGATTTATTTACTGATTTTGATATGACAACCAATTAAAAGACATTAAAAAACGTAATTTCATATTGTTTGACCACAAATCAAGTGATTTTAATGTGAATATGATGAGAATATTTGGGAATAATGACACTCCAAAGTTGGAAGGTATGCATGGGACATCGCGAAATTGGGGTACATGTAGTTACATTTTTATTTTTATTTTTTATTAGGATTTTATTTTAATTATTTTTCTATTTTAATTTAATTGTGTTTAAATTTGCTATCGATTGCCATTTTAAACAGGATGTTTACACTAATAATGATTAAATGAGAGAATTTATAAGTCAGTGGACATTGTGTTTTGGCAATGGTCAAAAGATTTGAAAAATGCCCAGCGGCTAACTTCACGACCGTCATGAAGATTTAATCGCACAGTACTAACCTTGTTCCTAATATTGCTTCTAAACCCTTTATCGTATTTCAATGTGGAGACTTGTTCTTTTTTATATAAAATTTATCTTTTAATGAAAAACAAGAAAGTAAGAGACGAGTTATTTCGTTATGTAAATTGTAAGTCAATGGCTTGAGATACCCGTTCTTTTTAAACTTTAAATAAATATTGTTCCCATAAGATCTCTAACTACGTTATAATGTAAGACATATGATCCTATAGTATAGGCTTATAAGAAACGCACATGATAGTACAAGCAAAAGATTAATGCCCACATTATAATGAAAACCAGGTAATTTTCACAGTTTTTACTCAGTAGAAAAACAAATGAAAGTCTAACTACTTGATATTCTGACGAGGTGATAACTTCGTCGATCGAAACCTCTTGGAACCAGTTTCATAGTCCCAATTAAGTAGGTTTTTTAAATCGCGTTAATGACTTATTTTCTTTCTATTGTTTTGACTTCGACGTTTAATAAACATGGCTTCCCCACCATTTTCTTTTTACTTTGATGATAAAATCTTCCAATAACTTTTTTTGCCATGCTAGAAACACTGAGATATGTTTTTGTAAGCTAAGCATATTACATACTGGACTATACGACGTTATCCCGCGGGAATGTGATATTTTTCCGGGATAAAAAGTACCTAGCCTATGTTCCTCTCCTGGCTTGGCTACAAAGTATCTGTGTCCCAAATTTCAGCCAAATCCGTTCAGCCGTTTTAGCGTGGTTGAGTAACAAACATCCAAACATCTACACAACATTTTATAATATTAAGTAGGATTATAGTAGGATAGTAATATAGTAGGATTAAATGTGTCAGTCATTTGTCTTTTCCATGCAAATATATTGTTAATAATATTGACATATCGAGTCTGATAAATGTCTACATTATTTACGGGTCATGTTACTCTAATTTCGGAGATGTATTGGCAGCTTTTGTCGAACATAAAACAAACAGGAACCCTTTCAAGGATCATATCAATCATACAGTGACAGCATTATGATTATGCATGGAGTATATTTATACAACTTGTTCCTCTTGATATACCATAACTGTCTGGTTAGATATACTCTGTCACCAAATTAGGTCGTAATACGTGTTTTTTTTTTTCTTGGCTTTCCTATATAAACCTTGCACTAAGCAAGGAGGGATAATCCAATCCAAAAGAGGGTTTTGCATAATAAATCAAAAAATAAACTTGGTTTTGTTCTATGTTCCTTGGTCGTTTTAATCAACAGGAACACGTTGTATAAACACGGTAACTTTTTTTTATCACCCCGGATAATTTTAGGGGTTATTCTACTCAATGAAAGCAAACAAATTTTATTATCGGACCAACAAAAAAATCGCTGTAAATAAATCAACTGTTCCATACATTTTGATAAAATATTTTTGCACTTTTGTATGGAACAGCTGATTTTTCTTTGGCGATTTCAGTGTTGGTCCCATAATAAAAGTTGTTTGTTTTCATGAGTAGAGTAATCCCAAAAATTATCCGGGGCGATAAAAAAATTACCGTGTATATCATTATACAAATACAGTACGTGTCCATTTATATCTTGACCATATTGAAGTTGTCGATTTCTTAAATTATTAATTAACCATCTTGCAATTAAAGACTTCACTCAAAAATAAATTTGACCACCTTTTTTGTTGAAACATAATCATTTTAGTTTTACATTTAAGAATAAGTAAGTTCTGATACTAAACTTGAACTCCTTACAAGCAATATCAATGTAATATAATCAAATATAATCAACCTACATTTATAATCAAAATAATATTTAAACTATAATTCGTTGAGAAAGTTTAGAAGTTTCAGTCTGTTCCAAAATGCTTTCGGGTGATTAAGTTATGAGCATTGTCACGTTGTTGGTAATAAATTGCTTTAGCTGTTGAGCTGTTCAACTTAACTTACTTTGGACTGTACTTAAACCATCCAATTCGTTTAATTTAAGACAATATATATGGTCGTTTAGATAAAAAACGTTCCGTATGAACAATGCTTTCATGGAAAATAGTCGGCTATAAAAAAAGAAGTTGTGTATTTTTTTACTGTGTTAATACGTAGGGTGCAAGTGACAGTGATTGTAACAACTTTTACCTAAAATTTAAAATTGATTATTATGAAGACTTGAATCAATTGTAGGTAAAGTTGTTACAACATGAAATTTAGATTTCTTTTATTATAATGGTGTCGGGAAATTATTGAGCAAAGAGCCAACTTTCAACTTAATAGTGGCAAATCCATTTCAATTTAAATATTTATTATTGAAATTTGAATTAAATAACATCCCTTCAAGCAAAAGCAATATTTAAATTGACCGTTTGACTAAGCTAACTTCGGGTTAACGGTTGATGGACTTTAATAACTAGTCTTGTAGACTTCTTAGTATTCTGATTGTGCCGTTTGAGATTTTGAATTATTTTATGCATTCACAATGCAATTCAGTAAGTATGGGAAACTTGTTCGACGTAAAATTCTCTTCTAAATGACTTGGATTTTTAGTTAAGTATTGAAATTTTTACTTTTTTGCGTTCACAATGCATTTTTTATTATTGAAAAATTGAAAATGAATGAAATATTTAGAAAAAATTTACGCGTCTCACAACCAGCTCCGATGGGACTCGAACCCACGACCTTTCGCTATCCGGGCGACTGCTCTAACCACTGAGCTAAGTACTTACGTTGACTTATTTTATTTAGAATCAAACTAGCACGAAATGTTAGCTAAGTATTTATTTTTATCGTTGTTATTTTTGCCAACAAGACGTCGTCGTGTTGTGATTTAGTCGCTTTCCCCCGCTATATGATTTCGCGTCGCTCCTCGCTCGCAGTGGCTTCCCGCCCTCCGCTCCCGTTAACGTGTTGTAAAAGTGTTCGTAAATAAACACGCACATTTTAGGACCACACTACACCTCGACTATGGGAGGTGTTGAACTTTGGATTGATGTTATTGGTCCATTTTATGAGGATTGATGTAAGATTTGAGTTATTTATGAAATTAAGTACATTTTGAAATTTCTTATTTCCTTAAGGCGCGCGTACACGGGCATTTTTTTTGGCAATAATTGCCTGGCAACTCTAATGGATCAATCTGGAGCAATGAAGTAGAGATATGTTGCTCCATATTTCGTGGTATTGTGTGGCCGTATCTCAGCAATACGTTATTAATTGCTTGATGTGATCGTGACGTCATATTTGGCGGAGATTGACAGGAATTGCGCCATTTTGGTTGTCCTTATGGCTGCCTGTCCATTGAGGCGGAGCGAGCTGGCGGAGCGGAGAAACGGAGAAGTTTTAACCAATAGGATAGCATAAAACCTCCGCTCCGCTCTAGTGGACAGGGATTTGCGAGCTTGTTTTAAAATTCATACATTTTCGGAAGCGGATCGAGGTAGCGGTGCGAGGCGGTGGAGCGAGTTGGTGGAGCGGGGCAGTTCTGTGAGGCCTACCGCACAGTCCGTAACTCCTCTCCGCAACACTCGACAGGCACCCTAAGACTTAAGACTTCAGTAGTAAGTATACTTTTACCTCCAGAAAGAGATGCTGTTTGTATTTTTGTATAATTAAAGAGAGCAAATGAAGTTGCATTTTTCATCATCTTCTTTACGTGCCACTCCTATCGGAGGTCGGACAACATCATGGCTATCTGGACTTTTGGAGCCGCTGCCTAAAACAGGGATGTAGTACTACGGTTCCATTCCCTAAGGGTTTTAAGTCAAGAATGTCTTCTTCTTCCAACACTACGCTTTCCTGAAAGTTTTCCCTATACTATCAGTTTTAAAATTATATATTTGGTGTTCCTCATTACATGACCAATATCTGTCAATTTGCCCCACTTGATGGTGTTGATGAGTTAATCTTAAATATCCTAATTTAATCTAAAATATATGTTTTATACCTATTACTCCGAAGAACTATGAAATCATTAAGTTTACGACTGGACTTAATTTGCTGCTATAAAAAATCTGTAGTTAAACTTTTACGACGGACGGCTCTTTCAAGCGGCTTTCATTAGAAACTGCATGAAAATGAAAAACGTTCATGCGATCTATCTAGGTTGATACAGCACTTTTGAACGTCAAAGAAGCTACGCAATGGGTTCACAAACCCTACGGGGCTTATAACGAGAACTGGCTAGAAACTAGTCAAGGGTGTTTTCCCCTGTGTTATTTAATACTTAAAAAAACATATGATGCAAAAAGCCACGAGCCCTGTAAGTATCATACTTATAATAGGGCTCTTGGTTTTTTGCTATCACAGTTGCCTTTCATTACAAAAATTACATTGTGAATGCATAAAAATAATTTAAAATCTCACTAGTAATACTTATTTTAATTTTTAGTTTTTTGCATTCACAATGCAATTTTTATTACAGAAAAATGGAAAATGAAGTATTTAGAAAAAATCGACCCGTCTCACAACTAGCTCCGATGGGACTCGAACCCACGACCTTTCGCTTTCCGGGCGACTGCTCTAACCACTGAGCTACGGAGTCGTTACGAGAAGCGTCGAATTTATCCAATACTTCTTACACGCTGTATAGTCAGTGTAATTTCATCAATGTGGAGATATTACTACCCTCACACGCGAAAGAAATACCTTTCCAGGTATTTGGCAATCGCTAAAGATGAAATTACTATTGCAACTTATTTTAATTTTTAGTTTTTTGCATTCACAATGCAATTTTTATTACAGAAAAATGGAAAATGAAGTATTTAGAAAAAATCGACCCGTCTCACAACTAGCTCCGATGGGACTCGAACCCACGACCTTTCGCTTTCCGGGCGACTGCTCTAACCACTGAGCTACGGAGTCGTTACGAGAAGCGTCGAATTTATCCAATACTTCTTACACGCTGTATAGTCAGTGTAATTTCATCAATGTGGAGATATTACTACCCTCACACGCGAAAGAAATACCTTTCCAGGTATTTGGCAATCGCTAAAGATGAAATTACTATTGCAACTTATTTTAATTTTTAGTTTTTTGCATTCACAATGCAATTTTTATTACAGAAAAATGGAAAATGAAGTATTTAGAAAAAATCGACCCGTCTCACAACTAGCTCCTATGGGACTCGAACCCACGACCTTTCGCTTTCCGGGCGACTGCTCTAACCACTAAGCTACGGAGTCGTTACGAGAAGCGTCGAATTTATCCAATACTTCTTACACGCTGTATAGTCAGTGTAATTTCATCAATGTGGAGATATTACTACCCTCACACGCGAAAGAAATACCTTTCCAGGTATTTGGCAATCGCTAAAGATGAAATTACTATTGCAACTTATTTTAATTTTTAGTTTTTTGCATTCACAATGCAATTTTTATTACAGAAAAATGGAAAATGAAGTATTTAGAAAAAATCGACCCGTCTCACAACTAGCTCCGATGGGACTCGAACCCACGACCTTTCGCTTTCCGGGCGACTGCTCTAACCACTGAGCTACGGAGTCGTTACGAGAAGCGTCGAATTTATCCAATACTTCTTCTCGCGTGTGAGGGTAGTAATATCTCCACATTGATGAAATTACACTGACTATACAGCGTGTAAGAAGTATTGGATAAATTCGACGCTTCTCGTAACGACTCCGTAGCTCAGTGGTTAGAGCAGTCGCCCGGAAAGCGAAAGGTCGTGGGTTCGAGTCCCATCGGAGCTAGTTGTGAGACGGGTCGATTTTTTCTAAATACTTCATTTTCCATTTTTCTGTAATAAAAATTGCATTGTGAATGCAAAAAACTAAAAATTAAAATAAGTTGCAATAGTAATTTCATCTTTCATCATCATCATCATGTCAGCCGAACGACGCCCACTGCTGGGCATAGGCCTCCCCCAAGGATCTCCACAACGATCGGTCCTGCGCTGCCCGCATCCAGCGGCTTCCCGCGACCTTGACCAGATCGTCGGTCCACCTTGTAGGGGGCCTGCCCACGGAACGTCGTCCGGCACGCGGTCGCCATTCAAGAACCTTTCCGCCCCAACGGCCATCGGTTCTCCGCGCTATGTGTCCCGCCCACTGCCACTTCAATGATGCAATCCTTCGAGCGATGTCGGTTGTTTTAGTTCTCCTGCGGATTTCATCATTTCTGATTCGATCGAGCAGGGAAATACCAAGCATCGCTCTCTCCATTGCTCGCTGGGTGACTTTGAGCCTTCTTATGAGACCCATAGTAAAAGACCACGTCTCACTTCCATAGGTCATTACTGGCAACACACACTGGTCAAAGACTTTCGTCTTGAGACATTGAGGTATTTCGGACGCGAATATATGTCGGAGCTTCCCAAACGCTGCCCATCCGAGCTGGATTCGACGAGAGATCTCTTTCTCAAAGTTGGACTTACCTAACTGGACCGTCTGTCCTAGGTAAACATAGTGGTCAACAACTTCGAGTGTAATGTTCCCAACATTAACTGGAGCGGGTGCAACATGGGCATTGGACATGATTTTCGTCTTGTCCATGTTCATCTTAAGACCCACTCTTTGCGAAGCATTACCGAGATCTTCGAGCATTGTGTTCAGGTCTTCCAAGGTCTCAGCCATAAGAACTACATCATCGGCAAACCGTAGATGTGTTAGGTACTCGCCATTGATGTTGATGCCGCATCCTTTCCAGTCCAGCAGCTTAAAAATATCCTCCAACGCAGCTGTGAACAGTTTGGGAGAGATGACATCTCCCTGTCTCACACCTCGCTGTAGTTGGATAGGATTAGAGCTCTGGTTCTGTAATCGGACCGACATGGTGGCGTTTTGGTATAGGTACCTCAGCACCTCGATATACCTGTAGTCTATTTGGCACCTCTGGAGAGACTGCACCACGGCCCAGGTCTCGATCGAATCAAAGGCTTTCTCATAGTCCACGAACGCCAAGCAAAGTGGCAGGTTATACTCTTCGGTCTTCTGTATAACTTGCCGCAGCGTATGAATGTGGTCTATGGTACTGTAGCCTTTCCGGAACCCGGCTTGTTCGGGAGGTTGGAAGTCGTCGAACCTGCGAGCGAGACGATTCGTAATGACTCTCGAAAACAACTTATAGATATGGCTCAGAAGCGAGATGGGTCTATAATTCTTCAAGAGAGTTTTATCACCCTTCTTGAAAAACAGCATCACATCGCTTCTGCCCCATGCCTTTGGCGTTTTGCCCTCGAGGATGACAGAGTTGAAGAGCTTCTGGAGGACCTTAAGTATCGGCTTACCGCCCGCTCTTAGAAGTTCTGTTGTGATTCCGTCATCACCCGCCGCCTTGTTGTTTTTGAGCTGCTTGAGAGCCATTCTAATCTCGTACAGGCTGACGTCCGGGATATCTTCGGTATAGTGTCGGGTAAGCTTGGCTCTAGGGTCTTTATTAGCCTTGCTTTCAACAGGTGTTTGCGTGGAATATAGCTGTACATAGAAACTCTCAATCTCCCTCAGGATTTCAGGTGTTGACGAAACGATGCTACCTTCCCCAGTTTTCAGCCTCGTCAATTGACTTTGCCCGATAGACAGATCTCTCGGGAACACTTTGGAGCCTTTGTTCCGCTCAATGGCTTCTTTAATACGCTCGGTATTAAATTGGCGAAGGTCGCGCGTCAAGGACTTAGATATCTGTCTATTGAGCTGCCGATAACGATGGGCATCCGCTGAGTTCTGCAGCTTCATTTCGTGTCTCTGATCCATGAGTAGGAGAGTCTGACTGGAGAGTTTCTTCAATTTGGGACGGTGGGTTTTATAGTACTTAGACCCTACCGTGCGGACAGTGTCCACCACCATGTTGTATAGATCGTCCACGTCTATGCTGTTCTCAAGGGCTTCGAAGCGGTTTTGAAGCTCGAGCTGAAAGCACTCGGGGTTTTGAATTTGAGCTGGTATTGGTCGGAGCGTGGATTTTATCAGTCGCGATCTTTCGAGCTTGACATCGATATTCAATGTGCCTCTTACCATACGGTGATCGCTTCCTGTCTTAACAGCGTTGATCACACTGACATCATTGAATATGTGCTTCTTCGTCGACATGATAAAATCGATCTCGTTTTTGACTTTACCGTCCGGACTGATCCAGGTCCATTTGCGGCTTACGGGCTTCCTAAAGAAGGAGTTCATCATATAGAGGTTCTCCCTCTCCATAAAGTCTGCCAGCATCTGGCCTCTATCGTTCCGTTGCCCAAATCCAAATTGCCCCACTCTCAGCTCATCACCGCAACGTTGCCCCAACTTTGCATTGAAATCCCCCATCACAACCGTGTAGTGGGTTTTATAGCTATGCATGGCTTTAGAGATCTCCTCATACATAGCCTCCACTTCGTCATCGTCGTGTGTCGAGGTCGGAGCGTAGACCTGGATAACATTCAGCGAATATCGTTTCGATAATCTGAGTATCAGGTACGCTACCCTGCTCGACACACTTCCGATGGTGATCACGTTGTTGACAAGGGATTTATGGACGATGAACCCGACACCACCAATGGACTGTTGGTCGCCCTCCCGGTGGTAAAGTAAGTTACCGGATTGCAGGGTTATCGAGTCCTCCCCCTCTCTTCGGACTTCAGATAACCCAATGATATCCCAATGTAACTTACTTATTGCCTCTTCCAACTCTACGAGCTTCGCGTCGAGCCTCAATGTGCGCGTGTTGTAGGTTGCCAGGTCGAGTCGTCGGTGTTGGTAGCCGGAGCCTACCCGGAGATTCTTAGCACCCCCTGCCCCGCCGTTACCATAGCCGCTACCGTAGCTAGGAATAGCGGGGCCGCCGGGGACTGGGGGCCGATTTGTTGGTTGTGTTGTCATTGGGGGGGTTGTGCCATAATCGCCACGCTTGGCAGGCGGGTTGGCGATCGCAGTATTGGCCTTTTGTAACTGGAGACGCTGCTGCCCATCTCCTGATGGCAGTTTTCCCTTAGTCGCCTCTTACGACACCCACGGGAAGAGAGGGGGTAGTGCTATTCTATTTATGTGCCGGCACTACACGGCAGCACGACTATAGGTACAGCGTGTAAGAAGTATTGGATAAATTCGACGCTTCTCGTAACGACTCCGTAGCTCAGTGGTTAGAGCAGTCGCCCGGAAAGCGAAAGGTCGTGGGTTCGAGTCCCATCGGAGCTAGTTGTGAGACGGGTCGATTTTTTCTAAATACTTCATTTTCCATTTTTCTGTAATAAAAATTGCATTGTGAATGCAAAAAACTAAAAATTAAAATAAGTTGCAATAGTAATTTCATCTTTAGCGATTGCCAAATACCTGGAAAGGTATTTCTTTCGCGTGTGAGGGTAGTAATATCTCCACATTGATGAAATTACACTGACTATACAGCGTGTAAGAAGTATTGGATAAATTTCATCTTTAGCGATTGCCAAATACCTGGAAAGGTATTTCTTTCGCGTGTGAGGGTAGTAATATCTCCACATTGATGAAATTACACTGACTATACAGCGTGTAAGAAGTATTGGATAAATTCGACGCTTCTCGTAACGACTCCGTAGCTCAGTGGTTAGAGCAGTCGCCCGGAAAGCGAAAGGTCGTGGGTTCGAGTCCCATCGGAGCTAGTTGTGAGACGGGTCGATTTTTTCTAAATACTTCATTTTCCATTTTTCTGTAATAAAAATTGCATTGTGAATGCAAAAAACTAAAAATTAAAATAAGTTGCAATAGTAATTTCATCTTTAGCGATTGCCAAATACCTGGAAAGGTATTTCTTTCGCGTGTGAGGGTAGTAATATCTCCACATTGATGAAATTACACTGACTATACAGCGTGTAAGAAGTATTGGATAAATTCGACGCTTCTCGTAACGACTCCGTAGCTCAGTTGTTAGAGCAGTCGCCCGGAAAGCGAAAGGTCGTGGGTTCGAGTCCCATCGGAGCTAGTTGTGAGACGGGTCGATTTTTTCTAAATACTTCATTTTCCATTTTTCTCACTAGTAATATGTTAAATTCAATGAACAAGTTTACTATAGGACATAAGGGTTAAAAGGAGAATGTTATGCATTTAAAGCTAAGACTAGAAAATAGGCGCGTTTTCATAACAGCATCAAGAAATTAATAATTTTTTTACCCGTTATTCAGGGGTTTTTCATAGATTGCTTTTTGACATTAGAGTAGAGATAAAGAAAAATGAATGGAATGCTTCTGTATCATAGCATAGAAGGCACAGAATATATAATAGTACTAACGTTTTACGTTAGTTGCGCCGCGAGGTTATTTCATACAAGCATGCATTATGAAAAAGTCACGTTAATGTGGGTTGGGTAATGTTACTTATTTGATTTTCTTTACTCTTGGTTTCATTATAAAGCGATCGATCGAATCCTGAATGTATGTTAAATTGCACTGATTATTAAACTATAAAGCCATAAAATCTCGTATAAGTTCGCAATAAATTACAAAACATAATATATAGGTACTTAATGTAAAATTATAAAATTTATATTAAACATATAGTTTTTATGATGCTATCAAATAATTTTATCAAAAAACTACCATTTTTACGAAATCTGCCACAAATTTTCAATAACATTATGAAAATTGTGTCTGGCAATACGTGTAACGTGTTTTGTCCATACATATTGCTGCAAAACACAGCTGTTACATAACATACAGACATTGAAATTGCAGATTCCAATGAATAAAACAATTATGAATCGAGAATTTATATTTGTTTTCGCTTCGAATCGACTAGATGAGTTATCGTACACACGTGTGTCGAATGAATGTTTTTTTTGTGTTTTTATGGCAGCCACTTTTTAGTTGATAGCCGTTGACATTGACAGTTGCAATATTATGGTATTCAGATGATGTAAATATTTATTATGGACGCGATAAGAGCACAGAGAGGTCAGAAGACGGAAATTAGCTGTGATAGGTCGCCACGCAACCCGTTTGCGCAATATACAGAATCATTCCATACATTTTTCTTTATCTCTACTCTAATGTCAAAAATCAATTTAAGAAAATCCCCTGAATATCGGGTAAAAGATTTTTAATTTCTTAATGCTGTTATGGAAACGCTCCTTTTTTCAAGAGTCTTAGCTAATGTATAACATTCTCATTTTAACCCTTTTCTTAAGTCCTATCCTATGGTTAAATTGTTTATTGAATTTAACACTACTTGCCGGTTCTTCTCCAAGGTCTCCCCCGCCCGCCGCGCCGTAGGGTTTGCGAACCGATATATTATGGCGTAGCTTCTATGACGTTCACAAGTATTGTAAATACCAATCTACAAATTTGACTTTGACTTTGAACATGTTACTAGTGGTTTTTAAGTATGAAAGAACGTCTTTATTTCTCAGTTTATTTATAGGTCGTCGTAATAAAAATGCAAATTATACTGCAGAAAGAAATTGACTCAAGCTCCCGTTATATAATTCTAACCTATAAATTAGGATGAGTAAGGCGTATTTATAGCGAAAATATTTCATTTTTCTGGCCATTTGATGCATGGCCAAGGTTGCACGTTCGTTGAACCGCTGCGAATACGCGTGTGAGATAAATTAAATATGCTAGGGTTGTCAACTCGTAATTTACAATGTATTTCGTTTAGTATTACTAAATCAAATTTTGAGTTATTATGTTTGGTTTAAATTTGTCCGCAAATTTTAATTCTTCAAGCATATCACGAGGCACGACTAACACAAATTATTATAATTTGCTACCCGTGTAAATTACATTAAGCGGAATATGTGGCTAGTCAATCGCTGACCGCTAATTTCATACTTTTATGTAATTTACACGGGTAGCAAATCATACTAACTTGGATTGATTTCCAAGTGTGAATAGTTCTGTAATAAGGCATGTTTATTTATTTGTACTTAAGTCCTATCTATTTTTGGATTGTCTTTTTCTTCTTTCAGTGCCTCTCTATTACTGGAGGTTGGCCGTCAGCTTCGCAAATATCTCTGTTTTTCGATAGATAGATGTTCTGCTTATGTTACTTAGCGCTGGTCCAGAAAGGGTGAATTCGCCGCGATTTCAACAACAATATTGATAACATCACTGTCAATGTAGCAGATAAGACGCGGACCGCCAATACTTAGTGGAAGATTTATGCCAAAACGTGTCTAACTCGCGTGTAGCTTCGGACAGGGTCTTAGCCATGACTTTTTTCGTCTACCAGCACGTTTTTTGCCTTAAATCTATCGCTCGTGTCTTAAGATTGTTAAATAAAAATTGATATGTCCTTAAAATAATCATCTTATTTTTTTTAAAGTTAGTAGTACTTACCTACTATTACAAATATTTACAAAACAGAAGCACATACACAATCTTATGATAATATTTTATTAATTAACGAATCCATGTAGCGTCAACCCCGATGCGTTTAAATCATTCAGTGCGCGACACGTAGCGAGCACGGCTTGATTTAGCGCGCGGCGCGTTTCGTTTCGATTCGTCATTTGTCGCTTTGATGCGTTTTGTTCGCGTTTTGTCTACCCTTCGGGAGTATGCGTGGCATAATAATATCTTTATTTATTTCCTATCTGTGGGAGCTTGTAATTTATTTCGAATGATATAAATATAATTTTTCGCCGAGAATTAGTATGAAACCGCACAGCACAGATCAAGGTGGCGATATGTTGTGTTGGAGGCCAAAACTATGTATTTAGCTATATGTAATACGAGCGGATCCTCGCGGTTTTACCCGCGTGGTACCCGTTCCCGTGGGAATATCGGGATAAAATATAGCCCATGTCACTCGGGAAGACTGTAGCTTTCTAACGGTGAAAGAATTTTCGAAATCGGTCCAGTACTTTTTGAGTTGATTCGTTACATACAAAAATACAAATCTTTCCTTTTTATAATATTAGTATAGATTTCTAAATAAATAAATAATAATCTACTAGAGTATGATTTGTTAGGTGTCTATTTATTAAACTAGAACATTTTTATAATTAACCAAAGACAAAATTCTAAAGTTTTTGGCTATAGGTTGGTATTTAAAATCATTACTTGAAGCTAGTATTGGTTATGACAATGACAAGTCAATAGAATCATTTGATTAGTTTGGCTATCTAGAGAAACATAAAAACGAATTTGTAGATATTATTGTCTCAATCTGTACCACAACGTGACCCATTCAAAGATAATTGAATAATCAAATCAAATATCGGAGTCCTAATAAAAAATCGCCGGTCGGCCCACTCTTTATTAGATAAATTTTCGATTTCCTATCTCGAGAAAAATCCAGCGAAATGACATTTTTTTCTTCACAAAGGCCCCGATTTTATTAAAAACAAAGAGCAAGTTTGTTTTCTAATTCCGTGCTCTTTGAAGGCCACAGTCAAGAAGTAGATGCAGTAGGACATCTTTTTTGTTCAGTTCCACGTTATCTTTTTTTCTTAATTTAAGTTGGGTATCTGTGAAAATATGTGACTTTGACTTTAAATATCGTCTGGGTAAGAAAATCCGGACTCAAATGACGGACAATCATAGTTACTTGTATTGTTATAGCAAGAAATAGACGTGGAGACCAAGAGGGCTACCGCGTAGCGTTATTGATATGAACTTCAGACACATCAATTTTGTCATTTTAATGCCTAGTTCTAATACATTTTTGCTGCTTGTTGAACTTGTTTTGTTGAATGTTGCTAACTAGTCATTGACGTCGCTATATCGCCATAGAACTGATAGCAGCATTTTTTTTTATAAAATTGACTTAAAGTTCCAAAAAACTTATGAAGTTCATTACCATAAATTTACTAGAGGTAGCCCCCCAGGTAAATATTGATCTAGAAAAGTTAAGTTAACAACCAAACGATCGTACTATAAGAAAAAATAAACTAGATTTTTTCCATGTTTTCTTATTGTCATTATTTTCTTTCTTTTTTAATATTTTTTTTTTGCACTTTGCATCTCCTACTTTCATTCTCTCACACGTCCTGGGTTGGCTGGAAGAGATCTCTTTTAGAGATAAGCTCTTCCTTGCATACTCCATTTCTAATATTGTATTTTAACTGTGTTTATTGAGTGCAATAAAGAGTACCTATAATTATTTGATTGAGACATCAATCTGTGCACTCATTCATTTGAATAGTTTTGCAATTCCTGATATCTATAAACTTGCCCTTCTGACTGTTTCTTTTGTGTGTCCATCTTCTTATTTATTTAAATTAGTTAAGAGTTTTGCAAAATGTGCGGCGTCCTTGATAAGTTATTAGATCAGATTGGGTGGCAGTTGGCTACCCTAATGGCTTTTCCCGCTTTTTTATTTAAAGGCTAGGTAATAAAAAAACAATCTAGTTTCTTAGGTTTGTGTCAGTTACAAATTGATTGGTTAGGTTTTCTATTTAAGTACACATTGATTGGTTAATTATTTAATTTTTTCAAAGATGACGTAAACAATATACTCTTTTTTGTAAAGAAGGTTCCATTTCAAATTATCTATTTGAAATCAATAAGTACTGTTATAACTTTACTTCATCATCTTCATCATCATCATCATGTCAGCTGAACGACGCCCAATGCTGGGCATAGGCCTCCCCTTTAATTAGTTTAAAATAATTTTAACTATATTTGTTAAACGTTTATTTTGTGTCAATCTGAATTCGAACCTTAAACTAAACTAGTAAAAACATAATTTATTTAAAAAACAAAAACTCGACGGCAAAAAATATCCCACTAAAACGGCAAAAACAAGCTCTTTAATGTCTCATTGCAGTCAGGGGTTAATTTGGTGAAACAGTTTACAATTCAAAGTGTCCCCTGACTGAAATGAGAAATTAAAGAGCTTGTTTTCCCTTTTTATTAGCGATAAAAAAAAAATAAAAAAAATGTTTTGCAGTCGGGTTTTTGTTTTTTTTTATAATTAAATTAAGTATGTTTATATTTCTTAGTTTAGGTTCTTCTCTTTTTTTATTTAGTTAGATATATTAATGCAGAGAGTTCTGCAAAACTACAAGTTTTATATATTTTTGGAATCGCTATTTAAAACTCTTCATTTTGATACCCCACTCAATTGGATTGGTACTTACAACTTTTTTTATGATATTGCAATATTTTATAAAAAATCCACATTTTTTATATTTTAATGTAGCCAGTGTCACTCGCGCTATCAAGACGAATCTAACGATACCTCTTACGCTAAAATCATTCAAACCGTTTAGGCTGTAGAAGGGAACATAGAAATCTACATACGTACCTACATACTCTCGAAAAATAATTACCCTTCTGTCGGAGTCAGGAGTCGGGTAAAAATAAATTCTGATGTTTTGCAAATTAGTGCCAAAAACAGTATCCTTTTTCAAATAAATCGATCGATCGTAAAATAATACTTAACTGCGTATAATAGAACATTATCCTTCCATCTCCATTTATAATAATCTCTAGACGTAATACGTTTCTCCAATCATCTGAATAAACTCTCGTTTAAAACTTATCCCAGTAATATCGGTTAGCAAAGATTATTTCCAGATTCGCTATCAGAGGGCTAACTCAATTGAGATTGTGTTTAATACCTACGTCGTTATTTGCAGTAATTATTGTGAAATATAAATTAGTAAGGTGAGATGAAGAGCCTGTGGCGCAGTGGTTAGCGCGCTCGGACTGCGATCGTTGACGTTAAGCAACTTTCGCAATAGTCAGTCACGGGATGGCTGTCCAAAAAATTTTCATCTCTAGCTCCTCCGTGCTTCGGAAGGCACGTTAAGCCGTTGGTACCGGCTTGATTTGCAGTCGTTAGTACCCAGACCCACCAATCCGCACTAGGCCCGCGTGGTGGGTCATGTCATGGCCCATTCTCCTCATCCATCCATAAGTAAGGCCTGTGCCCCAGCAGTGGGGCACGGGCCACATTAAATGATGAATGTGAGACAGTATAGCGCCAGTTTTAAAATATGTATTTTTTCACGTCAGACATGGTTATTAACACACTTTTATTCACCAAGTAGCTTGTCTTTGTCTTCCCGTTTCTGTACAAGTGTGCTCAAAACGTCAGTAAAACAAACATCTCAACTTAAGCTTACTTATAGGAAAAAAAACCACACAGCCCCATAGTTGATTTTCCGACGGGACGGGAAGCTTGACTTAAAATTCTCGAATTTACATTTGCAGCACTAAAACAAATAAAAGACCTTTTAAGGCACGCGCGAAAATATAAGAAATTAATAAAAATTGTTTCTTATAGACGCTTCTACTTATCTACGTAATCTTTGACACAAGATTTACGCCTCCGCAGAGTTGGTGTATTTCGTCTGATAGCTGACATTAATCCATTTCTGATAGGGACGATAGGGTATCTCGCCATTGTCTGCTATCGCCTAGCATTCAGGCCAGATGTCTGACATTGATCGTGTTATTATACTCGTAATGAAAAGTTGCATCTAGACCGAGATATTATCGTAATATCTGTTTTCTAATTCCTTTAGAAGTTTAAGTCATCGTAGAGGAGTGGTACTTTTAAATATTTTAAGTTTAATGTAATCGTCTGATAGCTGACATTAATCCATTTCTGATAGGGACGATAGGGTATCTCGCCATTGTCTGCTAACGCCTAGCATTCAGCACAGATGTCTGACATTGATCGTGTTATTATAATGAAAAGTTGCATCTAGACCTAGATATTATCGTAATGTTTGTTTTCTAATTCCTTTGAAAGTTACGTCATCGTAGAGGAGTGGTACTTTTAAATATTTTAAGTTTAATGTAATAGTAGTTGTTATTGGAGCTCTTTGATTTCTCCTTATGTAATACTAGTAATACTAGAAATAGAAACAAGCTCGTAATGCCTCGGTACCGTTTAGAAAAGGTGCACGGATCTTTCGTTGGTCAAGGTATACACATATATAACAAAATCCCAAGTGATATCTTGGATTTACCATATCTAGAGTTTAAGAATCATATAAAGAGTGGCCTCCTCAAAAAAGGCTATTACACTGTAAATGATTATTTGAACGACAAAACACCTTGGTCGTAACACTCGTAACAAATGTTCCTAGTATGATATTGTGAGTCGTGTCCTATATTTTATATTATTACCGTTTATATTAGTTAAGCTTTTAATTCGGTCATTTAAGGTAGGCAGTTTGAGTATGTCATGCTCACTAAAACATTTCTACGGTGGTGGCGTGTGAGGCGGGTCGTTACGTTCCCTAAAATATGGTTGAGCGAAGCGATGGCTGGTTCATGCGTCATGCTCGTGAACGGGTGCTGCCAGTGGGAATGGGTCTGCTCTTATCTGCTTGCCTTAAAATGTGTTTTCTTTTGTTTTTATTCATTTTATTAAGAACTAGCTTTCCGCTCGCGGCTTCGCCCGCGTGAACTACACGACGTTATCCCACGGGAGTGTGATATTTTTCCGGGATAAAAAGTAGCCTATGTTCCTCTCCAGACTATAAAGTGTCTATGTCCCAAATTTCAGCCAAATCCGTTCAGCCGTTTTGGCGTGATTGAGTAACAAACATCCAAACATCTAAACATCCAAACATCCAAACATCCAAACTTTCACATTTATAATATTAGTAGGATTACATTTGAAACATGTATGGCGCAACTTGCAGTATATAGTCGAATTGTCTTTTGTTTTAAACTAATATTAAAGCTTTAAGTAGAGTTCCTAAGTAACTGAAAATTGTTCACCGCTATGATCATTAGTTCGCCTATACTTAACTGTATTTATCATAACCCATTGTGTAATTGTGATGGAAACTGACCTTAGTCATACCATGTTAAGGTCATTTTTCAATTTGACGACTCTGTATGAAATAAGACAGGGAGAAAAAAACAACCCTTGGAGTTTCTTGCCGGTTCTTCTCCAAGGCCTCCCGCTGTAGGGTTTGCGAACCGATGGCGTAGCTTCTATGACGTTCACAAGTATTGTAAATAACAATCTAAATTGAATAAACAAATTTGAATCTTGAATCTTGAATCTATGATGGTTTAACTTTTAAAAATATACTACAAAAAAGAATCTTCAGCTGCTCTTAAATGATCTACCATTGAAGCTAGAGAAAGACGACTTTAGAAGTAACTTATCATATCAGGCACCTATCCAACATTGTAATCTTTGACGAAAGCTGTATTTCGTCTGATGGCTGACATTGATCCATTTCTGATAGGGTATCTCGCCATTGTCTGCTAACGCCTAGCATTCAACCCAGATGTCTGCCACTGATAGTGTTATTATAATGAAATGTTGCATCTAGACTGAGATATTTTATCTTGAGCCTGATCGTGATGACTGTTTTCTAATTGCTTTGAGTTTGAGTCGTTTAGTGGAGTGGTGCTTTAAAATTGTTTAAAAACGTTTTACTTTTAATGTCAAATTATGGTTGATGAAATGCGTCTTTGATTATGATTGATTGAACTTAAACTTTAAAAAAAGGGCACATCTTTATTGCTGCTTAACATACCTAACATTTAAAACCACCATGGTGATCAAATGTTCACTAATGTTAACATTTTTTTACAGCAATGTGGGAGAAGCATTAAATATTAACTAAATTTTAAATAAGTTTCGAGTACTTACTTATTAATTAGAATAATTTTGCAAAATATTGCCTTGATTTAGAATTAAGTTGATATAAAATTACTAATTGAGTTATTTATCCTTCTAAGGCTGGATTTCACCAAACTTTTATTCCAAGAATAACGCTTACTCTCGGATAGTAATGTCAAAACCCCATACTAGTTTGACATTAGTATCCGAGAGTAATCGTTAGGGCGTTTGTGCACTACACTGAATTTTACCGATCCGGAAAAAAACGGATGCTTGTATTTTAATAATTAATCATTTATATTAGTAATTAATTAAATACAAGCATCCTTTTTTTTCCGGATCGGTAAAATTCAGTGGTAGTGCACAAACGCCCTTATTCTTGGAATAAAAGTTTGGTAAAATCCAGCCTAACACGGGTTTAATACTTACAAGGAGACCCCAGTCACTGATCGTATTTAACCTAAAGATACTGAATAAACATTTTTTTTTTATTATTATTTATTCAATTAAAACTTTTACATAAAATGGATAGCAAACAATCATTGTCCCACAAAACCTTAAATTAATTATTTATTTATCATCTATTGTGTCCATTTGTTATTGAAATTTGAACCTTAACTCCTGGCCACAAGTTCGAGAGCGTGGAGTCGGCGACGCGAGCGAAGGAGGCGCTCCACGGCTGCGACATATACTCCGGATGCTGTACACTCAAAATTGAATTTGCAAAGGTAAGTGGTTGGTATTTCCTTTTATTTATTAACACTTTATTATAACACCACAATAATATTAAAAAATAGAAAAGAAAGACTCAAAACCTCGTGTTACAAAGGCGGTCTTATCGCTCAAAGCTATCTTGACATATTTCAAATTTTACAAAAAATTTACACGTTAAATAGTAGATTGTATTACAAGGGAGCAAAATAATATATTTACGGCGAGGGCGCTATTTTGAATCCAGAGCCCAGTGAAGGATTCTAGAGTAGAATCTCGAGCGCAGCGAGGGATTCTAAAGTAGAATCTCGAGCGCAGCGAGGGATTCTAAAGTAGAATCCTGAACGCAGCGAAGGATTCAATATACGCCGCCCGAGGTGAAAATAATTTTGCGGCCGAGTAATACACTCTGCTTTTCTTCCCCCTCTATAAGAAAAGCAGTAAAGACAACTCAAACTAACTACCTTTCTTTGTCGTTCGGATACATCATTGCGCTAGTCGGGCAAGAAAAAAAAATTGAGTTTCGAAATTAAAAATAATTTAATAAAAAAAATATATGTCCATCAGATTCCTTATTAGTATCTCCGGGGGCGCCGTAGGGGGGTTGAAAATTTTGTTAGATTTTAGCTACGACTCACCGTTTACGAGATATTCTCAATTTTATAAAATTCCGTTTTTGAAAATTTGTCGGTCCCGAAAAAAGTCCCGGCCCCATACAAAATCAGTAGATTTTTTTTTTAAGTACTGCTCACCCGTTGCTACACTCGCAACCAATGCTTCTTTAATTATGTTCTAAATTCAAATCTCATCGTTTTGGACCCTGTTATGAAGCTGTTCAAAATTCAAATCTCATTTTCATCCCATCGATTCGAAAAGCGATGATTGTTTATCTAATAACAGGGTCCAAAACGATTCATTTTTTACCTGTTATGACAAGAGGGTATAAATGAGATTTGAATTTTGAACAGCTTCATAACAGGGTCCAAAACGATGAGATTTGAATTAAGAACATAATTAAAGAAGCATTGGTTGGAGTGTAGCAAAGGGTGTGCAGTACTTAAAAAAAACTGATTTTGTATGGGGCCGGGACTTTTTTCGGGAACGAGAAATTTTCAAAAACGGAATTTTATAAAATTGAGAATATCTCGTAAACGGTGAGTCGTAGCTAAAATCTAACAAAATTTTCAACCCCCCTACGGCATCCCCGGAGATACTTATACGGAATCTGATGGACATATATTTTTTTATTTTTTATTTTTTTTATTTCCAAAGTCATTTTTTTTTCTTGCCCGACTAGCGCTATGATGTATCCGAACGACAAAGAAAGGTAGGTAGTTTGAGTTGTCTTCACTGCTTTTCTTATAGAGGGGGATGAAAAGCAGAGTGTATTACTCGGCCGCAAAATTATTTTCACCTCGGGCGGCGTATATTGAATCCCTCGCTGCGTTCAGGATTCAAAATAGCGCCCTCGCCGTAAATATATTATTTTGCTCCCTTGTAATACAATCTACTATTATACCCTCTTGTCTTAACAGGTAAACAATGAATCGTTTTGGACCCTGTTATTAGATAAACAATCATCGCTTTTCGAATCGATGGGATGAAAAGATAATTACTTACCTAAGTAATACACTTTACAAACTAGTTATTAATTACTCAGTAGTAAGTAACACTAGATTAGATACTAATACACACTCTCAAAGTGGCTTTTTCTCGAAATGAATTGTACAAACACAAAATTAAACACGTCCTAAAGAAAAATTAAGCTTCACTAAAATCTACTGTTATGAACCTTCAGTGAACCGTCGATTCCACCTTTACCTACCTACTTACTGAGAATAATAATTACAAAGTTTTGACATAATGTTAATTTCATTGTGCGCTTATTGTATTTTATTTCAACTAGAAGTTGTCACACTTGGTGTTTATTTTGTCTACTTAGTGCTAATAGAAACAATTTTATTTACAAAGAACTATCTGCCCCCCTAGACAAGTGGCTTTCTATTAGCGAATAGAAAGAAAATGTATGGGATTGACATTAGCGGTCACGTGACATTTCGATTGCTAATGTCAATCCCATACATTTTCTTTCTATTCGACTGGCGAATTCGCTAATAGAAAGCCACTTGTCTACAGGGGCTGATCCGGCGAACTTCGTACCGCCTTATGGACAGCACGCCACCTACCAGGTCCAATTGTAAATCTAAACCATTCTCGAATCCACTTTCCACAAGACACACAAAAAATTTCATTAAAATCGGTCCAGCCGTTTAGGAGGAGTTTAGTTACATACACACGCACAGAAGAAACTTATTTTACAAAGTATAAATGTATTAAATAAATAAACATTGGACGCCATCCAGACACCCAGTCACGAGAAACTATTGAAAAGTTCATTTTAAATATCAACCTGTCCGGATATTGAACCCGGCACCTTGAAAACCGGTGCGTACACCACTCGGCCACGGAGGTCGTCAATAACAATGATACATCGGCCTTTCAATGAAAAAAATATATAAAAACTTTTCTCATACATTGTATCCAAACGTCTTATTGTTCAAATACTAGAGCTAAACATATTTTATCGACCAGAGAATTCTCTGAAATACCGAGATGTAGTAGTTGAATTCAATAAGAGAACTTGGTTTCTTTCTGTCTACCGAATTGTATTGAATTGTGAATTGAAACCAACCATATTGTGCGCTAGATTGCGACGATACTTTTCAGAAGGCATTCGGTAAAATACTCTTTTGTCAGTCCCGTAAAAAGTTAAGTTTCTTATTCTAGAAATGAGATCTTATCTTTATTATAGCTTTCCGCCCGCGGCTTCGCCCGCGTGGACTACAAGACATTTACCCGCGGGTATGTGATATTTTTCCGGGATTAAAAGTAGCCTATCCTACTCTCTAGCCCCAAAACTATTCCCATAGCAAAAATCGCGTCGATCCGTTGCTCCGTTTTGACGTAAAAGGCAGACTTACACGCACACTTTCACATTGATAACTAGTATGGATGAGTTAGGAATTAGCAACGATGTCTAAGTGTTTTATTAGAATCATCATCGTCAGCCATTTAATGTCCCCACTGCTGGGGCACAGGCCTTTCGCGTAGATGGATAAGGAGAACTGCCATGACCCACCACGCATTCGCAAAAATAGTATAAATACAACTAGACAAATAGACATTTTCGTGCACATAAATCATAAATAGTTTAAAATTGATTTTACACTGAATTGCAAATATTTTCTCAATTAACACTTCAACCACAAACACTCCTATGTTTTCTACCTTTTGTAGTATCGTTCTTAAGTCTTCCTCGAAATAAATTCGATACCTATTTTTTAACTTTCTCCATTCATAAAAGCCCTGACAATAGAAAGTAAATAAAAAAACAACACAAAACACGAGTATGTGTCAAACAAAACACTTTTATTGCTTGTCACGCGAAAAATAGACCTTTTGTCGCTCAGCCTTTGAAGGTTCTGAGCGAAAAATCGCTCATATCGCTCAAGCATTAATCATTTTGATCGCCTACATTGTAGTGTTGTACAGAGGTACACCCACTGATC
Source organism: Crambus lathoniellus (assembly GCA_949710035.1). NCBI lineage: Eukaryota > Metazoa > Arthropoda > Insecta > Lepidoptera > Crambidae > Crambus > Crambus lathoniellus. The sequence continues at coordinate 10,544,277 of OX453322.1, forward strand.
TTCGGATAAAAAAATACGAAGCAGTGGGTAAAATAAAAAGAGATTTCATTAGAATAGAATAGAATACCTATCGTTTATTGCCATAAATAATAACTAGTACTTATTAACAGTTTCGATAATTTCCAATAACATAACATAATAACTGTGAGGTTTTAGTGGTGCGGCTATGTATAAAAATGTATATAGAAGTGTGATCACGCACAATTGTGATGACCACATCTACTGTGTTCCACAGTTTATTGAAACGAAGGTTTCTCATGCAAAATTAAGTAAATTAAGCTAATCCTACCTTACTAGAAAATAGTGTCCGTAATCCAGGGGGGCTGAACGTTGTCTCGCCGGCGCGCGCCTGACAAAACGATCTCCACACAACCCCCGATGGGATACTCTTACAGCTAACACTCTTATACTACACAATGCCCTAATAGGCAGCTAAAACTTTCCCGGCGCTTTTCAAAGCGAACACACACGGGTCACAAGTCCGTACCCGGACCGGGCGCTCCTCACGGCTGCTTACGGCCAACTGGTCGCGATGTCGCGCGGGCGGCGGTTGGCGCCGAACCCACGAATGAACGTGAATGAATGAATCACGCGCGGCGTGAACATCCCCCCGTCCCGGACAGTAGCAAACTGTCCGCCAACTCAATCTAAGGGCAGGCGAGAGAGGGTAGCGATCGCTCGCTTCAAAACAGAGTCCCCCACCAGGACCTCGGCAAACCTGGGCACACCATCCGACCCCGGATGAAGCTGAACAATGCGTCCTAAACGCCAGCGGAGGGGCGGCAGGTTTGGATCCTTTACCAACACGAGGTCTCCAGTCTTGGGTGGGGTCGTCCTATCCGACCACTTAACGCGTTTCTGCAAAATGTGCAAATACTCCAGATGCCAACGGCGCCAAAAACTCTGCGTAAGCTGCTGGAGCAATTCAAATCGCGAGAGCCGTCCGGAGGGCACTTCGGAATAAGGATATTCCGGCAAGGCGTTAAGCGGTCTGCCAATCAAAAAATGGCCCGGCGTAAGGGCCTCTAAATCATTCGCGTCCGAAGACAACGGACACAACGGACGCGAGTTGAGGACCGCCTCAACCTTACAAAATACGGTCGCGAGTTCCTCAAACGTGAGGACCGTCTCCCCAATAACGCGACGAAGGTGAGTTTTAGCGGCCTTTACAGTTGCTTCAAAAATCCCTCCCCAGTGGGGGCAGGATGGCGGGGAGTACTGCCATCGTACCCCTCTGCGAGAGAGTGTGGATCCGATCTCAAAATTATTCCTATCCAAAAATTCACAAACTTCCTTTAAATACCTATCGGTGCCCTTGAAATTGGTTCCACAATCGGACCTGATTAACGACGGCATTCCGCGGCGAGACACAAAACGATTCAACGTGGCTACAAAGGCTTCTGTGGTGAGGGCACTAACCACCTCCAGGTGGACCGCTTTAGTGGCCAAACAAACAAATACACACAAGTAAGCCTTTTCCGTTCTAGCATTACGAAGCCGCGATGTCTTAACGGTAAATGGCCCCGCAAAATCCGTTCCAACTCCTGAGAAGGGCATCGATTCGTTCACACGATCGGCAGGCAAATCACCCATCTGGGGCTGCATCGTATCGGCGCGCAAACGATAACACGGGAGACAACGAAAAATAACGGATCGGATTATTCTCCGCGCTGACAAAATCCAGAACTCTCGTTGGAGGAGCGCGGTCAAAGCATTACAACCGGCATGAGCATTCTTTACATGTCGGTCTGTAATCAACAGTCTAACTAACGGTCCATCCTTGGGGAGCAACAAAGGGTGGCGTGATCCGTACGGCAGGTTGGCATGTCTGAGCCTACCTCCGACACGCAGCAATCCGGTACTGTCCAAGAAGGGATTCAACCGCACCAAGGGTCCCTTCAACTTGGACTTACTTGAGCGCAGGGCTTTCAGCTCCGGTTCAAACTCTCGCTGTTGCGTCACTCGCAACCAATGCAACAGAGCGTCTTGCCGCTCTTGTGGGGCGAGGACCGGAGACAACGATTTCTCCTGAGGCTGGCGACAATTTCGCACAAAGCGCCTCATCCAAGCAGTCACGCCGAGCAACTTATCAAGAGAACTGTAGCGGTCTAACAAAAACTCCATCTGCGGAGCCGCCACCGTCTCCACGGCGTGAACACGCATGCCTAGGTCTGGGACTCTGGCCACAGCCGGGGTGGCAGGCCATGAGCGCTCAGGCCGTAACAACCATGATGGACTCCACCATAGGTGGTGGTCCACTAACTCAGGCGCCTCGCAGCCGCGGGAGGCACAATCTGCGGGGTTCAATTCGCCCGGTACGTGGCGCCAAATCAACGGGGCCTTTGAAGTCTGAATTTGTGAGACCCGGTTGGCCACAAAAACCTCAAGGGTGTGGACTGAACTCTTCAGCCAACAAAGGACGACCTGGCTGTCAGACCACGCAAATATCGACTCCAAGTCGACACCGTTTCCCAAGGTGTCGGCAACATGATTGAGTAGCCGTACTAAGAGAGTGGCGCCGGACAACTCCAACTTCGGAATGGTTAGCCTAGTCCGAAGGGGGGCGACCTTACTCTTGGCCGTAACTAAGTGTACGGCGACAACGCCTGCTGCATCCACCGTTCGGATGTAAACGGCTGCCGCGTATCCGCTTTCGGACGCGTCACAAAAGCCGTGCAGGGAGGCTTTAAACTTTCCCGAAGGCAGCATTTGCCTCGGTATACAAACCCGATTGACGTCGGGTAGGGATGACACGAACCTCACCCACTCTCGTAGGAGGCTACCAGAGAGGGGCTCATCCCATGACAATTCCGCAGCCCAGAGCTCCTGTAGGAAGCACTTCATCGAAAACACTACAGGGCTGAGCCAACCGTTCGGATCAAAGGTACGGGCTACAGTAGACAGCACCGTGCGTTTAGTCCAGACCTTTGGGTCTGGCAGTTCCAATCTATATGTGAACAAATCCGGGACTGGTCGATACTGGACTCCCAAAACAGACAGCATGTCTGGAGTCTCCGGATTTTCAAAGAGGACCGGCTCTTGCTGGTGGTCCTTAGGCAAATCTGCCAATAGGTCCGGTGAGTTAGACAGCCACTTCCGCAACTCATAGCCACCAGCCCTCAAGAGCGCAATCAGCTCATCACGTAAGACGAGAGCCTCATCTAAGCTCGAGGCCCCCGTGCAGATATCGTCGACAAATAAGGCCCCCCCCTCAATAAGAGCAGATGCCCGGGGATAGCGTACCCGTTCGCGCTCTGCGAGCTCCAAAAGCGAACGGATCGCCACAAAGGGGCTCGACCGCAAACCATAAGTGTTGGTGTTCAGCTCGTAAGCCAACATCGGATCCTGGGGATCCTCACGCCAAAGGATGAGCTGGTATCGTCTATCCTCCGGGTGAATCACGGTCTGTCTGAACATCATGCGGATATCGGCCACAAAGACGACAGCGTGCCGGCGGAAGTTGGTCAAAACATCACAGACATCGTGATGCAACTTCGGCCCCGCATGCAGACACTGATTCAACGACACTCCGGTTGACGTGGGCGCTGAACCATCAAAGACCACGCGGATCTTCCCATTGGAAGTCTTCAAAACAGCGTGGTGTGGCAGGAAGTAATGTTCCACATTACGCCAGTCCAACTGCGAGATGGACATGTGCCCAAGGTCCAAATACTCCCGCATGAAGTCTATATACTTCTCCTTGAATGCGGGATCCCTGGCCATCCTACGCTCCATGGACAACAATCTCTTCTCGGCCATCGGTCGGGAGCTCCCTAAGGGAGGGCGAACCGCCAAGAAGGGCAAGCGGGTAATCAAGCGACCCGAGAGGAGGCGCCCAGTGTTGTTCTGGTAGAACAATTCGCACTCCTCGGCTAACGGATCCAACCGCTTGGCAGTGGGAGGTTCCTCCACCTCCCAAAACTTTTGGAGAACGTCGGACAAAGTAGAACCGACAATGGTCTGGCGGTCTACCGACGGGGTCCCTGGTGTCTGAGGTACCTTTCCCATCACCACATGACCCAGCGACGAGGACAAGGCGACAAGATCGGCTGTCTGCAAAACTCGCTTGCTTCCATACAATACACGACCGAGGACATCCGCACCAATCAACAAGTGTATTGGGCCCGGTCGGTGGAAGGAAGGATCAGCCAAAGCCAGTCCAGACGTCAGCTCAATCGTGGATGGCGGCACTCGCACTTGCGGGAGTGGTCCAACCACCTTATCAAAAACTATCGCCGAAGCACCGATCTTCGGCCTTGGCGTGAAGTGGGGGGAGAAGGAGAACTCAACTCGACCAATCGGATCAGGGATCCGCGAGTCTCCCACCCCCCGTACCGCTTCGTGATGCGGCACAAGCAAAAGACCCAGCTGTCGGACAAGCCACCTGGACATTATGCACCCCTGGGCACCTGAGTCCAAAAGGGCACGCACCGTGACAACATTGCCCTTAGGTCCCCAAACATTCACGGAGGCTGTTGGCAACAGCACAAGCTCCGGAGGGGTGGTTGGGTCCGACAGGGGCGCCATTAAAAATTTTGGGGGGGTACTTGTCCCCCTCGCGCCTGAGTCGGCGCGCCAAATGTGGGACGCTCGTACCGGGCGAGCGGGTCCCAATCGGGTACATACTGGCCCCGACCAACAGCACTCCTAGGTGCAGGGTAATACCCGTGTGGGGCGTGCCTCGGTACATAGTACCCCAATCGAGGCCTCTCCATTAGGGGGGGGGGAGTAGCAAATAGGGCCCGTGCCCATCGCCACCGTGGCGTACTCTTGGGGTACCCCCCTACCCCCGCCCGTGGCGGGGGCGTCTCTCCTATAGTTCCCCCTCTCCGGGGGGGACTGAACGGGGGGGCTAAGCCCCGCCGAATCTCTAGGGGACCGGTTCCGGGCTGCCGGGCCCCCGCCCGTGCGCGAGGAATTCGAACCCCGGTCGCTCCCGGCGTCCTTGCGGTCCAAACAAAGGAGGGGGTGATGCCTCCCTCCGCAAAGACGACAATCCTCGGTCTGGGGACACGCCGACTGCATGTGTCCCCCCAAACACCTATAGCACCATTGGCGCTGTTTCGCAACGGCCCTCCGTCCCTCTGGGCGGAGGCCTCTAAATTTGGCACATTCGTGCACCACATGCCTATCTCCCCTGCAATACCTGCACCGCTCACTCGGTGCGGGGGGAGGGGACTGCTGGAAGGCAGCATAGCGATTGGTCGGGCGACGGGGCTGTTCCCTCGCCGCCACCATACGACCAACACCTGGAACCGGGGCGGGCTCCAGGTGGTCCGTCACCCTACATTCGTCCTCCAAAAAACGAAGGAGGTCCGCGAAGGGCGGGAGATACGAGGCGCTGTCGCCTCCGTACCTCTGCTCGAAACGCCCCTTCATTTCAGCGGGCAATTTGGCGAGGACTATGTGCAGCAGTACAAAGGACCACTGATCCACCGGCAGGTCCAATCGCCTTAGGGAGTTGACCGCTGACAATAGCGGGTTCAGCAACTCCCTCCGTAACAGGTGTACCCGCGTGATTCGCGGGAGGGCCAAAATCGTGGCCACGTGGGTGTCCGCCAGTAACCGGACATTCTGGTACCTGCTAACCAGAAGCTGGCGAGCCACCTGGTAGTTGTCGTCACTGATGAGCAGGTGCTGGACTACCGCGCTGGCTTCTCCTCGCAGGGAGGAGCGCAAATAGGCCAACTTCTCACTAGGGGATAAGTCCCGTCGTGAATCCACCAAACTGTCAAACAAATTAATGAAGCCCATCCAGGCTGACAGATCCCCATTAAAAGTGGGAATCTCCAAAGTAGGCAATCGGCCTAGCAACGCCGTCGGGGTAGGTTTGACCTCCCCGCTCAAAACCGGCTCCCCCTTCCGAACAGCCAGGGCCCTCTCAGCCGCCTCCGTGAACTGGTCAGCCAGCTCATAGGCCTGGGCTACATCCTGCTCCAGCTGTTCCGACACGGCATCATCAGCTGGGGGGTTTTCCAAATAATACGCGCGACACTCCATGGCGTGGCGCTCCAGGTCTTGCAGCCGAGCTGCCAGCCCGCCATACCGGGCTAGCAACGCGCCTACCCGGTCGGCTCGGTCTATTAATGTGACCGCACAAGCAAGCCAACGCAAAGCTCCTTGGATGCCAGCCCTGGATACGGCGGTCGGATTCGTAGGAGCCATTTATAATCCGTTTTATAAACAAAGCAAACAAAGAAATATAAAAGTGGTAAACATCAACAAAAAAAAACAATAGAAATAGGTCGCGTCACGATAATATAAAACACAATTAAAATTCGGACGACATACACGGACCCTACTATTTTCATAAATTATTAACAACTTACCAATTTCAAGGGCTAACAATATAACGGTATAAACAAAACGTATAGGATTAACGGTATGGCATACCTCGCAAATCAACTACTAAACCGTTATCAACAAACAAAAACAAAACTATTTTTAATAATAATACTCGTAATTTAATACTACTAATAATTAAAACTAGTTCCACTTTTTTAACTAGGCAAGCGGACTCGGAACAAACACTAGTATGTGGTACTAATAAACAACACTTTCGAACGAAACTATTCGTCAAATAAATCCCGACACACAAAAAAAAAATATACACATCTAGGCGAGTAAACTCGTATCAAATCACTAATATGTGACAACAATTATATAAGTGTCTATCTATTATCGGATCCACCAAGTGAGAAACATTCGCTTCGAGAATTTACTAGAACAATTTCTTAGTACTTCAATCGTCTCGGCATACCCTCGAGATTTCAACAAAAAAAAATAATTTTTAGGTACGCTTTTTAGGTACGCTTTTTATTTTTACTATGAAATTTTATGTACCTAGTTAATTTTAATATGAAAATTAACTAATTATATCAACTAGGTACGCTCTGCTACCAAAAATATGATCACGCACAATTGTGATGACCACATCTACTGTGTTCCACAGTTTATTGAAACGAAGGTTTCTCATGCAAAATTAAGTAAATTAAGCTAATCCTACCTTACTAGAAAATAGTGTCCGTAATCCAGGGGGGCTGAACGTTGTCTCGCCGGCGCGCGCCTGACAAAACGATCTCCACACAACCCCCGATGGGATACTCTTACAGCTAACACTCTTATACTACACAATGCCCTAATAGGCAGCTAAAACTTTCCCGGCGCTTTTCAAAGCGAACACACACGGGTCACAAGTCCGTACCCGGACCGGGCGCTCCTCACGGCTGCTTACGGCCAACTGGTCGCGATGTCGCGCGGGCGGCGGTTGGCGCCGAACCCACGAATGAACGTGAATGAATGAATCACGCGCGGCGTGAACAAAGTGTATTGAATAAATGAATTATAATAATAATGGCACAGTGGATATTTGCCGAGCGTGCCATCGTCCGGGTGAATCCCTTAGGCATATAATCTCCGGTTGTTCTCGTCTCGCAAACGGCGAGTATTTGCATAGACATAACCAAGTGGCCAGGATAATACACCAACAACTTGCTCTGAAACATAGTCTTGTGGCATCCGAGGTGCCGTACTACAGGTATGCACCAGAACAGGTCCTTGAAAATAGCCATGCCACATTGTATTGGGATCGATCTATCATTACAGACAGGACTATTGTAGCTAATAAGCCTGATATTGTATTGATAGATCGACACGAACGCCGCGCGATAATTGTTGATGTCACTGTTCCCCATGACGACAACCTTTTGAAAGCTGAAAAAGATAAAGAAAACAAATATCTTGATTTAGCTCACGAGATTGTTGACATGTGGGACATTGATTCAGCAATTATTGTTCCGATAGTCATATCTGCCCATGGGCTGATAGCCAAGAGCCTCGATAAACACCTTAAGAGGCTTGCGTTAGGTGGATGGATCGGGAGTCAGATGCAGAAGGCAGTACTTCTGGACACGGCCCGTATAGTGAGAAGGTTCCTGTCTCTGGATCCTTAACCATCGGTAGCCGGGACCCTGATCTTGCTGCCGTTGGGGAACTACATTTTTGTATTTTTAAATGTTATATTTTTTAGTGTTATACATTGTAAAAATTTAATGTTTAGAAATATAATTTTGTAAGTATTTAAAATGTAATAAACGGATAATAATAAACACAACGAGATAATTTCTTGTAAGATCAATAAAAAATTAAGGAAATAAGCGACGAATTGTTAAACTTGAATAAAAAACAATTACGATAAATTTTCAAAACAAAAGAAAATTTAGATGTATTTACTCGTGCTTGCAAATTCTTAAACTTAGTTAATTTTGAATAAAAAATAATTACGTTATATTTTCAAAACAAAAGAAAATTTTGATATACTCGTGCTTGCAAATGATTAAACTGGGACTGTAAGGCGCTATATTTAAATTTTTATATCATTAACAGTAGTTAAACACCCTAAAATGACTGTTATCTGCTAACAAAGCAAAACAATACTATCTTATTTTATGCACCACTGTGCATAAGATAAGCCTTCATCACACCTTTTGTTCGATGATTATAAGGCCCAAGGTGAAATCTTGTTACTTCCCGAGTCCTCAAGACTAAGATAAAGATAAAGATAAAAGATAAAAATATTCTTTATTCACTTAGACATAATAAATATGTACTTATGAATCGTCAATATTTTCCTACCACCCATTCAAGACTTTTTTAACTGACAAGAAGAATGGGCGCAAGAAACTTGCCAGCGTTTCTTAGTTAGGTAACGACATTTACAAAAAAAAAACATATCGTTACTAATACAACAATTGCTTAGTATAAAAATACATCATATTAAACAGTGATTATGTTATGTGTTACATCATGACCATGCATTGCGGTCATTCAAATAATCGTCTACTTTATAGTATCCTTTGCTCATCAGCGACTCTTTAATGTAACATTTAAATTTATGCAATGGTAGTTCAATTATATGCTGTGGAACTTTATTAAAAAAGGCTATGCTTTTCCCCAGAAATGAGGCTCTGGATTTTTCTAGCCTAAACTTGGGAACGACAAGTTTATCTTTATTTCTTGTGTTAAAGCGATGAATATCGCTCTGCTTTACAAATGTATTATAATACTTTTTCACATAAATTATATTTTCATAGATGTAATGTCCTGCAACAGTTAAAATGTTTATTTCTTTAAATAGATCTCTTAAAGAATCTCTCGATCGGAGGTTGTAAATGGCGCGAATAGCCCTTTTTTGGAGCACGAATATACTTTGGATGTTAGCGGCTGAGCCCCACAACAAAAGGCCGTAGGACATAACACTATGAAAATAACTAAAATAGACTATTCTAGCCGTTTCAATATCGGTTAAGAGCCTTATTTTCTTAACTGCGAATGCAGCCGAACTGAGTCTACTCGCCAAGGCTTCGATATGAGGATCCCATTGTAGTCGCGAGTCTAATATAATACCTAGAAATTTTGTATTGTTAATGAATTCGACCGTATCGCCGTCTAGTCTAATATGAAAATCAACTTGTCTTACATTAGGTAACGAAAATTTTAAACACTTAGTTTTCTTTGAGTTTAATGATAAATTATTACTATTAAACCAATGTGACACTTTTGAAAGAGCACTATTTACCTCGTCAGAACAGTCATCACCTCTATCTACTTTAAAGACCAGAGATGTATCATCGGCAAATAGCACCGTCTCACATAAATTCTTCGCGTAGTAAGGAAGGTCATTTATGTATATTAAAAACAACAGCGGGCCCAATATTGATCCTTGGGGTACGCCCATAGTAATGGGAGCTCCGGTAGACTCAGTTTTATTAATAACTACCTTCTGAGTTCTTTCATACAGATATGAATGCATAAGGCTTACTGACATTTCAGAAACACCATAATGTTTTAACTTCCTTAATAGTGTTTGGTGATCAACACAATCGAATGCCTTGGAAAGGTCACAAAAAATAGCGATTACATCCTGCTTGTCCTCCCAGGCATCAAGTACATGTTTTAGAAATGCAACCCCAGCATCAGTGGTACTTTTACCTTTTGAAAAACCAAACTGTTTCTCATGCAGTATACTATTTAATTTAAAATATTCTAAAAGTTGAGCATAAATTAATTTCTCAAATATTTTACTTATTGCTGGTAGTATGGATATAGGTCTAAAATTTGCTGGGTCACTTTTGTCACCAGCTTTAAACAGAGGAATAATTTTACTATTCTTCATTAAATTAGGAAAGACCCCTTCACTTATACATTGGTTAAAAATTATTGCTAATGATGGAGCTATCACATCAATTATTGATTTGATGATACTTGTAGATATGCCCCAGAGATCTTCTGTTTTCTTAATATTTATTGCTTTGAATGCTTTAATAATATCTTCGGTAGTGACATAGCTAAAACTAAATGTTTCCTGGCACTTGTTCACACTAGATTCCATAAGAGAGACAGCGGTGTTGGGGCAAGAATTAAGTCTGCTAGTAGTTTCTAACGGTATTCGAGCAAAGAAACCTTCAAAAGCACTAGCCACCTCAATATCCGATTCAAAAGTCTGATCACTAATTTTTAAGTTAAATGAATTAATTTTGCTTTTTGTTTTGCCAGTTTCTTGGTTTATAATACTCCAGGTAGCTTTTATTTTATTTTCAGATGATTTAATTTTATTTGAAATATACCTAGATTTTGCCAAAGCACATACTTTCCTAAATGTTTTTGAATATTTCTTGACATATTCAATGAAGCTAGGATCACAGGAGGTTGTTTTTTGTGCATAGAGTTCAAATAACTTTCTTCTACTATTATAAATACCAGGTGTGGCCCAGTCACTGAACTTCTTACGATCATTACACTTTATAACTTTTTGTTTAAAATTGTTACTAAATTCTTTTTCAACAATATCAAATAATGATTGATAAGAGTTATTAGCGTCAGCAGAAGCTGGCAAACATTGAACTTTATCTTGTACATTATTTCTAAATTTATTAATACCACGTTTCGGTATTGGCCTGCAAATTACTTCGCGTTTAGGAGTAACATTATAGTGCTCAAAAGAAGCTAGTTGTCCACTGTGGTCGGATTTAATAATATTAATTACCGATTTCTCAATTAAGTTACAGTTGGAAAAGATGTTATCTAAGCAAGTGGCCGATGTTGGCGTAATTCGCGTCGGTTCATTAAAAGTGTGAAGCAAATTAAATGATTTAAAAAGATTAAGGAATTTACCGGAGAGTTGTGCTAATTTAATATCTAAGATGTCTATATTAAAATCTCCACAAACTACAATTTTTTTATTCTTACGACAGCATATTTTCAAAACATCCTCCATAGTGGACTCAAAGACTGTGTAATTTGCTCCAGGGGGGCTATATACACAGATTATAATCATTTGTTCAAGTTCCACGCATGATATCTCACAAATTCGTTCAACAGAGAGGGATACTATATCCTTTCGCTCTTTATATTGTGTGTTATTAGGTAAAATTATTAAAGAACCCCCCCTTATTGTAGTTTTTCTATTAAATGAACTTACAACACTATAATTATCCAAATTTAACAATAATTCATATTCTTTTAACCAATGTTCAGTAACACATAACACATCAATATTTTCACAATTTAAAAATAAACTTATTTCTAGGTCTTTGCCAGCAGAAAAGCCTTGGATATTCTGGTGTACTATTTTTAAACATTTAGGCCTTCCTCTTGTCAATACTGGGCTAGAGTATGCCTCCGTTGTCTCTAATGGTAATTTAAATTAACCATGTCAGTATTTGGATTCAAAAGAATCGAATTATTTGGAACAGATTCCAAAGTTACATTAGAAGTATCAAAGTTAAACTGCTCAATAGAAGCAGAGGTTATACTAGCCAAATTGTTGGCTAATTGTTTAAAATAAAATGATAGCGATACCGCTATTTGTCGCTTAAGATAATTAGGCAGATAATATTTATCTTTAGTCAAGTTAAATTTGTATAACAATGTGTTGATGTCAATTAAATGCATCTGCTGACTATTATGATAAGCTATTGTGCTTAAGGTTAAGTTTAAGTTATGTCTAATTTTATTTTCTAGCTGTGAAAAACCTTGACTATAAGGAAATGTAAACATAACAACTTTTTTTACATTTAAAGAGCATAATGAGTTACAGTATGATATTAATTGGCTTTTATTAATATTACCTCTATTTCCAATTAAAACTATCAAATTAGTGTTTTCATCATAAGATTTTCTGACAATTAATTTCATTATCTCATTTAAGGTTGAGCCAGGCATACAATAATTGATAATGCTTTCTTCAGAGTGTTTCTGGATGAATTGGCCTAAATTTTTCCCAATCTCATCGCAGAACATAATTGTTTTAGTGTCATTAGTTTTAGTAGGTGGGCTATTTTCATTATTCAGCAATAAACTATTAATATAATCTATAGTATCAGTGTTAGGGACTTCAGGGTTGGTTGGTAAAATAACCTCCTGCGGAGTCAGGTCTAATGTCTGATTTTGACATGAATGACTATTTATTTTGGTACAACTACAGCTGCATTTTTTTCCTAATGATTCAAACCGATCTGAATTAAAATTGCAAAAGTCAATCATATTATATGCAGCCATTTTTTGATTACTTAATTGTTTGCGAGAAAACTCACACAAGTTGGTGTACATTTCCTTAAGTGAAAGTTCCAAAATGTCAATCTTATTACCTAATTGACTTCCTATTATTTCACTTTCTTTGTTCTTATTACATGTTTCCATGTTTATCACATTTAATTGTTCTAACAATAGCTTGCGCTCTTTCCTCAATTGACAGTATTTATTATAATAATTTTGTTTTTTAATTAATTTCTGTGTTTTCTTTATGTACCTATTAATTTTGATATATTTCTTAATTTTTTTCCCGCTACTAAAATGACATATACTTTTATTATTAGCAAATGGTTTACTAACATAGTTAACACATTCCGAAGTGGAATTGTCATGTGTAGCAGAATTGCATTGCATCAACTCATCAAAGAGGCTTTGAGAGTGCCTTTCTTCGATGATACTTTTATTAACCTTTTCTAGATCAAGTACTGTTCTTTGAGCTATAGACAAACTAATTTCTAAATCTGTAATGCGACTCAAAGCCTGATCATGAGTGTCATAACAAGCCCTAAATGACTGAATATAGTCTTCCATTTGGTTACACTTGTCTAAGAGTTCGGAGTATTTTGTATAAATTTCAGCGAGTTCACTCTTGAGTTCTGTGTTGCGGGTTATGGTCTTGACAATCTCTTGTTCGCCTTCCTCTCTTTCCTTAATTAAAGAGTTATTTAGGTCTCTTGTTGCCTTGAGATCCTCCAGAGCATTTTTGAGTTTAAGCTCCATGTCCTTTGCCGTTGCCATCCGGGTCATCATGGCTATAGATTGGGTTTTTAAGGCCGCTATCACTAAAAATAAACAAAAGTGATTATTAACTAGTTAAAAAAAAAAAAAAAACAGATTAGGTAAGTGTTGTACTCTAGAATCAATAAAGAGTTATTTCTTTAAATAAGTTACTTGTACAAAAAATAATAATAATAATAGATAATTAACAATAAACTTAAGTGTGTCGGGTACTGTTATGTTAAAACAATAGGTAATACCATCAGTATTCCTTTGAGTAAAGGAAAGCGAGGCCAACCAAATTGTTATAGTGAAGTTAGTTGTGTTTGCTTAGTGTATTAACTTTAAAAAATAATAAGAACGGAGGAATTAGTACATGAGAGTTATATAGGTATCACCATCAAATCAACTTTTAATAAAGTAAATAGAGGCTAACCATTTAGAGGTATTGTGTAGTGTAATTATATAATTTTGCATACATATATTGAATATAAAGAATCCTAAATAGCTAAGTAGTTGGCAGTACTTAACTAATATTATTATATCCCTTCACAAGTACAATTAAATTAACAGACTTATTATTAGTTATTGTTATTGCAAACTAGTTTCACAGTCTTTGATTGAAGTGATTTGGATGTCCCTGTATGGATGTAGTGTTTGGAAAGTGTAGCAGTAAGGTGAATGTCTGTGACAGTAGTGGTCACCGTCAGCTTTACTTCCACAGTTTGTCAAGTAAAGAGAGGTTGTCAACGATGCCAAATCGTAATGGATTGTGACGTTGCTCACTGAAAGTGAGCTCTGTACTAGTAATGATAATTAATGTACAGTGAATGTGAAACCAATTTGGCATTCAAATCTAGTGTGTTAGTTGAGTTTAAAAGTAATGATCAATAACTAAAATTATAACTAAATATGTGGGTAGGTATTTTGAACTCAATTAAGATTTCAAAAAGTGTTCTTTATGGTTTTCCCACTTTATTACTAAGAAATTTATATACTGCAAGTAGTAATTCAGGCTGTAAGGAAGATGGCAAAACCTCTAATAACTTAAAGTCCAATTTATGTCAAAATTTAACTACCTACTTGTATATTTTAAAAGATTGAATGTTAATTAGAGGTAACACAATGCAAACAAATGAAATTCCTTAGAATAATAACGTGAAATTCTTAATCTGGAAACACTTGAAGTTGTTAATAGCATATACCTACTCAAGTTGTTTGTCTAACAAATTAGTGAAAATTAACAACTTGGTTATCAAGATTGTCAAGATGTATTTGTCGGTAATATATGTTTATATTGGTCTGAGAATGCAATGTGAGTGATGTAAATTATGAAAACAATACTCCCCAGGTTTAAGAAGAAGCAGTCCACAGTATTTATATCATTTCAATTTGAATTAATATCCTCTTCTTGAATGACAGTTGGGTAAATTTTTCCTCGCTTTTAATTCAAAAGTTTGTTCATTAAACTTGCTGATAACACTTCCACTTGTTATTTAATACGTAATTAAGCTAATTATAACAAATTATTAGGAAATTAAATGAGAATTACTAATTAATTAATTAATTACAATTACACAGCAAACTTTTAAGTGTTGCTGCCAGTGTTGCCAGCACCGAAGTCTATCAGCACCGACTTCTTCCTGCATCTTCTCATACTTGGACTCACTCACGTTTTGTAAAGCAATATGTGTTGAGCGTCTAGCCTCTTTTCGCTTCGCTTAGCTCCCAATATGGGACCTGCCTCTGTAGACAAGTGGCTTTCTGTTATCGATATCGCCAGTAGAATAGAAAGACAAATGTATGGGATTGACATTAGCGATTGAAATGTCACGTGACAGCTAATGTCAATCCCATACATTTTCTTTCTATTCGACTGGCGAATTCGCTAATAGAAAGTCTAGGGGGGCTGTACTGCACCTTATTTACGACTAGCGGATCCTCGCGGTTTCACCCGCGTGGTACCCGTTCCCGTGGGACTATCGGGATAAAATAAAGCCTATGTAATTCGGGAAGAATTTTGCTGTCTAATGGAAATAGAATTTTCTAAATCGGTCCAGTAGTTTCGGAGCCCATTCGATGCAAACAAACAAACAATCAAATCTTTCCTCTTTATAATATTAGGATAGATATGAATCCAAAGAATATTTGAACACGATATTTCCAAGTGACATAAAAATAAAACCGTGGGAGATTCATATTCATATCTTACCTTTTCTACTTCATATCTTTAGGGAAGTACTGTAAATTCAAATATAACTTTTATCATAAATATAGCACCTTCACTACCTGTTGTCGCACTTTAGTAAGGGTCTTCCTGAATTCGATTCCGGGACTCGGTAAAGGTCTGACCTTAAGTTTAACTTCCAGTATTAGAGATGGGCTATGAATGGCAATTCTAGATTTTGCAAATGATAGAAATTAATTAGTAATCGTAAAGGTTTCCCATTAAGACAGAATCTCATTGTAGATCTTACTTTTAAAGAAACCGGAGCTTTTAATGTTATACTGCTGAAAATCGATACTGTTTTTGATGTTATCAGATTTATGGCTTATGCTTGTGGTATCAGTATCGCAGCAAGGCCCCTGGCCTTGACGAGTTTCTTGCCGGTTCTTCTCTTTACTAGGTCCCCCGCCGCCTCTGTGAACCAAAGACGTAGCTTCTATGAAAAAAAGTACTTTTAAAAGTGGTGGTTGGTGGTAGGACTTGTTCCAAGTCCGCCTGGCTAGCTACCACCATCTCATCTAAGTCCGACGTCATAAAAATGATGTTTTCAGCATTATTGTGTTCTGGCAGTTAAAGATAAGATAGCCAGTTCCTCAGTGATTGAGGATTCCGGGAGTAGTGCGCTTCTATCTTCAGCCTTATCCTTACTTAACATTAGGTGTGATGAAGGCTTAAGTGCTACCCCGTTGTCCATAAAAAAGAGAATTTATAGAAAATCGTATGCATGGTGCTGGGGTCAGATTGGTTGAGCATTAGCTTCATAAAATATATTACCTATATCGCCTCGCTGCAACAGTGCCCAATCATAAAACTGCTGACCCGTAGAGATCGATTACGGCATTGATCCCGACATAATACCTCCTCCAATATTCCTTGTCACACACAAAACTCATAATAATGCCGCCATTTTGTATTCTTTTTCCTTGAGGAGTCGTGTTGCATTTTAAGGGTAACTGGGAATGAAAGAGGATAATGCCATTATTATGATAAAATGCCTGACTGTGAAGAATAGTAAGTGGGTTATTGAATATTTCTTTAAAAGCTTTTTTGCAGCTTTGATATAAAAGTTGCTAATAAAATTCTAGAGATTATCATACATTAACATTTACTTCTGCTTAAATCAAAGCGACAATTCTAATGTTCAAAAGGAATACATGTAGATCCTGAGAGGGATAATGGACTTTCTGTCAAAGAGAAGAAAAGATAAATAAAAGTCTTCAAAAAGCAAACAGCCATTTCGGTAATTTTGTAAATTACGGAAATGGTTTGTTGATATTTATTTTTAATCACGTTGACATTTAGTGATAGTTTTAGTTGAAATTGCGCTTTTTATGGCTTTGTACATTGGATTTTTAATTCTCGAAGACTTTGTACATTTGTACATAAATACGATAAATCATATTGAGGTATTTCAACTACCTAAATACTTGCATTTTATACGTTATTCTTAGTTGTTCTTTTAGCGTAAATTTAAAAATCTTCTTATACAAAAACAAACACAAAACTGGTAAAACTACATAATATGTAATAATAAAAATAGACTTGAATTTAAACACCACGTATAGGTAGTTTATGCGATACGATTACAGTAATTGTGTTGCGATTAGTTCTAATTTATGCCTATTGGTCCAAGATTTGTTTACTTTAATGTTGAATTTGGTTAAAGGCAGTACCATTAATGGTTATCTTGAAAAGACTCTTTTATTTCAAATGCTTTTCCTTGTAATTGTACTAGAATTCGATTAAAACAATAGATCTTTTGTGCATACCAAAAGTGGACCCAGTTGTCGGAAATAGAATATTTTATAACGAGGGACTAAACGAAGCCATTATATACCAGAGGTGGTTTGGCTCCCGAGCGTGCGAGGGAGTCAATGAAACCGAGGGTATATTAAGTTGGCGTTTAGTCTCGAGGTGCAAACTGTACTTTTCACTTCGAGTGCGAGAAAACTAGTCAATTTAGTAAAAAACATTTAACAAATTCTGACATTTTCGCCGTCAGTAGTAGTAGTAGTAAAAATATTCGCCCTTTTGTAGGACAGGCCAAGACATTTAGCCATACTGCCAATTATTGAGTATTATTTAATTATTATAGTTTCTTATGTTTTCATAAGAATGTAGGTGTGTTACATTCCAGTGCTCCTTGGAGTTTTTGGCGTCAAGTGTGTCAAGCCAACCTTCTCGATAATTCTTGCTGAGGTTAGTCACCACACCACTATAATAAAACACTCGGCATCACTTTACCGAGATAGCGCCTATTTTAATCATTCTACATATCGTTCAGTTGCGTAGACACTTGGGGCACAAAAACCACACCTATCTTGAGTCACAAAATCCACTATGAAACAAATTGCGATTAATTAAAATATCCACTCAACCTAACCCGCCAAAATGGCGCCAAAAACTCGCAGTAAGTTTTTTCCGCTAAACCAGTCATAAATTGACAATTTAAAACACATGGCGCCACCTTCCTTGCGGAAAAACCATGAAACAAAAAACATCTTAACATTTTCGCAATGAAGATGGTCCACACTTCACAATTAATAGTATATTCACTGGCTGTTTAAGTTTATCTAATGTCACATGAAGGAAATTAAAAAAGTAATTACATTTTACTCCCTAGGGACTAAAGTGGTTATTTAGTCCCGCTTCGTAGGGCTATATTTGCGTACTTTTAGAGCATGGGAAGTGAAAACAATATTTAAAAATGCGAACCGGCGCCGGCGACTGCCCTCATGGGGGCCCATGGGCAGTAGAAAGTGAGCGCAGTCGCCGGAAGACTCCAATCGACAACATTTTTGACGCGCGCTGTCCAAATATGCTAGATTTATCTACAGATTCGACATCTGTCATCCGAGGCATACAAAAAGCAGTGCTCAACAGTAATTAATTCTTAATACTACAATGAGCAGTGGTATTCTCAAAAACGGAAAAATTTAAAATATGCCCATCTTTGTACTATGTTCTTCAAGAAACCGCAAACATACCAGCAATAATGTTTCCCTCTTTTTGCCAACCTTTAAGCGTTTTGCTCCTTTTTTTAAGCCGCATCCGTACACGTATATTAAAAGCTCTTTTCATATAAAGTAATTACACGTTTTACGAATGAAACACGGGCCCGCTATGCGAGATAATCTTATTTGCATGCGGCTGAATACTTCACGGGAACGGTTAAACGTATTTAACTCATTCGTCCAGCTTGTGGGGAATGAAAAACGAGAATTGAGATACAAAATCGTTTAATGGGAGCGAGATGGGGAAATGGAATGGCTTTGTTCGGTGGATGACCATGAAACTTAGATTTTGACTGATAGTCATTAATTGATTGATGATGACGTGGATGATGAGATGACCATTGTCTTGCTTATCCTGTTTGAATTTGGAAATTAAAAAGTTTCTCTCAAGGCTCTGAGGGCCTAGACAGGTGGCTTTCTATTATCGATATCGTCAGTAGAATAAAAAAAGAAAATATATGGGATTGACATTAGCGGTCACGTTACATTTCAATCGCTAATGACATTCCCCATGCATTTTCTTTCTATTCTACTGGCGATACCGATAATAGAATAGAAAGCCACTTGTCTACTGGGGCTGTTCTTGGCCTGTGAGAGTTGGTTGGTTTTCTGAGAGTGACATTAAAAGAGTCTCTCAAAATAGTTATGGAACCATTACTGTTTGAAATAACATTTATTAGTAAAAGTACCAGCGGTGCCATGGGGAACCTATAAGCGGGAAACAGTAAAAAAACTATTAAGTTAATAGCATTCATTTCGATTAAAAGGTTGTCCCAATAAAATGGAACGGTTATAATAGTGACGTACTCTGTAAATGACAAGATATTCAAAACGAAACCGAAGCAAAAGTTCTCAAAGCTCACACTGCGATTTTTTTGCTTGCACTAATCGGACGTTAAACGTTCACCTTTCCATTCCATTCCACTTCCGGTACTGTCCGGTTTAATCCGGTTTTTTCTAGTACCTACTCCTATCCCTATACTGGAAGCGTTTTTGTTCTACTCTCGTTAATCTCTTCCGTGCGTTTAAGAATTAAAAATCATTGCTCGAACGGTATTGCTTCGCTCGTTGAATTTGAAATTTTCACCTTCCGTAATATCGTTTAAAGGTATGTGACTAACTTTTCGCATTTGACTTTCGCGTTTGAACACAGGTGTGTTCAATTGCTGGGTATTCTAATAGTGTTTTAGAAGTCTAATTGGGACCACGATCTTTTGCAAATTACTCTGGGTACCTGATTGCAAACTGAGGTGTTGGAAAATGGTTTAGAGTTTGTAGAAAAGCTTAGTCTCATCAGTAGCTAGACAGGATTACTGAAAAATATTTACAAAAAACATCATGTCATCATTAAAACAATGTCATGAATCTTCGACTTCCATTTTAATTTTTTTACCATAATCACCAATTTATTATTTATTTATTTTAAAAAAATAAACAAAACTTTTGCGAGCTTTCAATTACCCGATTCCATTTATAATGTTTAAAGTGGTGACGTCAAAAATTTGCCAACCTTTCTGCACTTACTATATGATTGTTTTATAGCATTTATATACAGAAATCTAATTCCAAACTTAAAAGTATTTTAACGGCTAAAATATAGTGCTTTTTTGTAAAAGTTGTGTCTTGAAATTAATGCTTAAGACTGCCGAGTATCCATCTTAACATTTCGTTAATGTACTTCCAAGTTCTTTCCTTTGAATTTCTGCTGGTTTTGTGAAGTAAAAGAACTTTTGATCTTTGATTTATGTAATTCGGCAAATATAAGTCATACGCCTCCGCAAACATGTCGAACTTAAGCAAACGTAATATGTCCTACGTATCTTTTATATGTCATAGTCATCTTACGTATTCAGTAGGTTGATCAACCAAATGGATGTGTTACTTGGGATACGTTCGCCAAGAACCCATAAGCTCGCATCTTAAATATAACAAAAGATTTCTTTTGTTTTTCTCGAACATGACGTGGTGAGTACGTTCCATTCCAAGTATGAGTTAAGTAGCTAGAGATACTTCAACAGAGGTGATTCAATTGGTTAAAATTATTATAAAAACAATTTCAACTAGCCAATTAAAACTACCCGAACTCCCCTTCAACCTGCAACTTTGTAGCGATTTTGATTTTGCATTGGAGCGTGTTCTAAATTGGTTGTGTATTCATTTTATAATTATAATTGTTTATAAAGAGAGAAGAACGGCTAAATTATAAGTCGGTACTCCATTTTCCCTCTCAAAAGGTTAAGAGGTGCTCATACCTCCCAAAGGAAAAAGAAGCAGATGACTCAGTAGGATCATCTCGAGAATCTAGAGAGCGAAAGTCCTACTGAATTTGAATATTAACTACGAGAAACCATTTGCAAATATTTGTATATCGATTACTTACCGATACGTTGATGGGGATTCTCGATTACGAGTTATTGATTATGCTCTAACGTAATCGAAATCGACTTGTAAGGTTTGTCAATCGAGATGAATCCATTTCGTAATTACTAAATCTATGCTATCTATGTTTTGTATTGAATAATATATTTGAAAGTTTTAAGCTGTGCTTTTATCTTTATGAGGTTTTATATGCGTTTGTAGTTTAAATTATTTAATTATATTGAAAGTCATTTACTCGTATAGTGCTGGTTTCAAAATTCTTAAAGTAAGGAACATGGACTACGAGCTATTTATAAACAATAAAAGGAGGGCCTAGACAAGTGGCTTTCTATTATCGATATTGCCAGTAGAAAAGAAAGAAAATGTATGGGATTGACATTAGCGGTCACGTGACATTTCTATCGCTAATGTCAATCCCATACATTTGTCTTTCTCTTCTACTGGCGGTATCGATAAGAGAAAGCCACTTGTCTACAGAGGCAGTTCATATTTCGACACTTGGTAAAATTCTCTTCATCATCATCATCAGTATTATTATTATCATATCAGCCGTACGACGCTCACTGTTGGCAGAACTGTTTATGCTTGCTATTGTGGAGATCCTTTGGCTCCCCCAAGGATCTCCACAACGATCGGTCCAGTAGTGCGCTACCCGCATATCTTAACAAAATATTTTTTTACAACAATACATCTGCATATTAACAATTAAGTTTCAATTACTCCATACAAATACAGTAATCTACTATACATCTATACATACAAATAAATAAAATTGGAGTGTCTGTTTGTAATATTAAAATAACCGCTTTTTGCTACATGCATATGATTATATCTACGGTATATATACCAAAATAACATTTTTTTAATTTTTTGTCTGTCTGTCTGTCTATCTGTCTGTCTGTCTATCTGTCTGTCTGTCTGTTTGTTCCGGGTATTCTCTGAAATGGCTGGACCGATTTTGACGGGACTTTCACTGGCAGGTAGCTGATGTAATAAGGAGTAACTAAGGCTACTTTTTATCCCGATATTCCCACGGGAACGAGAACCACGCGGGTTAAACGCGGGCGGCCGCTAGTTGAAAATAATAGAAAGAAAGAAAGAAAACTCATTTATTTGGGACATCACAAAAATACATAAAAAAAAACAAAAAACACAAAAAGTATAGTATGTCCCAAAACGGTCCCGACTCAGCATAATGCTTGGCTTGTGACCAGCGCTGATCTTCCGTCGGAACCGTCTTAATAATAGCTATCGTACCTAAGTCATACATAAAACTCTATTGTAAGTGGTGCCACGTTGGGCGCCAAAAACAGTTCTTTTTCCGACATGCTAAAAACAATTAATTTAAATCAAGGAGAAATAGTTATAAGTATTGTCGACATGTTTCACATTGAAATTTATTTTAATATGCCCGTGAAAGGAGAAATAACATACATTAGGTATTCTTTATGTGTTTTTTAAATATATCTAGTTATTTAAAAAAAACTGGTTCTGAGCCTTTATAAACCCATGTCAATATATTTACTGAATATCACTTGAAAAAGGCAGCGTTTAGCAGTCGATGTTTCACGAACGTGTCACATAAAATTCCCAAAAATCCAAACACGATACAGCGGAAATGAAACAACTCTCCCAATTTCGCCGTTTTACCAAAACACAGCACCAAAAAACGCCTTCGTACCTAAATCCAGTTTAGTTGATTGGTTAGTGAGCGGCGCTTGGTGGCCACGTCCTGGCAAAATGCAAATGGTTGGTTTGCCCCACACTGTGTATAAAAGGAATTGCACTAGTCGCGTTTGAACGCGATAAATATCGGTCACCGCTAGCTGGTATTTAGACCATGATGCTGCTCGTATCTACTCTTGTCAAATTAGATTTTTTTTTCATTATGTATTATATTTGAAGCTGTTTGTATGGCGCAACTTAATAGTTAACAAGTGCATAATAGTGATTTCGTAAACAATACATTTTTTGCATTGAATACTTCTCTCTCACTAGAGTACTTAGGTATGTAGTTGAAATTTGTTTACTGCTATGTTCATTAGTTCACACACCTATATTTATTATAATTTATTATGTGATGAAAACTGACTCTATTATACTATTATAAGGTCATTTTTCTATTCGACGACTCTGTATGAAATAAAACAGGGAGAAAAAAACTTACCTTGACGAGTTTCTTGCCGGTTCTTCTCCAAGGTCTCCCGCCCGCCGTCGGGTTTTCTTTCACAAGTGCTGTATTAACGTAACTGAATATTTTTTTTATTTTCATGATGATGGGTGGGCTTAGGAATGCCTTTAAAACCTATTCACACCGTGACTTTTTGTAGCGTCATCGACCACCAAAAATACCTTTAAAACCTATTCACACCGTGACTTTTTGTAGCGTCATCGATCACCAAATTCATGCAAGTAAATGTTTAGCTACTTACTAACTTTCCACAGCGCAGCGACCCATATTTAAAAAAAAATATGTTTTAGCTATTGAGATTTCAGAAATATACTTAATCTAATCTAAATATACTAAAGCCTTTCCAAACACATTTTATTTTACGCTATTTTCAAGAACGGACAGACGCCCTACACTCCGACTTAGACGTCCGTGCGATCTCAATAAACCGACCACAGACTAAAGGATTAGAAGATACAATTTAATTTATGGACTGTTTAAACTGACACTGTAATTATCCGACCGCTTTATACATTATACCCCAGTGTTCTGGCTGCGTTCAATGGCGACCACTAATTGGAATTGGACTCAGATTCATATTAATTTTGCATTCAAATGCTATTGAGGCTTTTATTTAATTGCTTGTCGGGCTGAAATTGGTTTTCGTCGCTTTCGTCGTCTCTTGGAATAATCTATTCAATAGTCTGCCTTTCGTACACAAACTTTTGTTCATAATTAGTCTTAAGGCGGTACCCTGAACGAAAGTGGCACCCCGTTGAATTTAACTTAATAATGTAATTCTAATACACAACTTTAATGAAACTTTACCTGGAATTTTTAGGGCCCATAGTGTAGTATTTTTAGACGGTATCATTACATTCCCTCGTAGTCACTGCTAGAAGTAGATAGCAAAACTGCTAAAAGTGGCCGTTTTTGACACGTTTGCTGTCTACTTCTGCGTATGACTATGACGGAATGTAGCGATACCTTCTAAAAATACTAGACTATGAGCCCAAAAAATCCCGTAAAGTTTTATATAAAATCCTTTTCTATTAGTAACTTATTACTTAAGGCGATACTCGGAAAAATTATGCTGAAGCGAGATAGCAATGAGAAAATGACGCGCGCGGGAGTGATACCGATTTTGCAGATTAGGCAAAAAAACACAAAATCACTTCGTATTAAAAAACAAAAGCGAATTTTAAAAAATGCTTCTACACGATCCTAAATATTATTGGTGTCCACTAATTAAACCAATTTCCAATAGTATATAAATAAATATATAAAATAAATAAATAAATAATTTCTTACATTCACACCAATTATCTAAGCCCATTTTAATTTCATTTAGAAACTGTATCATGGAAAACTTGATAACGGATAAATATATACTTAAATACTTTTTGTTTGTAAATACATACTTAATATACATACTAAACACCCAGACCAAGACAAATAGACATGTTCATGCACACAAATATTTGTCTTGTTCGGGAATCGAACCCGAGACCACTGGCACAGAAGGTGGGTAGCCTACCCCTGCGCCAAATCGGTCGTCAAAAGTATATGTAACCCCATTTAAGAATAATCTTGAATTTTCGTATTTTTTAGAGGTCTTTTCGAAAATAAAAAGTGTCGAGGCAAAATAAAAAAATCGTGTTTCAGAAACTATACGATTCTAGATAAAGGTACGAAGAAATGTATATCTTAAAACCAGATTTGTAACAACTCTAACCGTCCTATAGTTTTATATCAAAAAGTCCATACTTTTACCGAGTAGCGCCTTAAATAAAAACCTCTGAAGGCGCCACTTTCGATCAGGGTACCACCTTAAGTAAAACCTTCTTTGAGGAGTTCATGGCGCTGTGTTAAGCGCGTTTAGACTGCAATCGATCATAGAGATTAAGCAACTTCTGCAAAGGTCGGTCACGGGATGGCTGACCAAAAACATCTCGAGCTCTTCTGGGATTCGGAAGGCACGTTAAACCGTTGATCCCGGCTGCTATTGCTGTCGTTAATACCCACCATTGGTTGAGTACCACCGCACTGGACTCACGTAGTGGGCTATGAGCCATAACTTATGGCCTACTTTCCTTATCCATCCATAAGGAAGGCCAGTGCCCCAGCAGTGGAGACATTAAATGGCTGATGAAGAAAACCTTCTTAGTGATTGATAGAAAAAAATAAAACCTTAAACCGAGGATAACACTCAAAAGTACGCATTATAACACTATGTTTGTTTCAATTTTTTTTATTTCGTTCTTTAAACAACTACCGTAAGGCTCGGTCGGCGAAAAACTTACCATCGCGAACGGACACCTTCGTCCTCCGGAGGCACGTTAAGTCGCTAGTTCCGGCCATAATGCAGTAATTACAGTCGTCACAAAATAAGATGCCCGTTTTGACACATGCCAAAATGACGTGATTAGGCATGTAACCATGCGAGTCTGTGATCGATTCTCGCGATTAACCGATTAAGGTTCTGAGTAACTAATCGATTATAGTAGGTTTGCAACTTATGTGGATTAAGACTAAAGTTATAATTATAAAATTTTAAACTTACTATAAGTATAGGTACTTACTTATACTTTTAATAAACATATTATTAAAGTATAAATTGACCTTTTATGTTATATAAACTTGAATCGAATCCACTTAAATTGCATAATTTATATAAGAGCGAACGCGCACTTGTGATTTTTAATCGGGCGATAGTTTGGTCGTTCTCGAATTCAGTATAGAGTTATATGGCAGTGGCAATCGTCAGTGCGCTTAAACTATCGACCGATCAAACTATCGAAAATTACTGGCCGATAGTTGTACGATCAAACTATCGCACAACTATCGGCCGGGCGGTAATGTGCATGAATGACTATGTGAGCGCGCGCACTGCATTCAACTAAACTATCGCACAACTATGGGTAGACTGCGCATTCAGTATCGGACTATCGAAAATGACTGGCCAATAATAGTTACTACAACTATCGGCCTGTGCATGAAGGATTATGTGAGCGCGCGCCCGGATTCAACTAAACTATCGACCAACTATCGGTCGACTAAAAATCACAAGTGCTCGCAGGTTGTCAAAACCAAACTATCGGCCGACAGTTTGATCACGATCGTCTTACGATTCCGACTAAACTATCGGTCGACTAAAAATCACAAGTACGTGTTGGCTCTAAAAGTGCAAGTATTTTAACTACAGCTCACAGCATAGACATGGTCATAGAGTAGCTACATTACTTATTATAGCGGCCTGGTGGCCTACCACAAGCTCTTAAAGCAGTTATTTTTAAGTTGAGAGAGTGAGACGCCGCGATACGGCGTGTAGAGCGGCGTCTCACTCTCTCAACTTAAAAATAACTGCTATAAGAGCTTGTGGTAGGCCACCTGTAGACGTTGGCCCAACCATTGGCCAATACGTCGTATATTAACACTTTTGAAAGAACCTTTTTAAACGTCTTGTTCGTTCAAAAGTGTCAATGTACGATGTATTGGCCAGTGGTTGGACCAACGTGTACAGGCCGCTTATGGTGAACGCACGATTGTCCGATGCGAACGCCTCGAACAAGCCAAACGAAACGTGTTTTAAGAAATCTCTGGAAAGGTGAACGTGACGATTCGACATGGTGGGGTGTGCAAGGTTGTCTAGGTTGTATTTAAAGTTTTTTTTTTTCATTCGGTTCATTCGAAACGTTCTCGCTTGGATAAGTAAGTGTGCGTTTGCCTAGAAAACGTTTTATCGAAATCATTGTTGCCAATTCATTAATTTTTATTCATTCATTAATTTCACTAATGCGCCAGTCTAGTTTTCACACAAAAAAAGATCAATTTTACAAATTAATCTATTAAAGTGGTTATAACGATTATTTCGATAAAATTGAATGAAGCTGGAGAAATCCTGCACACAACGGTTACAACACTAGTATTTAAAAAAATAAAGATTGAGAACGTAACTGTTTTTCGAGACGTTTCGTAGTTAATCGAATCTGAGTTTACTTTAGAATAAACGCAAAAATAATACGCGTAATACACTTTGCCTTAATTTATGACGCGTTAAAAAATGTAACATATTATTTTCATACGCCTTTGATAAGTAATCAGCATATATTTGATTTTTTGGTTTTCGTAACAAGTTACATTCTAGGGTCATTACCATGTGTCAAAACGGGCATCTTAATTTGTGACGACTGTAGTACCCACTAATCCATATTTAGCGTGCGTGGTAGGTTATGGCTTATTCTCCTCGTCCATCCATAAGGAACGCGTGTGGCGTGAAATGCCTGATGATGATTAATATATTAAATTTTCCCTAGTTTAGTGACTGGAATACTGTATCTCCAGTACTCTGGGTCGGCGCAGCCTCAAAGCATCGCTACCAACAAACCGCAAGAACGCAAACAAGCGAAAACAATATATCGTAGCCGGCTCCGAGATGCGATATTTAGATCTAGGGCTGTCACAAACATTTAGTGAATAAAAATGTGATAGAGTTTGAACTACTTACACTTTATATATTTTTACTTATTGAATATATTACAAGCTATAGATTTCAGTGCATAAAACTAAATATTTTTGTGTTCTCATATGATCATATTATAATAAGCGGAAAATTTAAATATGTTCTTGGGTGAGGACACTGTGCGGTAAGTGAAAATACATAAAAATACATTTGGGCTGGTAGGTAAAACCCTATTATGTGATCATATAAAGGTCATTAGGCCTTACTAGGTTATGGTAGTCAAATTATAGTAGATAAATAATCCTAGTCCATCTGTCGGGAAAAAACAACTTTTCTTACAAGTGGCTTTAGAATGGGACTCGAACTTTATCTTGTTTGCAACCCGCGGTTTTAACTACAAAGTTCCCGTTCACGTAGAAATATCGTAATAAAATATTGCCTATGTCATTCGGGATCGGGAATAATAAGGCTTTGTACTTGTGAAAGAATCTCCAAAATCGGTCCAGTAGTTTTGATTTAATCCATTACAAACAAACAAATTATTAAGTCTTTCCTCTTTATAATATTAGATTAGATTAGATTTTTTATTCATTAACAATTTATGTTGTGTTTTATTACTTACAAATTATTAAATTAACAAAATAATATCAATTACTTAAATATTTTTTTTATAATAGATACAACTTGTTAATGGATTAACCCAAAACCAGAAAGTAGTTTGCTCAGAATCGTATTTTGTATCGATCGCACTTTATTTCAATATAGGTTATATTTTTTCATTTTTATTGGCCCATGTCTAAATTATTTATAAAGCATGAGCGCTCGACGCGGACGCGGAGCGCTGCGGGGGACGCGGCGGGGGCGGTGGGGCGGCCGGACGTAGACTTTAAAATTTCATAGATTGGGCACCACCAAACTATCGTTGAATAACTTTTAAAATATAAATATTTTAGACTCAGTTTATATTTTAATTATATCATTGCATTTTTGTTTAATTGGGGTGTATCAGGTTGTGGGTTAATTCAGTAACACGTTTTATACAAGTAGGTATAATATATTATTTTATCTTGTATAATTAATTTGTCTAGTTAAATTATAGTTTATCGTTTTTTTTTACAAATAAAAATAAAAACTTTATATTTGTAAAAAGGAATTTATAAAAAGGCAATGGTCCAGGCATTTTTTTTCTATTCACAATGCTATTAAAAAGTCGATGTTAAACTATTATCGGTTCATCAATTAGTCATGTTTGGTATGCATTGAGCAACACTTTTTGATATCTCTGAGGTTTGATGCGCTATACTTGTTATACTATCTTAATATTCTAATATTATAAATGTGAAGTGTGTTTGTTTGTTCGTACGTCTTTTACGTCAAAACTGAGCAACGGATCGACGTAATTTTTTGTATGAGAATAGTTTAGAAAGCTGGTAAATAAATATGTTTGAATAGTTTTTTGTGACTGTAGCAACCCTAACGATTCCTTTAGCTCAAGTTTCGTCATGTTTAGAAATGTGGATAAAATAAGTTTAAAATGTTAGAGGCAAATGCAAATTAAGCTAACCCTGTCAGCTTTTGTAAAGAAAGAAAAATATGAAATTTAGTTTAAAGATATGGAAATATTGTCGACGTGATGCGTGCCACAAATATATATATATATATATTTTGAAATATAATTCAAAATTTATATCATTTCTAGTATGTAGGTAGGTACTTACTACATAAGTATTATACAAACTAGATTGCATACGATAAAAAAATTAACATCAACTATGACTGCTAATTTATTAAAATTTGTAATCGAAGTTGAAGTTGGGTACCTTATTGAATTATCAATACGCTTCTTATTTCAAATCATATACATATTACTTGTGTTGCCTTTCCAATGCAATGTTCCAAAAAAGTAACATAAAAGAAACCTTTAAGAAAGAGGTTTTCAATTAGTGTAATAATGATAAGTGTAAACTTAGAATCTAAGTGTTATTACTAAGTTACTTAGTTGTTGCTTGATTTCACGATAAACTGTGATAAGTACTTATAAATCTTTTTCTTTTACTTAAGTTAAACTTGAGACGAAACCATTAACTTGATATGACAACAAATTATTGACTTTTGTCCGTTCAAATTAATACTTCCAGCCACTTTGTCCAATTTCTCACCAAATTAGTATTCTAGAGATAACGAAATATTATTTCAAGAAATTAATGTGCCGAAATGCGACATAGTTAATCATAAGTTCGGCGCCTCGCAGGCCAGTGCATTTGCCAAATCTTTGATTAATATTGGCCTAAGGAACCCTAACGGCTGTTGGCGCCCATCGTGGTGCCACTTTTAACAATGATTTATGGCTAATTAATCTTTAACTTTTTAGAAATGTTTCCTCTAAGTTTAAAAAAGTATAGTATAATTTTTCTAGTTAACTTGTGTGCGAGTATGTGATTAATAAATTTACCTGCGTGCACAAATAATATAATACTTGCGTGATACCTGTTCCCGTGGGAATAGCTGGATAAAATGTAACCTATGTCACTCAGGAAGAATGCAGCTTTCTAATGGTGCAAAGAGTTTTTAAATCGGTCGAGTAGTTTTGTGTATATTAATTACAAACAAACAAAGAGTCTAATATTTCCTTTTTACAATATTAGTATTGAAGTATAAATAAATTGTAACCAACATAAAAATTTAAAATGACCTATTGTATTATTTGTTTTCTATGTATATTAAGTATGTATTTACAAACAAAAAGTATTTAAGTATATATTTATCCGTTATCAAGTTCCCGTAGACACAGTTTCTTAAGAAATTAACTACGGGCTTAGATAATTGGTGTGATTGTAAGAAAATATTTATTTATTTATTTATTTATTCACTGACAGAGCACATAAAAAGACAAACAGCTAATAATTAAATGAATTCAGACGAACATTAAAATATAAAGTAACTTATTCACTAACAGAGGACGCAAGGCAGCCCTACGGAATCCATAAAAAATAATCGGCAACATACCTCATCGTAGACCAACACTGCCCCACAGTTAAAAACAAACGCAAACACAATCTCCGAAGCGTACACTTCAGTCATATAATCTCCGACACTATTACATTCGAAACTAGATTCCTGGGTGGGCATTTAGTTATGCGAGAGAGAACCACAAGCTTCTCTCGCACCTGCAAAGTGGATGATCCTCTGTGACAGCTCTCGCGTTCCACTCAGGTTTACATAGGTTTAAACCCACACTAGCATTCAGGCACTCGGTATTAACATAACAACGGTACGGGTATGATTGCTGAGGTAGTATTTCAAGGTGTTTGATTACCTGTGGTAACGAGGCTTAAATCTGAAGTGTTAATAGATTGGTAGCTAAATCGAGATTCTAGTTTACTGTGTGAGCTAACACTTTGATAATATCATGGATGCTAAATGCTGGAAGCTGTACAATTAAATTGATACTTGGAACAAGAGATATAATTAGAGTAGTTACAGTCATTGCAAGAGAATTAAAATATGTACACTCCGGGACAAATTCGGTAAACCAACTTCTTACTTCTTTTCATGTGGCTGGCGTCTCACTGTTTTCTTGCAGTCACTATTCTTAATTTCTTATGAATTGTGCTATCCTAGTTTAATTCATAACCAAATAGTAAAAGAGTCTGACCAAACACGAAAAGAAGTACTTCCTTCTTAGTTCACCAAATCCGAATTTGTCCCTGACTGTTCGTTGAAATGAATAATACGAAAACGGCATATGATATACAACCCATCTTAAATTGTAGGTAGCAAAACGTTTAAATATTTTAGCAATAGCTGCTACGCTGATGAACATTGCTATCACATACTCTAATAATAGATGAGCTATGTCACTTCCTTTTTTAACAAATTCGATGTTTGCTTTTCATATCTTCTCATTCTTTTACTTCTAATTTAAATAATGAGATTGTTCTTTTCCATTTCCTCTTATCTTATCAATTAAAAAAAACCTCATAATCTATACTAATATTATTAAAAGATTTGTATTTATGTTTTTTTGTTTGTAAAGAAACCACAAAAACTACTGGACCGACTCAAAAAATTCATTCACTATTAGAAAGCTGCATTCTTCCTGAGTACCATAGGCTATATTTGATCTCAATACTCCAACTGGAACGGATACCAGGCGGGTGAATTTTGTATAAAGAAATGAATACTTTTTACTTCACCAGTAAGAATTCGAATAATTTGAATTCATAATTTACAAGAATTCCATTCCAGCACAACGCAAATTCATCATTACACTATAAACGTAAAAAGAAAACAAGTTTGCATGCAAACTTAATAAAGAACATAATATTAAAGCCGTGACGTTGAGAACGTGCGCAAATCATATGCAATATTCCTGAGTCCATGTTATCAAGTCTTTGTAAATTTCCCTTAGGATAAGTGTGGATAGCGGGATCAACGCCCGGAGGAAAAGTAATTTAAGACCGGAGAAAGAAATGAAATGCACAACAATAACAATATCTTAACTTGTCGACGCTATGTGTGTTATATAAAATGAGTCCATAGAGGCGAACGTAAAAGTGATTTTGGTCCACTTGCAGCAAATTTGCTCACGTTTTAACCAAAACTAGATTTAACACATACAAAAATGTAAAAATTTTAATTCTAGATTTAAAACTTTGACATTCCTGTATGGGCTAAATCTAGTTTTAGTAAAATCGAGCTGATCGAACCTATAATGTCACGTCCTTAGTGTGATTGGGGGATAATTGACAGGTTGTTGGAGGGAATGGATTATTTAAAGTACTTCAGTAATTTCGTAGTATAATTTGGTCCGTAGTTCAAATAACGTTAGGAAAAGAGATATGAACAGAATCACAAAAATAATGCAAGGTGCGCGCCCACTGAAAAAACGCGGTGTGAATAGGCTCTAAATGTGTCCTGGTTCCATCAAATAAAAGCACAAATCAGTGTAAAAACTAGCTTAATTCGTACCTGCAAGTTGCTCAATTACATCGGACCGTGAGGCGGCTGCTACTAGTGATGTATTTAGCCGTAACCAGCGGTTATTCGGTTACCCGGTAATCTGGTCCACTTAACAACGGGCCGGGTGCGCGTCAATTCAGGTCAATTTGCGGTCACGATCGGACTCCGACCGATTGGAATTGGTACAGCACTAGCGTAGGACGGATGCCACGCCCTTAAGAGTATTTGGGGCATAAATTGACAGGTTGACTGTTGGAAGTGTGGCCGTGATCAGTTATTTAAATTACTGCACCTCACTCGTAGTATGATTTTGTTTATAGTCAAGTAAGGAATGGAGATATTATAATAGACGATCGGATAGTAGTGCGAGATGCTGATGATAATTGATATAGTTAAAAGTAAATGACAACTTTTAGTTGGAAATACTTATTTTAATATAAAATTCTATTCGTAAAAGAATGTTTAAAAACGGGTCGGGGAAATACTTATTTTAATATAGAGTTCTACTCGTGGAAGAATGTTTAAAATTGGTTCAGTAGTTCCCATTACGAACCAGCAAATGTCTAATTACCGTTTCAAATTTGGATGTGGACTTCAGTGTAACCAGAGTCTCATTTGTTCTACCCATTGAGGTGGCAGGTCTCAAGTGATGTATTTAGCGGTAACCGTCATTTCGGGTATTTGGTTACTCGGTAATCTGGGCGGGTGCGCGTCAATTCAGGTCAATTTGCGGTCACGATCGGACTGCGACCGATTCGAATTGGTACAGCACTAGCGGATGGATGTGTGATTGGAGGATAATTGACAGGCTGTTGGAGGTGATGGGTTATTTAAATTACTGCAGTGTAATGCTAATAAGATTGTGTTTATAGTTCAGAAAGAGTGGGGAATGGAGATATTGAACAGTATCACATACATTGTGCTTGATATAAAGAAATTAAAGAAGTTCAAGTTAGAAACTCGTTCCGCTCGTTCGTACTTGACAAGATAGTTCTACAGTATTTAATAAGTTTGAAATCATAGTACCTATGTTTTTTATTGTAACTAGTGCTGACCAGTTTTACTCGACGATTTGTTATAACCCGTTGTTAGAAGTAAAAATCAATCGTTATATACACCAAGTGTGACAAATTCAATAGAACTACTTTAAAACCCAATTGTGACAAATTCATAATTACAATTGGCAGAGTTTTTTAAACATACATACATATACTCACGCCTGTTTATGTCACGAGACTATGGATCGCCACCTGCTACGATCCTTGTACACTTCTATCGCTTCATACACATCCATCAATCTTTTCATACATGCCCGGCAATTTTTGACACTGCTGTACTTTTTTTAAAATGTTAATAGAATCTAATGTTTTGTTTTTCTGTTACAGCCTGAAAGATTGAACGTGTTCAAAAATGACCAAGACAGTTGGGATTATACAAGTAAGTGTTTTAAGTATGATTAATTAAAGATCAACACCATCGATACTTAATATGAGTTTTTTTTTACTTTTGAGATATTGGTAACCATGTGTATAAGGGCCCTCTTACATTGCAATGGAACATTTACTGCTATACAGCATGAAAACTCGATGCAGTATCGATACAGCCAAAAAACGTCCATACTGATTATAAAATCAGTAATGCAATCAGGATGCAGTCGCGCGGCTGTATTGTAAAAGGCAGTCGCAATGAAAAGGGGCCCTTACTCGCGGTTTCTTAATTCTCAAAAAAGAAACTTTTAGATATATATATCAATAAAGTCAAGATAGTCAATAAAGTTGATATGCTCCAAAACGAAGTATCGATGGTTAATAAAAAGTGATTTTTGGTATAGGCACACTTTGGTAAATGCATATTTCTGCAGAAATGGGTTTACCTTAGCGTGGTACTTACAAAGTCGATTCTATCATACACAGCTACCTTGAAAAGTTACTTTCGAAGACACAACTTTAGATGTGCCCTTTAACGCACATAATAGTGATATTTTATTTAAAAGAATAGGGTATTCCACTGTTTTTGAAATGTAGATATAAAATGATGACGTTAAAAATATCACATTCAAGAATACCAAATGTGAATAAATAAATGAAATCTGTTTTATAACAACCGAATTATGAGCTGTTTAATTTTGACTAAAGCTATCTCTTTCGAAAATGAAATCAAACGTTCTCTCTTTGTCTAATTAGAAAATTTGATGCCCTTTAACTTTGAAAATATTCAAGATAATTCAAAAAATATTTTATTTTGTTGCTTATATCTCTTAAAACATGTCAAATAAATGAAAAAATAACAGTAAAATACCCTTTGATAGTCTGTTCTTACATTATGAAACTTACAGACGACTGGAGCTATATTTTTGATTCACTCGGGTCGAGCCGATTCCACTGATTTTCGTTCGACATCTGAAATTCCGTATTTTTAATCGCTCGACCGCAACAAATGCCCTTTTCCACTCGTTACGTTCGTGATTCGTCAAAAATGTTGTGACGTATTGTTATGACAACATATATAGCCACAAAAATCTCTGTTCCGGTAACAGAGGAGCCACTTGCTATACAAAATTAGCTGTCAAAATGGTCAATAGTACGAAAAATCCTTTAGTTTCAAAAAGTATCAGACTGTACACGATGATTAAAAATATTGATAATTGACGATGCGACTTGGAAGACGATTGCCGGCGATTGTGACTTGTACGCGCCACATAACTTGGCGCGTGTCAATATCTGGAACTAAAATTATGACATGGGAATAAGGTTTATTTTTCCGACCGACCACGACGATCAGCGCCCTCTGACAAACGCCAAGTTATGTGGCGCGGACTCTATAGTGCAGCAAGCTTTTCTGTTCCGGTGATTATCTTTGGAACTAAAACAGTTTTCATACGACAGCCCATTTTGACAGCTAATTTGGTATTGCAAGTGGCTCCTCTGTCACGGCTGTCACCGGAACAGGAAAGCTTGTGGCACTGTATGTCGCATGCGGCAACACATTTGTCATAGGTACGAGCAAATAAAAAATAGAGCTTCTTGTATTCGACGCCAGTGTCGGAGACCTGTCATTTGTAATGTGTAACATGTTGTAAAATCCGCGCCACATAACTTGGCATTTGTCAGAGAGCACTGATCATCGTGGTCGGTCGGAAAAATAAGCCTTATTTCCATGTCATACTTTTAGTTCCAAATATTGACAAACGCCAAGTTATATGGTGCGTACTCTATATTATACTGGATATTGGTAGCGTAGTAGTGTGCGAAACACTTTACAAATGAAGGTGAGATACGCCTCGGCGACTCGTCTCCGAGACTGGCGTCGGATGCCAGTCGTCTGCAAGTATCGTAATATAAGAATGGGCTTATGTTGGATATACTGCCCATGTGAAGAAGGGTTCGATCCTTTTCGGGTCTGTTTTTCTTCAAGATGTAAGTTTCGCAGTGATCGGCAACCTTTTTATAATATAAAGGAAAGATACACAGTTATTCCAATTTCTCTTCAGCATTTTCTTACTTTATCTTTGCTATTAACTTAGATCATGTCTGGACATATAATTACTAGTTTAAACTTTTTTTTATTAACATGTTCTTGGAAATGAATTTTATATTAAATGAATCTAATTATTTTTTGTCATTCAATTTGTCACGAAAGTTTTCTATAGTAGTGTATGATAGATTCGTCTTTTAAGATATTGCTGGATTTAGCCTTTTTGTGCAGATAATATCACTTTCAAAAAAAATGTTGTAAGTAATATAAAAAAACATGTCACCACTTTTATGCTTAGTGAAATTATCTGCGTTTGTTATTTTTTCTGAAAGACGATGGACGAATCTTAATTTTAGTAGTTAGTTTGCATGCTAATAAGTACAATTAATGTTTAACACTGCAGCAAACAAGAAACTGTTTATGAAATATGTTGAAATAAATATATAAATTGCGATTTTTCATTGTTAAGTAAAATAAAAAAATGCTTTGATAAAATTTATTTATTAACGTATTTTATAAACGGTTCATTATAAATGCGTACTCTACTGTACTCAACGTTTTCGTTTTATCGACAGTTACATCACAGACCAACACCTCTAAACAAAATAAACTTATTTTGAGTTTGTAATATATTTAAAAACAATGTGAATAAATATTTCTACAGAAGCAAATCGTAGAAGAGAAATTGTTAATTTGCAGAATTACATAGTGATTCTAGTCTTAGCGGTACGCCAAAAAATGCTGCAAATGGTGCTAAATGCATTAAAATCGGGACGAATGATTTGACATAAGAATCAATTTGACCCGTAGCACGAAAGAAAAGGAAATAGGAGAGGAGTTACGACGTCATCTTTTATTTGTATGGAGAAAATAAATTTTTGTTCTGTTTTTTCCACATTTTCTAATACATAGATTATTTGACAGTTTCTCAATTAACTACGTACTTGAAATAATTAATGTTTTAAATGGTTTATAAATTACTTGAAGCCTTTAAAATATGCTTATCAATATTCCATTTTTTTTATGAAATACTTTTTAACAACGTACCTACTTGAAAAGTAACACTTGAATTCGCGCTTTCTAATATATGAAACATGCGTTTTGCCAATTCAGCAATCGTGGTTTACCAACCGTCAAAAATACTGTCTACCAGCTTTTATATTTCCCATGTCAAAGGTGAAAAAGTACCTTAAGGTTTTCTTTGTCTCTTAAAAGTTTCTCGTAGCAAAAATAAGAAAGTTGA
Source organism: Crambus lathoniellus (assembly GCA_949710035.1). Lineage (NCBI taxonomy): Eukaryota > Metazoa > Arthropoda > Insecta > Lepidoptera > Crambidae > Crambus > Crambus lathoniellus. Next base: position 10,581,516 of record OX453322.1, read on the forward strand.
TATTTAGAAGGATCAAAATTTATTTAAAAATGTCTAGTACAAACGAAATTATCGAAGCCCAAAGTTTATTTTTCAAGATTTTTCCTCTCAAACGGAACCTCATTAAAACCTCTTTAAAGACGTTGTCATTAAGCCAAATTCATATCTGGAAAACCTTTTTCTTTCGAGCACAGGACTTCCGTCTAAGAAGGGTTTAGGGGGGGTGGAGGGGGGTAGTACTTCCGCTGCGAGGAAATTGCAAATCTCTAAGATTACTTTGTGAGACTAACGCCTTAAATAGTTCAATCCTGCAGATTACTCTGGCGAAGCAATTATAACGGCTGTTGATGGTAATGAGATATTTTTCTTTGTTGAAATTGTGTTAGGAGGTGATTGCTTTGGTTAAGTTAGTGGAGTGGGTCAATATTAAAATTTAGCGATATTTATCTTTTGATGAAAACATAACAAATATTGAAAACATTGAATATGAAATAATAGAAAATTATGTACCCGTTTCACTACTAGTTCCGAAGGGACTCGAACCCATGATCTTTCACTGGCCGGGCGAATGCTCTAACCACTGAGCTACAAAGTCGTTTAGTCGCTCAGTGGTTAGAGCACAATCAGTTTGTTCTAATACTTCATTTTCAATATTAAAAATTGCATTGTGAATGCAAAAAAGTAAAAATAATCTACAGGAATTTTTACGAATAATGTCTTTATTCATATTATTTGTTTAAGATCTAGAATTTAGGTTCTCGTATCAAACATCTCAAAAAGAAGCAAAAAAACCTAATTTCACGCCGATAATCGACGAAGTCGGCCGGCCGCTAGTAAATAAGTTATTAAACAGTATTTGATAAATGTTTTTATTTTTTATAATGTTACATAAGCTCGGTTAGAAGATCTAGACATCGATATACGGATTTCTAAATGACTTAAAATGTCTGAAATCAATTCTCTTCTCGCTGTACTCAAAAGCGGTCACCCTAAATATTTAAAGCAACGGAAACACAAATCACAAGTTTAATGACCCTTTCAATACACCGTAATTGAATTAAACATTCGCAAAGTTGAATGAAGGCGACGCACAAAGTCCCTTTATTGTAACCCATTAGATGCCACGAAGCGAGTGCGGCCTGAAAAAGCCTCGTTAAGTGCCAAATGTTGATGCACTTTGCATAAATTTGCACTTTTTCATGCCAGCCGTGGAATATAAATCAGTTATGCCGTCGACAAAGTTATGAAGAACCTTTGAAATGTACGGTGGAAGCCATTACTGAGTGAGCACTTGTAGGCGAAATTCGCTTGCACATTTCTAAAGACACTGTTAGAGATGCCACTGTAAACAGGCGCGGTTGGAATGTAGCGCAAGCAAATAATCATCATCCTCAGATGATTCTAATCCATACTAATATTATAAATGAGAAAGAGTGTTTGTTTGTTTGTTTTTGTCCGGTTTGCACGTCAAAACGGAGCAACGAATCGACGTGATTTATGGTATGATCAGGAGCTGGAGAGTGACATAGGCTACTTTCCACCCCGGAAAAAACATCACATACCCGCGGGATAACGCCGTGTGTAAATAAATAAACCCCAGCCATTTTAAATGTGCCCACTGCTGGGGTTCCCACGCGTGGTCAATGTGTTTGGCGGATGTTTACGACTGCAGTTGCAGTGGCTTAATGTGCCGTGGCTTAATGTGCCTTCCGAAGCACTGAGGAGCTCGACATAATCAATTTTGGGCGCATATCCCGTGAACGGCCATTGCGAAAGTTAGCGATACTCGACAAAACCCATTAGATGCCACGAAGCGAGTGCGGCCTGAAAAAGCCTCGTTAAGTGCCAAATGTTGATGCACTTTGCATAAATTTGCACTTTTTCATGCCAGCCGTGGAATATAAATCAGTTATGCCGTCGACAAAGTTATGAAGAACCTTTGAAATGTACGGTGGAAGCCATTACTGAGTGAGCACTTGTAGGCGAAATTCGCTTGCACATTTCTAAAGACACTGTTAGAGATGCCACTGTAAACAGGCGCGGTTGGAATGTAGCGCAAGCAAATAATCATCATCCTCAGATGATTCTAATCCATACTAATATTATAAATGAGAAAGAGTGTTTGTTTGTTTGTTTTTGTCCGGTTTGCACGTCAAAACGGAGCAACGAATCGACGTGATTTATGGTATGATCAGGAGCTGGAGAGTGACATAGGCTACTTTTCACCCCGGAAAAAACATCACATACCTGCGGGATAACGCCGTGTGTAAATAAATAAACCCCAGCCATTTTAAATGTGCCCACTGCTGGGGTTCCCACGCGTGGTCAATGTGTTTGGCGGATGTTTACGACTGCAGTTGCAGTGGCTTAATGTGCCGTGGCTTAATGTGCCTTCCGAAGCACTGGGGAGCTCGACATAATCAATTTTGGGCGCATATCCCGTGAACGGCCATTGCGAAAGTTAGCGATACTCGACAAAATTATGCTGGAGCGAGATAGCAATGAGAAAAAGACGCGCGCGGGAGCGAGACCGATTTTGCAGATTAGCCAAAAAAACACACGTATTAAAAAACTATCGCGATTTTTTTAAATGCTTCTCTACAATCATAAATATTATTGGTGTCCACTAATTAAACCAATTTTCAATAGTATATGTAACCCCATTTAAGAATAATCTTGAAATTTCGTATTTTTAGAGGTCTTTTCGAAAAGAAAAAGTGTCGAATCAAAATCATCAAATCGTGTTTCTGAAACTAAATGAATCTAGATAAAGTTATGAAGAAATATATATCTTATTACCAGATTTGTAAAAGCTATAGTTTTATATCAAAAAGTCCATACTTTTTCCGAGTAGCGCCTTAAAAACCTCAACGATCTCAAATTGAGCGCGCTTACCTCTGCGCCAGGGATCCTCGCGAGCGAATTTCACCCTCAAAAGGTTGGGCGAGAATTCCCTGATCCAACTTTTTTATTGCAAGCGTCTGTAAAGATGGGTCTTGTAAAACTGGTTATGTGAAGCATTCTTTTGAGCCAATAATTTATGCCAATTGGGAATGCACTGTTCGTTCGTTATCGACAAAGGAATTAGGTTTGCGAGCGAACATGCAAGACATGTAATTGGTCGTTGTTCTGTGTAGGCGCTTTGTTGTCCGCCTTTTGAAATGGAAAATAGATTGTCTAAGAATAATGGGGAATCGGTAATAGAAGGTAGTTGAAAAATTCTACTGGGTTTTCGTCGTCATTTGCAAAATGAATGTCTGTAACTCAATTTTTTAATACGCTTTGAAGGAGGCCTATAGCCGCAGTTTTCAGAAATTGGCTGTCGATGGTGACCTCAATCAATACTTTAAAATACTGCGAGATAACTTCAAAATAAAAATAAAAAAAAAAATTTTAATCCTTACTAGTATTATATATATATATATTATATTAGTAGTATTATAAATGTGAAAGTAACTCTTGTCTGTCTGTGTGTTACGCAATCACGTCTAAACTACTGAACCGATTTCAATGAAATTTGGTATAAAATAGTTTTAATTTTTTTTTCATTTTGGTAAGTAGTATAGAGCCTGAGAAAGGACATAGGACATAAAAAGGGCTGTAAGGGGTTGAAATAGGGGATGAAACTATGTATCGAAATTACGTAATTTTTCAAAGCTAGAAGCTTAAAACTTGATTATAAACTAAGCTTTTTATTAGATATAAATAATAATACGACATTCAAAGTTTGTAAAAATTTTACCCTATAGGGAGTAAAATTAGGGGATGAAAGTTTGTTGCAAACATAAAATAATTGTACATTAGTAATGTATCTAACTAGTCTGTATTTCTGCAGCCTGGCAACCCGGCCAGACATGTCATTCTCTTTGGTCTCCCATCATGTATAAGTAACAGTGTGCGCCTTGCTAAAATAAATAATTAATATAAAACGTGGAGTTTTCATTGTCTCCACCAAATTGGTGCCGAAAATTAGGTGTTCAGTGTGATGTGAAGTGCAAAAAATGCGAGTGTCCGTCCGAGCGTCGTATATTAGGTACATCAAGCGCCGGCCGGCGTGGCCGCGTGTTGCGATGCGTACGAGTCCCGTACCGCGCATTGTAAACAAAGTGTTATCACAATTTTAATAATTTTATCAATCAAATAAAAAGCAAGGCGCACACACACAATCTAAATAGAATAAAATAAATAAAATGTTAGCATTCAATTTTATGTAATGTGAATTCCAAAAAGTCGGCCATTTTAACCTCGTTCGTCGTTCCTGTATTTGCCTTCTCGCTCGCTCTTGTGGAGAGGGCCTTTGCCATCCCGCTTCGTTCGCGCCATCTCCGGCTTGGCGAGTTGACGTGACAGGCGCATGTCATCGTCTTCGTCGTCCGAACTCTCGGATTCCGAGTTGACCAGCAGTGGGAGCGATACATCAATAAAATCCACCAAAGGCATCAAGATGTCAACGTCGGAGGAGCTTAAGAAATTGCGAGCTGCGCGCGGCCAGTGCAAAAGCTTCTTTACTCGCCTAGAAGCGTATTTCGACGCGAGCACAGATCTCGAAATTGAAGAGCTTGAGGCGAGGGAATGCGGCCTCAAGGCGCAATACATCAAGCTGCAGGACATACAGTTACAAATTCTCTGTATAGATGACAGAGACGACGAGTCAGGACCGCTGGAAGATCGCTACTTTCGTCTGTGTGCTACAATTCGAAAACGTAAACAATCACTATCACAGGAAAGTGAAAAAAGTGTCGGCAATTTAAGTGCAAAAAAGTGTTTAAACTTACCCGCAATCAATATTCAACCGTTTGACGGGCGTGATATCAGTGCTTTTCAGTCGTTCTTGGAATTATTTACAGCAATCATTGATAAAGACTCTAAACTAACCTCAACTGAGAAAATGTATTACTTGAGAACTTTACTCAAGGGTGAGCCTTTGCAAATAATCGAGGGCCTGCCAGCAGGTGATGAGTCATATAAGTCAGCTCTTCAGTTATTAACTAAAAGGTATGACAATCCATCTTTATTAATTTCAAAACACATTAACAACTTATTAGATTTGCAACCTCTTCAGCGTGCAGCTGCCCCACAGTTAAGGGAAATTACAACGCGAATAAGACAACAATTAGCAGCACTCAAAAACCTAAAACAACCCGTTGAACACTGGGATTCCATTTTAATGTGCCTTGTCTCACGTAAATTAGATCCTTTGACTGTGCGGCTGTTTCATTCTGAGAGGGATTGTGCTTCTACAATGCCGTTATTTAGTGATCTATTGGAGTTTTTGGATAAACGAGCTGTATCAATGGAAGTAAGCCCTATGCATAGTGAAAAGTCAAAACCAAAGGGTGTAACACTAGCAGGGGTCGTTGACCACAAACAATCAGCTGTTTCAAAACATTGCAATATTTGTAATGATTCTCACAGATTATTTAAATGTCCTAAGTTTGTGCTCATGTCAGTTGAGAAACGGCTTGAACATGTTAATAAAAATAAACACTGTGTAATATGTTTGGGTATACACTCAAAGCCCTGTCGTTACAGTTTCAAATGTGGCATTTGCAAGTCAAAGGACCACAATACACTGTTGCATGTGTCAGACAAAAGGGAAACTTTTGTTGAAGAGCACTCAATGAGTTCTTACTTTAGTCAGATGTCCCAACCTAAAGTTTTGCTGCCGACTGTTAAGGTATTAGTAAACGATGCAGCCGGGAACAAGATTATTGTACGGGGATTGCTTGATTCAGGAAGTCAAACCTCATTTATTACAACTAAATTACTAACCAAATTAGGCTTACAACCATTTAAATGTGAAAAACAAATACTAACATTAGGTAACAAATTAAATAAAATAGATAAAGCAATAAATATTTCAATACACTCTTTAACTCAGAATTTTAATATAAACGTTACTTGTTCCATTGTTGATAAAATAACCTCTCCTTTGCCACAAAGACAATTTGATATTTCCAAAGCACTGATACCAAAAAACATTGCATTAGCTGATAATGAATATAACATTCCAGGAGAAATTCATCTGCTGCTGGGCGCGGACATCTTCTTTCGTGTGCTTCAAGATGGAAAGATTGAAGGAGGCCCATCAGATCCAATCATGCTCAACACCAGGTTCGGATACATCATCTCAGGTGATTCCTTTCCATGTTGTAACGTAGCAACTAGTTTGCATGCAGTAGTAGACACTGATCTGGATCACATTGTTAAAAAGTTTTGGGAGACTGAAAAGGTTCCAGAAGTCTTCCTAGAGTCATTACCCGAGCACGCTCACAGCGAGAGGGTGTTTCAGGAGTCTGTCACTCTGCAAAATAACCGTTTTGAAGTAGGGTTGCCACTCAAAGCGAGTATGAGTGATATTAATACATCAAATTCGTTTGCTGTAGCTTTGCAACGATTTTACAATTTAGAAAAACGCCTTTCTAAGGATCCATTATATCGCAAATTATACATTGAGTTCATACATGAGTACTTAAAATTGCATCATGCAAAATCAATAAATATAGGTGACAATTCTACAAATACTCAACCTTTATACTTTCTTCCGCATCATGCAGTCTTACGCACGGATAAAGTTACAAATAAATTGCGCGTAGTGTTTGATGCTAGCGCTAAGAGTCATAACAATCCCAGTTTAAATGACATACAATGCAACGGACCTAATGTTCAAAATCAATTATTTGACATTTTAATACAGTTTCGAACTTTCAATATTACATTAATGTGCGACATACGTCATATGTTTCGTCAAATCAATATACAGCCCGAACACAGGGTACTTCAAAATATTTTGTGGAGAGACAGTCCGGAACATCCTCTACAATGTTTGCAGTTGCAAACTATTACATACGGTTTAAAAAGCTCGACCTTTCTAGCCACTAGGTGCTTAATGGAGCTGGCTAGAAGGCATCAGAGCGCTTACCCACTAGCAAGCAAAGCTATTATATCATCGACTTATGTCGATGACATAATATGCGGAGCTTCTAATTATAACGAAGCTGTGCAACTTAAAAATGAACTTGTTGGGTTAATGGCTCTAGGAAGCTTCGAGTTACACAAGTGGTCCTCCAATGATGGTCAACTGCTGGAAAGTATCCCAAAAGAAAAATTAGGTCTTTCTCAACGTGATCTAGATCAGGAGTTATCAATTGTAAAAACATTAGGACTTTCATACGTCACAAGAGATGATGTCTTCGAGCTTGGTGGAGACATGGTGACCTCCCCAAAAAAGCTCACGAAACGAGGTGTCCTCAGCTCAGTCAGCAGATTTTTTGACCCACTAGGTTTCGCTGGACCTATTACAGTTAGAGCAAAACTAATACTTCAGCAGATTTGGCAGCATAACTTAGAATGGGATGATCCTTTGCCTGACTCATTAACTAAAGCTTGGTTAGAATTTCATAGTAAAATTTCCAACATGCCCAAGCTCATAATTCCACGCAACTTACAACTTTCCGAAGCAGATGAATGTGCGCTCTATGGTTACTGTGACGCGTCTGCAGAAGCCTACGGTTGTTGTATTTATGCAAAAATAACAATAGCTGGTGTAAGCCAATCATATTTGCTGTGTTCAAAGTCTAGAATTGCTTCTTTAAATTCCAAACTAACTATTCCAAAACTTGAATTAAATGGTGCATTACTGTTAGCAAAATTAATTTTAAAAATATCCAAAATTCTACCAAATATAAAAACAATCAACCTTTTTTCAGATTCTCAAATTGTGTTGGGATGGTTAAATTCTAGTCTTCATAAATTACCAGCCTATGTTGCCAATCGAATCAAAGAAATTGCTGCGAACACAGCAAATATGATATGGCACCACACGCCAGGCGTATTAAACCCAGCTGATATACTGTCAAGGGGTGTCAACCCCCAAGAATTGCATAACAATAAAATGTGGTGGCAGGGCCCCGATTATTTGCAAGAAATTAAAACCGATTGTAATTCATACACTGTTAAATTAGAGTTTCCAATTCAATGTAACATCACTGAAAACATATGTCATACAATCACAAATAATGATAACACTTTGCCATTATTTACTAAGTATTCAAGTCTGCATAAAATGTTAAGAGTAACTTGCTATGTCTTAAGATTCATAAACAAATGTAAGCGCATTCCTAATAATGTTGGAAATCTCACTGCAAAGGAATTTCAATCTGCTTTAAACACTGCCATTAGAAGCGTTCAATCCGTTCATTTTTATGAAGAAATAAAGCTATTAAAAAATAACAAACAAGTTAATTCTAACTTAAAGTCATTGTATCCCTTCATAGACGCAAATGGCCTTCTCCGTGTAGGTGGCAGACTGCAAAATTCAGATCTTCCCTTTGCAAAGAAATTTCCAATAATATTGCCTAATAAATGTCACTTAACCAAAATAATAATTCTTAATCAACACCTGTCATTCTTGCATGGTGGATTAAAACTTTTATTAAGTACTTTGTCGCAAAAATACCACATTGTAAATGGTATAAGAGAAATTAAAAGTGTCTTACACAAATGTATTATCTGTCATAGGTATAAGGCTGACAGTGCCAAGCAGCTCATGGGCTCTCTGCCCCGTGACAGAGTGACACCTGCCAGGGCCTTTGAAAGGGTCGGTTTGGATTACTGCGGGCCGTTTGAAGTTAAAAACTCCACAGTAAGACGCAGCTTAATTAGAAAAGGCTATGTTGTCGTATTTGTTTGCTTCACCACCAAGGCTCTGCACCTCGAAATAGTTTCAGACATGACCACTGAAGCCTTTCTGGCGGCTCTAAAAAGGTTCATCTCGCGCCGAGGCCTACCCTCTGTGATACACTGTGACAACGCCTCAACATTCAAAGGAGCTAACAATAAATTACATCAGCTCTATCAGTTGCATAAAAACTCTTCATTTCAAAATAATGTTTTAGATTTGGCATTAACCAAAGGCATAATATTTAAATTTATCCCTGCATACAGCCCCAACCACGGAGGTTTGTGGGAGACGGCGGTCAAGTCAGTAAAATTTCATTTAAAAAGAGTAACTGGTATCAAAATATTCACTTATGAACAATACCAGACAATTTTATGCCAAATAGAGTCAATATTAAATTCAAGGCCATTAGTCGCTTTATCTAACGATACCTCAGATTATTCGTATCTTACACCAGGTCATTTCCTAATTGGTTGCGCTCCAACTTCTTATCCAGAACAGAACTGTATTGACATTCCCGCAAACAGACTGCGCCTCTGGAGGTGTTGCGAACAAGTACGACAGCATTTTTGGAGAGCATGGTCAAATGAATATCTAGCCTTGTTAAACAAAAGAACTAAATGGCAAAAGGAATATCCCAACTTGAAAGAAGGTATGCTAGTACTTCTCCGTAATCCAAACACAGCGCCCTTTCAATGGCCCACAGGTAGAATCTCCAAAGTGTTCACTGGCTTGGACACAAAGGTTCGTGTGATAGAGATAAGAACGGCTGATGGCAAAACTCACACAAGAGCGGTCTCTAAGGTGATTGTATTGCCCATTGACGACTGAATTCGCAATTATGCGATGTATAAGTCTGTGGAGGCTACTCTAATGTAGTCTCTGATCCCAAGACCCAGTCGTAGGGCAGACAAAGCGATTCTTATAATTATTTTGTATTTCCATTTCATAAGGCGCGTATCGAACGCCAATTGTTTAGTTTAAGTATGCATGTAGTAGCTCATAGCCAATATTCAAGTCTGTAGAGACTGCTACGTTTTAGCAGTTTCTGATCCCAAGACCCAGTCGTAGGGCAGACAATGTGATTTTTATCACTGTTATGTATTTTAACTTTACTGTGTGCGTAACAAACGCCAACTGTTTAACTTAAGTATGTATGTAGCATATTTAACTCCATGTGATGGTTATCACTGGTTTGTAATTCATCGTTAAGTTTAATTTAACCATGTTTGCAGCAAAAATATTCGAATCAATTGTTTAATTTTAGCAATATGTATAATTGCAAAGGCATTTGGCCGCCCCAACTTATGTTGCAAACATAAAATAATTGTACATTAGTAATGTATCTAACTAGTCTGTATTTCTGCAGCCTGGCAACCCGGCCAGACATGTCATTCTCTTTGGTCTCCCATCTTGTATAAGTAACAGTGTGCGCCTTGCTAAAATAAATAATTAATATAAAACGTGGAGTTTTCATTGTCTCCACCAAAGTTTTTGTGTGATGACGTTGGCAATAAAGCTTACGGCCATTATCGAAATTCCACGCGGACGAAGTCGCGGGCACAGCTAGTATTTAATAAAACGAAAACGTTAGAGAGAAAAATCCATAATACCGTTTCAACAACTAATAATTCGTCTGAAATGGAAAAGGCTTTCCAATAGAGCCTCCAACTTTAAAACGTAGGGATCCACCTGTCCGGTCCCATATTGTTTCAAATCCACTATCAGGGATAAACTTGGTTCCGCTTTGTCTATCCTGAGTGTTGGACAGTGAGCCGTTGCCCAGAAAGATAGGAAATACTTTCTGAATACAATATATTTCTATCTGTACACTCAGGGACAAATTCAGTGAACCGCTTCTTACTTCTTTTCGTGTGGCTGTTGCCTCGTCAGTCACGCGCAGACCCTTTTACTATAAGTTTATGTAGTAAACTAGGTTAGAACAATGCATAAGCAATTAGGGATAGAGTGAACGGTGAGACGCCAGCCACACGAAAAGAAGTAAGGAGTGGTTCACCGAATTTGTCCCGGATTGTACATTATACATGAACCTATAGAATGCAAACGAAACTACGAAATAAACTATGAAATGATCTGACCTTTTTATAAGGTTTGTGTTAACAAAGTTGCTATGTTTAGCAAAGTAAAGAGACACACAAAGTTATGAAAGACCGTAGTGCCGACAAACATACTGCGATGCTATCAGCATCATCATTGTTGTGTTCCGGCTGTTAGAGATAAGATAGCCAGTTCTTCAAAGGTTGAGGATTCCGGGAGTAGCGCGCTTCTAGCTTCAGCCTTATCTTCACTTGAAAAATTGAAAATGAAATATTTAGAAAAAATCGACCCGTCTCACAACCAGCTCCGATGGGACTCGAACGCACGACCTTTCGCTATCCGGGCGACTGCTCTAACCACTGAGCTACGGAGTCGTTTTGTCGCTCATTTTTCAATAATAAAGTTGCATTGTAAATGAAAAAAATATAATTTTAATTACTTATCTTCACATAACATCAGGTGTTATGGACTAGGTGTTACCACGTTGTAAATAAAGAAATAGCGTCAGATAGTCATTACATATTTCAACATAATTTTTTTACCGATAAAGTTTTATATTAAACTAGCTTTCCACCCGCGGCTTCGCCCACTTGGGCTACACGTCGTTTTCCCGCGGGAATTTGATATTTTTCCGGGATAAAAAGTATCCTATGTTTCTCTCCAGGCTACAAAATATCTGTGTCCCACAGCCAAATCCGTTCAGCCGTTTTGGCGTGATTGTGCAACAAACATCCAAACATCTAACATTTATAATATTAGTAGGATTTTAACGATGCATGACTCATGTTTAATCGCTGGAGCGTCTAGCGATAAAACATAGACTCTAAAAAATTTTAAAAGAAACAAATGCTTTTAGCCTTTACATAGGTTTTCCATAAATTATAAAGTTCCCATCTATAAGTTTTATTCCAATTCTACAGTCGAAGTATTCATTTCTCTGAAACGTATTTACGTAACTAGTTTGTTTCAATAAATAGCGCCGCTCGAATAGTTTCGACATGAATTTTTACGAGCGATTCGAAATCTTGGCGCCCGCCCGCCCCGTGGTGCTCAGAAGTTCGCTGTAAATATATTAAGTTTGTTGGTTCTTTGGTTCCTTTTAAGGATTATTTAAAGTTTTACTCTATTTGAAGTGATATGTCTATTCGCTTTCTAAGTATATTTAAATCCTTATGCTCGCATCTTAAACTACTACAATAAAATTTTATTGCTTTTTTCCGCACATGTGCGCACGTTCCGAACATATCAGTAAAACGAGCAATGAAATGGATTTTCTGAGCTGCTTTGTTTAAGGTCTTTAATAAATAAATATTTTTGACGTTTGAAGTTTGAAGTTTATTTACAAACCATCTGAAGCGTTCCCGACAGCGAAATGTTTTGTCGCTGTCACTCACTTTAGAATAGACAAAGACAAAGCACAAAATTCGGATCCGATTCCGTTTCCGACGGTTTGTGGATCAGGGGGATAGGTCAACACGCTGATCTGTGAAGAGCTGTGATCTGTGGTACTATTTTTTTAAGTATGCCTTAGCTTTCAAGCTCATATTATACGATGTCCAATAATTTATACTAATATTTATTTCCCGGATTTTTGTTACACAAAGAAATAAGAGCGCAATCCCTTATAATCCGTTTTATGACCGTTCCGTAACAGTTGTTTTCAAAATGAGACCGGATTGTGGCTGCGTAAACTTGACAAATGGCTTACGTAACGTAAACGTAACTTTATTATCTTTATGTGACGAAATTTCGTATCGTCACATTCCAGATTCCTTATATGGTGGAGCATAAGGGTACGGTCACTTTGCATGCGACTTTGAATCGTAAACGTATGATCGAATTCGTACGAATTGACTGCGCACACTGAATACGATTTTTTCCTTCAGTAGACTTAATTCACCCAGGTGATATCACCCAGGTGAATTAAGTCTACCAAAAAGTATACTTAATTCACCTGCAAATGGGTGAATTAAGTCTACTGAAGGAAAATTTTAACCTTTAGTAGACTTAATTCACCTATGCCACTAAGTTCAAAAACAGTATTTTTTCGAATTTTAACAAATAAACAACGTGAGTAAATTTCTGAAAAACAAATTAATGTCGGGAAAACAATTGAACGTAACAAAATTTTTAGTGATCAGTACCCCGAGTGTAAGTTTTTATGTCAAGCAAACGCAAACTATTTCGAATACGTATTAATGTCAATTTGTATGAAAACTATATAAGCGCGCTACTCGCCGCTAGAGGCGCTAATACAGTTTTCATACAAATTGACATTAATACGCATTCGAAATAGTTTGCGTTTTTTGACATAAAAACTTACACTACGGGCACTGTAGTAAAAAACAGGTACCTAGAGTGTGTGTCAGATAACTTTGCGCGTGACTGGCGCGTTTTTGGCGCTAGTTATAGTGTATTTTTTTGTTCTAATGTTATAGAAAAGATTAGTATTCGATTTTTACCGCGCGCAGACTTATCTGACGAGCACTCTACAAAGGATTTTTGACTTCTTTGTTTTAAAAAAATACGCGCCTTGGCGAAATAGTTTATACCGAGCTATGTGCAGTCGCATACAATAAATAAATAATAATAAATAAATAACTTCTTACATTCACACCAATTATCTAAGCCCATTTTAATTTCATTAAGAAACTGTATCATGGAAAACTTGATAACGGATAAATAAATACTTAAATTACTTTTTGTTTGTAAATACATACTTAAATATACATAGTAAACACCCAGACCAAGACAGATAGACATGTTCATGCACACAAATATTTGTCAAACCTGTTTGTTATTATATTAATTTGTTAAACCCAACCATAGACAATAAAATCTGCGCAAAAGAAAATTTTGTACTGAATATTGCAACTGCGCAGGTTTTTTGTTTGTTTCTTGCTCGCATTTTCTCGCAAAAAAAACCATCTAAAATTCAAGATGGCGGCCAACGCTTTTGTTTGTAGACCGATTTTGATGAAACTCAGTTTTTGGTACAATTTTGACGAGAAATCAGCAACGCAATGTTAAAAATAATTAAAGTACAGGTTGTATATCCTGGGTGCATTAAGTCTACTAAAGGGTGCACCTAAATCACCTGGGTGAATTAAGTCTACTTAAGAGTGCACTTAAATCACCTTGGTGAATTAAGTATACTTTTTGGTAGACTTAATTCACCCAGGTGATATGGCCTAGGTGAATTAAGTCTACTGAAGGGATTTTTTCCGTCAAATAGGTACCGTGTCTCGGTGATTTTTGACATACGGAAATGTTTTAGAATCCCATCGAGTTCAGATTGATTTCGGGCGTCAGATTTAAACAACGTACTTATGTAATATGCATACGACTAATTCGCTCCCAGTCAGCGTAGTATTCGCCCATAGCATTTTGGATCATTTGTGCGTGTTCGTACGTGTTCGCAAGAGTTAAATTCGTGCATTCCAAGTGAGCTTGGCCTTATACGATTGTTTCTCTTTATTGCGACGACTCGCAGAGAGCTAACAATGGCGCGAAAACCATAAAGTAGAGATAACCGTCGTTCGCCTTGTCTTTGGAAATATTCCAGAAACATCCAGAGGAAGTCGAAGAATTTCGGGTGCACTGTGCCAAATCGCTACCTGGGTGTATAAATCCGGCCATATTTGACTTCTTTATCCTTTGTCTTTAGTCGTAAAATAAGTTACGGCAGTGATGTAATATCGAAGATATTTCCTCATCATGTCAGCCGAACGACGCCCACTGCTGGGCATAGGCCTCCCCCAAGGATCTCCACAACGATCGGTCCTGCGCTGCCCGCATCCAGCGGCTTCCCGCGACCTTGACCAGATCGTCGGTCCACCTTGTAGGGGGCCTGCCCACGGAACGTCGTCCGGCACGCGGTCGCCATTCAAGAACCTTTCCGCCCCAACGGCCATCGGTTCTCCGCGCTATGTGTCCCGCCCACTGCCACTTCAATGATGCAATCCTTCGAGCGATGTCGGTTGTTTTAGTTCTCCTGCGGATTTCATCATTTCTGATTCGATCGAGCAGGGAAATACCAAGCATCGCTCTCTCCATTGCTCGCTGGGTGACTTTGAGCCTTCTTATGAGACCCATAGTAAAAGACCACGTCTCACTTCCATAGGTCATTACTGGCAACACACACTGGTCAAAGACTTTCGTCTTGAGACATTGAGGTATTTCGGACGCGAATATATGTCGGAGCTTCCCAAACGCTGCCCATCCGAGCTGGATTCGACGAGAGATCTCTTTCTCAAAGTTGGACTTACCTAACTGGACCGTCTGTCCTAGGTAAACATAGTGGTCAACAACTTCGAGTGTAATGTTCCCAACATTAACTGGAGCGGGTGCAACATGGGCATTGGACATGATTTTCGTCTTGTCCATGTTCATCTTAAGACCCACTCTTTGCGAAGCATTACCGAGATCTTCGAGCATTGTGTTCAGGTCTTCCAAGGTCTCAGCCATAAGAACTACATCATCGGCAAACCGTAGATGTGTTAGGTACTCGCCATTGATGTTGATGCCGCATCCTTTCCAGTCCAGCAGCTTAAAAATATCCTCCAACGCAGCTGTGAACAGTTTGGGAGAGATGACATCTCCCTGTCTCACACCTCGCTGTAGTTGGATAGGATTAGAGCTCTGGTTCTGTAATCGGACCGACATGGTGGCGTTTTGGTATAGGTACCTCAGCACCTCGATATACCTGTAGTCTATTTGGCACCTCTGGAGAGACTGCACCACGGCCCAGGTCTCGATCGAATCAAAGGCTTTCTCATAGTCCACGAACGCCAAGCAAAGTGGCAGGTTATACTCTTCGGTCTTCTGTATAACTTGCCGCAGCGTATGAATGTGGTCTATGGTACTGTAGCCTTTCCGGAACCCGGCTTGTTCGGGAGGTTGGAAGTCGTCGAACCTGCGAGCGAGACGATTCGTAATGACTCTCGAAAACAACTTATAGATATGGCTCAGAAGCGAGATGGGTCTATAATTCTTCAAGAGAGTTTTATCACCCTTCTTGAAAAACAGCATCACATCGCTTCTGCCCCATGCCTTTGGCGTTTTGCCCTCGAGGATGACAGAGTTGAAGAGCTTCTGGAGGACCTTAAGTATCGGCTTACCGCCCGCTCTTAGAAGTTCTGTTGTGATTCCGTCATCACCCGCCGCCTTGTTGTTTTTGAGCTGCTTGAGAGCCATTCTAATCTCGTACAGGCTGACGTCCGGGATATCTTCGGTATAGTGTCGGGTAAGCTTGGCTCTAGGGTCTTTAGCCTTGCTTTCAACAGGTGTTTGCGTGGAATATAGCTGTCCATAGAAACTCTCAATCTCCCTCAGGATTTCAGGTGTTGACGAAACGATGCTACCTTCCCCAGTTTTCAGCCTCGTCAATTGACTTTGCCCGATAGACAGATCTCTCGCGAACACTTTGGAGCCTTTGTTCCGCTCAATGGCTTCTTTAATACGCTCGGTATTAAATTGGCGAAGGTCGCGCGTCAAGGACTTAGATATCTGTCTATTGAGCTGCCGATAACGATGGGCATCCGCTGAGTTCTGCAGCTTCATTTCGTGTCTCTGATCCATGAGTAGGAGAGTCTGACTGGAGAGTTTCTTCAATTTGGGACGGTGGGTTTTATAGTACTTAGACCCTACCGTGCGGACAGTGTCCACCACCATGTTGTATAGATCGTCCACGTCTATGCTGTTCTCAAGGGCTTCGAAGCGGTTTTGAAGCTCGAGCTGAAAGCACTCGGGGTTTTGAATTTGAGCTGGTATTGGTCGGAGCGTGGATTTTATCAGTCGCGATCTTTCGAGCTTGACATCGATATTCAATGTGCCTCTTACCATACGGTGATCGCTTCCTGTCTTAACAGCGTTGATCACACTGACATCATTGAATATGTGCTTCTTCGTCGACATGATAAAATCGATCTCGTTTTTGACTTTACCGTCCGGACTGATCCAGGTCCATTTGCGGCTTACGGGCTTCCTAAAGAAGGAGTTCATCATATAGAGGTTCTCCCTCTCCATAAAGTCTGCCAGCATCTGGCCTCTATCGTTCCGTTGCCCAAATCCAAATTGCCCCACTCTCAGCTCATCACCGCAACGTTGCCCCAACTTTGCATTGAAATCCCCCATCACAACCGTGTAGTGGGTTTTATAGCTATGCATGGCTTTAGAGATCTCCTCATACATAGCCTCCACTTCGTCATCGTCGTGTGTCGAGGTCGGAGCGTAGACCTGGATAACATTCAGCGAATATCGTTTCGATAATCTGAGTATCAGGTACGCTACCCTGCTCGACACACTTCCGATGGTGATCACGTTGTTGACAAGGGATTTATGGACGATGAATCCGACACCACCAATGGACTGTTGGTCGCCCTCCCGGTGGTAAAGTAAGTTACCGGATTGCAGGGTTATCGAGATATTTCCTAATAGATCAAAAATATTTTCTTTAATAGAGTGAGCAAATAAGTAAATGCAAGCCAAATTTTATTTATGAGCATCTTAGCTTTAGTTGTATCAACTAAGCAACGTAGAGACTAAAATCATTTGTTTGATGCGATCATGACGTACTATTGTTCTCCCACGTTTAGCAAACATATACAGGAGCGAGAGGGCAAATGTTTAGTACATATTAAAATGCGGCAATGCGAATTCGAACGCAAGTTTAAGTCGGCGTACGTCTAGTAAAATACTTTTGCTGCTAATAATGATATTAATTGAGTTGAGTATTGTCACGCGTGAGTCCTTATCAATTAATTATCGCTGAAGGATTGGTGTGTATATTCCGTTTCCTCATTCCGTCCACAGTACAATGCAATAAGCAGGTGGTATAGCCATGCGCTCGGCTCACTACGAGTAAAATACCTCCACTTTATTATCCTTATTAATAACGAGTTTAGTATTGTCATGCGTAAGTCCTCATCAAGTAATAATCGCAATAAGAGAGGGGATGTTATGTATAACCCCTCTGCTTATCCCCTCCCCTTCGGTGAGCAGGTGATATCGCCACAATGCGCGTCGGGCTCGCAGGTTGCACTGCAATTTCCTGCTCACACTTCCGTACCGTAGCTGCGTAGGGTTGTCAATGGAGTTTGATCTATGAAACATATTATTGATTACTGAAGGTAGATAGCTGATATTGTTGTTCATAGATTTTAAAGGTTTTTCAGAACTTGCTTGGCTGGCAAAACAGGAAGGAAGTGTTTTGTTAACATATCTAATCTAGTTGTAGCCAAGAAAGCTGTTATACAGGCTACAAGTTTTCACTTGTATGTAGGCTACTATCTGAAATCGATTTTGGGCACTTAAAACTAATCATTATTAAATTATAGTTGAAATGAAAAATGGATTAATGCATGTTTTTTTGTAATTTTATTGCTGTCCAACTCGAAGGACAAGTAATTTTATCATCAACTTATCCGTGGACCTAGAAAAGTATTTATTACGTTACATCTGTGTGAAGACTTCTTTCTTTAATTAAGGAAAAGAGTGAAAGAAAGTTGTTGTTAGTTAAATAAAACGCTTATTAATTTTCTTAGCTACAAAGGAGTTTAACTGTACACGTGTACCTATTAAGATTTTCTTTAGTAAGGTCGGAGGTTGAAGCTGAGAATTGATAAGTTTTTCTAAGTAAAGGAACGCGCTTAGGACAGTCTTTGTGCAGTTGATGCAAAATAAATATCTTTTTAATTTCTTGTAGCCTCACTAATAACGTGAAGTAAGTTGTTACAAAATGGAAGGTATTGTTAGTATACATTCAATCAAAATACTAAATTAATGGACATCCATTAAACGGACACTAGCTGCGCCGCGCGGCTTTTCCCATTGACTTATGAAAAAACTAAATAACTTCGGTACTTCTACGGATCTTAAAAAGGGTAGCAGATATACCTACGTATTCCTACTTACACGCTGTTGGTCAAGAATTGGGCTTCCACAAAATATTTAAAGGTGTCTTAAAACACTTATATTCATCTTGCGTGGAGAATGAACCCATGACTTCTCAGAAGAGTATCCCGCCTCTCATCATCATCAGCCCGTTCTCTCCTTCTCTCTTCCAATTCACGCCACTGATCTTCACCTTTGCATCATCTCGATTGTCAGAATATATTTTACTAGCGGATCCTCGCGGTTTTACCCGCGTGGTACCCGTTCCCGTGGGAATATCGGGATAAAATATAGACTATGTCACTCGGGAAGAATGTAGCTTTCTAATGGTCAAAGAATTTTCAAAATCGGCCCCGTAGTTTCGGAGCCTATTCGCTGCAATCAAACAAACAATGAAATCTTTCCTCTTTATAATATTAGTATAGATTACCTGCAGTCCATCTTGACAACCCTGGTTGAGAGTCGTGTGAGATCGCGATCGGGCGTCATTCTACTGTCAGTTGCAAAATGGAGACCTTTAGATTTTCTCGAGTGGACTCGACTAATACAACAACTAAAATATTGAAGGGTTTTATTGAGATATTATTAGATAAGTAAATATGTATTCACAAAATGATGCGGAGCTATTTTGTGAATTTATTAGAAAATTATCAAGATATGGGTACTTTATATTGAAATAAAGGAACTCATCGCCAACTACTCAGACGCTTTATAAAGCTTTATCTAGGTATTTGATGCTCAAAAATATGTAATTTTACCAGAAAAGTAAGTATGAGGCTTCACCCACCACATTCGGCCCGCTTGGTGGGCCTTGGCCCATTCTCTTTATCCTTTAGGAAGGCCTGTGCCCCAGCAGTGGAGACATTAAATTGCTGACAATGATGATAATATCCAGCTCGGAATACCAGAATAAATAAGCTCGCCATTTTATGCGTCGGTGTGTCCCGTTAACGGTTAAGTATTCGTTTCAAAGGTGTTCAAAGGCAGCGCTCGTATCGAGTACTGTCGAAGCTGTCGATTGCACTGCATTCTACTGCACAGAAGATGCAGTCGAATACTGAGACGGTATTTTCAATTTTACAGAGAAGACGTAGGAAAGAATCGTGGCTGCGGAATATTCGGAAGAGGACTGGAATCAATTGATTCCAGCCTGTCTGGAATCTTGAAGAATCATTTCACCGCGCCATGGACAGACAAGAGGTTGGGAAATTTGCGGCCATCCTTCATGGGTACATCAAGAAAAAGACGGTCATATCTAATTTGAAGTATAATATAACATCTCCGCTCGGATTCATGTGTCACTCACGTCCAAATGTGCGCGTGCTTCGAGCACTACCACGATAAAAAATAACACTCGAATGTGAGTCGTTAGGTAAAAATGTAAAAATGTTTTCTGGCTTCTAAGTTACGAGTTTTCAGACCCGTGGTTGGTCTTTGCGGCCTTCTTCTGTCAAGTCGTCGCCGTAGGCTGTTCACTCAGAGTATAATTGCTCACAGTGCTTCCTCGCAGTGTGTCCGCATCTTGTTTATTCATAACTTCTCAGCTGCCATAATTTGCAGTTTTCTTCGGTTCAGTAGTCGCCTTAGGCTGTTCACTCAGAGTATAATTTGCTCACAGTTCTTCCTCGCAGTGTAGCCGCAGTTAGTTTATTCATGACTTCTCAACAGCCCCATATCGTCGCCGCTCGGGCGTCGTCGTCGCCGTCGGCTATTTGCGCTATGGAAATTGAATAAATTGAATACGGAACAATATTATTATTAGAAGGCATCTTGCTCATCACGGGGACAAGAGACTCAGAAATGGCGCGCTTTTTCCGCTAGATTTAGCTCCACTTGCTCACAGTTCTTTCGAGCAGTGTGTCCACAGTTTTAGTATTCATGACATCACGAACCATATCGACTCCGCTCGACCGTCGTCGACGCCGTCGGCTGTTTGCGCTATGGAAATTGAATATGACACCGTTTTGCTTCGTACTGTGCGTGTCTGCGTGTGGTCGCTTTGAATAATTAATGACTTGAGATCATTGTTTTTAGATAGACACCGTTTATTAAAGGAAATAGGTCCGTATTTTCTTATTTGTTTTCTTACCCTACTTTTGGTCAGGTATATGTTTAAGATATTAAGGGTTAAAATGTCACATTGTCGTTGTACTTTTGCATGGAGTTTTTAGTACATTTTTTCCCATAGAAATATTTAGTTTTTTCTAATTTATTTAACGACTAATTTTATCTAACTTTACAAAATTTTACACACGTATTTGTGGACATGTCAACTACAAAATGACACATTCGTTAAGTGTAAAAATGGATTTTACTAAGTTACAACTAATAAAGCAAAAAATAATTAATTACAACCTAATTCTGGAAACAAAAATAGTAGTAACTTTGAGATAAGTTTTTTCTATGTAAATAATCAAATATCGTGGTTATTAAATTATCAAAAGTTGCTCGATACGGTCTTAATCTAACGCAAGACGTATTAAACAAATTATATATTTGTAATATTATAAAAGTCGTTAAGCCATATGTACAAAAAAACGGCAATACTATTTGTTATATTGATTGTATTTGAAATATTTTTCGTAGCAATGGCGCGACTCGGCGCGAGGGTACTACGCGTTTTTGTAGCAGTTTTGTTGACCTATGCTACGAGTTGCTACGACGCTTAGAAGCAAGCGAGTCGTTGTCGTAGCAGTCGTAGTCGTAGGCCGTAGCCGTAGCATAGTTGATCTACTCCAATATCTGCCGTGGCTCGTTTGGTATTCATAGCGGGTGGCGGAACATTGGCCTCTATATATTATTCAATTATATGTAAAAACCCTTTCTTTGTCTGCCGGTTCTTGTTTAACACGAACTGAGTTGGTGTGGTTTAGTTTTCTTGCCCAGTATTATTGATGATTTGTCAGTTACTGGAAGGGTTTTTGAAGGGTTTTGCAGTAATACTGATGGTGGGATGCGGGATTAAATAATGAATGATTATAATATGGTACCTATATGTTAAACATAGACGTTTCTTTCACCTATCCGATTTCGAGATAGGTAGCTCAGAATATAATAATACGAATAAATATGTAGCGATGCCCTCGTAGGCTGTACGCGAGAACAGTTTTTCCAATTTCAAAATTTGCACAAATTTTTCATCTTATATTTTTTTTCCATTACGATTAATTTCTGCGACAAAATGTTGCATTATGTAAATTATGTTTATCTCTATATTTAAATACATCTCGGTTTGACTGGAAGTTTCAGAGAATCAACTTTAAAGTACGTAATTAAATAATCTCTTTACATTACTTCTATTTCATAATACTTTACTATTTCTTGATAAAATAAACATCTAAAAATAATTAATTTGATACAGAATAATTGGAAAGTGATTAAACATTTCAATTTAATGGCTATCAAATTTCTTTTAAGTAAATCCAAGATCTTGTCTTTGATCATTCAATTAAAAAACATCATTTTAAATTAGATGTTTGACGCAATTACGCACTCGGTCAGTGGCAAGCGAAACCGGATATTTAGTAAACAAACCGACAAGTGAGATCAAAGGACACCGCGGGATGCCACCGAAAGCAGGACACAGTGGGACATTTGAAACGGGACTAGGACAAGATGTTTTAGTTACGCAACAAATTTGAGTCATGGGTTTTACTCAGCCGCTAAGAATATAAAGTGAAAAGACAAAATTATATTCAGAATCACATTTAAAAAAAATTTAACTTTGCCAGTGGTTCAGATTCAAAAATCAGCAGACGAAAGTCCTTTTGCATTTATTTGCATACTAGCTTTCCGCCCACGTGTTGTCCCCGCGTGTAGTTCCGTGTAGTGGACTACACGACGGCGACGTTATCCTGCGGCAATGTGATATTTTTCCGGGATAAAAAGTAGCCTTTCACTCTCCAGCCCCCAAACTATCCCCATACCAAAAATCACGTTGATTTGTTGCTCCGTTTTGACGTGAAAGGCGGATAAACAAACAAACTAAAAAACAAACAATAAAACTTTATAATATTAGTATTGATTTGCGACCCGCCCTGGCTTTGCATGGGTGCAATATTAGATAGTATGCACCATTAGAAAAACTTTCCTTGAATGACTCTGTCTATTTATGAAAACTCGTGTCAGGCCGCGCGGCACGCGGCGCGGGCAAATTGTGCTATCATTGCGCGCCCGCGACAGACGTCTAATCAAATAAGTCAACGTGACGCACCAACTGATGCACAATTCGCCTGCGCCGAACAACGCACCCGCGCCGCCTCTCCTTGAACGAGTGCTTAGAATCCGTAGCGTAGTTTGAAAGATCTAAGCTTATAGTCAGTGGTATGGGAAGTGACTTTCACTTTGCCTAATACTTGACAAAATGGCTACCATAAGTCAGTCGGTTGAGATGTCACTTTGCCGTATACGGATTTTATTTAACACCACGGTATCCTCACCCATGCTTTTACATACTCCACAAAAGAGTTTAAAACAAAATGGATAACCTAATAACAAAATGGCTACCATAAGTCTGTGGGAAGAGAAGTGACTTTGCTTTATATACTAGGTATGTAGAGAATTACGGATTTTATTTAACACAACGGTATACCTTCTCACTCGTGTTTTTTCATACTCCACGAAAGGTTAAAAATAAAAGGCTACCCTGATTATTAATATTAAGTCCAACAGGGGTATCGCTTTCGCAAGTGTTACCTACTTCATTTCGCCACGGACCCCTGAAAACCTCTCTCAACGTAGCTCATTAAAACTTTTAATGAAAACAACCTGTGCCTATGTACTCGAACTTGGTTTAACCCGTTACAGGAAGGAATACAGGATGGTCCTTAGGGATTGATGGAATATAGTAACTTTTTTTTGTATTTCATCACTTTTTATCATCATCATTGGTTGCTTTTTACAAGCTTTTTATTAACTTGCTCATGCCCGAATACTCGTACGCTACTTATCTTTGGGAGCGTCTCAAACATCGCCCTGTCACTTTAAATGTCAAACGTATGAAAGAAATGCCATGATGTTTGAGACGCTCCCAAAGATGATTTGCGTTCGAGAATTCGGGCGTATAGTTAGTTTCTTAGTTAGTGGGGGTCAAATCTTGCAAACTTATTTTGACTCGCTTCCCAGTGACCGATGGAGCTGAAATTTTATATACAGGTTTGGTTTAGATGACAATACAATATTAAAGTGCAGTCAGCAAAAAAGCTTGTCATAAATATGAAATTTTTACTAAAAACTTATTATATTCATAACGGAAAGCACTTACTTAGCCTTAATTAAATAATAAATATGTAAAATTATATAGTTCTTTTTAAATAAATATCTGATGATAACCGACCTACATGTTACAATTGATAACATTTTCAAATTTTAAATTACATAAAATTTTTAGAAAGTTTATTGTTCAATAATGATAAGGGGCTGTCCATTAATCACGTGATGTTTTTGAGCAACTTTTTAGACCCCCCCATCCCCCCTGGTGATACGTAGTAAGGAATTGTACTATCCCCTGGGATTAAAAATTTCTGGTTGTTAAAAATTTATGGAAAAGACTTACGTTTATTTAAAATACCTCCGTGGCCGAGTGTTGTACACACCGGTTTTCAAGGTGCCGCTATATCTGGCGAGCCCGGGTTCGATTCCCGTTTGGGTAAATATTGAAACGAACGTTTTAATATTTCCTCGGGTCTGGGTGTATGTGGCGTGTAGCCCATCCAATTTCCATAATACTAGTGCTCAAGCTACTATAGTTGTATTGGAACAATAGTGTAGGCAATAAACAGATTCTTTGTATGGAGACCCATACACTAATTCCTCAGTCGATGAAACTTTGCTGAGTTATAAAATAGCATGAGCCATAAACTTTTAAATGATTATCCAAAAAAAAACTAACACGGAAGTTAGGTATTTATACCTAAATATACAAATCTGTTTATACATTGAACCGAGTAATTTTTCAGTCCAAATTTATTTTACCAAATACCAAATTTAAACTAGTATGTGATACTTGATAAAAATCCAAAACTTTTTTCAAGCATGAGTATGCTTGGCAAAATGGTATAATTCCGTTAAAAAGTTCGACAGAGAAATTTTTCAGTTCAAGTCACCCCAATTGTTTTATTAAAACTTTGGTGTTTCTGCAAGGGATATTTTTTTGGATATTTCATATTATTGTTTTTATACGTTACATGAATATGTCCGGTGAAGAAAGTTTAGACGGAGCATTTTTCCTAAAAAAGATATCAATGAAATAAGACTTTCATTAAAAAATACCTAACCTTCTATTACTATTATTTTTTGGAAATTTATACCATACCTTTCAATTTATTTATACTTTATCATGCTGTAAAGTTTTTTGTGACTGAGGAATTACTGTGGGGGTCAACTAGCTTCATTGACTACACTACAATGTATGTGATGGTTTCCAATGTTCTTTTTTATTATATTTTATTTATATGGCATTGTGCAATTTGCGTTTAGCCAACAAATATTTCACACATTCAGCTTCAGTATCTATTTATTTAAGAAACTCCCGTATTTCCCAATACCTACATTTTTCTACTAAACAAGTATTCCCATATAACATCGTTGTATCCAACAACAAATATCACTCTTCAAAAGGATACTTTCAAAGAAATCAGTGTTCAAAAGAAACAGTAACTACTTGAACAACTCAATTATTAAGTTTAATATTTTTCTTTCCGACTCCTTGAATTTTCTTTTACGAACTCAACTGTTCAAATAGCCTTTATACCTTTGAACAAATAAAAAGATACTTATTTCCATTGAGAGATAGTTTAGTGAATTACTTTAGGAATAATAGTTGAACTTAGGTTTTTTGTTGTATGACAATGTCCTAGACCTATTAACAAGTATAACTTGGCGCATTTCTTAAAAAAGTTAACGAATGAGAGAATTATTATTTTAAAAAACACAGGCTGGTAGTAATTTCAATTTGAAATAAACTGTGCCCCTGTACAAAACTTTTTCTATTTCTTTCTTTTCTGTTTTATTTTTATGTGTGTGTACTAAATATGTAAATAAATAAATAAATAAAAAACGACCTGCCTGCCACTACCTCTGGTGAGACTGATAGAATAATGACGTATTGATAATTAAGATTTTAAATTATTTTTATGCATTCACAATGCAATTTTTGTAAGTATAGGAAAAATGTGATAGTAAAAAACCACGAGCCCTATAAGTAGCGATTTGATAATTCTTTTATTGTCAGTTTTAACACTGTTTTTGAAGTCTATGATAGAAAGTCTGCTTTAGTTATACGGGATAAGGTCTTGTCGACTATGTTATCCCGAAAGAGCAATGGGTGTCACATCACAAGTTAGACAGGAAATCGTTATACTATCCCTTCTAATATTATAAATGTGAAAGTGTGTATGTTTGTTTGTCTGTCTGTATGTTCCGTTTCCTCGTCAAAACGGCTGAACCGATTTTGATGAAATTTGGAATGGAGATAATTTGAGATGCTGGGAAGGATAAAGGCTACTTTTTACCGCGGGAATAAGGCTCATTCCTATGGGAAAATAACTTTTAGCGTGGGCAAAGCTGTGTAATGGTATTGGCATTTAAGGTGATAGTTTGAGATATTGGGAAGGATTATATTTAGAATAGAGACAGCTTAGGGCCCTGGGAAGGTCATAACTTACTTTTTACCGCGGGAAATATCTCATTCCCATGGGAAAGTCACTTTAAGCGCGGGCAAAGTTGCGGGCGGAAGGCTAGTAGTTATAATAACGCTAAAAAATAATAGTGCCTAGACCTTTGACGCGCGAGTCCTCTTTTTAACCAATTTTTTACGTAGAGAAAACTGTTCGTCAGAACGTTCTATGAAAAATTTACACAAACAATTTTGTCATTTAAAATATTTTCACTTCGACTTTCCAGTTTATTTTAAATAAATTGGATTGAATAAAAAGACCTCTTTGTAAATAAATGGCAGAAAAAACACAATATTCAGTGTCCGACGTAGCGCTAACGAATATACTTTTCATTTTTTGTTTTCTCGCCCTGGCTTATTTGAAGTTCAATTTATATTCATTGCTATACTTGCCCGGTGGCTCTGCTCGGTGCGAGTTCAGTTCACTCCGTTTAATATTAAAGCTGTTTTTGTATTGCTTTCACTTTTTACTTTAAGAACATGAGCACTGTTCTTTTTAGTTTGGTTGCAGCATATTGTTAAGTGAAAAGACCTGTTTTCCAGTGTTTAAGTAACGATTTATTTACGTAGACTATGTCATATAGGTATATTATGGTAGCGTGGTGAATGAAAATTCTTCATAAAATATTTTGAATAATAGATCCAGATACCAGTCACATGAATATAAAAAACATCAGATTTGTTTATTCAATTTAGATTGTCATTGTACAATACTTATGAACGTCCTAGAAACTACGCCAAAACCCTACGGCGGGAGATCTTGTAAAATAACCGACAAGAAACTCGTCAAGGTTATTTTTTTCTCCCTGTTTTATTTCATACAGAGTCGTCAAAAAGTCCAAACAGTTCAGTTTTATTTTATTAAAATGAGTACCTAGATAATGTCTTTTGTCTCAATATTGTAAACGCCACTGATAACAAGCTATAGAATATCTGTATTCTATCACCAAATCCCGACAAAAATGCCGATATACTTTAAATTATTCGCCTTATCTCACTACAGTAGTCCATCCTCCCAATCATCCCTTCCATAAACAGAAAGTCGACACGATACATCGTACATTTGACGTCACATGTCAACTGTCAGTCCGTGTACGAGGTTTACTCAGATATGAATCGCGCTTGTTCGCAATGTCGCTCGGAGCGTGAAGCAAAATGAATTTGGTATTTCCTTGCGTGTCGCTGAAGGAGGATGTGAAATACGAACAGATTTTGCTTGAGGATAAATAGGGGAAAAATAATCGGAAGAACTGTTTTTGGTGAGTGACTCTAATACTCATATTATAATATGTTGGTATCTAGTAGGTAAGTTGCATACTATCAGGGGGCCGATTCTCAGGCAATCGAGAAAAGTTCACTTTTATAAGCTCGAAATTCAAATATTACACATTTTGTGTATTGTCAGAATTTCACAATCGAAAAAGTTCGATCGAAAACCAGTCGAACGCAACGAGTGGTACGGACCAATCGATGTTCGTATACGAACTTAGCTGTCAAAATGAATTTGTTGACAGTTTAGTTTGTTTGGGGGCCCGATTCTCAGGCATTCGAACTTTTTCAGTGTGGTAATTCGTATGTCGAACATTTTGTTTGTGGTTTCTATTGAAAAGTTAGAACGTTTCAAACAAACTAAGCTGTCCCACATGTCAACAAATTCATTTTGACAGCTAAGTTCGTATACGAACATCTATTGGTTTTTACCACTCGTAGCGTTCGACTGGTTTTCGATCGAACTTTTTCGATTGTGAAATTCTGACAATACAAAAACTGTGTTATATT
Organism: Crambus lathoniellus; assembly: GCA_949710035.1. Taxonomy (NCBI): domain Eukaryota; kingdom Metazoa; phylum Arthropoda; class Insecta; order Lepidoptera; family Crambidae; genus Crambus; species Crambus lathoniellus. Next base: position 10,609,580 of record OX453322.1, read on the forward strand.
TGAATTTCGAGCTTATAAATGTGAACTTTTCTCGATTGCGTGAGAATCGGCCCTCTGTAGTATTTTTTGAAATTAATTTTTATAGAGATTTTTAACGATGCTAGCTTTCCGCCCGCGGCTTCGCCCGCGTGGGCTACACGACGTTATCGTTATCCCGCAAGAATATGATATTTTTCCGGGATAAAAAGAAGCCTATGTTCCTTTCCAGGCTACAAAGTATCTTTGTCCCTTTCAGCCAAATCCGTTCAGCCATTTTGGCGTGATTGAGCAACAAACATCCAAACATCTAAACGTTCACATATTTTATAATTTAGTTGGATAGATTTCAACCGCCTCTCTGTGATCTAGTGGTTTACACCACCACAGGTATCAGACCCAAATAATAGTCGTTACATTCAGGAATAGGTTTACTTTTGGCTTTTTTAGTTTACCTTGTACAGTGTTACCTGTAAAGATAAGAAAAGATTTTAACAGCAATTTTGGTTGCATTACTGTCAATGTGGCAGATAGGACACGGACCGCCAATACTAAGCAGATGATGTACGTCAAAACGCGTCTAAATCGCGCGTAGAAGATCTGGACAGGGTCCTACATCCTTGAGAACTTTACTCTTTTGCATAGTGTAGGAAAGATATCATAGTACATAAAGTGATATGACTAGGTATAAGATGTCACACCGTCTGCCTGTCAGTTGTGCAGTAACATAATCCAATAAAACGTCAGCATCTCTTCAAACGGGACATTTCCGAGATTTGTGATATCGAAACCGGCTCGCTATCACTCTGAGTGGCTTACACGCCCTTAGGGGTGACACCAGTTATTATTTAAAATCCTGAATAGTACTCTGACGTCTATGCGTGGAATTGGTTATAATATCGTTCTCACTCAATCACTATAAATACTAGTAGATTTCCACGACTTTGTTTGTAAGTAATCCAGTCGAAAGGAGATGTCCAAAAATGTATGAGGTCTGGGCCACGTCTTTGTACAGTATACTAAAAAATAGATAAAGATACGATAAACAGTTTCTAATTATTCATTTTCCTTAAAATCGCTTTGTTTTCTGGAAGGAACATTAAATAAAATGTAAAAACACATCAACAATTCATCATGGCGGAAGAATGAAGATGTCATTTTGAATTTTTGACGTAGTTTGTTTGGTCTGTCTTATCCTGTCACTGTCAGCTGTCAGTCAAATGAATAATGACAACAACCATGAAGCTCGACTTAATACTGAGGTAACTGGAGAGTGCAGTACGAACAATTTTTTGTCACCACAAATTACACAGTGGCTGTCTTCCGTCTCACCTACACTTTAAAAAAATACGTATGGTCATATAAGACAACTGACAGCCACTACATACATAAATGTCAAATTTGCTGGGTACACTTTTTTATTCAGGGAGAGAACTCCAGTTACCTCAGTATTAAGTCGAGTTTCATGACAACAACTAACAGCACAGAGCAGAGTAGAATAGAACTCAACTCAATGACAGTGACACTGACAGTTTTTTTTTACGAAAAGTTGCCATATTTGATGCCTTATTTCGAGTAAAAAATATTGATTTGTTTTTATTAATAACCATTTAACCGTGCATTCTATAAAATTATGTATATTTTTCTCAGAGTAAGTATTTTTTTCACCATCTTTGGGGATGGTGTACAAAGACGTGGCCCGTATTGGGACATGTCCTTTGGTTTTCTATCTCGTGCTCCTTTTTGAGACGTTTAAAACGATTTCAGAACCGGAACTCTAACTCCCTAACTGGCTTCTTTAAGTGTACGTGTATGTTGTCGCATTGATTGATACGCTTCCACAAATAATAGGTATTAGAGATTCGTGGTCTTATCTGGCTCTCAAAATAAGTAAGTTTTTATAAAATCACTAGCCTTCCACCCGCAGCTTCGCCAGCGTGTACTTCACGACGTTATCTCGCGGGATTGAGATATTTTTCTGGTATGAAAGTAGCCTATGTTTCTCTCCAGCTCCCAAACTATCCCCCATACTAAAAATCACGTCGATCCGTGTTGCTCCGTTTTGACGTGAAAGACCGAACAAACATACAAACTTAAAAACACACTTTCACATTTATAATATTAGTATGGAAAAGATACTATCGACTATTGTATTGACGCATGATAAGAGCCTATATCTTGCTTACACCTTAGTGGGGTAAGCAAGACAGTATGACGTGCTATATCATATCGCGTGATATATGATGGTCTAATGGTCTAAGCAGACTGGTTCAAAAAGGTCTTGTTAAATAAAAGCGCAGTTTTTTTTAAACTTATGTCAAACTACAACATATGATTGAATACTTTTTGTGTTACACTTCCCAGCGTTCACTGACAAGTGACTGACAGCAGAATAATAAAAAAATGTGTTAGGGCTAATTAAGCAATTTTTTTTTCCCAAGTATTATTATTTGACAACCCTATCAGATTGGCGATAATCGATGACGAGGCCCTGAGAAATGACGTAATCCTACACTTATGTCTTCCAGGGGTGCGAAACGGATCAGTATGCCTCTTTATGGATCATGGAGCGCTAGTGGCCGCCCGCGGTTTAACCCGCGTCTCGTATGATCGTCGGCTTTGTTTTTCTCCTGTAGCCGTAGCACGATTAACTGTCGCTATGGTAACCGTTATCGTATTATTTTTAACCCCCGCCCGACTGCAAAAAGAGGGGTGTTAAGTTTGACGTGTCTGTGTATCTGTCTGTGACATCGTAGCTCCTGAACGAATGGACCGATTTTGGTGAGGTTTGTTTTGTTTGAAAGCTGATGTGATCAAGATGGGTCTTAACTGTAATTTGTGAAGATCTGTTCAGACGTTTCATGGTCATCAGCTATTTTAGTTAGCTGCAGTAGGGATTTGACACGCATAATGCGTATTTACTTTTAAACATTTATGTGTGATTTAAAAAGAATGAAATAAAAAAAATTAAACAACCCCCGACACAAAAAATATCTAAAATGAAGACTAACTAGTAGAAAACCCGCAACGATCTGCGAGGGCAGCAATAATCTAATCTAGTTCTTCAAAATTACAGAGTTTTCGGCAAAAAACGGGTTGATTTAGTTTGATACCAAGAACATAATTTTCAGTTTAGAAATAGCTCCAGACTGGGCATCAAAATTATCCCGTAGAAGAACAATAGATAGGATTGACAGTGATAGATACATATAGCAGGCACCAGGCAGACAAACTCACATCATCATCGACAGTCGTATGACGCCCACTGCTGGGCAAAGGGCCTAAGGATCTCCATAGCGATCGGTCCTACGCTGTCTGCATCCAGCCAGCGGCTTCCCGCGACCTTGACCAGATCGTCGGTTCACCTTGTAGGGGGCCTGCCCACGGAACGTCGTCCGGTGCGCGGTCGCCATTCGAGAACCTTTCCGCCCCAACAGCCATCAGTTCTCCGCGCTATGTGTCCCGTCCCGTCCACTGCCACTTCAACTGAGGAAACCTTCGAGCGATGTCGGTTGCTTTAGTTCCCCTGCGGATCTCGGCATTTCTGATCCGATCGCGCTGGGAAATACCAAGCATCACTCTCTCAATTGCGCGCTCGGTGACCTTGAGCCTTCTTATGAGAGCCATTGCAACTCACATCTATACTAATATTATAAAGAAGAAAGATTTGATTGTTTGTTTGTTTGCATCGAATAGTCTCCGAAACTACTAGACTGATTTAGAAAATTCTTTGACCATTAGAAAGCTACATTCTTCCCGAGTAACATAGGCTATATTTTTATCCCGATATTCCCACGAGAACGGGTACCATGCGGGTAAAACCGCTAGGAACCGCTAGTATTTTATAATATTCGAACGGATGAAATCCTTCCTTCTATTTGAAATGTTAAACCGCCACACTAATCAAAACTTAACCCAAGGCATATCCTAAGAAATTTAATTACGTAGAAAATAAACTTAGTTCCTTGAAGTTACATAATCTAGCTACTTAGTAGACATATTGGCGAGCAGTGCACGACTCAGTCTATGCCAAGTTAACTTTGTAACTGAAGCTAACTTGAGTGAAACAATTTTATTCCTCAATAAAGTTTTCCAGAAATTGTTCTGTTTCAAATAAGTAAGTTAAGTTTAGTTTCATACGTTTGAAACTTTGTTTGGAAATAATTAATTGAGGTCATTTTATGATGAAAATATTGAAAATTAAGTACAAGAAAAAATCGACACAACGACTACCGACCCCTTAGCTCAGTGTTTATGGTTAAAGCATTCTCCAGGGCAGTGAAAGGTCGAGGGTTCGAATCTCATCGGAGCTAATTGTGACACGGGTCATTTTTTCTAATACTTACTTCATTTTCAATATTTTCGTCAATAAAAATTGTGAATTCAAAAAATATATTTTATGTTATTTTTAGTTGTGTGTATTTGTCGTGTATTTCAGTGTGCAGCTTGACGATATTACTCATTTAATCATAGGGTTAACTTTCTGAAATTAAAATAATATAAAATATCAATTAAAATAAAATATATAAGACTTAAAATAAATGTAAGTAATTGAAATAATTGTAAGTTATTGTTTCTACACTACATAATACATCACTGACATTGCAATACACCAAACGAACAGACTGACAAACTAACTAGCAGGTTTACACGCAGCTAGCTTCAGACTGGTACGTATAGCATACAGTAACTATTACATAATATATATTTAGTTGAAGTATCAACTTTATACAAGCCAATACCGTTAATGTTAATAAAAAAGTATAAGTTGATGCTTTGACTGTAGGAAATTTCAGTCGTAACTTAAAAAAATACATCAAGATGTAGTTTTTTGGCATTGGTGGCCAATTTACAGTGGTCTAGTACAGTGGCAAGTACAAGTACAGTGACGAGTGCCTCGTGACTCGCCGATCGGTTTACATCATTGTACTTATTTAAGAGGAGTGTGTAGCAAACGGTTTTCATACAAACGGTGATAACGTTTCCCAACCTCTAAACCTTCCCTATGTCCACTTAAGGCGCTACTCGGAAAAATATGGACTTTTTGATTTAAAACTATAGGACGGTTACAGTTGTTACAAATCTGGTAATAAGATATATATTTCTTCATACCTTTATCTAGATTCGTATAGTTTCAAAAACACGATTTTATGATTTTGCCTCGACACTTTTTCTTTTCGAAAAGACCTCAAAAAAATACGAAAAGTCAAGATTATTCTTAAATGGGGTTACTTACACTATTGGAAATTGGTTTAATTAGTGGACACCAATAATATTGAGGATCGTATAGAAGCATTTTTTTAAAAATTGCTGTAGTTTTTTAATACGAAGTGATTTTGTGCTTTTTTTGCCTAATCTGCAAAATCGGTCTCGCTCCCGCGCGCGTCGTTTTTTCACTACTATCTCGCTTTAGCACATTTTTTCCGAGTATCGCCTTAAATCCATTGCAAAGATCCATTGATGGATCTTTTGGCACTCTTAACCTTTACATACAGCAATGAATGTTCGGTATGTTATTGAAATGAAACTGAACTAGGGCTGTACGTTTTTTTTTAATATTCATTGTAGATTGGAAAATATTGGCACTTTTTTGTTATGTATGAAATTCTAAAAAATATTTGATAAATATTTAAAAAAACAAAACGTACAGCCCTAGTTCCTCTTTATTTCAATAAGATATCGGAAATTTATTGCTGTATGTAAAGGTTTAGTTATTGTATCCTTGGGGGAGGCCTATGCCCAGCAGTCGGCGTCGTACGGTTGAAATGATGATGATGATGATGATGTAAAGGTTTAGAGGCTGGAAAACGTAATCGCCGTTTGTATGGAGACCGTTTGCTGCACACTCCTGTTAAATACTAAACCAATGTAAATCGGCCATAAAAAAACTTTATTAAAGGAGATTTTTCAGTTTTGTATGGAGCCTCGGCTAGGACTTTGTACACTATACCATAGGCAAGCAAAAGATAAATATAATAACTGAAAACTAATTATATCGCAATAAGCTAACGCATTTGATGGTACAAAAGCACTATCTAGTCTTAATAATTATGGAACCCCGATTCAATATGGCGGTAAAATGTCACACTAACATTAAAAAAAAGGTTGACATTGACAGATTATCATCAGTCATCAATGTCATCGTTTTTTCGTACAGAAACATCAAAGTTTCCGAACGTGATTTAAATATGGTTGCCAGTGTGACCATGGATGGCAAAGAATTTTTATTGTAAAGTTTATTTTTGTACCATTTATCCAGAAAGACAATGAGAACTTCAATATTTTATTTGACTTTACTATATTTTTTACTATTAGTACGAATAGTGTACAAAGTCCTAGCCGAAAATGAAAAATGTCCTTTAATAAAAATCTGTGTTACTACTATGCATAATAAGATCTTTGGTCGAATATAGTTACGATTGAATTTACATTCTAACGCTTTTATATTAAAACGCATTTTTAATTTTACAGCTTCACTATGTTACTTATGTTAAGTCCTTACCTATGAAATTGCCGTTTTGTATACCTACATTTGCAATTTATTTATGTAGACGCTTTGTAACGCAAAACTGTGTAGAGAATTTAAATATTTAGCAAAGCTAAATAATGTCGAAGAAATTCTAAGCGATCGCGATGTCAAAACAAACAGAAAATAAAAATGATTAAAACACTGAGATAGATAGAAATAAAAAATAAGTGTTACAGTGCTATCTAACTATTATTTCTGTTTTGTTACTCAATTTATGATAGTTATTTTTTACATAAAAAAATCAATTCTCAGTTAAAAGGCCTAGTTTTTCGAAGTCATCGCCATTTTGATCATAATTTTCAGTGACTGTTTTGTTGTTGTATGTAGGTATTATATTATAATCGCAGTTTCATACGGTAAGGACCTAATATTTATATAGCTTTGCATAGCTTATTGCATCCACTACAGAGTTTTAACTAATAACATACAATTGTACACATCGAGAAAAGAAGCCCATCCGGCCTAGCTTGCGTACCACGAGATAATTTTGTCGACTGATCCTCACGTCAACGTGACTGTGTCCCGTTCACGTATTAGTAAAACAAGCGAGACAGCATCACGCGCTGTCGCGGATGAGTAACGACATAATTTTCTCGTGGTGTGCATACTAGGCCGGCATAAAATAAGTTTTTTTTTCAAAAAGGGCTTCTTGTCTCATTGACGTACGACTCTATAAATAAGAATTGTTTTAATAATCTTCCATGCACATATAAACTTGCGACAAACACACTCTATAATGGTATAGAAGACAGTTCAAGAGAATGAAACGACGCTAATGGAACAAATAAAAGCACAGACAAGCAAACAGACAGAAAAACACAAGACACAAATGTCAATAACAACACCGACTCTCGATGTATGTTAAAAAAAATATATAAATATACAGATTGGATATAATTTTTTGGTTGTTTATATTTTTGTAGCTTTCATAAAATTGGCATGCACCATACCGCTATGCGAGGTGACAGAGATAGAAAATATGGAAGATAACGAGTTGGAAAGAGATGATAAGGGTGTGTTTGTCTGTTTATATGTGCAGGGAAGTGACGCGTGTGGAGGACTATGGGAAGATTGTCCGATGACACACTGTGACTGGTAAGTGTCTACCAGTTTCAATAAAATGTATCGCTGGTAAGAGATATACTCATTTTGGTTACGTTACTTAGCAATCCTCTTTATTTCCTTATGGATGGATAATTCTACTTATCCATCCATAAGGAAGGCCAGTGTTCCAGCAGTGGGGACATTAAATGGCTGATAATGATGATCAAGCTATCAAATAATAAGTATTTTGGAATGACAGCTCTAGTATCTCTTACTCAGGATAGATTATTGAAACTTTAAACCGATCGTCATCTAATCAGCATTGATTCGCATATATAGATAGACACTCTTTAAAAGTATTGAAGATTTTCATTCTTCATCATCATCAGCATAACAAACGCTTTTTATACGTTGCCTTCATCCATTTTCATGCGTATCCATGACATACGGTTGCCATGCCTTCGCATGATCAAGCATCCGTTCTCATACGTTCGCATGATTAAGGCGATACTCGGAAAAATTATGCTAAAGCGAGATAGCAATGAGAAAACGACGCGCGCGGGAGCGAGACCGATTTTGCAGATTACGCAAAAAAACACAAAATCACTTCGTGTTAAAAAACTATAGCGATTTTAAAAAAATGCTTCTATACGAACCTAAATATTATTACTAGTGATCGGATAGTCGGATGCATATTTACCTAAAGTTGAGGTGTTAGCTGTTATGGAGTGCACTTTTGTATCAAAATTTTTAAATAAATACCTCATGCTAAAGACGTCGTTTCCACATTATGTTACTAACTAATTTTGCATTCGCGAATTTTGTGGAATCCAGGGATTTATATTAAAAAATAATGTTTTATGAAGCCGCTTCCATAATTTCTTAGCCAAATATTAACTTTAGGTAAATATGCATCCGATTATCCGATCTCTAATTATTACTGTCCACTAATTAAACCAATTTTCAATAGTATATGTAACCCCATATAAGAATAATCTTCATATTTCGTATTTTTTTTAGGTATTTTCGAAAAAAAAAAGTGTCGAGGCAAAATAATAAAATCGTGTTTTTGAAACTATACGATTCTAGATAAAGGTATTAAGAAATATATATTTTATTACCAGATTTATAACAACTGTAACCGTCCTATAGTTTTATAGCAAAAAGTCCATACTTTTTCCGAGTAGCGCCTTAAGCGTTGATACATTAAATACTGAAGGACTAGCAAAGAACTGATAATGATCGATTTATAAAAAAAATTACTTAAAATGCGAATCGATGCTTTTAGATTGCATTTCAGCCGAAGGGAACGAAGTTAGCAGTGGAATTTTAAATACACCACTAAATGCTTTATTATTTATTAGACCTTTGCCTATAAGTACCATTGAAACTTATAAAAAAATACTTGAAATGGGAATCGATGCTTTTAGATTGCATTTCAGCCGAAGGGAACGAAGTTATCAGTTGAGTTTTTAAATACTAAAACCACTAAATGCTTTAATAAATTGTTTATTAGACCTTTTTGCCTATAAGTACCCTTGAAAAATCTCGATTTTTTATGTTATCTAATCTAATATATAAAAACTCCTTCGAAACGGTTTACTTTTTTATGTTTTTAGCACTTAGTGTTTTTTTTTGGTATGTCTGAGAATAAGTCTTAGACTATTTTTTATCTCGAAATTCCACGGGACCGAATTCTATCCTGGGACACAGCTAGTCACTACATAGTATAAAACAAAGTCGCTTTCTCTGTCCCTATGTCCCTTTGTATGCTTAAATCTTTGAAACTACGCAACGGATTTTGATGCGTTTTTTTTAAATAGATAGAGTGATTCAAGAGGAAGGTTTATATGTACTTTCTATCCCGATATTCCCACGGGAACGGGAACCACGCGGGTGAAACCGCGGGCGGCCGCTTGTAAACTATAACATCTTGGGCAGCCTTTACTGCTTGCCGTAGATAGTTATGGTGCGTCCAGATTGGTGAAACGTAAGCCTGGCCACACACGCACCACCACTGGTCCATGTCCGGTTCTCCAAGGTCTCCCGCCGTAGGGTTTGCGAACCGATGGCGTAGCTTCTATGACGTTCACAAGTATTGTAAATACCATCTAAATTGAATAAACAAGTTTGACTTTGACCGGACCTCTTTCCTGTAGTTTTCATACATTTTATATGAACACCGACGCCGGTAGTCGGCACTTGTTTTTTTTTATTCTAGCTTCAAGTGGCGGCGTTTGTGGCTCGTGTGCGGGTATGGTAACATGCAATGTATCATTTTGCCTTTCATTGCATGTTCGTTGCAAGCGTGGACGCGTAGAGCGGACGTTTCGCGCATTCACTATGATATGAACCTCTCACGTATGTCTGCGCACGGTTTGAAATGTTCGTAGCGTGCGCGTGAAATGCAAGACGTGCACGCAAGACGTCCAAACTATAATAATTTAGTACAAGATGTGTGTGCACTTTTGACGGTATATTCTTTCATTGCATGATACATTACATTTACATGTTACGTTACACCAATCTGGACGCACCATTAGAGATGCTTTAGAGATTCGGGATTGCTTTCGAGAGTAACCTTGATAATTTAGCTATCTCCGTGGCCGAGTGATGTACGCACCGGTTTTCAAGGTGCAGCTATCTCTAGAGGTCCCGGGTTCGATTGCTGGTCGGGTAAATATTGAGCACGAACTTTTCAATATTTCCTCGGGTCTGGGTGTATGTGGTAGGTAATACCCGTCGTTGTTTCCAATTTCCTTAACACTAGCGCTCAAGCTACTACAGTTTGGTATCGGAACAATGTTTGTGATGGTGTCCAATATTTATTCATTTATTATTTAATAACTTAAATGATTGTGATATTTATTGCCAATAAATATTATTATCTGTTTATGTAACCTTTGCCTTGTTTGTCCCCAGTATCCGAGGACGTGCAGCCGGTGCAACGCAGTGCACCCTTGCTGCAGTCTCCCCAGTACACTGGTGGTAGACCTCAGCCCTACAGTGAGTATGGTACTTACACTTTTTATTTATTTTCTTATCATTCATACACATAATCACATACCTACATCCTCAGAGGCTTACATCATATTCCTTTTGAACTCATCGAAGTTTAATCGGGAGGTACAGTCGAGTTATTTCGCGCCTATCCACTTCCTACAACTTTGCGTGAGGTGATCCTGGCACTTCACCTCACCATTCTCGTGCAGTGTGATTTGAGTTGGATGTACATTGTACTAGTTACCCTAGTTAAAAACATAGTCAAACTGTAAAATGGTCTAGGCGTGAATGGCAAGGCAAGGCACCAGCCACGGAAAGAAGTAGGAAGAGGAAAGGCGCGAGATTTCTCGACTGTACAGTTCGATGATTTTTATGGCGGTTATCGGTTATCTATACACGGTAATTTTTTTGGCGAGAAAAAATATCAGCTGTTCCATACAAAACTGCAAAAATATTTTTATAAAAGTTGTTTGTTTTCATGAGTAGAATAATCCCTGAAATTATCCGGGGTGAAAAAACTACCGTGTATAGCATACCCTGCGATTATAATCTCTTTTACCTGCTTCCAGTCAGGGACAATTTCGGTGAACCACTTCTTACTTTTTATCGTGTGGGTGGTGCCTCGCCATTCACGACCAGACCCTTTTACTATTTGGTTATGTATCAAACTAGGGTAGTACAATGCATAAGCATTAGGGATAGGGACTGCAAGTGAATGGTGAGCCAGCCACACGAAAAGCAGTGGTTAACCGAATTTGTCTCTGTTTGTACATTTAAATGTAAGTAAGTAGTTGAATTGTTCAGTTGGCGACTTTCACTCCTTACCACTAGATACGTTGTTTTCATATACTACACTAAGCACTGAGCATCCATCATTATTTGACTAGTGCCCGCTTTCCACTGCGAATAAATAAATGTGCGGGAAAAGGGCAAACTGTACGTGCTGAAATAGTTTTTGACTCTGGGGGGCTATCGGCTAAAAAATATGGATTAGGACATAGGCTTCATTTGACATTTGAAGCTCATATTTGGACAAAATATGGACTATTATGTATTGTGAATGCATAAAAATAATTTAAAATCTCAAAATATGGACTTTAAATGTCAAATGAAGCCCATGCTCATATCCATAATCTTTAGCCGGTGGCCCCCCTGTCCCTGACTAATATTTTCTTCTGTCTCTCTCAGGTAGCATTGCTTATTAGTTGTTCGCTAGTTTTCGATCAACAATACCACTAGATAACCGGTTAGAATTTCAAAACCGGCCATCGAATAAGAACGCACGCATAAAAACATAAAAAAAAAATTAAAATCCCATTTTCCAGAAATTTGGTGAACTTAAAAATTGCATAAGTATCTCCGTAACTATCTGTCCTAAAAACAAATTTAAAACATTAATAACAAGAAATTTATCTCTCTGCGACATTGTAAAAACTCTGTTTCTGGTTTAAATTATATAGATTTCAGTTCGTTATGACCACCTGATATAAAATAAATCAAAATTACATAATTTCAGAAACAAGGGGAGAAAGCTTCAGTCTTAGCCCTGCACCCCCCTGCAGATCCGAAAGGGTTAAAAAAACTGTCGGTGCCATGAGTCACACCAACACATCAAAATATGACTATAAAAATTACTGCATGTCATGCGCGTACTCGTGCAAGTAATAACAGTTTTTGTTTCATCAAAATCTGTCCAGGATTTCCGAAGTTACAGCGTTGTAAAGTTTCACCAGCTTTTGTAAATTTGCTTTCCTTGCGCGCTATTGCGATGACGTCATGTCGCAGTGACATCTCCGATTGCGGCTGCTTGTACCTACATAGAGTCCGTCCATCCGCAATCTTCGCGCAACTGGTGCGTTTTTGGCGCTAGTTACAGTACATTTTCTTCGTTCTAAGGTTATGGTAAATGATTAGTATTCGATTTCGACCGCGCGCAGCCGCACTCTTCAACTGTCACCTACTGTCCATTTTAAGGCTTCGTGTTATTGTTGATCGAAGTTTGACGGTTGCTATTTATATTGACAGAATACCGCCCGCCATTACGAAAGTTGATTTATAATTTATTAATCACGAAAATACAACTTATATATTTGAAGGTGTATTTCACAATACAAAATTGATTATTGATTGTCTATAAGATAAATAAATAAATTTATTGCGAAACCGTGAGAGCGCAACTCTAATAGCCAAAGGAGAAATACGGAAGCGCCAACTCTCAATCGCGATGTGACGTCACACGTAATTCCATTGCCTCACCCGAATTTTTCACGGAGGCCGTACTTTAACGTTCAATATCTCAGTCATTTTTGAAGATAGGAAAAATAAAAACATATTCTTTTTTCTCGAGTAACATATTTTTTAGATATGCTGATAACAAAAATCATTGGTGTGACTCATTGAGTTTAGTTTTAGTTCGTCGTGAGGCCCTATATAGTGGTGATGTTGATCGAAGTTTTTTTTTAATGTTTTATGGGCTTTAGTTTCTAGTGAAACAACTTCCATGAAATGTAGTGTTGCGATGCGAGGTTTGTGCGAATTTCACTTCCCTCCGCTCGCAATGGAAAACGGACATGGTTCAACATCATCTTATTTTAATTTAGTTTGAATTATTAATTAGGAGAAATCCTTTTAATGTTGTAGGTACCTTCACAAAATTTTCTTGTTTGTGAATTTAATCTTTTTAAACATCGAATAAGTAAATGAATTAAAGTTCGAATGGACATCGTAACTCAATTAAGTTAATTGAAATACTTACTTATTTTCGCAAAATTTGTTTGTGCTTTTATAGGCGAAATTATATTTTTATTACGATCACATCGGTAAATAATTGTCCGCTTTTTACGGATTTTTAGAAAGCGCGCTGTTAATTAACACATTGTGTTAGATTTTGGTTTTTATTAATGTTATACTTTGACACCGATTTAGGGGCTGCGGGTATAGGAAAGTACAAAACAGTCACGAAACACGAAAGATGATATGTACAATCTTATTTATATGATTAGAAAGAAAGAAAGAAAGAAAGAAAGAAAGAAAGAAAGAAAGAAAGAAAGAAAGAAAGGAAGAAAGAAATATAATTTACTCAATTAAGAGGCCGTTCCTGGTTTTGACTGTTTTCGACTGATTATTTAATTCTGTCTGAGCTGATTAGAGACAAGTTAGACTAAATTAGTAAATAGTGTTATAATTTATTAAAATGAAGTTTATTTAAATACTTAAACAGTACCCGAGAAAGATTAAGTACTTTTTTTATTGAGAAATTCAAAGAAAAACTTAATTAAGACGCCTTTATTTTAAACGAATTAAAAGCGAATACTTCTTCGGATTTCTAGCACATAAAACAGAATAAAAAATTCAATATACACATAATGTAGAAATTGATTCATGCATAAACACTTACTTTAAACAAATCGGGTTTTTTTCCTTTATGAATATAAAAAGATAATTTTTAATTCTACAAAATTCTCAATTATATACGGAGCGCACATGCTTGTACCACAGCGCAATTTTAGGTACGGCCTCTTAAAATCATAGTTATACTTATTACATATGTTCGGAAAAGATCGACGTTTCTGAACGCAACTCTAATGTCACGTCAAATTGATATTAGCTGTCACTTGAAGTTGACAGCGACACTTGATTGGAATTCTTCTTGGAAAAATGTCGGAAGAATTTTGCTGAATTTGTTAAAGGTCGCTCGCGTTGAATGTGCCTGGCATATCGAGTTTGAATCCATCTAAAATTATCTATGTGATCCCGTTTTGTACGACCAAGGTTTTGATGCCATCTCTGGAGTGGCCGGTCGCGGATGCTTTGAAAGATAACCTTTTCTACCACACGCGCTTGTTGTTGGGACTGTAAATCATAATAAAAGAGGCTCCCCCGTGTGTGTCTTTGTGTATCTATTGTTGAAACGCCCAGTGTCTTGTGAACGCTGTTATTTGTGTTGTGAGTGAGGTCACTAATTGGTAAGGTCTGCAGAAGAAGAAGATACCTGGGGCGCGCGCCCCGTCTCGCCGCAGCCGAGGAGATTTTCGACACCACAGAACCGTATGTGAAATCACCTTACTTAACATTCTCTCCACTGTGTATCGCAGTCCTATTGTTCAGTTACATCCCGGCTGAAACCAAGATTTGTCCGGAGTCTATACTCATGATAGCCTTCCACTGCGCCAATGCTGACTCCGCGGTCTAGGCAGGGGTGTACTGAACATTTCTTGGTAGCCAAGAGCGTAGCTTGAAGGCCTGAGAGGCCCACGCCAAAACTTTGTATTAATCAGTGCCGTTTGATGACCCAGTCTGGTCCGGACTAGATTAATTTGTACTTGTAAATGGTAATTAACTTGCATTTGAAAAGTAAAGGGCATTCCTTTGTTATTGGTTCCATGTCTTGTAATTAATTGTCATGTATTGAAGTTCCAAAATGTAAACAGATACCTTTCTTTGTTCATAATAATTATTATTTAGTTTTGTCAGCAAACTTGAGTTGTGAATATTGACAAGTTTGTTGCTAAAATAATAGCTAATAAAAGGTCAGCTAATAAGTTTGCACTCAATACTTAGTGAAACTTAAATGATTTGGGACATTGTTTACACATTGAAACTCATTGAAACTTGTGCTTTGAAATAATTGAAATTAACTTGTTGTTGTGTAACAGTATGTTGTGTTGATATCCAAGTGAATTTCAATAGTCAGTGAGTTTTGTTGTTTTCTGATAACCTCCAGATATTTAAGAGTTTGTGTCATTATAAATACTTTGTTGTTGTAATATTGGAATTTTGTGGTTAGTAATAACCTCCAAATATTGGAGATTTTGTGTTATAGTGAATATTTTGAATTTGTTGTTTTTGTTGATAAATTTGTGACGTTACAATGACGGCCTCCTCTGCTAAAGCCAAAATACGTTCTGAGTTACGGTGGTTGGCTTCTGCGGTCGCGTTGTTGGATCGACCGGATAGAACGGAGGCCTTGTTGAACAGATACGTAGATCTGCCCATACGTTTGGCTGTTGTTGATGAGCAGTATGCCTTATTTTTGGAAAGGACTGTTGAGGCCGAGGTGGAAATGCGACAAGAAGTCGGTTTGGATGTGGACCAGTGTTATGATTTTGCGGACAGAATTACCCAGGTAGCTCGACCTTTGCAAGTGGCAAGAGAGAATGAACCGAGCCCGTCCCCGGTCACATCTAAAAGTATGCCCCCTCTCTTTGCTAGATTGGCCCCCTTAGACTTAAGGCGTTTTGCTGGTCGTCTAGAGGACTGGGAGGGCTTTATTAATATTTTTGATAGTCTTGTACATGCCCGGGATGATTTGACCCAGGGCCAGAAGTTGGCCTACCTGTTATCCGTGTTGGAAGGGGAGGCCCTTGAATCGGTTCAACATTTGGCCCCCTCGGATGAAAACTACCCTATTGCTAGGGATTTGATTGCCCGTCGGTACCAGAACGTACGACGTCTGGCGGACAACCATGTTGCCGCCATTTTGAATTTACCCCGCGTTGCCAGCGTGATGCACTTGAGAGTGGCTTTGTTGAATCCGCTGTTGGTTGCCTACAACGCATTGAAAAACTTAAAACTCCCAGTGGAGCAGTGGTCGTTTTTGTTACTGCACATTGTCCTGGGAAAGTTGCCGGACTCTGTTAAGGTCCGTTTTGAGCAGCAGTATGGTGGGGATAGTGCGACTTATCTGCCACCCTTCTCGGACCTCTTGACGTTCCTGGAAGGAGAAAGTAGACTGGCAGATAATTCCTCTCTGGCCGGTCCTATGGGACCCGAACGACCTGTGCCACAGAGTAGATCCCCCACCGGACCCCCCCGTAGGGGGCGTATGGCCCCTCGCGCGCCCGGCCGCTATGCCGCCGTCCAGGAGACCGCCCGCTGCTTGTATTGTCGGGAACCGGGTCACAGCACGACCCGTTGTGATAAGTTCCTCGACCAGCGCGTCCAAGGCCGTCGAGCGATCGCGCGACAACGGACATGGTGCTACTCGTGCTTGGGCCTGCACATGCAGCGCGAATGTACCCAAGCGCACCCATGCCGCTTTTGTAAGGGCAACCACCATCCCCTCCTCTGCATGAACAGCCCAGAGGGCGGCGGAGCGCCGCAGCGCGTCGCTGCAGGATCACCTCGTATGGGTGGGGGGCTCGGACCCCCCGCGGTGTTTGCATCCCGCAGCAGTTCTAGTGGCCACCAGAGTGGCCCCAGACGCTCTCCGCCACGTTTTGAGCCTCAAACGGGCGGGGGTCCCAGGGACCCCCCAATGGGAAACCGATCCCCAAGGATGGGGATGAGTTATGCGGGCGTTGCCGGAGGTCGTAGAGGCCCCCCGCGACGTTTTGAGCCTCGCACGGGCGGGGGTCCCACGGACCCCCCAATGGGAAATCGGTCCCCAACTAGGGGGTTCGATTTTGCGAGCGTTGCGGGAGGTCGTAGAAGCCCCCCGCAACGTGTTGAGCCTCGCACAGCCGGGGGTCCCCGGGACCCCCCCTCTGAAAATCGGTCACCGTGCCCCCGCGACTATGGGGCGACGTACACGGTGGATGATAGGCACCGATTCTCGCCGCCGCACAGTGATTCGTCCCATACAAGCATGGTGGACAATATTATTTAGACCTTAAAATTAAGTTTATACGTTGCGTCTTTATGTGGATTATCGGAATAAATAACAAAAACAACAATAAATGTAATAACTACTTCATAAAAAAAAAACAACATAACTTGAACTATCCTTACCTACTACTACTATGTAAACTGAGGTCAGCTTATAGTGGGTTTTTATTTTTTAGCATTAATCATTAATTTCTAGTTATAAATACTATAATAATATTATAAAGAGGAAAGATTTGATTGTTTGTTTGTTTCTTAGTTAACCGCCTTCAAAAAAGGAGGAGGTTCTAAAGTCGTCTAACTTTTTTTTATGTATGTTCCACGATATCTCCGCCAATTATGAACCGATTCTGATAATTATTTTTTATCAGATAGATAGTTTCAATTTGGTTCCATGAAAAATTTACAGTAGTCGGACCAGAAATTTCTTCAGAATCCTGAAAAAAAAACACATTGTTGTCGTCTGGTAGTTCCTGCTTTACGCTTCAATATCTTCGCGAACTATTAACCAATTTCGATGATTCTTTTTTCATTTGAAAGAGTATACTCCTGAGGTGATTTTGTAATCAAGTCAGGATCTGATGGTGGAATCCAGGGGAAATTGAGGAAAACTCGCAAGTTTTATAGATATTATACGTTTTTTATATATTTTTTTAAGTTTTTCAAGTATTTGCATCATCTCATGATAATGAGCTTGTGATGTAAGGTACAACTCCTCAATGGTTAGGAGTTGGTGGATGTTTTTTTAAATATCATTAATACGTAAAGATTTGAAGTTGTAATATTTATGGTTATTTAGGTGAGCTGATGATGAAATGTAAATCTCCTTAACGCTTAGGAGTAAGAGCATGTTTTTTAAGTACCACATGCACGAATAGACCTTTAGTTGTATTCTTTCAAGTAATTTAGGTAAGCTGATGGTGGAAGCCAGTGGAAGGTTAAACTGCATAAGAGTTGTAAGGCGGAGCTTGTCTTGGTGTTCTTATTTAGATATGTTGGACATTGTTGGCCATTGGACACAGATATATCGTTGCACTTTATGGTACACTTGCTCATTATGTGCTTTCTTAAGGTAGATTTCTTACACTAAAAATGGAAAAATAATCATTTTGTTTTCAAAAATATTAAACCGCTTTCAAAACCTAAAACTGCAAACAAAAACTCACTTCCCAAAACACTTAAAAATGAAAAAATAATTGAATCATTTAATTCATAGGACGAAAATGTTCTACTTTTTCTAACTAATCTTGGAACTTACTGATCTGTTTGAAGTCAAAGAAGGAAGGCTCCGAAACTACTGGACCGATTTCAAAAATTCTTTGACCATTAGAAAGCTACATTCTTTCCGAGTGATATAATATAGGCTATATTATATCCCGATATTCCCACGGGAACGGGTACCACGCTTGTAAAACCGCGAAAATCCTACGCTGCTAAACTATGAAGAGTTCATGAAATTATAACAAACATTGAACAAATAAAATTTGCTTTCCTAACACTGTATTAAGATTGATATACATTACATAGCATACACTTTGAAAGTAGAAACTCAAATAACCGTTCATTTTTATAAAATTTAGAATGTTTTATCCATTCTTCAAATAATTATTTTATTGAAAGTTAAATATTATGATCTGTAAAAAAATTATTATGAACACTTTCCGCTTGAGTCCGCTGCTTGTAATTATTATTTTTATTAAGTACGTTAATGTAGCTACCATATATAAAAAATACAGCCTGGGTACATGAGGGTACATGTAAGTTCTAGTCTATCAAACATTAAAAATGTAGGAAAAACCTAGTATCTGATGAGTTCGACTCTACATATCTCAATAACAAAACGCGTATTTGCTTTTTTGATTTATAGTAAAAATACTACTTACCTACTAATTCACGATTCATAACTGATAATTTAACTCCCTCTTTTAATTTGACGTTGAGATGTTGACAAAGTGAAGATCAGAAATCAACTAATTTTGTAATTATTTGCCCAACTTCTGACACTTAAAAAATTATATTTTAAAACTTGACGGTATTTGAACAAAACTTTTATTTGATCAATGTTAGCTAGGATGTTAGGTATCGTTATAGCTAGCGCAACGGAAGAAACTCGATAACCCTTTTTGTCAACCATGATCGGGAAATCGAATCACAGTGCGCCGCTCGCCGAATACCCGCGTTTGGAGCGGCGCCCGCCCCGTCTTCAAGGGGCCGGGAGATATAACCCGCCTGATACCGGGCGATTTGGACGTAGGCAGTATGTGGGAGATTGGGACCCACTGGATCGCTATGAGCGACCCCCTTACCATGGGGGGACGTCTGGGGACCCCACATACTAGCAATCAACGTGTTTACGGTCGATTGTAGCCACCCCTCCAGAGACCGTTTTGTTGCCCACGGCCTCTGTGCTTGTCAGGGGATTGAATGGCGACCTTGTGGAAGTTCGCGCCTTGTTGGATTCCGGTGCTCAGGGGTGTGTTGTGTCATCTTGGTTAGTTAGGCGGTTGGGCCTCAAGGTGCACCCCCACACGGAAGGCGTGAGAGGTGTTGGCGATGTGAAAGTCCCCGGGTTGTTAGGGCATGTTGACTTCACATTTACATCACGTAATGGGTCCACGCCAGGCATTAAGACCTCGGCGATTGTGTTGGACACAGTTGTTGGCCGTCAACCTTCAGTTGACTTGGGACCGAGTATGTTGTCTTTGGTGTCTGATTCCCCACTCGCCGATCCAAATTTCTTCCGCCCAGGCCCGATTGATGCTCTCCTTGGAGCCGATGTCCTGGGGCGAGTTTTGTTGACGGGGAAGCGAGTTTTGCAGCCAGATGGCTTGGTAGCTCTGCAGACGACACTCGGTACAGTTGTGATGGGCCCTGCTCGCCGCGTTTTGGATTCCCCAGATGAGGATCGCGGTCTTGTTTTTAATGTGTCTCTCTCCGAAGTGGTGCAGAAGTTTTGGGAGGTTGAGGAACCTCCACCAGCCCCACGGGTTGACCCAGTAGCGGATGAATGCGAGTTGTATTACCAGAATAACACTGGTCGCCTCCGCTCTGGTCGTTTGATCACCCGTCTCCCCTTTCGTGCCGGCCGACCTCCTCTGGGCGAATCCCGACCGCTAGCGGAACGTAGGCTAGTGGCGATGGAGCGTCGCATGAGCAAGGATCCGGTCTTCCGCCAGAAGTATGTTGAATTCATGCGGGAGTATGAGGAGTTAGGGCACATGTCCGTGAGCGATTTGGATTGGCGCTCCGTTGAGCACTTCTTTTTGCCGCACCACGCCGTCTTGAAATCCGGAAAGATTCGGGTGGTCTTTGACGGTTCGGCTCCCACCTCTACTGGAGCGTCTTTGAACCAGTGTCTGCATGTAGGTCCCAAGCTGCACACGGAGATCTCAGACATTTTGACCAACTTCCGGCGGCACCAAATTGTATTTATGACTGACATCCGGATGATGTTCAGACAAACGGTCATCCATCCAGAGGATAGGAGGTACCAATTGATTTTGTGGAGAGAGAGTCCTAGGGACCCCTTGTTGATTTATGAATTGAATACGAATACGTACGGTTTGGCTTCGAGCCCGTTTGTTGCGATTCGTTCTTTGTTGGAGTTGGCCGAGAAGGAGCGCTTGAGATACCCTCGCGCCTCCGCCATTTTGGCCAGTGACGTCTATGTGGATGACATTTGCACGGGCGCCTCATCTGTCTCAGAGGCGATTGTCCTGAGAGACGAACTCACCGCCCTTTTGAAGTCGGGAGGTTACGAGTTGAGGAAATGGATATCCAACTCGCCTGATGTACTGGTAGGTTTGCCCGAAGAGCACCAGCAGGACCCCCACCTATTCGAAAATGTTGATAATCCCCATGTGGTGACCGTCCTTGGCGTACAGTACAAACCGGTCTCTGACACGTTCACTTATTGTGTGGATTTACGACCACCGAAAGTCTGGACCAAGCGTTTAGTATTGTCTACTGTCGCACGTACCTTTGACCCCAATGGGTGGATTTGCCCCGTGCTGTTTATGGCCAAGTGTTTCTTGCAACGGTTATGGGCTTCGGGTGTGTCGTGGGATGAACCCCTCTCGGACGAGTTACTCCGAGATTGGTCGAGCTTCGTTTCATCCCTCCCCGAGATTAATGAAGTGCATTTGCCGAGGCTATTCCTCCCTTCTGAAAATTGTAAAGTCACTCTTCACGGCTTTTCCGATGCCTCCGAACGTGGATTTGCTGCGGCCGTGTACCTCCGCACCGTTACTGTTGACGGAGTTGTTGCTGTGCATCTGGTGATAGCGAAAAGCAAAGTCGCTCCCCTTCGGACTCGTCATACGATCCCGAGGTTGGAATTGTGTGGAGCTGCCCTCCTAATGCGTTTGTTGAACCACGTATGGCTCACATTAGGTCGATCTATTAAGATACAAGAGGTTTATGCTTGGACGGACAGTCAGGTCGTCCTTTGTTGGTTGAAGGCTCCGGCGCACACCTTGGACGTGTTTGTGGCCAATCGAGTGTCGCAGATTTGTAATTCCGACATCGAGTTGATTTGGAGACACGTGCCGGGAACCATGAATCCCGCGGATTGTGCGTCTCGGGGTTGTGTAGCCCCAACCCTAATTAACCACCCCCTCTGGTGGGGCCCACAGTGGTTGATGCGGCCTGAGTCGGAGTGGCCGCTCTCTCCAGCGTTGCCGAACGTAGCCGTTCCTGATATGCGGGCATGCGTCCTGGAGACTAACCCCGCCGGGGAAAAGGATTTGTTGTTGGATCGGTACAGCTCCTTACAGAAGCTGCTTGGTGTTACCGCTTGGATCAGACGTTTTGTGTACAATTGCAGAAACCCACGCGCGAGGCGTGATTCGTCGGTTCTCACTCCGGACGAGCGTAGGGACGCGCTCTTGTTTTGGGTCCGGAGAGTACAAGCTGATAGTTTTGAGTCCGAGATTGAAATTTTGCGTTTAGGCCGTCGCAAGTTGAAGGGCGCGGTATCGCGATTAAATCCCTTCCTGGACGAGAGTGGGCTTTTGCGAGTCGGCGGAAGACTTCGAAATGCGAACCTGCCGTATGGAGCTCGTCACCCCCTTTTGTTACCTAAAGCCGGACATTTGACTCAACTGATAATAACAGATCGCCATGTGAATGCACAACATGCTGGCTGTAATGCTTTGTTGGCCATTTTGCAGCGTGAATTTTGGATTTTGTCTGCTCGTCGAGCCATTCGCACTGTGGTTTTCCGTTGCCTGCCTTGTTATCGATTGAAGGCCGCGACCATGCAGCCCCAGATGGGTGATTTGCCTGCTGATCGCGTCACGGAATGTAGAGCTTTTGCCGGAGTCGCCACCGACTTCGCCGGTCCCTTTACTGTAAAGGCTTCGAGACTGCGTAATGCTAAAACCTATAAGGCGTACTTGTGCGTGTTTGTGTGTTTGTCCACCAAGGCTGTCCATTTGGAAATTGTCTCGGAATTGTCTACCGAAGCCTTTGTCGCCGCCTTGAGCAGATTTGTTTCCCGTAGAGGACTGCCGTCATTGATACGTTCCGATTGTGGTACTAATTATAAGGGAACGTGTAATTATCTTAAGGAAGTAGTTAAGTTTTTTGTTGATAATAAAATAGACATTGGAACCACCCTCTCCCGGCGTGGGATAATCTGGAAGTTTAGCCCTCCAGCTTGTCCGACCTGGGGAGGAATTTTTGAAGCTTGTGTAAAGGCTGCCAAGACACACCTGCGTCGCGTGATTGGAGAAACTATTCTCACGTTTGAGGAACTTGATACGGTATTTTGTAAAATTGAGGCCGTCCTCAACTCGCGACCCTTGTGCCCGTTGTCTTCGGACCCGAATGACCTGGAAGCGTTGACCCCAGGTCATTTCTTGATCGGACAGCCCCTTTTGGCTTTGCCTGAATATCCTATTCAGGATGTAGGATCCCATCGTTTGTCGCGATACCAACTTTTGAAACAGATGTCCCAAAACTTCTGGGCACGTTGGTCGATGGAGTATTTGCATATCCTACAACAGCGCGTGAAGTGGACAGATAAAACCACCCCACCCCAGACTGGCGACCTCGTGTTGATTAAGGATGCTAACCTGCCGCCCCTATGTTGGCGAAGGGGGCGCATTGTTAAACTCTACCCCGGAACTGACGGAGTTCCTCGTTTTGCTGAGGTTTTGGTTCGAGATTCGGTTTTGAAGAGAGCAGTTAGTGGGCTCTCCCGATTACCCGTAGATTGACGTACCGTTCTTAACGGTCCGGGGCGGGGGGATGTTCGGAAAAGATCGACGTTTCTGAACGCAACTCTAATGTCACGTCAAATTGACATTAGCTGTCACTTGAAGTTGACAGCGACACTTGATTGGAATTCTTCTTGGAAAAATGTCGGAAGAATTTTGCTGAATTTGTTAAAGGTCGCTCGCGTTGAATGTGCCTGGCATATCGAGTTTGAATCCATCTAAAATTATCTATGTGATCCCGTTTTGTACGACCAAGGTTTTGATGCCATCTCTGGAGTGGCCGGTCGCGGATGCTTTGAAAGATAACCTTTTCTACCACACGCGCTTGTTGTTGGGACTGTAAATCATAATAAAAGAGGCTCCCCCGTGTGTGTCTTTGTGTATCTATTGTTGAAACGCCCAGTGTCTTGTGAACGCTGTTATTTGTGTTGTGAGTGAGGTCACTAATTGGTAAGGTCTGCAGAAGAAGAAGATACCTGGGGCGCGCGCCCCGTCTCGCCGCAGCCGAGGAGATTTTCGACACCACAGAACCGTATGTGAAATCACCTTACTTAACATTCTCTCCACTGTGTATCGCAGTCCTATTGTTCAGTTACATCCCGGCTGAAACCAAGATTTGTCCGGAGTCTATACTCATGATAGCCTTCCACTGCGCCAATGCTGACTCCGCGGTCTAGGCAGGGGTGTACTGAACAACATAAGTTTTCCAATAAAAATATATATTATTTTCACAATTAATTTACCGCATCTCCATCCAATCGGATTACTTACCCACAATAGCATAAACTGTAATCGATACTTTGAAATCTACCAAATCTGTTAAAACTTCATTGATTTATTATTCATGGTTCATTTCATTGTGTGCCGTGGTAAGTAAACAAAGTTGTTCAATTTGTATTTGAATCACGTCCGCTCAATAGGGGTAGTATTGTATATGTCGCAGGGATTTTGTCAAAGTCGTGATATTATAATTCCACTAGTGAAATTATAATTTCACGTGATATTATAATTTCACGTGATATTATAATTCCACTAGTTAAATTATGAATAGACAGTATTTTTGTATGAATAAAAAAATAATAATCACGAAATTTAAGGCTTTAAACCTTAAATTTCTAACCTATCACGTGTTCTACAGGACTTCCGAGGCTCGCAGCCGTGTGCATACTGTCTCGTACTGTCTATTCATAATATCACATTTCACTAGTGGAATTATAATATCACGACTTTGACAAAATCCCTGCGACATATATAATGGAACAGAAAATCCATACTAATATTATAAATGTTAATGTGTGCTTGTTTGTTTGTCCGTATTTCACGTTAAAACGGAGCAACGGATCGACATGTGATTGGTATGGGGATAGTTTAGGAACTAGAGAGTGACATTATGCTACTTTTTATCCCGGAAAAACATCGCATTCCCGCAGGGATAACGTCGTCTAGTCCACGCGGGCGAAGCCGCGGGCGGAAGGCTAGTAGGTATATTTATTTTGAACTAGGTAAAATAACACCTAACTAATTAGGTGACCAATTTTTTTGTCTCAAAAACGAGGTTGGTGCAGAACTTACTAATTATCAAAATGACAAAGTTTTGTAACAACACTACACAATTAGTGTTAGGTACAATGCCTTTGAAATACCTAAACAAATCCGTCCAACTATTTCCTTAAACGGTTTTATTTATTCAAAAAAATGGTTTAACACAAGGGCATGCCCAAAGATATTAAATTGTAAAAGTCGATTACGACTTAAATTTTTGTTTATAAATTAATTAATTAATTAAATTTTTCACTTCTGAGTTGTAGAATTCTGTTTTCTTAGAAGCCAACCGAGGGCACGCACTAGCAATGCAAAAATAAAAAAATTTCAAATCACAAGGACTGGCTATGCGAATGAATTCGAAAATAGGAGTTTCAAAAAATTACACACTACTTATATGAAAATCGCAGGAAAATCGTAACAATAATAAAGGTCGCTTCGAAAGATGCAAAAATCTTGACGCGTATCTTGACGCGTATCTTGACGCGTATCTTTAGCTATACTCTCACAATACTAGATTGGGCTTGAGTATCAAATATGTGAACCAAATACCAATTTATTTTTAAACAAGCCATTTTAATCGGTAGCAAGTTAACGCCCCATTAACTGAAGAAAGAACGAGGATGGATTACCCAGAATAGGTTTCGGGATTCCTCTGTTAAACTGATTACGCTAGCAGAATTACATTAAGGAGGAGACCGTGACTTAGGTTTAGCGCTCGGCTTGCGATCGTTGAGGTTAAGCAACTTTCCCAATGGTCGGTCACGGGATGGCTGACCAAAAATTTATCAGATGTTGTTCCTGTTTGCAGTCGTTATTACCCATACCCATTCTCCTTATCCAACCATAAGGCCTGTGCCCCAACAGTGGGACATTACATTAGATGGCTTTTTTTTATATTATTTATTTAATATAAGTACAATGTAAAACATACAATTTAAAACAACAGTGACTAAAACCCGATTAGGTTTGTCCCGTCACTGCGTATTCGTCATATTAGATAGTTAACTATGGTATACAACTAAGCAGTATGAAAAATGTAAACAATTTGCTTCATTCTTATGCAATTAAAAAATAGTAAAAGAAATCTTTTAAGATCTAAAGAAAAAAAAATATAGTTATCACAATATTTAATCGTCCTGTCAAGTTGATGATCAATGATGACACATTATGGTATGGTAATACTTAATCTTATTTAAGTATTGTAGATTACGTTTTATCGAAATAATGTATTAAGGACATATAAATGATGAAAAATAACGCAATTTTTTCTATTGATTTTGGTCCAAAGGTATTTTAGATTTAAATATTCAAAATCCATGTTGCCCATAATATTATTTTTGTTGTATTTCCACGCCTAAACACATGAACCAATGTTGATATTTCGCAAAGAGATGATTAGAAATTTTGGTAAACGTATATATACCTATATCATTTTATTGGCGAATCGCTAGTTTCTCATGAATCTCCAAATCTCTTTAAGATGAGGTTTAAAATTCAAATGCTCGTGCTTCTTCAATCGGTGGAATAAGTGAATCGGAAATGGCACGACCGAGTGCATTCGGACACTCTGAATCCCGGACCGGGAGGGATCTAGGGATTTACCGGGATCAGGTAGGGGTACCACGTCGCAAGCTCAAAAGTCAGGATTGTAAAGCTTGGATATAAATTTTATTGTTGAAGTCTAGTTGCCTTGTTAATTAAGATGTTATTTTGTCGAATTCTAGCAATTGAATAAAATAAAGAGGGTAGAGGTGATCTATGCCTCTGATGCCCGAATACTCGTACCTCGTACGCTACTTATCTTTGGGAGCATCTCAAACATCGCCCTGTCACTTTAAATGTCAAACGAATGAAAGAGATGCCATGATGTTTCAGACGCTCCCAAAGATGATTTGCGTTCGAGAATTCGGTTGGGAGCGTCTCAAACATCGCCCTGTCACTTTAAATGTCAAACGTATGAAAGAGATGCCATGATGTTTGAGACGCTCCCAAAGATGATTTGCGTTCGAGAATTCGGGCGTGAAAGACGTGGTTAGAGTCCGCGTCACCTAACTTGGCGTGTGTCAGAAGGCGCTGATCGTGTCGTGGTCAGTCGGGAAAGTAAGCCTTATTCCCTCATAATTTTAGTTCCAGATATTGACACGCGCCAAGCTATGTGGAGGATACCCGTGACGCAGTAGTTAGCGCGCTCGGCCTGCGATCGTTGAGGTTTAACAACGTTCGCAATGGTCGGCCACGGGATGGGTGACCAATAACTTTCATCTCGAGCTCCTCCGTGCTTCACAAGGCACGTTATTGGTCCTGACTGCGTTTGCAGTCGTTACCTAATACCTACTAATGCGCACTGCGTGGTGGGTTATAGACCGTTTTCCTTATCCATCCATAAGGAATGCCAGTGCCCCAGCAATGGAGACATTAAGTGGTTGGTGATGAAGTTATGTTGCGCGGACTCTATCATCATTATCATCATTCTCTTACCCTTTTAACATTAAATTTGGGGTCGGCGCAGTTTGTATTTTTCTTCCATCCATTTCTTTCAGCCATCAATTCTACAGTCATCGCATTCATTTTATTTTTAGATCGTCCAACAAAAACTTAGATTGCCCAGATTGAAGCAAAACGTATGGTTATCCTTATTCTGACTCCTATATGTGTGGGGTGCCTTAGTGTAATGCTAGCTAGGGTGTTATTCTTGTTGTTTTAGCGCACTGGTGTTTGATTGAAGTTCTGTTTAGTTTGTATTCTTGTTTTAAGCTTAGATTTTCGATTAGCTTTCTTGTATTTTTATAAAAAGTTTGATTCCTCTGGAGCTACGACTGGGTTAAGTAGAATTAACAATGAAACGAAGACACCCTAATTGGAAAATTTGGACTTGGAAAGCCGGCCGCAAGTGAATGGGACCCGCGGTAATTGTCTAACTCAGAATAGAAAGAATATATATTTATTTGCAGCTCCTCCCATTCAGCCAACTATCATAGCATGCAAATCTTACATTACAATACGTGTTGCAATAAAATTATTACCTACAAATCAATAAGTTATTACTTATACAAATCAATAACAAATAAAATCATGAATACAAATCCTCTTGTGAAGAACACGCCTTAGTTTTCTTTTAGTTAACATCTATCTCAACATCTATAGCGATCATCTTCAGTTTGATCTATAGCTGCAACTGTCTTCAAAAACAAATGATGTCAATCTGTAAGCGATGCGATAGATATTAAGATAGTTTGGTCCAGTAGTGAGAAGAAGAGACGTTAAAGAAGTAAAGACCTTAGTATTTGTTATCCTGGAAAAATGTTTCATGACAAATTCAATTTACTGTTTTCGTTTTAGAGAAAATGAATCCAAAAATGTTGATAAATGACTACTATTCCACAACGATCTCCCAATGGATTCCCAACTTTAACCACCCAGTTCTGAAAGTGGCGGCCGACTTTTGTCAGCCGCTGTTAGCTTGGCCCAAGTTCTCTTTGTTTTAATATGCATATTATGCTCTTGTGGATTTCAGTTTGCTGATAAAGTTGTGGGTTAATTGTTTTCGGTATTTTAGAGGAGGAATATTGAAATTTTGGCAACGGCTCTGTGTTTGACTGGAAAATGGAGTTATTAGAAGATTGTTTATTGGAGCTCTAAAATCGTGTGTTAGGAACTGAATTGTTGCATTACTAGAATTGCCCGTCAATTTGTCGAGTTGTTGAAGTGCTCCTACCTAGATGTTCAGTATTTCTCAAAACCATTTCAATAATGACAATCTATACACCTCTAAATTTTAATTAGTACAAAGATTTTAAGGCATCAATCCTACTTTATTATTAATATTATAAATGTAAAAGTTTGGATGTTTGTGTTACTCAATCACGCGAAAACGGCTGAACGGATTTGGCTGAAGAATGATGTAGCCTGGAGAGGAACATAGGCTACTTTTTATTCCGGAAAAATATCACGTTCCCGCGGGATGACGTCGTGTAGACCACGCGGGCGAAGCCGCGGCCGGAAAGCTAGTTTTTACTATAGAGCCAACTACGGAATCGCGAAAAATAATCAGCTGTTCCAGACATAAGTACAACATCGACTCAACTGAAATGTATGGAACATCAGATTTTTTTTTTCGCTATTCCGTGCATGGCCCCTTAGTAATTTTTTTTCGTATTGATGGACACTATCATCCCCAAAAATCATTGTACTCATTAAAATTTAGAGGTCTATAGGTATAGTCCACTCCAAACAGATTGTCGCTGCGCATAAAGAAATTTGAAGTTCTCCAGCTTACCAAAGACTATGAGTAGAGACTGATTGATAACTGATGTGAAATTTTTAGAATGGATGGATGGACTTTAATGGCGTCGTATGTACGTAATGAAGAGAGTAAGTTTTCATAATGCTACTGTTTATGTGATGTCGATCCATTACTGGTTGTCGTAAGAAGAAAGCGTTTGCACGTTTGAGCGTTTGACGCTGTATAATAACTACAGCTAGGATTCTAACAAAAAAATTCAAGTTATTTAAATTTTTACTTGTTTCCATTCACAATGCAATTTTTATGGTTGAAAATTGGAAAATGAACGTCTCCGTAGTTCAGTGGTTAGAGCAGTCGCCCGGATAGCGAAAGGTCGTGGGTTCGAGTCCCATCGGAGCTGGCTGTGAGACGGGTCGATTTTTTCTAAATACTTCCTTTTCCATTTTTCAAAAAAAACAAGGTAGGTATTTTTCAAACTTAATTTCATCATTCCTTTCTCATTACAGTTTATGTATTATCTTCTTTTTCTCTATTTGTCATATATACTTATTCTATCCTTTTTATTCACCCTCTCCCTTCTGTCTGTTCTTTTGATTTATTTTCCTTTCGCCCAAGTTTGCCTGGAGGAGATTGCTATATAGCAATAAGGCCGCCTGTTGTCTGTTTTCTCATTACTATTTGTCTCTTCGTGTTATTGTTTCTTTCTTTGTGTGCAATAAAGCTTCTTCATTCTTATTATTATAATTAAACAAATACCAGCTTTCCTCAGCCACTACTCAAAGCACTTAACGACTCAAACATATGAGTCGCTAGATCTCATTATTTGCCTCAGGTTTATGTGCTATTTGTAGATTCTCATTGGCCTCGCACACTGAACATGTTTTATGCATGCAATTTTCACTCTAGTTGGAAATTTAAACGTCTTCGCTGCCATACGAAGTGGTACTTACTTCAGTTTTAGTGGGATCCTTAAGTACTTTGGCAGTTATTAAAATTGATGGCTGAGCTTTCTGATTTTTGCCTTCTGAATTATGTATTGGATTTTTACAATAGGAGATCGGACTGTTTTTTAAGTGAAAACTTTTTTTGCGGCTTTGTGCACTTTTTTGTGATCTGTAAAATGTTAAACTCGCGTCAGGACACGTGACCGTCAGATCGAATATTCGTAAGACGGACACGTGACCTGATCGAAAAACTGTTACAATGTCATTAGAAAACGAAGGCAAATTTCGCCACCGTTTCCAAAGTTGTTATAGCTTAGAAAACGGGCGGTATTGAAGCCAGAAGAACTCGGTTCAAATCCAGTCCGTTTGTTTCTCGTTTTATTGTCAAATTCCTTTTCTTTTCGTGAAAAAATCTAGGGAGCCCTTTTCACTTCTGCCGGCACTCCCTGAGTGCAACCCTTTGTTTTTTTTATTAATTTTAAAATAATATTAAAGGTTTTAGAAATATCAGCAACACAACACAGGTAGTTATTTTCAGATATTTTACATATTTTCAGAGATATAGATCATTAAACTTTATTATTAGACAAGGACAGCGCTTGTAACGTCACAATCACAAAATAAAGCAAGTGCCCGTTTTTTCTGCAAGAAGCGTGTTTAAAACAACTTGCTTTCCGATTGTGTGTATATGACAAGTACTCAGAGAAGCTTCTAATGAATGACCCCCTTTCTTATGGATAACATTTTCTTTAACCGCGACCACTTTTTTCATCAAAAGCTTAGTGCCACGTTTAGGGTTGGTAGGTCACATTGCAAAATCTTATTCTGAAAAAAGTAGACTATTAACTGTTATTGCTTATGTTCTAGATGTAGGTATGTACATAATAAATCCATACTAATATTATAAATGTGAAAGTGTGTTTGTTTGTGTGTTTTTCCGTCTTTCACCTCAAAACGAGGCTTCAGATCGATATGATTTTTGGTATGGGTATAGTTGAGAGTGACATAGGTTACTATTTATCCCGGAAAAATATCACAATTCCGCGGGATAAAGTCGTGTAGTCCACGCGGGCTACATCCTATGGTAAATTTTATCTAATTATTATCCAGTTTATAAAAAAACTACATATGGGTACTTACGCAAATAATGTTGTTTAGCGGATTATTTGGTCACGTGTTGAGAGGTCTGTCTCATAGAAATGTTGAGTATAATTGAATGAGGATAAAGGTGTAAATTGGGAACATTCTCATTAGAGATTTGCAAAATGTTCTTTTTTGATAGGCTTTTCTGTGGGATTCTGTTTTGTTGTTGTCGTGTAAGTATGTTTAGAATTCTTCTTTAGTAACAATCCACCCCGTGGAGCCCGTGGTCACAGTATTAAGATGTATAACACTGTGCAGTGGTAAGCGGGCTCTGCCTGCTATGGTTGAGGTTAAGCAACTCTTGCAATGGTCGGTGAAGGGATGGGTTACCGAAAATTTATTAACTCTAGCTTCTCCGTGCTTCGGAGTGCATTTACAGTCTTTAATATTTGACGACCGATTTGGCGCAGGGGTAGGATGCCTACCTTCTGCGCTAGAGGTCTCGGGTTCGATTCCAAAACAAGACAAATATTTGTGTGCATGAACATGTCTATTTGTCTTGGTCTGGGTGTTTCCTATGTATATTAAGTATGTATTTACAAACAAAAAGTATTTAAGTATATATTTATCCGTTATCAAGTTTTCCATGATACAGTTTCTTAATGAAATTAACATGGGCTTAGATAATTGGTGTGATTGTAAGAAGTTATTTATTTATTTATTTATTATTTAATATCGAACAACCCGCATTTGGCGCGCGTGGTGGTCCCATTCTCCTTATCCATCCTTAAGAAAGGCCTGTGCAATAGTAGAGATATTCAATGGCTGATGACGATGAGTGGCAACCCTACCCTAATCAGAACTAGGCCGCGCCCCATAAAGGCCCAGCCCGCCTTCAAAACGCAGCCGGTGATGAAAACGCATTCAGAGGGACATTCTCCTATTCGGCGTCCCTTTCTGACTTGTGCAAGTCGGTGTTTTTGTATTTCTCACTTGAAAGTAAAATTGCTTTACTTTGTGATTAACAGTGGACAAAGTAAAAAAGAAGCATTAAGTTTTTTAAAGTAATGGGTAAGTAAGATTACTATGAACGTTCTATGCACTAACTTTTTTTTTATTCATAACGGGGTACCACTAAGCATTCATCGCACTTGCGGATTCATTCGACTTCATTTTGCGAAGTAAAGATAAGGCTGAAGGTGGAAGCTCACTACTCTCGGAATCCTCAATCACTGAGGAACTGGCTATCTTATCTCCAACTGTCGGAACACAATAATGAAAACATCATTGTTATGGCAGACTTAGATAAGATGGTGGTAGCTAACCAGGCGGACCAAGAACAAGTCTTACCAACAACCTATAGAATATTACATACGAGCTTCTATCTTTATGGCAAAATTTGTTTAACTAGCTTCTTTAAGTGTGCGCAATCAAAACAAGTTTCAACAAATAATAACTAGAGATTATTAAAAGTTTTCAAACGCAAGCTACAAATTAGCTTTATCTCCACTACCAACGAAATTTCAAAATGTTTCGTCAAAAGCATAGCAAATTCAAAAGATTGCAGAATATTGTGCAAAACTATTTTAAATGCTGGTAACCCCGCGACTGTGTGATGACGTCGAGTGCGATGTTGCCTCCCTAAATAATTCATGGCTGAGACGTGAGCAAGGCGCTATGTATCGTGCAATGGATAACCGAGGTTTGAATGCATTTTCAGTCCTAAATAGAAACTTGTCCGAAATTCTTAAGACTGAATTGAAGACGGGAAAATTTTAAGCTTATATACTTATGATTTTTATTTCGATTTGTTTTAGTCGTCATAATCTTAGATTTTCAATAGCACATCCATACTAATATTATAAACTTGAAAGTGTGTTTGTTTCTTTGTTAGTTTGTCCGTCTTTCACGTCAAAACGGAGCAACGGATCGAGGTTATTTTTAGTATAGGTTTAGTTTGGGAGCTGCACGGGTAGCATGACGAACTCGAGAAAGGCTTTGTATATATCGAAACGTCAAAAATGACATTTCACCGTAGACAAACACATTGTTCGGCTGTCAATTATAGACTTTCGAGGTAGACAAAACTCCTCTCGGGTTCGTCATGCTATGCGTGCTAGAGTGACATAGGCTACTTTTTATCCACCGCCCGCGTTCGTTGTGTGAGGCTACTTTTTATCCTGGAAAAATATCAGGTTCCCGGCGCGGCGTGTCGTGTAGTTCACGCTGGCGAAGCCGCGGGCGGAAGGCTAGTATATTATAATTAATGTAGTCTGCGACTATCCTTTTTGTTTCAAAATCTATACAATTATATACTTACTTAAATTGGACCTCAATTTGAACTATTCTCGAATTAGTAGGTACCTACCAGTATTTCTACTATTTACCGTAGTTTTTGTATATTTTTTAACGCTATAGATAAAAACTCAACTGGATATTCTATTTTAGAGAATTCTCCTGACAAATGCAGAACTAAAAAACTATGAAATAAAAAAGTCAGTGAAATGACGCGCGGGTAGGTGTTGCCACAGCTGAATATTTTATTGCACAGTTCGCCGCGTGGCGCGCTGTTTCCAGCGAAAGCCTGTTTTAGAATTTGGTATAAAGTGAGCCGGACATTTTTGTTGTCACGTTTTCTGCCCTGAATTTATTTTGAAATACTTAATTTTATTTATTGTTAAGGATTTTTTTTATATAAAATTGTATTGAATTTATTGAGCTTTCAGAAATTCGGCTAAGTTCATATGACCGCGCGGTACAAGAATAAAGTAAACTGTGTTATATCGTCTACATTAACGCGCGGTGTCACGAGGTACCGCGCGGCGCGCCGTGACTCGCGCGCAAGATTCGGTTCTAAATTTACAAACCTGCATTGACCCATTCAGTTGAGCCGTGCGCTTTGCGGAACAAATTGCCCCCTCCACGTCAGTGTTAATGCCAGCCGGCCTAGAATGAGCGGCTTTTATCACGCGATATGATATGGTACGGCAAGTTGTCTTGCTTACCCCACTCGTGATAAAAGCCGCTCATGCTAGGCCGGCTGGCTGCCGCGCGTGCTTACGTTATCATGTGAATGCTCCTACCGCGCGGCACCGCGCGTTCATTCATATGAACTTGGCCTTAGGCGTACATTAGACGGTCATGCAACCATCAGTCAATTCTATCACATCTCTAGCTAACCAATCGGTATAGAGGAACTTCGGGCAGCGTTATGAATGGTTCATTTTGATTGGCTAAAAGAATCGTGACTGATAGCAAACTGACATCAAAACCTTTCGTCTAATGGGCGCCTTAGATCTGGTGCAATGTTCCATTTTAATTTGCTTGAAAGTGTTTTTGTGGATCTTCAAATGTTAATAATGATCAATCACACAAATATCCGCTCATCAAAAAACTAGTCGTTCGGTTGAGTAAAGATTCAAAATAAAGATTTTCCAACTCCGAAGTCGAACGTAAGACAAGATTTTATTTAAGCTCGGTACACACAAAGCTTTGTATACGAAAGCAAAATAACAGACACCTCAATCCGCCTCTGGTGGTGTACATAAACATTCAAATTTACGGCGTGCATGCGGAGCCTCGCTTTTAGGCTGTGTGTACTGTACTTTATATTTTATTTTTTACACTGACAACGGTATTTCACAAAATGGTGTAATAAAAAACGGCAAAGAGGGACTCGAATTCTTCAGTTGGACAAAATTGTGAATAGTGTTCTATAAAAAGATGTGTATTTCTATTATCGAGAAGTTCTGCTATAATATTGTTATGAAACTAACTTGATATTGTTACGAAAGCTCTGATATAAATAATAGGTCTTTACATATGAAATTGCCGTTTTTTTCTTTTGTACATATAACTTAACAACTTTTATAATATTAGAAATATATAATTTCTTTAATATTGCGTTACATTAAGACCGTATCGAGCAACTTTTGATAATTTAATAACCACGATATTTGATTATTTACATAGAAAAAACTTATTCCGAAAGTTACGACTATTTTTGTTTCCAGAATTTCGTACTTTATTAGTTGTAACTTAGTGAAAAAAATTGTTTTTCTCTTAACGAATGTGTCATTTAGTAGTTAAAATGTCCATAAATACGTGTGTAAAATTTTGTAAATTTACATAATATTAGTCGTTAAATAATAACAAAAACGTTAGTATGGAAAAAAAATAATTACAGAAATCTCCATACAAAACGGCAATTTCATAGGTAAAGACCTATTATAGTGTTCCTTTAAAATCTAAATATAGTAGAGTCAAATATCTAGATTCTCAAGATTTAGGGCAGACTTGTATATTTTATTTTAAGCCAAAGTAAATTCTTTTAAAATATATTCAAATTGCGTGTTTGCAAAACATCAAAATTTTCATCAATTTTAAAATAATTTCATTTTTATCCCACCTGAAATAAACAGAGTGGAATTATGTCATGATACGTGGAGGAAAACTACTCGAAATAAAGGAGATAGAAAATTGGAGGGAGGGAAAAAAACACCCTTTGCTTTAATGACATCAATCGATAGGGTAACTCATAAGGATTTAATCTCTCTTAAAAACATGTTAAATGAAATGAAATTTAAACAATGAAAACATGACGAATTTTATGTCGAGTCGGTTCGGATCGATGCGTATAACTTTTGTATGAAAAAGGAGAGATTTTTTTTCAAACAACTTTCCCTCCAGGTGGCATGAAAAATTTCACTCTGTATGACTGCTGCTGATTTAAGGAACCCTAAAAGCGTTGAATATTTTTCATCACACGGCTTGCTGCAATTTTTCCAACTCGCACCTGTCCGCTACATCGCTTTAAATTTTAATGGATACGTCTCTTTTACAGCGTGAAAAAATGGCGAATAAAGTTTTTAGACCGAATATTAATTTGATAAACTTTTGCCTTCATGTAACATATCACAACGACCATATTAAAATTTATGAAATCTTCTATCAATCACATTAATAAAATCATTAGGCTTCATTCGATCAAACTTTTATTCCGAGAATATCGCTTACTGTCGGATACTAATGTCAAACTAGTATGGGGTTTTGACATTACTATCCGAAAGTAAGCGTTATTCTTGGAGTAAAAGTTTGGTCGAATGCAGCCAATCAATTAGGTACATTTTATTAAAGTACCAGTAGTGGCTCCCCGTGGATTTAGCCGCGTAGTACTCGTTCCCATGGGAATATTGAGATAAAATATATATATAACCTATGTCACTCAGGAATAATGTAGCTTTCTAAATTCTTTCACTCTTCTGGTGGAAGAATTTTCGAAATCAGATTAGTAGTGTTTGTTGGGTTTACAAACAAACAAAAAATCTAATCGAATGTTTATATTGATTGTTTTGGAATCCTGAAATAGTAAAGATATTATTAAAACGGGAGTTCAAATTTCACGTGCCGTGCCGTTAGTTAAACTATAAAGTTATATCCAGGTCATCCGAGAACCTAATTGCTTGAAAGCAGTACATTTTATGATTTTAGTCGCTACAACACAGTTGCTAATTGCTTGAAAGCATGTTGCTTTCAAACAATTAACCGGCAACACGTATATCATGTATATGTATTTGTATAGGTAGATAAGATCACAGGCGATTACTTATATGTAAGATATAGACTTACTTACCGTACTTAATTACATAACTATGATGCAGAAGCCGTCCACGGCTTATTTAAAGACCTCAAATCCTTACTGAACTCGAAAACCACCAATTATTTATTTTTATTTAACACTCAAAGTATAATTATTTTTAAGATAAGTTAGCTTTTTATTTTTATTTACTAACCCGCAAAATCCACAGCCACGTAAATAGTTATAAAGTGCATTATATTTTACAACACGCGTTTAGTGAAGATACATACCACACAGACAGTCACAATTGAAACTCACGAAAACGAAGACAGAACATGTGACACAACTTATAGCAGACGATGTAAAAGAAACACTTAGAAGAGACTTGAAGATATCAGACTTATTTAAATGTTTTTTGGATTTGATTGACGGCAGATCCGTCAAGCGCACAGAACCAGCCTACCACCAGGTCTTGCAGTGAAGAAACTTGCAGTCAGCACAGTCAGCATTCTTGCGAACATTCGCAAAATGGTGTGTATGAATGCCTATCGGAGTGTTAAGTGTGCCAATAATATAACCCTACCTCAGTGAATGTACCCTTAGTGTTACAATACCACACAATTATACCATTACGTATCTAGATGATATAGCATGCTATTTGTCACGAATTAATAAGATTCTGTTAATAATGAATGTGTTTAGTGTTTGTATTAATCTATAGTCGAAGACATGTCTGCAATGCAAATTAAATACTATATTATTAAGTAGATAATAGATTTGTCCTTGATCTAATTTCAGTCTTCCATCAAGATTTCTTTAACATCACTGTACTGACAAATATTCGCTTCAAATTATAATAGCTTTTATTCATCATCATCATTGATATGTTTCTAATACAAAATTACACTAGTAATGTCGAATGAGTTAAATTATATCTACCACACCATCTACTTTAACAGATATACTACAAACAAAATTATAACCTATAATAATCTCGACTCTCTGTTATTATCTGTTACTACACTTAGACATTACTATTTGCTCTTGTTATTTAAAGTACATAGTTTATAGTTTTAAATACCGATTATTTGTATTACAAAAACATTCACATAAAACAATAAACATTTTTATCAAGTACAGACTTTCATTTATATTATCCTGCATGTTATAAACGTAAGCTCTGTTGTTGAACCAAGTGATGTTTATTCTGTATTTTTTCGTTTATTTACCTTGATCCTTTAAAATAAACCTTTCTTCTTTCTCTTATACAAATAACTATTTCTTGTGATGTTGCATTGCATCCTGAGTGGATACTTAATTTTACGATTTCTTAAATTGATGTTCTTCCTTATTTCGACAACCAACCGTCCTACCTACCAGTGGTCGTGGGTTCGATCCCCACCCATATTAAATATTTATGTAATGAACATTTGTGTTTCCCTATGTGTGTCTGTGTATAAATTATTATACCTCTTGATCTGATATTTGTAACTCAAGTGTTAAAGCTACTTATTTCGGAATCTGGGGACTAATTGTCTCACTCAACATCTGTTGGGGGCTTCAGTTTGATATCCATAACTTTTTGGAGGCAATTGAAAAAAATAATGTGTTTTACTTCTTTCAAACTTAAAGTGATCGCGATAGATATTCGAGTTAGACAATCAAGAGGCAGATAAACTTGAATATGTTGATTGATTACCTATTTCAGGAGGACTAGATGAAGAGTTTTGTATTTCATCTGTTGCAGATATGGACTACGGGAGCGGCGGCCCTCCGCCCCCGGGCATGATGAAAGATAGACATGGGCCTCCGCCACCACATCATCCGGTAAGTTACCTAATTAAAGATATTAAAGACTAGTAGCCCGCCCGTAACTTTGTCTGGGTGGTCTTAAATACACTGAAATCGTACTCATCTAATACCCGAACGAAACTCAACTTTAAGAGCGTCTCACACAACGCACCTTGTTGCTTAAAATGCCAAAGGTATGAATCAGACACCATTATGTTTGAGACGCTCCCTTACTAAGTTAAGTTTGTTTGAGTATTCGACCGGCAGTGTCTTAATCAGGGGGCCAATTCTTCTAACGTTAAGGCGCTACTCGGAAAAATATGGACTTTTTGATTTAAAACTATAGCACGGTTACAGTTGTTACAAATCTGGTAATAAGATATATATTTCTTCATACCTTTATCTAGAATCGTATAGTTTCAAAAAGACGATTTTATGATTTTGCCTCGACACTTTTTATTTTCGAAAAGACCTCTAAAAAATACGAAAAGTGAAGATTATTCTTAAATGGGGTTTCTTACACTATTGGAAATTGGTTTAATTAATGGACACCAATAATATTGAGGATCGTATAGAAGCATTTTTTTTTAATCGCTGTAGTTTTTTAATACGAAGTGATTTTGTGTTTTTTTTGCCTAATCTGCAAAATCGGTCTCGCTCCCGCGCGCGTCGTTTTCTCATTGCTATCTCGCTTCAGCACATTTTTCCGAGTATCGCCTTAAGTCATAATCGTGTTTCAATTGTAGTTCAATTGTAGTGCTTTTTTACACACTAGTTACAAGAAATGTGTACTTTTTTCACCATACTACTGATGGTCACACCACACACTACATTAACATCACATCATATTGTCATAATTCTTGGTAACTAGTGTGTAAAAAAGCACTACAATTGAACTACAATTGACACACGATTGAGACACGATTATGACTTAACGTTAGCAGGCTTGGCCCCCAGGACGTTTTGTATTTCACCGTTGGAATGAGAGATTTTATTACAGTAAACAGAATCCGTAATGCTGATTTGCTGATTAGGCAGTAAGTTATCCTAAGACTTGAATGTTTGATTGAAGTGCTTTTAGGAATTAGGACAATCAGGCAATAATCAATTTCTGACGCTTGATTCTACTAAATACTAAATAACTCACAAAGACTCTACTACACTACAACAATTTAACAATAAAATGGTTCTTATTGTAGGTAATATTATTATTGTCATAATGTAGGTTAATACTCGAAACACGATAATGGAAAAGTCTCGATTTGTACCAAATACCTGACTCGGTACTCGGTATCACATTCAGAAGCTACTTTATGTATTTAACCTTGCTACTAATAAGAATCTAGGTAGGGCTCATTTAAATAAAACGTTTAAGTTACTTCAGATTTTCTTTGAAGTAATGAGTTTTTGTACTCGTAAAACTTGGATCTTATTTTTCAACGACTACATGTTTCGGGGATTAAAATATAATAGGAAAATACTGCTATTATAAAAATCAAAAGAAATTGTTGATTGGTATTATTGCCTTTTCTGCTAACTTGAATAGCTGTATGCAATACAAATTCGTTGTAATTTCTGTAAAGAACCTCTAACTTATTTTCAATTCACTTTCATAAAAAAAATTACATATGTGTAGCTCATCGGTATTAATTTACGTTTTTACTTACCTTGGATTTTATCGCGTTTGTAATAAAAGCGGTTTTTACATCAACTACCTATAAAGTTTGACGTTCTCTCAGCCTCCTATTTTACTTAGTAAATTAACTGTCAATCTAATTTCACCATCATTCATAATATCTCCAACAGCATAAAAGGTTATAAATGTTTGTTAGCTCCCGAAAATTTGTTTATTAATAAACATAATTTTAATGAAATTACATTAAGATTCCATTAAACGAAAGTGTTTTGAGTCAAAAGAAAATAAATTTGCCAAGAGCACTCGGGCCGCTGAAGCGTAGTCAAATTGAGGGTGCCATTTTAATATTAATTAATTCATGTTTTAAACGCGAGTAAATGTGAAAAGAATTAATTGTGAGGACAAGTAGGTAATTTAGGACGCCTCTGTTATTTCGTTTACGAGATTGTTGTGATTC
The DNA here is from genome assembly GCA_949710035.1 of Crambus lathoniellus. Taxonomy (NCBI): domain Eukaryota; kingdom Metazoa; phylum Arthropoda; class Insecta; order Lepidoptera; family Crambidae; genus Crambus; species Crambus lathoniellus. The sequence continues at coordinate 10,650,233 of OX453322.1, forward strand.
CTTAAAATAATTAGTTAAAAAAAATCCTCTTTTTTATTTAAATAGGTACCTCGAAGAACATTCATAAATTAATATTTTTTCTTGTGAGAAAGCATTACTTATTGCATTATTTAGCTCTGATTTCGAATTCACGGGCGGGGAGGCACGTGCCCTCCCCCCTACACCCCCCAACACGAGTGAAACTCTTGTCTATTTCGGGCAGGTTTTTTTTATTTTCTTTGCCCGTCCACCCCCAGAAAAAATACCTGGATACGCCCTTGTTACCGTGGACATCCAATTTTAGGTAAGGTGGCATATTCGAATTTTGCGAAGGTGACCAATTCACCAATCGTCATGTCTTTCTTCCAGCGTGACGGGCGTGGCTACGGACCCGAAGGCTACGGGGGTGAGGGCTTCGTGCCGCCCCCGCCGATGCATCACCCACCAATGCCGCCACAGAACCAGGTAATTAGAACCTTCAACTGGTTTACTTTGAGCCGCGTATGTAGCGGTGTATCGCGTAGCGTGACTGATAGGTACTATATCAATCTACATGTGTGTATGGCTCCACACCACAAGCTGAATGCTAGCCGCCTTTGTGCTCGCCAAAAGACCGCCAGTCGACCGATCGCTGCGAGCCTTTTGCGACCGGTTCGCAGTGTACTCGCAGCAAGACGTACACATTTGATACTGTATCTGCTAGATACGTTACGTGCTACACCTAAGTCATTACGCGGCTCTAGAGTTTAACTTCTTAGATAGGTGTATATCTCCAACTAAGGATTGATTATTGAATTGAATGGCCATTAGAAGAAATAGGTGCTAGTTAACCGAACAAAACTATCTCCTGACAGGCCCGAGGTTGCTGTGGTATTAAGTATTCCACCATCTCAGAGGCCTATATGGCGTCTAATCTATTAAACCTTCTAACACCTCTAAAATGTTACCTATTTCATAATATTGTATAATCTGAGCTCTCCAACATTTCTGACCAAAACCAGTCAGAAATCATAAATCAAATATTCTTTATTCAAGTTGTCTTTCACAAGCACTTTTAAATCGTCAGTTTTGCGCCCTACCTACCATTCAAGACTGTCTAACTTATTAGAGAACAGGTGAAACTCATCAGCTTTAATAGAAGCAACGACATTCACAATGTGTTGTGTTGTTATTTACAAACACATATTATGAAATAACAGGAGGTATTAGAAGGTATGTGATATGATAGATTAAAGGCATATTTGAGAAATGTGATGAGAGATACACAAGCAGGCAATGCTCTCTGACCATACTGTGCCGACGCAGCGGATGGGGAGAAGGAAGTTTGGAGGGAAAATCAAAGGAATAAATATTGACACTCAGGAACTTCATTTTGTTTTTGCTCTGCAATGCAGCTCATGTGAAGCCGGGTTGGGTGGGTTGCTTTATATGATATCAATATCAATATAATAGGAATTAACACTTCTTGTCAAAAAATTCGATAGCGACTCCACGGCTTTCCATATTCTAGCGTCGACAACCGTCTGAGCTGGTTCATGTAATAAGATCGTAAGTACTGCAACTGCCGTCCGAATTTAAAACCAAATACTGCGGCTTAGGGTCGAATATCAAATGTGGTGACGGCATTATTTGGAATCAACATATCATAACTAGTAATGACAGCGCTGTTGGAATCACTTTTTCAAACGCATTTAGTATGGAATTGTGTATCTAGGTTTTATATGATCGAAGCTTAGGAAGGGCTAAAACTTAAAAGCATATCGACATGAATGTGTTAATTCGTTCAATTTCCCAGGGTGGTCCACCGCAGCAAGGCGCAGTGATGATGGTATACGGCCTGGACCCGCAGACCGCCAACGCCGACCGGCTCTTCAACCTGTGCTGTCTGTATGGGAACGTCGTCAGAGTGAGTCAATCCTACTATCCTACTGATATTATAACACGCCAAAATGGCTGAAGGGATGTGGCTGTGAGACACAGATGCTTTGTAGCCTGGAGAGGAACATAGGCTGCTTTTTATCCTGGAAAATATCACATTCCCGCGGGACAACGTCGTCGTGTAGTCCACGCGGGCGAAGCCGCGGGCGGGAAGCTAGTACTTAATATAAAAGAGAATGTTTAGATATTTGGATGTTTGTTGCTCAATCACGCCAAAACGGCTGAACGGATTTGGCCGAAATTTGGGACACAGATACTTTGTAGTGTAGCCTGGAGAGGAACATAGGTTACTTTTTATCCCGAAAAAATATCACATTTCCACATAGTCCAAGCCGCTGGCGGAAGTTTAATAGGTGAGTCCACAAAAGAAGTTTTGGATCTAATAAAGTTGAGCGACGAACTTCTTCGACTTTTGGAACCTTTCAAATTTAGTAAAATATGCAGAGCTACCTTACCATAGAACTCTGTCAATTGCTGCAAGTGACAATGTACATACAGTACCCAAACAGTGAACTAGTACTTTTTACTAGTACCTACTTAATAGCGGAATTGTCGCCGAAGCTTGCTGCCGAAGTGTGTCACTCACAGCGAAATCCAACCCTTTAACTTCGGCAACTCATTCATGATATGTTAAAATACACGACAGGCATAGTTTAAAACCATATTTTACACATAATTTTATTAGTCCATTTCCCAGTCATTGTAAATGTTTAAAAAGATTGTGTTGAAGTCTTCGATCAACAATAACACTGAGGTCTAGATACATAGTTGGAGTGACAAACATGGCCGAGCGAAATACACTCACTTGAGCCACTTTATGACATAGGATCGTATCACCGTTTAAAGGTGCCATAGAAAGTCTTGATTTAGTTCGTGAGCCTTCATCTAGTACCTACTATTGTTTATCGAAGAATGAAGTTCGTAAATGCATGAAATTTACAAAAACAAGTGTTACTTTCTCATTCTGTAAAGATTCACGTAATTAACTTAAACATGATATTCCAGATAAAATTCCTGAAGACCAAGGAGGGCACCGCGATGGTCCAGATGGGTGACGCCGTGTCGGTGGAGCGCTGCGTGCAGAACCTGAACAACGTCACCGTCGGCGACTACACACTCACACTCGCGTAAGTAGCCTATTGATGAGTGTAGGTAGGTCTACCTGCCTACACTCATCAAGTCTAGGTAAGTAAGCTACTTACTACTGGACTTGGGAGAGATCTTAGTCTCATTGCAAAGCAGTAAGCACGTTCCCATAGTAAAAGTTGTTTGCATTGATGAGTACTTCAAGTAATTTTCGGGAAATTAACAAGTAAAATTTCACGGTTTATATAGAAAGTTGTTGAGAACTTTTCTGTTAGCGCGATGCATGTAGAAAGTTATTGAGAACTTTTCTGTTAGCACGATGCATGTATATAGAAAGTTATTGAGAACTTCTCTGTTAGCGCGATGCATGTAGAAAGTTCTTGAGAACTTTTCTGTTAGCGCGATGTATGTGGTCCATATGAATGCGGCGGCGCTTAAAGTCCGTACATTGCGTCATCGTCGGGTGGCGCCATCTGTCGACTATCGGCGGAGTTTTCTTGACGTGTGTGCCGATTTGCGTGGTCGTCTAGATGTCGCGCCACAGATCTTATCTAACTTAATCTCCCACAGGTTCTCCAAGCAGGCGTACCTGTCGGAGGTGATGAACCCGTACCCGCTGCCGGACAAGAGCCCCTCGTTCAAGGATTACGTGGGCAACAAGAACAACCGCTTCCTAACGCCCGCCTCCATACACAAGAACCGGATACAACCACCTTCTAAGGTCAGTTGTCATTATCATCATCAGCCAGTTAATGTCCCCACTGCTGGGGCATCGCTTTCTGAGGTGCATTTGTCCGTGGTTTATCTATTCGATAGCGCTATTGGTTCGATAACTCTTGAAAGTACGTTTCCGAACATCGCTCTTTGAGATAAACTCCGTTTAAACTTAGCTTACCTTAACTGACCAATCTGTGCCGTTTATCGGTTCCATAGCTTTATTAGACGTTTTGTTTGAAACGAACGTTAACGCCTCTACTGGCCTTCCTCATGGATGGATAAGGAGAATAGGCCATGACCACCATGCGGGCCCAGTTCGAATTGGTGGGTATTAACGACTGCAAGTGCAGCCGCGACCATCGGCTTAACGTGCCTTCCGAAGCACGGAGGAGCTCGAGATAAAAGTTTTTCATCCCGTGACCAACCATTGCGTAAGTTGCTACCGCTTCCTAACGCCCGCCTCCATACACAAGAACCGTTTACAACCACCTTCTAAGGTCAGTTATCATCATCATCATCAGCCAGTTAATGTCCCCACTGCTGGGGCACTGGCCTTCCTTATGGCAAAGATTACTAAATAGTTACTATGTAACAGATATTTGGTATTTTTGGTATTGACACTTTTCCGCATTTAGTCTCATATTTGCGGTATGCGTGAACATGGCTATGGCATGGCATTTTAGCTCCTTCCAGAAGCGCAGAAGCCTCCTGGGGCGTTCACAGGCTTCTAGGATCGACCTCAGATAGTGCACTCCGCTAAGTCATTTAAATAAATAGCAACTCTAACTATAGCGCAATAAAGTACAATTCAGCTTGTACGGCGCAAATTACGAACGGCCACTCGTTGCATCTCTTTCTATCGCATAATATTCTAGCTCTTTTTGCGGACATAATTTCTATGGATTTGCACCGCCGCCGCCGCCGGCCGCCGTTGCCGCCGCGCGTAGGTATGTCTTCGAGCCGATACGGGGAGTGAAACAGGCCTGCTTATGGAGAGATAAGGGGCCATCCATTTATTACGTAAGACGATTTAGGGGGGAGGAGGGTCGACCATGTCTTATTTTTTCTTACAAGGGGTTGGGATCCGTCTCGATAGTTCTTACGTAAGACCACAAAAATGCGCAAAGTTAAAATTATATTTTGAAAAAGCGCGGGCAACCGCGCCAGTGCCGAGGTTCGCTTGGATGCGTATCGGTAAACGTCCATTTCCATGTGGAGCATTTCTAAAAATAGTTAAGTACTTTGAAAAATAAACATTAAAAAGAAACTAAACGTGTATTCATCTTCTGCAATCTTTAGATTCTTACGTAATAAATATAAAAACAGGGGGGAAGGGGGTCGGCCTATTCTTATTTTTTCTTATAATGGGGGGGGGGGGGTGTTAAAAACTAGCGAAAATAGTCTTACGTAATAAATGAATGAATAATAATAAATACCATGTGAAAGTAATGTAGGTAGTTGTTTCTGATTTCATAGGTAAGTATATTTGAAGTGTGCAATGTTCCCCCAGGTGGTGCACTTCTTCAACACGCACCCCGGACGTGTCGGACGAGCAGCTGCTGCAGGTGTTCCGCGACTACGGCGTGTCGCCGCCGCACACCATCTCCAAGTTCCCGCTCAAGAGCGAGAGGTCAGTGACGTTGATACTAT